>JAAXCT010000130.1:0-600000 GCA_012490785.1 Eragrostis nindensis
TGAAGTACCAGGCGCAGGCAGATCCCAAATTTTTCTTCACCAAATGAAAATTGGTGGTCTGATTGCTTTCTTTTTATGCTACACAGTGCTGCAATACAGAATGACAAATTCAGAAGCTTTCAGCTGTGCTTCAACTGAAGATGATGCTCTGTCACTCGGTCAGTCAAACAATCAGGACCATAACTGTGGCCAAATAATCTTCAAGTATCAGTTCAACTTGCGGAGACACAAGATTCAGGCAGAAGCAGCCTGGAACGACCAATTTACAGGGACTCAGCATCTTATCTTATCGTCGAAGCAAACGCAATCAACGATCTGATTGCTTCTCTTGTTATGCTAGTACACAACAGCACGGCAATGTAGAACATAATTAGAAGTCCACCATGGCAGCGCGGACACGCTGATCTCTGATATTCAAAACACAAACCATGCCATCATCGCCAGTCCCAGCTCCAGGAAGTACTGTACTCCTATTCAGCTGTAATAGTGTACAGGAGTGTATAGGACCAGTCTAATTGAAACTTTTCAAGTAATAGAGACATGTGGTGATAGTACCATACGGCAAAATAGTTGTGGTCGTACCAGTTGACGATTGCGTGTACACTACACGTTCCCAATCGAACATTACACAGAAGTTCAATACAGGCACGTATACCACCAAGAAAATGCATTTTTTTAAAACTAACCAAGAAAATGCATTTTTTAAAAACTAACCAAGAAAATGCAAACAGTACGAGGATCCGATCAAGCAGAAAAGTGCATGAACTCTACTCAATCAGACAGGTTGAGGAAGCATCAAGCAACCACACGTTTCAGCTGCAGCAAGTGAAGCCTGAACCTGTCTGTCCCTAGTCATGTACTCTAACTGATTATCCTAAAATTTGTACTAACAAGTACTCCTAGTTAGCCTAAAATTCTAATCCTCCAGTCTTAAGTACCAATGGTACCAGGCAGATCTCAATTGTTTTTGCAAACACAATTGATGGTCTGATTGCTTTCTGGTTATGCTACACAATGCTGCAATAGAGAACAGCAATTTCAGATGTTTTCAGCTGGGCTTCAGCTAAAGATGGCCAATTAATGTTCAAGTAACAGTTCAACTTGTGCAGAAACAAAGCAGCAGCCAAGAATTACTGATCGTTTTCAAAAAAAAGAACTACTACTGATGAGCAAACGCAACTGACGATCCGATTGCTTTTCAGATCATGCTACACAATGGCAGTGCAATACAGAACTTACAGTAACCACAAGCTACACAATGGCAATTCAAGAAGTTTCAGCCGGGCTTGAACTTTTTTGTCAGTCCACATTCCACAACTATTTGTGTAAACTTTGAAGGGGTTCAGCAGGTAATGCAATGCATATGTAAATTTCTTTTCCTTCCATTCCTTCTTGAATTACAGACTTACAGTAAAGAAGCCGTGGATACAACATGGTGGATGGTACTACTATAGAGATAGAGAAGAAGATTATGAGAACAGATACTCATCCACGGATTACATGATATGTTATTCACATTATCACATAGTATTACCGAATCTTGGGTGGTAATAAAAAGGGACTAAAAATGCTGAAAAATTATCAATTTCTATGGATATGGGAATTGGCTGTAAGCATCGCACCACCGGATCAGCCTCAAGCAGGAGAAGCGAGCGCAACACGGTACCAGTTGAGCAGCGCACGCTGCTGGTCGCGATTGGTTCGCTGAGGGAGGCTAGAGGTGGAGCAGCGTGTCACAGCGCCAGTCCATCTCGTCGGCGGCGGACGGGTCCGGCAGGTTCAGATCGAACGGCAGCGGCGAGAAGCGCGGTGGTGCGGCGGCCTCGTCGCCGGCGCCCGACGCGCCGTCCTCGCAGAGCGCGGACGAGGAGGACCCGCAGTAGCTGCGGCAGTCCTCCTCTGCGGCCGGGGCGGCCCGGACGACGCCGATCGTGGCGGCGCCCGGCGCGCTGCCGCTCCAGGACTCGACGGTGCTGCTGTGGCTGGACGTCGCCGCCGCCGCCGCCGCGGGATGGGCCGCGACAGGGCGCGGCGCGGCGACCGGCGCGGACGCGGAGACTGGAAAGTTGGTCCGCGCGGCGGCGCCGCGGAGGGACCTGGCAGCGGCGTCGTAGGCATGGGCGGCGGCCTCGGCGGAGTCGAAGGTGCCGAGCCAGATCGGGGTCTTCCTGGCCGGGTCCCGGATCTCGGCGGCGTACCGCCCCGACGGCCGCCGCCTGACCCCGCGGTACTTCACCTCCGGCCCGGCCTCCCCGGCCGCCGGCACCGGCGGCAGCCTCGCCCGCCGCATCCCTCTAGTCTCCCCTCGGCTGCTCTGCCTTGTCCTCTTCCCTCCTCGGCGACTCCGCGTTGGGCTTTGGTAAAGAGAGGAGGCTCTGCTCCTCTTGGCTTTCCTCCCTCCCCTCCCGCCTGTTGTTTGGTCGGCACGGCCGGCCCCGCCCCGCCTGGCTGTCTGACTGACGCGCGGGCCCCGCCACGACCCGGGCGCCGCGTCGGTTTGTTGATTTCCGCCCGACCGCGTCACCACGTCCACGTCTCCGGGTCGGCTGCTCATCCGCCTCACCTCCCCTCAGCAGTGTCATCACCAGCATCGCATTCGCAGCTGCGCGTCGCGTCGCCTCGCGCTCGCGGTGATGTGCTTCCCTCCCCGTCTCCCGCTCCGCGCGCCCCGTGTTGCGTGGTTGGGTGCCCGATTTTTGCGATTCCACGGTGCGGTGCGGCCGAGAGTTCGGTGTGGTGCTGGTGGCCGGTGTGCCACTAGTGCCGTAGTGCGAGGCGGCATATTCGCGCGCGCTTGTGCTTCTGGCTCTGCTCCGTCGTCGAAAGGATCGGAGATTCAGATGCACCAGACATCACCGAGACGGCTGCGTTTTCTTCTTTCTAAGAAAAATTCGAAAGAGCGATAGTACTACTGACGAGCAAAGCGAAAGTTCAGCAAAGCTTGAGATTCGAGATCTGCAACACAGAAACTGAAGCGATCAATCTGTTCGTTTATAATTTGCTCAGACAAAGGCAACGAGCGAAAAGAAAAGGAGGTCCTACCTCGCAGGCAGCCCATCTCCATCCGATCGAAGTCAGGCAGACAAACTCCAACCATGTCCAACCGACCTGCACAAACACTCGAAACAGGATACGCGGCTAACCGCAGCACCACAGAGCAGCGGTGACGCATCGTGCTGTGTTCGGTGGCGCAGGCTTGCAGCACCAGCAACATCACGTGGCTGAAGATATCACCATCGCAACACAGCCCTCTGTCACTTTGCACCTCACAAATGATTTTTCAGAATATAACACGGTCTTACTAGTACAATTCTTGCGCTTTGCTTTCCGGCGTCAGTACAACACCGACGGCAAAGCCAGCAGCCTCCCTGAATTCTAAGGCATCTCAGTTTTGACTCGATGTCAAGTAGCTGCTGTAGTACTAACCGTCTATCTCTCAGGCAATTTGCAGCCTCCTTCACCATCAGGTGCGGCAGACCAAGATCAACTTACAACCGACGAGAGGTCAGTTCAGTTCACTCGTAAGGGTTCCTGAAGTTCTTGAGGAGCTCCGGGATGTCGTACGCAAGCATGTCGTCCACGGCCTGCACCATCTTGGGCTTCAGCTTCTCGAACTTGTCGATGCTGTAGGTACCGAGTACCTCTTTGAAATGCTCCACCTCAGGGAAGTCTCCGGCCGGGAGATGGTGTTCTCTCTGCACCTGTTCCACCGTGTCACAAGCGTCAGTCACAACGGATGTTGCTTAGAAGAAACATGGCAACAGTTTGAATTCAGATTCAGACGTATGAAGGTTATCTGCAAATGCTGCAGTTTTCTTTGCTTGCCCAAAAGCAACAGTGAAAGGTTATAGCAAACATTTATTCCTATAGAAACAATCTTCTTTTGCTAAAATTAGATCCAGCAATAAGTTGTCTGCAGGTACCTTTGCAAACTCATCTTCTAAGTTGTCTATAAGTCGCTGTTGAGCCTTAGCTTTCCCCATCATGGCAGGCATCTCCTTCTTCAGATGGCCAATTATGTAAGCATGAATCTTGGCAGCTCGAGCACGCTTGACAAACTCATTGACCTGCGAAAATTGGTCGCACTCATTTCAAAATCCAGAAAGTAAAGATAAGATTCTGATAAAGAAGAGATCCAACTTACCCGACGATCACAGGCCTTCTTTGGAATGTCTTTTAGATCACAAAGAAGATCGTCCTGCTCTTTCTCAAACAAGTCCTTCCCAATTGGGCCAACAGCAGAGTCATTGACTGGTTTATCATTGAATGACCTGCAATGCAAATTTTAGTTTGGAAGTGAATTTCAGGTTACAATGCAAAATAGTTAACTCGCATTGCATGATTCGGAATCCCGACATTAATTCTTATACTTTAATGAACCAACAATAACAATAGAGAGATGCAGTGCAACCCTATGCAAAGAAAGTGTACATATTGGAGTTTCATCGGCACAGATTTTATCTCATAATTTATTACTAGACTTGCACAATCTCTTAATACTCCCTCCAGTTTTTATTTGTTGACGTTAGGACAGCAGCAGCTAGGTCATTTCTAGTTCAAACTTTTGTCTGAAAAGTCAACAATTGGCAACCGGAGGGAGTAGTTAATACCCAGAAGGCCAGAACTGGTTTCTTAAACACTGTAAAGAGAAGAGCAGTAAAGAATAGATATGTTTAAAAGTTGATTTGTGATCCAATTTAGTTTTTGTTCCAATAACATACCATGCTCAGTAGAACATGTGTTTGAAAGTTGGTTAAGCATAGATATAAGAACTTACCCGATATAAACGCGCACAACCTCAGGAGTATTTAGTACTTTCCCTAGAGACCACATCAGTGCTCCATAGACTCTCATCAGCTACGCAGGAAGAAAATTGAATCAATATATAATATTATATTTTCAATAAACAAAACAATGTATTGATGGGACCATAAAAATGACTGCAACGAAACTGTACCTGCTGGGTATCAACTTGGTCTGCCTTGTTCAGCACTACACGAATTTTGTCATCATGTCCACGTAAAGATGAAATGACACGTTTGAACTCGTCACTGATATCAAGCTTGTGAGGATCAAACAGAAGAAGGATGAGATCACACTTGGCAGCAAACCATGAAGTTACACCAGTGAAATCGTAACTGCGTTGGGTCCGTTGCTTTTCACCAGAGAGAACCCCGGGAGTGTCCACAAAGGTAATATGCTCTAGTAACTTCAAAGAACAATCATAGGATATCAGTTCCAGGATGAATATATATTTATTCTACATGTACCAGCATCACAAATTCACAATTCAAGCTTACCGGATGTGGCATCTGAGAGCATTCAAATTTTGACAGAAACGCTCCACCGAATTTTGTAAGGCCAGTGAATGGCATATCAGCTTGAACAGCAATAGTGTTGCCAGGAACAGTCCTTCCATCGGGTCCTGACTGATATGGGAAAAAAATGTCTGACATAAAAACCGGATAGATTTGCATACACTATGGCCAAAGGTAATGCAACATATTAAGATAGTATAAGAAAAAAGTCAGCAGCATGTTTTTTTTTTCTGAACTACTGCAATCGATTCAAGAAATACTACTCAAGTGTTCAGTGAATTCAGCCATGTGAAGAAACAAAAACATATGCTGAGGTTTTCAGTAGACATAAGTTCATGTTAATGGCAAATCAGACAGCAGATTTTAAAATTATATGAAATATCAAAGCATCTTCGGTTCAGTGGACTTGAGAAAAACTAGGCTTCAGTATTTACTATCTGTCAGGTCACATATCCAACCCATATGTATAAACCCAATATTTAAGCCGACATTTACCATGACAACCACAAATCTGTCAGTAGTTGGCTCCGGTCCTACATGAGCTCCTGCAGTTGGAAAGGGCCAGGTAAAGTCAAACAGAAGGTATAAGATTAAGCGCAGGACCTGAAACTGAAAAACCAAACAGAAGGTATAAGATTAAGCGCAGGACCTGGGTAACTTGTTTTCAGCAGATGCTTAATGAATGTTGTTTTCCCCGTAGAATATTGACCCAAGAGCATAACCATTGGTTTTGAATCGAAATCACTGCTTGTCTGAAAATGGTAAAATCAATACGGTGGCATGTAAGTATTGACACAACAACACGAAACAGCAAAGAACGTGCAGCGGAATTTTTAACTGGAAGTAGGTACCAATAAAGGGGAAGCAAAATCATTGAATCGGTATGCAGCTTCCAAGGGCTTCAGTTTTTCAACATAGAGTCTTTTTAATCCATCAATTACAGAAGTAACAGCATTCAGAGGCATCTGCTTCTGTAATGCCTCAAATACGGGTATAAAATCAGTCTATTGATGAAATGCAATGGTCTAGTTGCCATAGAACAAATGTTGAACTAATGAATAACATAGGGAAACGAAGTACAGGAAGTTTATCAAAGATTAAGATTACTAGTCAACACACTAGTCTGATACCTTCTGTGTTGATTTTGAACCGAACCAGTGATATATGGAAGGAGCTTGGACCTGAGGGGTGCCTAAAGCATAGATGTGGCTAGTGTCAAAATCAAGTCGTTCACATGATTAACCAGTAGGAAACATATTTATTACCATTGTCATCTGGGTGAACTCTCTTCACAACAGCCTTGGATCTCTGAAAACCAACTCATCAGCCAATATAACGTCATAGGCAGTTGGGCATAGTTCCAGATGCGATAGAATAAGAAAGACCCTGCTAATTTCAGACTTACAGCAACTAGTTCATCGACGCCTTCCATCACAGGTAGGTCCACTGTGCTCAGGTCTGCAGTCAGCACCATAAACACTCCAGTTCAAAATTCACATTCAATAAATCTCACAGAATGGGAAGGGGGGATTGGGGGAACAGGTGGAATTCAGTTCACCTTTACTTTTGAGACTGTCCTGGGTGATCTCGTTCCCAGCTTGAGCCAGCGACACGAGCTGCAGTTTGCAATTTGGAAGGAACACACCAGGAAGGAAATCACTTAGCAACACATCAGCGCAACAGCAACTGATTATCAGAATCGCACACTGCGACTGATGCGGAAGGGGAGCACAAACCTGCATTGCGATGACGAACTCAGC
Source organism: Eragrostis nindensis (assembly GCA_012490785.1). Taxonomy (NCBI): domain Eukaryota; kingdom Viridiplantae; phylum Streptophyta; class Magnoliopsida; order Poales; family Poaceae; genus Eragrostis; species Eragrostis nindensis. The sequence continues at coordinate 7,079 of JAAXCT010000130.1, forward strand.
GAAACCAAGGTACCCCTGCCTCTTGGTGTCTGCAATCGCCCAAACCTTCGCACGCAATTCCAAAAAAAAGGAACACATCAATATCCATTCGTCAACGGAAACAATCCAAGGGGAGACCGCCCATCAGAGAGGACGATACATCGCGCTCAACCGCTCACCTGCTTGAGATCGGCGCGGGAGAGCCCAGACATGGCGAAGAAGCTGGTGGCGTCGGCGCCGGTGACGCGTCCATCCCCATCTGCAACAAAGCTCCCCGCACGAGCAGTCAGCCTAAAAACTCCGCGGGTCTCGGCGGGGGAGCAGTAGCGGGGGCCGAGAGCGCCTTACCTGGGTCGGCGAGCGCGAACCACTCGGCGTAGATCCTCTGGTGCTCCTTGGAGCACGCCACACCGGCGGCAGAACGCGCGATCTCCATCTCCGTCCCCCCTCGCCGCCCTGGCCCGGTGTTCGTCCGCCGCCGCCGCAGCCGCGAGGAGCAGGAGCAACACAGGTGAGAGAGCAGGAACCTGACGGGCCGCCGCCTCGTTTCGCCTTTCCCTCTCCCACTCCTCTCCGTTGGACGCAAAGGCATTTTGAAACGGAGGACCCCACTTTACCAGCGCTCCCCTTGTGATTTCTTTTAATTTTTTAAATAGGACCGGACGCTCCCTGACAGCTTGACCGGATAGGGATTAGGAGGGATGACCCATTGGTTAGGACTAAACCGGTATTCAAATTATTTTGAAATTAAATGGGCCTCCGCTGTTTCCCGTTACACTTCCGAGAGTAACGTAATGGGCTATTGAGCAGAAATAGAAAAGGCCCAGCTTGAGAAAAACCATGGTCTTAAGATGGAAACTGATTGTCAGCCCACTGGGCTAGCATCAGCCAGATCACTCGAAACCTCGACAGAAACCGCAAAACCCTTTTCCCTCCCTCCTCTCTTCAGATCTCCCCTCCACCTCACTCACTCCCAACCCTAGCTCCACCCAGCCCCCTACCATGGCGGCGATGATGGTAAGCCCCACCTCGAAACCTTAACCTCAAATTGTTCCCGCACGCCTTCATTCTTGCATGTAAGTTCGTCCGTGGCTGATCCTGACGGCCATGTTTCTCGTTTCCATTTTGTCGCGCAGCAACCGCAGATCATCCTGCTCAAGGAGGGCACGGACACGTCGCAGGGGCGCGCGCAGGTGGTGAGCAACATAAACGCGATCAATGCGGTGGGGGACACCGTGCGCACCACGCTGGGGCCCCGAGGGATGGACAAGCTCATCCCCGACGACAAGGGCGGCGCCACCATCTCCAACGACGGCGCCACCATCGTGCGCCTCCTCGACATTGTGCACCCCGCCGCTAAGATCCTCGTCGACATCGCCAAGTCGCAGGACTCGGAGGTATCCATCTTTTTTTTTTTATGCATTTCGGGCTCTCGTAGTTGACATCGTTAGTATAGTTATTGAGAACGCTCTATCATAATTAGGCATCCTTTCCTAGGTCAGTTTGTTAGACTATAATTGGTGCTGTATTTTTGAAAATGACTCATTGAAATTTTGTCATGAATAGGTATAAGGTTGAGCCTGAAGATGTGAAACTAAAACTTTAATGGTGGATACTGGATACATAAGACATAGGCAACTTGATGATCTTTGCTGTCTAAATTAAAATTTGTCAACTATTTTGCACACACCTTTTGGCATAAATAAGCGTGCCATAAAGGTTTTCGTTCCTTTTTTCTTTGTTAACTAAGACACATCAACTATTCTTTCAGTCGTGTGCAACAAGTTCGTTGCTTCGTTTTGATCCATTGACAGACTTAATATCTTACTCAAAAGGGATGGAATCTTGACACTTGCCCTGATTTCCAGTAAATTCCTGCTTGCAGTTTTTGTCTCGACTGGGCTTGTTTGTTTCATTAGAAAGAACTGGAATTTGTGCAATAATACAGTTGAGTGTACATCTGGTCTTGAATGATTCTCTGTTATAAAACTAGGATGATAACACAGTCTGATTGACCAATCAGTTTTGGCTTTCATTGTATCTTGTTGGCATGATGCGTGCTAAACTGATGGAACATATACATACAGATTAAGTTGGACCTGCATTTTCTTTTTTACCCAGGTCGGTGATGGGACGACTACAGTGGTGCTTCTAGCTGCAGAGTTCTTAAAAAACCTTATATTGAGGATGGAGTACACCCCCACAGTCTAATACGCAGTTACAGGATTGCAGCCAATTTGGTGTGTGACCACGTCCTTTTTTTTAAGGATGGAATGCTTGAATCTCTGTAATTTATGATGTTGATTATCTGCCATTTGTGTTAGGCAATTCAAAGGGTTAAAGAACTTGCAGTCAGCATAGAAGGTAAAAGCCTCGAAGAGAAGAAATCATTGCTAGCCAAATGTGCCGCCACAACTCTCTCCTCAAAACTGATAGGTGGTGAAAAAGAATTTTTTGCTTCTATGGTTGTAGATGCTGTCCTTGCCATCGGCAGTGATGACAGGCTTAATCTTATTGGTATCAAAAAGGTAATTTTTTCATTGCCTGCTTCAGTTATGTGTTATTATTTTTACTTTCAAACAGATTTGTTAATGATAAAGAAATTGATTAAAGAAAAAAAACGTTTTCATCTAGAATAATTGTACCTGCGTGCATATTTGTTTTGATGCTTCAAACTTGAGATTTGGGACATAATCCCTGTATGTAAAACACTTGAGTCTATACCGTCAGTGGGTTCATTGGCATTTGTACATTATGGACCATCTGTACTCAACTAATTGATCTACATAGGGTGTGTTTCAATCCCTGGGATGCTTGGTTTACTTAGGACTGTAATTCAGCATCATTTGCCATAACCATTGGTGACCTGCCCCCCTAGAACCGGATATTGGCTTTGTAGCTCAAGACGTTTGGGGCTTGCCGGTGATCCCTCACATCCATTGATCCGTCATTGCAGTGTAGTTCATCTTTTTATAATCTGATAGATCATGACTGAATGAAAGAGGTCAGAGGGTCGAGTGACCTTCTGCCACCCCAAGGAACGTGACATGGAAACTGGGTTCGAGCCCAGCCGGTTGGGCCCTAAATTGACCAAAGATGCGACCGACAGGAGTCGAACCGGGCTAACACCCTTCCCCAATTATGACTGAATGAGGTGGCCCTCTTTTAGTAGCCAGTTCATAGAGGAAATATCAGGTGAACATATGCACAATCCCAGTCACATCAATCTCTAGGATCTAGTCTTGGCAGCACATGTTGGAGGTGGAATCGCCCCACCCCCATCCCACTGGGTATCCCTAGCCCCACCTCATTGGAGGATGACTTAGGCTCAATCTGAGTTGGTCAAACAAAAGTAAGATGGGGGAACTCGCTCCTTACCTTGGACCATTGCAATTGGAGAAAGGATGAGATTGTGATTGTGCATATGATCTTGTGCACCTGATATCTTCTCCAGTGCAAATTGTGTCCTCTGTCCCTTGCATCTCATGTTCCACGACATTAAGCTTTATGTTTGGTTCTGGTCGTGTTGCCTGTTGTGAAGTTATTGTTAGGTGCAGGTTTTGGATGTAGCTCCTGCTATTAGCAGTTTTCGACCACACTGTTAGGTGTTCTCTTCGCTTCAATAGACAATTTTTTATTTCTTTGCCAGGCTCTCAAGAACTCAATTCATGGCAGCAAAAGTTTTATTTCACGGAATAGGAATATGTTATATACTGGGTTCATGCTGTGTTAAACTTACTTGCTCATCGCCTTCTTCTTTCTTTTCTTTCCTTTTTATGAAGGAAACTAAGGCAACTCTTTTGGAGAGTGCCTGAACTTTAATTGCAAAATATGATTTCAAAAAATAGGAATATGTTACTGGCCCATTGCCTTTAAATTTTACTTGTCCCTTTTTTGAATTTATTTGGCCTTTTCTCATTTCAAAAGACCAAGGCTTGTGCATGCTAGACATGCATATAATACAAGACCGGATTTGAATTTTCACCGTTTGAATTAAAACTTGATATTGTAATGTACTGATTTCCTTAGGTTCCTGGAGGTACCATGAGAGATTCTTTTCTGGTCAACGGTGTTGCATTCAAGAAGACATTTTCATATGCTGGATTTGAGCAACAACCGAAGAAGTTCCTAAATCCAAAGATTCTTTTGTTGAACATTGAGCTAGAACTAAAATCTGAGAAAGAAAATGCTGAGATCAGGTAACCTAACTGAGTGTCTAAGTCATTCAAGCCCCTCATACCCTACATACGAGTTTATGTTCCAAACTTTACTTATGTTGCTCTATGCCTTTCAATATACACTTATGTTGTTGGATGCTGTCACTTTTATAGATTATCAGACCCTCTGCAATACCAATCAATTGTTGATGCTGAATGGAACATTATTTATGACAAATTGGACAAATGTGTGAAAAGCGGTGCAAAAATTGTTCTGTCTCGACTAGCCATCGGTGATCTTGCGACACAGGTATCCTGACATTTCATTGTAGTTGTACTACTTTTTTGGCATTTTTTTTGTTAGCCTGACCCAATAAATTTGTTTTTTTACAGTATTTTGCAGATCGGGACATTTTCTGCGCGGGTCGTGTCACAGAAGAGGATTTGCAACGTGTAGGTGCAGCAACTGGTGGAACTGTTCAAACTTCTGTAAATAATGTTGTGGATGAGGTAAAGATACCCTTCTTTCTTATGTGATCCATTTAATCTGTTCTGAGATATCCTCGATTTGACATTGAATTTTATTATTGGTAGCCCGGGGCTAAATGGAAGCTGATTTCTCTCTCTGTTTTAAAGGTACTTGGTTCTTGTGAGGTATTTGAGGAGAAACAAGTAGGCAGTGAAAGATTCAATATTTTCAGTGGTTGTCCATCTGGTCAGACGGCAACTATTGTCCTCCGTGGCGGTGCAGATCAGGTCTTCTACTAATATGCATCTAATTGTCTCTTTAACAAAATGAGCATGAATATGCTGAAATTGCTTTTGATTATGTGTTAGTTCATCGAGGAAGCTGAAAGAAGTCTCCACGATGCCATCATGATAGTGAGGAGAGCTCTTAAGAACTCTACAGTTGTTCCAGGTGGTGGTGCTATTGATGTATGTCTAGCCAACTTGTCAAGAGAAAGATTTTCTCAGAGTTTCTCAATCAACTTTAACTGATCTCTTATGTTTTGCATAGATGGAAATAAGCAAGTATCTCAGGCAGCATGCGCGCAACATTGCTGGGAAGTCTCAGTTTTTTGTAAATTCATTTGCTAAAGCCCTTGAGGTACATATTTGTTGAGGCAATTTTTGATGATGCACATTGTGAATTCATGACTGTCTAGTGCTAGTGTCTGTTGTGTTCTAGTTGTTCCAGCTATAGTGCTAATCTTTTCTTTGATTTATGTATTTCATTTCTCATATTGTGCAATTTGAAGCTTAGTCTGCTCATGAAATAAAATCATCCTGCAGGTAATTCCACGGCAACTTTGTGATAATGCTGGATTTGACGCAACTGATGTGCTGAATAAGCTCAGGCAGAAACATGCGTCTGGTTGGTTCTCATAAGCTTTATGTTGAACTTAATATACACCTTCTACACGTTAGTACAACTTTGAAGCAGCAAACTATTTATTCTGCTAATATGGGTTTCACATGCGACAGATGAAGGTGCTAATTATGGTGTAGACATCAACACTGGTGGAATTGCTGATTCTTTTGCTAACTTTGTATGGGAACCTGCTGTTGTCAAGGTATTTGTGCATTTGATCTGTTTTCAGTTGCATCTAAGTATCTGTATAGTCTTAATTTCTTGTGTTCATATCTGGGATATTTTATCAGATCAATGCTATAAATGCCGCAACAGAAGCTTCCTGCCTTATTCTTAGTGTTGACGAAACAGTGAAAAACCCAAAGGTAAGGAGATTTTCAAATGTCTGTTGTCCACGGTAAATAAACACGCCCTACTCATTTTATTTTGTTGGTAAGGAGATTTTCAAATTCCTAGTGTTCATTGGACTAAAAAAACTGCACATTCTATTCCTTTTCTGTTTGAGAGGACAGACTCTCATCTGTTGTTCTAATGCACTTATATTCATGATGATCCATTGGTTTTATTATTAAAGGAACCCTTATCATTGCCTTGTGCGTTTGCAAGTAATGCTGCTGCTAGGTTCCTGATAAATATCATATGCCTCCAGAGCACTATAGTTTATTGTTTCCGATAACCATATCTTTCCATTCTGCACATTCTTCGCATCTAATTTCTCAGTGACTTCTATCATATAATGTACAAATCGTCCATGCTCCATATCACCGAACTTACTCCTTATCTTTTATATGTGTCATACTCTAGTCCGAGAGCGCTCAAGGCGAGGCTGCTGCTAGCGCCATGGGTGGCCGTGCTGGAGGAGCAATGCGCGGCCGTGGTGGGAGGGGCATGCGCAGGCGGTGATTCCAGTCTAACCAACCTGTACATCATCACGCTGGTGGATCTGATTTCTGAAGCAATTAGGAGCTTATTTGCGCGAGCTGCTCTGACCTGCCCACTTTGAGTTTTCGGTCACTTGCATGTGTGATATGAGTGCGTAACCTTGATGCCCTTAGAATCTAGAATCTCTGTTGCTTTTTTTTCTTTCTCTCTCGTCATGCTCTAGCGGGCAATAACCCTTGTCCTGTGTTGTACAAACCATCTTTACTCCTTATTATTTTCCTTCCGAGTCCACTCCCGTGCGTGTGCGTCTCCTGCTGGCAAAAAGAACGGCGCCGACAGGTGGGGCCAACAAAAAATTCCTCTCTCGCTCCCCCGCCCGCCCGGCCGCCCATGCTCCCTCGCTCCGCCCGTCGCCCGTCGCCCGCCGCCGCCGCCCTCACGGGGGTGCACGCCCTCCGCCTGCGTCCGCGCCCGCGCTCCTCCTCAATCGACCGCCTGCCACTACCGGACGCGGAGGCCGCCGCGGAGCTCGCGTACGATGTCGACGCCGTCCGCGCGGTGGCCGACCTGGGCCCGCCCCGCGGACCTTGCGTGCGCGCCGCCGTCCGCGCGCACGGCCTCCTCGCCAAGCGCGAGGCGGGGGATGACCCGGGGCCGGCCGTCTCGAGGAGGTGTGCTGCTACGCCTGTCTTCCCCTCTCCCGCTGACGCTCTCGCACCGCCCCTGAGCTCCACCTGTAAACCCTACTTCGCTGCTCGCCATGCGCCCCGCGAGGATGGCAACGTTGCAAGGTAGCCGCCGCCCCCCCCCACGTCGCCGTAGCACGCCCTCCCTCGCGCCGCGCCGCGCCACCGTACACGCTCCCTCCTCGGTCGTCCCCATCTCCACCACGAACTGCTGGGATGTCCAAAGATCCGGACGGCGGGGGAGGAGGACGTTGTCGTTGTCGATCGAGTGCGACGAGGACGCGAAGGTCGATCTGGGCGGGCGACTTGCGGAGCGGGTCGCGGCGGCGGAGCCGGGGGCCGGGCGCGGCTGTGGCAGGGTTGTAGGGGAGGCATGGCGCTCCGAAGGCTGCTGCCGCGTCCTTCCGCGGATGTCAAGACTGGCCGCAGCGCCGTTCTCCACGGCGTCGCGGAGACCCTCCTCGCCACACTCATCCCTGGCGATGGCATCGGGCCATAGATGGCTGAGTGCTTGAGTCCGTCCAGCAGGTACGGAGTTGCTTCTATTGTGTTGCACAGATTCGTTTGATTGATTAACATAATTTAGCTATAGGTTCGTTATAAATTTCGTTCCTGTGTTGCACAGATTTGTTTGGTTGATTAACAGAATCGGAAAAGCTAATTAACGCACACTCGAGTGTTTTGATGCCGCTGACCATCCGATGCCACATCCGATGCGTTGGATTCTGTTTCTTCCTATGCAGTTTCGTTCAGCCATAATCGTAGCTTTTTTTTTGTTTACTCTAACACTTAAATTTTAATGTTCTAAATTTTGTATCCAGATTTGTCCTTTAGATATGTAAAGTATAAGAAAAGAAAAATTCGTGTGTCATAGGATCCCCCAACACCTGAAATTTTGTTACGTTATACTTTTGTTTTTACGTTATACTTTTTTGTTTTGTAAAATAAAGTTATTTGCTCTTGCTAATTTTGTTTTTACGTTATACGTTTTGTTGCCGGATCACCTGGTTAATTCAGGTCCTTTCAAATTTTAGATTGGTCGACATAATTTCCCTGGTCCTCTTCTTGAGAGGTTAATCCTAATGAGTAATTTGTGAGGTGCACGTTCTTCCTCCAATTTCCCCTGAACGCCATCCACCACCGGTGCTCCACAGCAAGAAGAACGGTCACCGCCAAGGTATTCGATCAAATTATCACTGTCAACTCCATATATTTTTTTCTGAATTGACTCTATCTGTCCGGATGCATGATCAGAACTAGAACTAATATTTTATAGGCACTGCATAGTTGGTATTGATTTCAGTTGAGTTGTTTCGTTACATTGGTAACAAGGTCGGCTGTCAGAACTACTGAAGAGTGTCCAAACGATGTACTTTAAAGGGTTAGGTTCAACCCCATGATAACCAATGTCTGCAACTTCTGATTCTGACATGCAATTTATTTTGCTTTGTGTAATAATTACTATGGACATGGGATGTGAGCTTTCAAAAACGGTATTCAGGTATCTACCAAAAGAACAATTCTGGTAATTGCCCTATGTTATGCAGCGATAGGGCTCTTGGTGACAGTATTTGTTATGGTGCCTGTATAATGAACGTGCGCTTGAGCTAGCTGTTGGATGTTGGAAGGATATGTCTAGCAGGTGATTGAACACCATGGTTGCTAGAAATATGAGAGACAGATGTGTTGCGAGGAAGAAATGCTCAGCTGTAGGTTGCCAGGTCTGCCTCTTTTCTCCTGTATTATAACTGAAGTAGTATTTTACAATGATTTCCTTTTCATTGCTTCCTACTAAATCAGTTCAGCTTTACAATAAGAAGGCAGTTTAATAAATTTGAATAAGGGAACTTGACACTGCAATCATGTGCTTTAGGCATGTTCTTAGACCATTTTTTTTTAAATAGTAGAGATTATAGTTTAAAGCGTTCTGCATATCAGACAGAGATTAAAGTGCGCATTGTAGTTAAAGTGTTCTGCATGTTGGGCAGATATTAAAGTGGGCATTACTGCAAAACAAAATTATGATGCTGTACTATTTAGCTCATAGGATGGTAGGATGAATTATACATGAATTTTTTATTTAACGGATACACTGAGGTCGCCTTCCCTGTTTAGTGATGAATTTTAGTTTGTTAACTGCTTACAATAACTTAAGATTGTTATTTTGATGTCGTTCAAACACCTAACATGAATGCATAGGCATTATGCTGTTAATTGGGGTTTATGGAATCCTGATAGGGATTCATTTGCAGTTCGTGAAAGCACGTGCTCGGTGTGGGGCACCCAAAACTGTTGTTTATTTAGCATACCGTGACATAAACTTGTGTATGCTTCTATCAAACCCTTTTATTAAAGATATCATTGATGCATGATAATCATCTTCTTGTCAATGTTTAATGCACATGCCAAGTAATATTTCATATTGTCAACAAAATTTAATGGTATGGCCACGAATTTTAAAAATGACATAAAACATACATAAATTTTAAGCATCTTCTGTATCTTAACATCACAAGGCCTTTGTTCTTGGTCAGAATCTTTGGGAAGGAAAAAGGTCACGAAGGACAAGAGGAAAGGGGTGAACTCTTTGATCATCTTGACATCCTGGAGCATTTGGAAACACAGAAATGCTTGTGTGTTTGATGGCGCCTCTCCTTCGGTTTCTCTATCCTGCGTGAAATCAAGGATGAATATAGTATGTAGTGTATGGCTGGCGCAAAAAAACTGGAAGGATTAGGTCTGGAAGGAGGGTTTCTGAGATAGAACCTCCCTTCCTGTTTCTTGGTCAAGTTTTTTGTGTCAGTTGTTTAGTGGTTTTAAAATTCCATTGTTGTAAACCGAGTCTCATAATTGGTCCCAGTATGAGATAAGAAGATGTAAGGGGGCTATTTTTCTCTCTCTAATACAAAGAAGCGCAGCTCTCCTGCGATTTCGAGTGGTTGCAGCTGATGCTAGCATAATTGTTGTGTCTTCACTGATCTTGTTGTTATCTGAATGGCGGAGAGGCAGTAATAACAATGTTTTCTCTTCAATCATTGTAGGCCCATCTTGTGTTTTTTCACCCTCATGTACGGAATAAAATCATGCCTTCCGCACATATTTGAAATTTTGAATAATTTGACTTGATTTTTGTTTGATTTCATTTAAGGCTTCCACACATCTTTAAAATTTTAAATAATTTGACTTGATTTTTGTTTGTTTTCATTTAGGGCAAATGGAGCTATCCCCTTCCCAAGAGCGTTGATATGCTGGATAGGTATTTGGGCAACTACACAACAAAAATGATTAATAAAATACATTACGGTTTAGCTCACTAATTGTTGAGTTTTTAACCGATGTCTTTTCTCATATCAAAAATTATGAACTACTCAAGATTTTTGAAAGTTTTATGTTTATGATATTTTTGATTTGTTTTTGGTCAGCCAGTGAGGAAATTTGTGGTTTTTACTGTTCTATTGATATTCTACAGACACACAAAACAAAACAAAATTTCTCAAGAGTCTGCAAGCAGGATCACTTTTACATTGGAGCCGGGATGAAGTCTGCCCTTACCTAGCTATTTGTATCGTCTAATACTTCTTTTTCATTTTTTCTGTTATTGCCACATTAATTAAATGGAGGGTGGGGCATCTTATTTCACTTCATGGATGGGTCTACTCACCTATGCTTCATTGATCCTGGGCCTCTGGCCATGGGGCGGCTGCTGCTGCTACAGGAGTGCAACGGCCGCTAGCGCCAACAGCTACAACAATGGGATGAGCTAAAGATAAATGAAGTTCAACAATAGTTTAAGAATTTCTTGCTCGCAGTAATAATTTGATGATGCATTTATGTATGCATGAGGCCATGTACTCAATAATATAATGACTTTGTTTGTTTCCTTTTTTAATGATGAAGTCTTATTATGTTAAGTTACTGTTTTTTATTTATTATGCATTAGGCCACATGGCTAATCTGAATGAATGAATTTTTACAACTGTCGAAGTATGCATTTTTGCTTGCTTGATTTGCATTATAAATGTCACCGTAGCTCTTGCACAGGCACTAAACTTGCTTGATTTGCCTCTATGTTGGACGAGGTGGAGGCCACATGCCATATATAGATGACACATGCCATGATTCGAATTTTCTGGAGGCAAAAACTCCTGCATGCCTTTACGTCAACCATGATTCGTATCATCGGGAAGCAAGAGGCTCTTGCTCGGACATCAAAACTGGGAAATGTGGCTGAAAATTGAATACAAGGGATGAAGTTTATCTGATGTCTAAAAACACATCAACTACATACGTAGAATCAAAACGAATATAGAGTAACATTAACAAGTCTGTTAATACAATATCGAGAGATTTTGTTCCGGCCAGCCCGTGGCAACGCACGGGCACTTTTGCTAGTCAAGCTTAATTTGCCTTGATCACCCTCATGGGCATTCAAGTGCATCACGTCGCATTCTATAGCTAGGAATTACAGCTTAACAAATGTCAATCTGAGAATGATTTCAGAGCTACGTTGAATTTCTGGAAGATAATGAGGTCAATTGCAAAAAACAAAAATATAAGTACAGTATATTGGAACGAACCCTGCAAAGGTGCAAACCCTTGAGGCTGGAAGATTGACATGATCTTTCGCGATGGATGTGTTTCTTATTATTCACATCACGTGCTACACGCCCTCCTCACATTGCTTTCGAACCACCGGCATCTTCAGTGGATACAACACAATTTTTTTTTCCCAAACCTACGTGTCTGTTCGAGCAATTGCTCAGGCCGGCTGCGGCCGGCGCGGTTGTGCAAACAAACGATCAGATGGCAATCCACGTACCACATTTGTATGAGCGTGGTCTTGACCATCTACGTATAAACTTAGGTGGTGTTTGGATAATAGGAAATGAGAGGTAGATTAGGGATTGGGAAATGATGTCTGAGGGAATGAAGAGTTGAGATTTAATATGATAGAGAAATGAAGGGTCTTGATTTCCTATCTTATTTTTCTATCCCTATCCCGATCACCGTTTCTCGGAATCCAAACACCACATTATAAAATTACAATTTGATTTGCTTGAACAAAATTCAAGTGGATACAGCTTCGTCGGACAAAACCAGTGGCGGCGGATCAGATCGATCCTGGGTGCTGCTTAGTTAACTTTCATCAAGTTGGGAGTCACCAAATTTGACCCGTGTGGGCCCACCTGTCTCCGAAGCACGAAGCTGACCCGACCAGGGTGACCCGACCCTACCTACGGTCCGTAGTACCGACCGGTCAAGAATCGTGTTTAGGGACCGGGTGCTTTACCGAGATCGGACGATCCGGTGAACCTGGACGACCCTACGGTCCTACCTGATATGGTGAGAAACCAATACCACACAGCTTCAATCTGTTTATGTCCGTTACGCATTCAGATTCGCGAAAGAAGAAATACCAGGCGCCTCCTCTCCTTCCTCCTCCTGCAGGGGGGGTACCCGTTTCCTCAGATCCCAAGGAACGGACACATTCCCCACCTCGCCCTCGCGCCGCGGCATCTCCTCGAACACCCCCCGCGCGCGTCCCGCCCCCCTGCCCATGGGCTCGCTCCCGGTGCCCTCCTCGCCGGAATGCGGGCGCCCGACGGTGTCGGCGTCGGACCTGGCCCCGCTCTTCTCCGCGCAGCGCCGGCACCTGGACCACTTCTTCGACCGCCTCGACATGTCGCAGGCGGCGGCGTTCGCGCAGGCGCTCCTCGACGCGCCCGGCGCCGTCTTCTTCACGGGCGTCGGCAAGTCCGGCATCGTGGCGCGCAAGATCGCGCAGACGCTCGCGTCGCTCGGCTTCGCGCGCGCCGGGTTCCTCGCCCCCGTCGACGCGCTCCACGGCGACATAGGCGCGCTCTTCCCGGGGGACGTCCTCGTCCTGCTATCCAAGTCCGGCGCCTCCGACGAGCTTCTGTCCCTCGCGCCCTGCGCGCGCGCCAAGGGCGCATACCTCATCTCCCTCACCTCCCCCGCGTCCGGCGCCGACTGCCCTCTCGCCGCCCTGTGCGACCTCAACGTGCACCTGCCGCTGCAGGGGGAGGTGTGCCCCTTCGGCCTCGCGCCCGTCACCTCCACCGCCATACAGATGGTGTTCGGGGACACCGTTGTCGCCGCCATCATGGAGGCGCGGCGCCTCTCCAGGGACCAGTACGCCTCCAATCACCCTGCCGGCAAGATCGGCAAGACCCTAATCTTCAAGGTAATCACCTCTAACCCAAACGCTAGTAGGCTGCCCGCATTACAGTTACCACCTGATTTAGAACCTTGCCACCATGATCTCCTGCTGCCAGGGGGTGGGCAATATCAGATCTCAGATCCTTACTACTATCACGATTCCTTTAACATTGCGTTGTCTGTGGCGGTAAGCTTTGGTTCTGTAAATTGCCCCGGTGAATGATTGGGTAATTTTGTCACTATCAAACCAACATTGCCTTCATGGGGATGGCTACTTATCACAGCCTTTTTCATATGAGGGGACCTTATGAATATGCCACGTTAACAGTCATTTTCATTGTTGCTAGAAAAGGTACAAAAACGTGCCTCATGCCCCATCATTTGTGTGCATTATTGTCAAAATGCATCTAAAATATTAGTGCTTATGGTTACCTGTCATGGTCTCTCATATGGGGCACCTTACAGATGTGGCATTTTAAAAATGGAAGAAAAGTATAAACAATTATGCTCTCATCATTTTGTCCATTGTTTTCAATTTCTGTGGCTCTCGATGATCAGCTGCACCAGTGTGCATGGCATGAGACATTTGAATGACTTCTTTGTTCCTGTGCAAAACTGGGGGAAAGTAGAAGCAACAGGATACCTAACATTTTCTTTTCCTATGGGTTATTGTTACAAAACACCTGCAGGTTAAGGATGTTATGAAGAAACAGAATGAGCTTCCTCTATGCAAGGAGGGAGATATGATAATGGACCAGCTCACTGAACTCACTAGTAAAGGTTGTGGGTGTTTACTGGTGGTTGATGATGAGTATCATTTGATCGGGACCTTCACCGATGGTGATCTCAGGCGTACGCTCAAGGCTAGCGGGCCTGCTATTTTCAATCTCACAGTTGGAGAGATGTGCAACAGGTTTGTCAATAGTTACTTGCTATATTTTACTAGAGCTGAATGGATCATTTTTCTTTTTTGGCAACAGTGAGGTGTGTGTATTCTGTGTAAGATAGTGACTTCTTTTAGCACATCCTGGGTTCAGAACCCTGGCACTACCGGGCCGCTGATTTTCCTGCCAGCTAGATGTTTTTATTCAATATTTTATGGATGTCCCTTAAAGTCTTGTGTTTTCTGGACCATCTAATAAGAATTGCCCAGTTACAAGGCTCCGTGAAATGACAAATCAGGTCATAACACCCAGTGTTGGAATGGAGAATAAACATGGATAGAAGTGTCCTCATCCTGTATTATATGACCATATTATGTGCTGTTGAAAATAATCATTTCCAGCATTAGTAAGAGATTAAGTGCAGCATCATTGTTGACTTCTCTATTAAACATCCTGGATCAGTTGATAGGAAGGATTGGCTAGTTTGTTGCTGTTATGATTACACTGTTCTATTCATTCTCCATGTATATTTTAGTTTGACACAAGTGTTGTCTTGGTGCTCAACAAATGAACTTTCTCTTTGCGATCATTCAATATTATTTTTACCTGAAACCAAATTTAGTGCTGTTATTCTAGAAGTGAAATTCATCTGATTATGAAATTGGATTCTGGAAAGATCATTCAAACCTTTTTTTAGAAGAGTATTTAAGTTGATATGCCAGGCTCTGTTAATTCAATTGTCACAAGGAAAATAATTTCCTTTGGTATTTGAGTGGTGAACCGGGTAACCGTAGCAATAAGATGGAATTCTTAGCTTCTTACGCTGGTTCGATTCCGGCTCGCATCATATTAACCTGCGTATATTTGCTGTCTCCTTAATTTTTATGGATCTGCCCAAGGACTATTTGAAAAAGGAATGTTCAATCCTGATTCCATTTGTTTAGCCTTTTAGCTGTAATAAATTTGCTTTGTTATCTTTCAGGAATCCAAGGACAATCACTGCAGAGGCAATGGCAGTTGAAGCCATGGAGAAGATGGAATCACCTCCTTCACCCGTGCAGTTCTTGCCTGTTGTCGACGACAACAATGTCGTGTGTGGGATCATCACATTGCATGGATTGGTCTCTGCTGGATTGTAAGCTTTGATACCAGATTCTTCTGCTGGATCGTATAAACTTATTTACCACCATTACATGGTTCTTTATGACTTTTTGCGTGGACATCTATGTGCTCAAGGCTTGAAGTTGCAAGTATTCTTTGGTAGTTTAGTTGATACCTGAAAGCGTTGCATCGTCGCTATAGTGTGTGTAGCCTAGAAAGTGTGAGGAGGAAGCACCATTGGTGGCCTGTGTATAGTGTTTTGTATAATAATATGCGGCATTATGTGGTTGCTGCTTATTCCAATGAAGTTAAATACTCGTGGCATCGGTACTGGAGCAAGCAGTAGCTACAGTCTTACGAAATCATACGATTTTAGCAATTTATGCAACGATCGTGGCGTCTGTGTGGTTTGCATTTGGTGGCGTCGTGCCAATTGATGGCGTGGAAACAGTCGAGGCGGGAGGCCTGCTTCGTTTTCACGTCAAAAGAGACAAGTTTGAGTTTAAATTGAATTTAAAGCGTACAAATACATAGAAAATCAGGATTGCGAGTTCATACTTCCATAATTCTTACATTTACATAAAAATTATGTTAATTACATCTCCAATGGAGAAAACCCCTGATTAAGAATTCCAACATGAAAATGAAAATTACATGATTACAGCATATGGCTATTACAGACTATAAAGAGAAAACTAAACGTCTTCGATCTAGTCGCCGTGGATGAACGCCTGCCGAAGATTTTATCATAATGTATTTTCTTCTTTAAAACATAGCGTATGCATATGCTGATGCTGATGCACACAGACATTTGTTCGTTACTTTTGAGCTTCACTGTACATATCAGCCAAGCAATTTCAGTAACCTAGCAGAGTGAAACATATGGTTTTGGGATTTGAGATATTTTGACTGAAGAATACTTCTACGCATGAAGAGCATTTCAATTATATTGCAAGGCGCTGCATAATTTATGGACATCTGCGCAGCTTGAATTTGGACTTTAACCGGCAAAGTAGATGATAGCTCTGCCTAATGTGCTGATGCATGCATAACTTTCATTTTATTTTCAGTTTGATCAAACCGACACTGATGTAGTATCATAGGTACGGTGTTCATGAGGATGGACAAAGCATACGCAAGATCTAATCAGAGCATGGTTTAACACTCTTTCATAGGAGACATATCGATGTTGCTGCTCTCATAACATAGTATCAAAGGACCTATGCGCCAAAGAGTAGCATATACAACATTTGATCTTTTGTTTATCAGGGATATATGGACCTGAATTTAGTAGATGTCAGTTTGTTTATTCACTTAATTAATCATTACCAATGACTTGAAGGTCAGGCAGATTAAGCATGCAAGCCAGACAGGTTTAAGTATATCTGGGACTGTTGCATAAACTAGCATGTATAATGCGTATGTGTGGAATGCAGATGACCACATTTTATCTTTTAATTTTACAAGTCTGAAGCTAGTACTATCTGTTTAGGATTTTTAGTAAATGAGCATGCAACAGGATGCAGCATGCAGAGATCGTTTTTACATGATTAAGAGGGCAGCAGTTAGCCAGTTTGCTAAGCATGATGCAAACCTGATATCATGTATGCAAATTGGCCGGATATGGCCGAGATGAAATCATTTCGTTTTAAATCAGCAGACATGCATAGTCGTTCCACCTATGATAGTGCCGATCCTTTGAAATTAGATGCAGGAATATGGCCTGTGAAGCTCGCTGCTCGTCAATCTATACAGCGACGGCATGAACGGGCAGCACTCTGCCTGTGTGCTAAACATGATGTGATGATGATATCACGTATGCAATCTTGCCGGATGAAACATTTTGTATTTCGATCTAACTTGGATGCAGATGAACAAGGCATAGACTATAGCAACTGCCGTTGTTCGGTTTAGCAAAACTGAGATTATAACACTCAGAATATAGAGACGATCAGATGCAAAATACACATGCGCATGATGCAACTGCAATATACGGTGCTCTTTGCCTATTAATTTCTTTACAGCACTCTCGACGGAAGCAAAAATAGAAGAAACTGCCATATGAAGGGCAGTTCGAATCAATGTATTCCGGCATGATTTCGCTTGGCCGGCGGCAGCGATTTGGCAACTGCAACTCATGGCAGGTATTGGCGATGAACGCACAACCCGTGCGCGGAGTTCAGAAGCCTTTTCATTTAGTACTCACTCTTGATCCGTATCAAAAGACCCGAACGAAGAAACAGAGCACTCTTCCCATCCTGATTTGTATCAATGGACCAAACCGAGGATCTGGGGCCTTCATCATCTCGCCGTGATCTGTATCGAAGGACCAGACCGACGGGCGAGGCCTTGATCCTGCCCTCGCTTTACATCACGAACGTAGCGAGAGCACGCAAGTTTGGAGCCAGAGAAATCGAGAGAGATGGGGAGGAAGAAAACTGATTGCTTCTGATCGAAGAGCCGGACGAAATGCCGGCGGATTCTTACCCTGAAGAACCTCGACGAACGCAACAGCGTCCTGCTTCCTTGGGCTCTCTCTTTCTCTCCGGCGAGTTCTCGGTGTGGATGATTTGCAGATGAGCGGTGGGTGTTTCCGGCAGCCTGGCGGTGCTTTGCGTGGTTGAGCGCTCCGGCAGCCTGACGGTGGTGTTGATGGGCGATGTATGTGTGTGTGTTGAACCAGAGATTGATGGAACGGGGGTTGCCCTCTATTTATAGAGAAAGAAGGCGGTGCTTTGCAGGGATTGGCGGTAATTTTCCCGCTCGCTAATTTCGATTTTCAGAAGATTAAAGCGGCAGGGCTGGAAGCACGATCGCCTGAGACCTGCAGGACGTGAGAGTCCTTTTGACTAACTGCAAAGACTTGGTCAGGAGAGTCTTTGTGTTTGAAAACCCAGCGCGCGAGCTGCAGTTTGTGGAGAGATATTTTCTTTTCTTCCCTGTGCAGATTCTTTGGGCCGCTGTTATGTGGACTGGTCACGTGATTATGCAAAAGGATTTGATTAGCTTCCGGCCATATGGCCGTGTATATACGTATTCGTCTCATTTGAGAAAGGTTTGCATGGTTTGATACATTTAAATTTGTGATAGCTAACGCGACCAGGCATGTAGTTATCTGGTATTTCTTCCAGTTACGTATTGGGTGGAAATATCAATCACCCTCCGGCCGTATGTTCGATCAGCCGCGTATATCTATACGTATTTTCTTTTACGTCTTTGGCAATATGGGCCTGGTGTGGTGTTTCACTAGCACGTGCATATAGCTAGCTAAGCATAGGTGCTCTCGTAAACTTTGTCTGGTAATTTTCGTATGTTTAGAGACATCAGCCAATAGGTTACCTTTTTTTCATGGAAAAGCTGTATCAACACCGTTCTTCTATATTTATTTATTTATTGACTTTACTAATATTTCATAATTTATTTCCACATGCATATTTCCTCCATAACACATGGGAGATTAAATATATAATTTACTCAATATTTGAATTGTGAATTTATAATCATCTTTTGGCTACTATTTTAGGAGTGCCAAAATCTGTGCCAACACCAATGTGTGTGAGTTATCGTAATGACATCGCAGTTCATGGCCGGATAGGCCCGCGCAATTTTTTTCGAACTAATCAGTGCGCAAATGCAAACAGACATTCAGACAATGTTCATCTGTTTGGAAGCGAACATATTAGATCACAGATGCAATAACAGCTAACTCGACTACAATTTTGCATTTAACAGGAATGGTTCGGTTTTCCATGCACTAAGCGCACCCAATGGTTCATCGTGCTTCGTCTAGCCTTCAATATTCAGTAACATTACACTAGTACGGAGTACGGACTGTTCTGATTTGAGGAACAAAACACAGTTGAAGCACCCGAATTTTCCATACTTTGCAGCACCAACTTCAAAGTGATGCTCCGAATCCTCCATCATCTAGTGCTAGGAAGCTTCACCTTTCCCATTCGGAATCCGGGTGTGGACGCTCCACCCTGGGCTTGCTGGCTTGGGGAGCTGGATGATGATTAGTGAAGACCTGATCCCAGCCCATGATGTGTGGCAGAGCAAACTGCACGAATACAACAAGGGGACATCAAAATTCAAAAAGGATCAATATAGCCTTATATAATATATTCTACTACTAAGAAGAAAGTAACATGCAATACTGTTAAACTTCTGGCTTTGAGAAACTAAAAGGTTTCGTTGCTTGGGCACAAGGCAAATCTGTCACAAACATGTAGATTGTTTTCCAACGAACTTTGAAAGTTACTGATGTGAAAAACAAATCTATTCTTAGCCATCTATTGGCACGACTCAGTTGGATAGTAGTCTAAGAACGCGTGCCGATTATTCAGATAACAGTGATGCATCTCAAATGGAAATATGAGAACTTACACTCAATGCTGTGCGCATCACTGCAAACTCGGCTTTTGTGATAGGAACTGAAAGGCGATCCGTTGTCTTCTGCAAGTTGTTCAGGACGGCTGCAAAAAAATTGTGATTCAACTCCTATTAGTGCTATTCAGCCAAATGTTTTACCACGGTTCGCAAAGGGTAAAGGCAATAAAACAACAGTGTTATGAACAACAAAGAACATATCATGTGTAATGCTAACAAACTCTAGCGGACAGTGTTCCCCCTGTTCATATCAGACACCTGCTTCTAAGAGATTAGGTAGGCAAAACCCTAAAAAGTCAAACCCCAACTTAATACAACAGACAATATTTGATCAACAGGCAGTGCCCCAATAGTTCAAGTAAGCATCTCAAACACTGTTGGTTATAGATAGATTGACTGTTAACAACGCTGCTCTCCATATATTGATAGTCACGAAAATGAGTTGATATAAACACAGAATGTGTATCACTTACTTAGATTAACGAAGTATCCGCTGTCATTGCCAAGGGGAGTAAGTGACAGTGATTTTTTCACCTGTCCTTCAAGACTACATAAACAAAATGGTTAGACTCAGAAGGCTAATACAGTAAAACGCAATGAGATGAGTTGTTTTATCCTGATTCTTCAATTCACACAACTAAATAACAAACCTCGATTTCATGGATGGATCATGGAAAAATTCACAGGATTCAGCAGGCCCAAGACTTATCAAGCTTCCAACTTCAGTAGGTGACAGAGCGAAGAGCTGCACAATAAAGGTTCCAAGGTCACGAATTGAAGGGCACATGTGATTCACATAAGTAGTAATTGTTGCTCATGTAAGTAGTTTTCTTCACTAAGAAATACTAACAACAACAACAACAAAGCCTTTTTATCCCAAGCAAGTTGGGGTAGGCTAGAGATGAAACCTGCAGGATCCAACAAGAGAGGCAAAACCAACCAAAACGAGAAGGGCAAAACAGGATAAAAGGGAAAGAACAGAGAAAAAAGAAAAAAGAGTGAAAAAAAAGTTTTTTTAAAAAAAGGGTTTTTCAAAAAAAGAAAGGAGAAATCAAGATTCCGGCACGTGGATTGCTTGCTTCCACTCTCTCCTATCCATAGCTAGCTCCTCAGCAATATTCCAGTCCTTCAGGTCTCTCTTCACCGACTCTGCCCATGTCAAAGGTGGTCGACCTTTGCCTCTCCTCATATTTTCGGGACAACGTATTATCCCACTACGTACAACTACAGGCGCCTCCTCCGCTCTTCGTTGCACATGTCCAAACCATCTCAAGCGATGTTGAACAATCTTCTCCTCAATTGGTGCCACCCCTAATCTCTCACGTATGTCGTCATTCCGGACTCGATCCCTTCTTGTGTGGCCACATATCCACTGAGAAATACTAACTATATAGGAAATATTATTACCTGTTTCTTTGTATAGTCATACTTCCTTTGTCCAGTAGCAGGAAAGAAGGTCAACATTACTGATCCATTTCTGCTAACTCGAGATCCTCCAGACTGATGAGACAGAAAACTATGTCATGGATAAAGGACAATGTATGCCAAAAATAATTAAAAAAATTAAGAGAAAACATACATCAAGTTTGCTGAAACTTGGCAGTATAGGATGTACAGAAAGTGCAGCCTTCCCCTTGAACACAGTGTAACTGGCGAACTTTCTACTAGAGTTCTCTGCTCAAAAGGATTAATCAATTAACGTAGCATGCAAAGAAAAGAAGCTTGATAAAGTTAGCACTTTAAGCACACAGATGGCCGAGTAAGAACTAGTAGTAGGGACAAAGGCTTTACCATCAAGACTTGCTGCAGAAGTTGAAACAGCTTTTTGGAATGTCAACGAACCACTCCAGAGAGCATCCTTTAGATCAACACCTCTCCTGTTAATGAGGATAAAAATTACCGCTACTTGAGACAGTCCAAAGAGTGAATCCAATTAATAATAATATAGGATATTGAACTAAATCCAGCTTGTAAAAAGTGCTGGAGAATCATACCACAGAAAAAATATTGAATTGAATATGGCATTTCAAGGTTGAATGGCAAATTATAAAGATCTCCAGATAATGTCAATCATCAACCCGCATACATTGATACTAGATAAAACAGAATTAGGAAGATAGAATATATCATCTGCAAACGAATTGCTGATTCTAAGAAGCATTTTTCTATCTATCATTAATGCTAGTCCACAATAAGTTCATGGCAGCATTAAATTTGATCTTCATGGTCTCGCTAATCATACATATATACATTGAGTAGGCACGTCATTTAGGTACATGAACCAGGATTCTGCACTCAATGGTTTCGCCAACTAAATTTAGCATAACTCTCCACTCAGTGAATCAGGCACATGAACTAAACAGCAAAATAAAACTTCACGCAGGCTAACTTACACAGTATAATAGTGGATAATATGTCTAATCCAAGCACCTCAAGAGGAATCACAATCAGATTTAATTGACATCACCATGGCCCCCAATGTTCATTTCAACACTTGGCAAACACAAATGCATCACAGCAAGGGGCCAAGGACCGTAAACCCTCATGCCAAGGGCCGTAAACCCTCATTTCCCCACAGAGAAATCTGTATTTACTGCATCATCTGTGAAAGCGAAGCGAAAGACAACACCACAGCTACGCATAATAAACCCTACCGCTAAACCCTCGAGAACCCCCAGCCACTACGGGTACAACAGCACAATACGCGCGCTCGCTCCCGATGAAATAGCCGATTGGCGCCGCGAGAACGAAAAATCGTGCGCGCGGAATGGCACTGCCGCCGTTGGGCCGCTTCGAGAGGAGCGGGGGGTCGTAGGGTTAGGGTTTATGGTCGCGGCTGACCTGGAGGCGGAGGGGAGGAAGCGGGAGAGGCGCAGCATCGTGCCGCCGCCTTGTCGGTTGCCGCAGAGGTGGCCGGAGGAGAGCGAGGCGAGCGGCCGGCGACGGAGTGAGCGAGCGAGTCCTCGTCGTCTCACTGCGGCGGCAGGCAAAGCGCCGTTTGCCTCGGGGGCTGGCGCTGGTCAAAGGCCCAAGACCAGCCCCTTGCTGCGTGCGTATGTCCCTGGGGAGTGGGGACGCGCAGGAACGACAAATGCTTTGCGCCTCGTGTTCCTTCGAAAGAAAAAATAAAGGAGGAGAAAAAGAAAAGTTTTGCACAAGTGGCCGCATGTAATTTTTTTTAAAAAAAAAACATGACACTGCTCAGTGGGCACATACACTATTTTATGAATGCTTATGAGATTGACAATGCTATCAGCGCTGATATTATGACTTTGTTGAACGTCCTTTTAATGACTTACGTACGCGATCCACCGGCTTGAAACTTAAGGGAAAAAATGGTGTTAAACAATGCGTATCATGCCGACAAATTGATTGATATGGGAAATCATTGCTGAATCTCCACGGTACATTCGGCCCCATGTGTATGTGAGCAAATATTTGTTTCAAAAGAATATGTGGAATCACACTTCCACTGTCACTATTTGCTTCAGCTTCTATTCAATCGTGTGGCTCCATGCAGGATTTATCCCCCATTTGCATTTCTTCTCTCCAATTATATTCACCCTCTGTTCAATCTAGAGAGACGATCACAGATCGTCACGTGCATCGACATTTCTTCTTCCGATCACCACCGCAAAAAAGGGAGCATAGCTAGCTTTATTAGTTAGCGTTCTTGGCGGGCGGGCCGCAGAACGCGTCCCGGTTGGCGGCGGCGCCGCCGCGCACGAGGAAGTGGCCGAGCGACGGCGTGCTGGTCCCGGTCACCCGGTTCTCCTGGCACAGGAACTCCCGCGCGCACGCGCTCTCCACCTCCCGCTCGAAGTCGTGCACGAGCACCTCCGTCTCCACGCCCTTGGTCCGCGCCATCACCGCCGCCGAGAAGATTGCCGCCATCCGCCCCGGCGAGCCCTCCGTGAACCTTCACATCGCATCATCGTCTTCAAGTTAGCCGAATTGCTTAGATCAATCGATCAGTACAAGAAAAGGGGGAAAAAAAACGGACGATGCTGCAACATGCAAGCAAGGCACATACCCTCGCGGGCCGTCGACGAGGATGACGTCCCACGCGACGTCGTAGAGCTGGTTGGGGAGGTCGTTGATGGCGAGGCGGCACTCGGAGAAGAGCAGGTTCTGGACAGGGCGGCACTCGGCGGCGCGGGCGGCGTGGAGGAGGTCAGGCAGCTCGCGCACGGTGGTGGCGTAGGCGACGTCGTAGGCCTCCAGCCCCGGGTGCGCCCCCTCCAGGTGCTCCACGTAGTACGGGTTCTCGTCCAGGAACACCGTGCGCCCGCCGTGGTTGAGCGCGCGCCACAGCGGCGTCTCCGCTCCGAGCCCGAACACCAGCAGATTGCACGGCGCGCGACGCCGGAGCACCGACGCGATAGCGCGCACGTCCGCGTCCGGCATGCTCATCGTCGAGTTCCCCGCCGCCGCCGCGTACTGCACCAGCGCGTCGAACACGTACCTCGGCAACCCCGCGGGCTCCGCCGCGGCGCCGGCGGCGGTGAGCAGCGTCGCCTGGTACGCCGCCCCGACGGACGCGCGCGCCGTGGAGAACACGGCGAGGAGCGACACGCAGGTGAACAGAGCCAGGAAAACCACCAGCCAAAGGCACCGGGACGAGCCGAAGAACCGCGCGGAAGACGCCGGCGACGTCGGCGCCATGCCGATCGCCGCCTTGTTCGACGCCATGTGGACGACCAGCAGCTTCGGCCCGGCCATTGCCTTCCTCCTCTGCCTTTTGCGCGCTTGTGTTGTGAATGCTGATATAAGGTTTCGTAGCTGGTGTGCTGCTGATGGAATGATTACTCACACTGACATGTACGTTCAGGTGAGCGAAGGAATGGAGGTTGGGATGGGATGGGGGTTGGGACAGACTCACTGACAAGTGACAACAGCCAAGCTAGCTTCATTAGCAAAATAAAATAAGGTTATGTTGGATTAGTAGGTGGCATGTTTGGCAAGAAAGCAAGCTAAGTTAAAAATTGCGTGAGAGTTGCAACCTACGGGTTTGCTTCAGAGGGGCTCGAATTTGGGTAGGTTTGGATGGCACTCCTTTGATCTGGACACCAAATCTTTCTTTGAACATGAGAAATACCGAATCTTCTTTATCTTTTGACAGCAAGATAGATACTCATTTGTGCTCAACCATTCAATATGGGAAGGAAAAGGATCAAAATGAACTCTTGTCAGAGATTGTTCTGTGGCCATAGAGGGAATGGACTTGCTGTACATGGTGGTTTTTTGTATGGAAAACAAACAATGCCAATATTAGCATTACCTCATGATAGAAGCCATCATTAATTGCTTGAAAAGCAACAGAAGATGACCCCAGATGTTGGAGGGCAGTCAGCAGCATTTCGGCCATCACCAGACATGAGACTGAGGCAACAAAGGTAGCCATAGAACATATCAGGTTTGGTGAGAAAAATTTTGGAGAAAACAAGGCTGAAATTCCTTTGACTGATAGCTAGATGGTATCAGCACACACTTAGAATTCAAGGGATGGGCGTCACAGGAACTAAAGTTGAAGATAGGAGGTGGTTGTCAGTCTATTTCTCTGTGTTGCCTTCAAGTGAAGCCTCGGCAAAAACCGGCATGGAACACGCACTGCGCCTCCCCGTTCGTCAGTCCTAAACTATTCTACATTTACCGGAAGTGACTCCAAGACGCAACAAACGGTTGTTCACAGGAGTAACAGTTTCGTGTGAGCATGGGTTGGTCATCCAAACAAAAAGAGTAGTTGGTAAATGGAAGCTAAAATCTCTAAGTGTGAGCGAACTTTTCATGGTAGCAGGCTGGGGTGGCATTGCTCTGTCTTTGCAGATTTCGTAATTGATACCACTTGTAATCCAGGCTGGCTCAATAATCCAACCTAAAGTTAAAATTGACCACAAGAAATTCATTGTGCCACATTCTCTGACAATCAGGCTTTGCAAATCATGCCAAACATATCAACTCCTTCCATCAGCAGAATGCCCAAACAAGATATAAAAGATGAGAACCAAATTGTATACTTCATAATGTTCGGCACCAGCAATGTACCTGCTATGGTGAACAGACAATGCATCTCTAGCATCCCTGCAGTAAAGAAGCAGTAATACGAAGTGGAAACTGTTTTTTACAAAATCTCACGGGTATTATGATGATCGCCTGGGATGACCACAGTTATACCACAGCAAGATGCTACCAGGGATCATGCCATCCCACACCAATAGGTCAAGTGCTCGTCTTTGCGAGAAGTGCTGATTAGCCCACCACATTTCAAGCAGATGAAGCTGCTTCCATCGGCAAATGCGTCCAGAATGATCTGCTTCCTTCCACTCTCAGCAAGAATACAAGCCTCATCGGAATCCAACATAACAACAGGGTCAGACCCAGGTCCTTGAGGAGGATTAGCATTTGTGGACTGAGCCTCTGCTATTGCACACTGTGCAAGCAAAGAAGCAAGGTCATCAACACTAGGAGTGACCTGCGATCTCTGTGTGTAGAGTTCACGTGCACGATTCAATGTGTGGACAAGAGCTTGTTCACCACCTTGAGATCTTATGGCCAGCAGAACCTGCAAAACATTGTAGGTTTAGAATCAGTAACAGAGAAATTAACCTTCATGGAACAAAATAAGAACTAAAAGTCTAAATTAATCGCCTCATGACCCATCATAACCCTCCCAAACATGAAGCAGTATTGGCCTAGCCCACCAAGGATATAAGAAAAAAATCAACTGGAGATTAAACATTAGACTACACATTGCTAATGTTTGGCTCAATACCAGGAACCAATTTGAAATGCCGATGACATAATGCACTGTTGCAAGAAGCAGTACAGCATTTTTTTCACTACCTTGCTACTTTAGATACTTAAAAATAAAGTCCTGTCATTTTCTTTTGGGTCTGCCATATGCATCATAAGGATGTCATGGATGTCCAGTGCAAACAGGATATGGAAATTCTAACAGTACATAGCATCCTAAACATATGTAGTAAGATTTAGTTATTCCTATAGCGCCTCTGTACTCCTGTCCAAAAGTACCACAATAGACTCTGAATAGTTTTATGAAGGTAGAAAACTCTAAGTCGTGGCTTTATTCTCATTCAGTCATTTTCTGCTACGTCTTTTAGTTTTTCTCTTACCCACCTATAAACAGTATTGATGGTCGTTTTTGACGGTCAAAGTGGTTGACAAGGACATGAAGAATAACATTATCCAACATACTCTGGCCGTGACATAGGAAACCGATAGTTTTCTAATAAATATAAGATCATGGAGCATGTTAACATACATTAACGCGGTCCTTGAGTTCAGATCATGCCCCAGTGCATACTAAGGATTCATCTAAAGAAATATAGTTTGGTAATGTCTCTACAGTTCGATCAACAGAAACATAACATTTGCAGAACTAGTAAGATTCACTAAACGGGTGAAATCGGATATGCTCTGAAAGCTCACTACGATTTCGTTGCTTGAGCTCAAGCTGCACATCCTTGCTTGGCCTTTTGTCAATGGGCAGACAACAAAACTGCCTTGAACTCAGTATCACAAACCACATTTATGAACATTTATAAAGTAGGGTCCACACATTTTCATACACAAATGGGCCTGTTTGGTTGCTGGCCGCAGCTCAGGGCACCAAAGCTACGGCGAACATTTTCTATGCCACACTGGCCACACCAAACCAACAAAGAAATCACGTGGCCGCCACAGCCTTTGTCGCCAACCAAACTCTGGAGCGCAATTGGTGCAGCCTAATGTTACGTGTGGCTCGCAGTGGCGAGCAACCAAACACGCTCAAACTGAACAACTACTCCCTCCGGTTAGTGCAAGTTTGCACTAACCAACATCAACAAAATAAAATCAGAGGGAGTAGAAGAATATCAAAATCCCTCAAATAGAGGGGAAACGAAAGGCAGATTCAACATTCCGCAACATCACTAAATCAAGTTTCAGAATATCCTTACAGGAGTCCAGAGCTTATCAAATGTAAAGTTCCAAATGACAAATGCAAAAGGACCAACTGTTAGAAGAATACACATTCTACTCTTCGGAGAGAAGTAATTGCAGTAATCAATAGGGTGCTTATCAAATGTATGGCAGGGAAAAGGTAAGGCAACTGTATGCTTGCACGGGCTAGATTAAATGTTAATATTTCACAAATTTTACTTTTAGGTCTTGCTAGTAAGTAATATAGCTCTAAGCCATGTCCCATGCTTAAAAATACATAAAGCCGGTAAGGGTATTAATGATAGTGACTACATTTTAGGGATTCGGGAGTGATCATGGAACAAACTCTAATAGAAAGACATACTAGTGGAAATGGATATTGTAACAGAATCGGATAATTACTAATTGTCAATACACATGGTACCAACAGAGCTAGGCATGCTATCGCGTGGTATAACTACCTAGCGTGCTCAAATCAGTTGTATAGCAAGGGAATCTACATAGTGGGGAGTCGAAGAGGGGCAACGTTGCCCATACAAGACTGCACGCAATCAATCAGCTTACTAGAGTTATTGATTCTGAAACCATACATTTTGATAAGAAAATGTCACAAGAGTTGCACATGAAGAACATTCAAGATGTCGACATAGATCCATGCTTCCCTTGTTCCTCTTCTAGAGGTGACAGTCAGAATGCACTTTTTTGATACGCAGCAGAATCGAAAGGGATATATATAGGTGAAAAAGTAACAAGGCACCCAACCACCTAATCATAGCATCATCTGGAAATCATACCTAACGAATCCCAAACCCTAAGACCTAGAACGGATCACATATAAACCTCGCTTTGCTCTATCCGAGCGAAACCTCCAAGCTGGATGACGCCATGGAGAGGACGACCCTAAACGAGAAGGAGCCAGGGAAAACTCACCGCGATCATCTAACCTAGCGATCGATCAGCATCAGATGGGTAAGATATGCGACATAAACCCCGCGAATTCCCCGCTCCACCACCGGCGATGGTGGAGACGAACGCAACCCGCGGCACGCGAAATGGAGACGGGGACGGGGAAGGAAGGGGAAGGGAGAGGGTTCTCACCGCCTGCAGCGCGAGAGACGGCTTGCCCTCCTCGAGCAGTGCGCGGGCGCGGGACAGCATGTTCCACCCCTCTCCGGCTGCCGGCGCCGGCGTCACCGGAGGCTGGGGCGGGGTCTGCTCGAGCTCCATCTCGACATCGGGCGGGTCCATCCGGCGGGGCCTCGATCTCGCCCGCCGCTTCTCACCTGTGTTTCGACGCCGCCGGAGAGCTGGTCGCCGCTGGCAGGCGACGGCTGCTGCGGCTGCTACGCCACGCCTCCGGATGATTCCAGGTGCCCGTGGCGGCTTTTATGTTCGTCCGTCGAGTTCCACCCAAATACTGCCACCGGTATTCCTTCGATAAACCAACCATTCACATTCACATTCACATCTTTGACTATCGCTTGGCTAAATTTCTAAAAATATAAAAAATAAAAAATTTTGACCCGCTAGGGTCAAGTAATCTCGGGTTTACAAGAAAAATATTTTCTCATGCAGGTTTAGAAAATCCCTAAACCTCTCTCTCCACTTTTACAAAAAGACAACATGTCACCGATGTGAGACCGTTTCGAGTTTTTACCTATGCTTTGAATGAGAGAGGCGAGAAGATTTTTTTAGATACAAAGTCCCGATAAGACACGCAGGTGCGATTCTAGAGAATCGAACTCGGGTAGGCTAGCCACTCCTAACAACTCGAGCTACACTCGATTCTTTACATTTCTAAAAAAAGAAAGAACTTAATTTTCAGATTGATGGTTTCAGCTTTTCGAATTTAGAGGGTTGGAAATGATGAGGTATTTGATCAATATAAGTGAATAAACATGGTTAACTTAACAAAATTTATATTTATAGAATGCGAAGTTGTAGAGGTTCTCCATTACATTAAAAGTATGATGTATTCGTAGAGAAACAGTTGAAACAAGATAAATGATTGTACCACGTATGACACATAGAACATGACTAGTAAGCACGGCAGTAAGTTTTTATTTTAAGGAGGGGTGGAGGGTTGCAGAGGTGGACTCCGATTGCCAGAGAGAGAGCGCCCTAGTTGGCTAGAGGTAGCACATGAAATCTGGAGCATTGATTCGAGATCAGACGATTGGGGTTTATTGATAGAAATTCCGAAGTTTTTTGAACGTCTGTACATCACTCGAACATAGATGTATTTTGTAAGATAATATGGTTACTACGAATGAAACAAGAGGACATTTAAAAATTTGTGATAGGTGTGCTGTTAGGATAAAATCGAAAACGGGTACGAGCCGTAGCTCGGTTGGCATGCGCTCCGGGTGTGGAGGCTGCCGGTCGTGAGTTCGAGCGCTGCTCGACTCGCGATTCCCACCGGGGTTTTCCCCATTTCTTCTCCTGCAGGTACTGCAGCTGCCTCACGCGTGGATGCGCCACAATGGTCAGGGTGACGTGCCCGTCACGTGCGAAGTCTGGTGTTAACTTCGTATACCTCTCAGCCACGTGAATCTTCCTTGGTATAGGTTGTAGGTCTAGCTTGCGCACAGGGTGCGTGCGTGCGTGTGGGTGTGAGTGTGGTGGTGTGTGTTTGTGCGTCGAGTTCAGATGCTACAGCTTGTACTTGAAGGGTTGAGGCGTCAAAAAAAAGGATAAAATCGAAAACTGGATATATCGTAGGATGGACATGGGTGAGTAAAATTTGTAACGAATTTCGTCGCTAGCCATATTTATTCTTTCTTCAACTTAGCAGAGGTGCACTCTACCAAATATACATCTTTTAACTAAATAATTGAATGAAAAACATGTTGAAAAACGACACAATTAAAACGTACTATTTACCATATGAACTCCACGTCATTCCTCGAATTCCTTTTCAATAGTTTGCACCGATCGGGTTCAAATCACAAAATCCGGAGGTTTTAAGAATCAAAGCCCAAACAAAAGCCCTTCCGCAGCCCATCTCTTCCACTAACAACGGTGCTCAGTCACTGACAGCCGGCCGCCGTCTCTGCTCCGCCACCACCGGGCAAGTCACGGTCGCGAGCTGCGAAAGCGGTAATCCGAACAGGAAGCAAGTGCGCATTCCCGTTCCCGCGCGCCGCGGCGGCGGCGGCCATGGCGGAGCTGCGGCACTCGACGGCTGCGGCGGCGGCTCGCGCGTCCAGCTCCCCCGCGAAGCGCGACTCCGACGCTTCCGCCGCGTCGTCCCCGTTCCTCTCCCCATCCTCGCGTGGCCGCGGTGGCGGGGGCAGCGGCGGAGTCGACGACGACGACAGCAAGGACGTGCACCGCTCGTCCCCTCTCCTCGCGCACCACCACAAGCACCTCCGCATGCCGTCCCCGCTCCGCTCCCTCCTCGCTCTCGAGGACCCTAGGTCCGCCGCCTCCTCGTCCTCTTACCGGATCCTGCTCGCTCTCCTCGCGTTCCTCCTCGCCGCCGGGCTGTTCGCCGTGCCCTCGCTCTGGTCCCGCCTCGTGAGCTCTCTGCCCCTCCCTCTCTTGCCAATGCCATTCGATTACCCCTGGATTCTGGCTTGCCACTTACATTATGTTGTTGTTCTTTCCCATCCGATCCTAGAACGCGCCTTACTTGTGCCACAAGGAGGGAATCACGCTCCACTGCCCTGAGGTGAAATGTGCTTCATTGGTGAAAAAGGTTCAGGGGCCTATGCGTGTTTTGCTGAAGATTTTGCTTTTGGTGCAGACGAAGGAACCCACGTCGCTATGGGAGAATCCACGTGCTGCCACTACCTCTTGGAAGCCTTGCGCAGAGCGACGCAGCGATGAGCCCTCAGGCAAGTCCACTCTTCACGTTGCTTAAAGACAACAATTTTAGCACTTATTGCACTGTTCAAATTACTGTAAGTTTCAAACTATTGTAGGGATTAGTGGCACTGTGATGTGGCTCTTGCTAGGAATCTGAATTCCCTCTTGTTTGTTGAGCGTGTATAGAATTTCAATACGTGTGGTATCATGTAAAATGGAAGTTGTACAAGGCATGTAAACGTCACTATGTTTATCAAATTAAATCATGGATTCAAGCATCATCGACCATTATTTTTCTTCCATGATTGGGTCCTGATGATGATCTCGTAAATTCCCATGTCACGCAGATGTTCCTCCAGAGAATGAAAGCTCTGGATATATTTTTATTCATGCCGAGGGTGGACTAAACCAGCAACGCATAGCTGTATGTATGCTCTTCTGTTTTTCCCAATCTTCCGCTCGTAGCTGTGCTTGAGTGCTAAATATTTGTTTTGGTGATGGAATATCTTTTGATGTCTAGGCTCAAATTTGTTACTTTAGAGTTCTTCTCCTATTAGCAAGTTTTCTGTGCCTACCTTCGCACGCCTCGGCAACTCTTTAGGAGGCATCATAAATAAAATTTTTTTCGATGTGGAGTAACTCCTTTTCTGCCTGGCATTGTCTATAATGAGTTCCAATGACAATGGAGATCAATTAGTTCATTTCTCATATTTGTTGTTTCTCGATTCTGCAGATATGTAATGCTGTTGCTATAGCTAAGATAATGAGCGCAACTCTTATTTTGCCTGTTCTGAAGCAGGACCAAATATGGAAAGACCAAACGTAAGTGTTGTTTCCTGTTGTAATTTCCCCTATATCCATATCCCTGCTGTTACTCTCAGTGATAATTTTACCATATAACATCTGGTTTGCTAGAAATCTAATCTTCTATAATCTGAGTATAGTAATCAACTAGGATGTTCGAATTTCTATTGTTTCGTCAGAGCTGACCTTGTTAGAGCGGTCGAAACTTGAGAAAACTATTTAATGTCTTAGTTTCATGCCATTTGTAAGAAATCTAAATGTTCCAAATGTCAGTAATGGAAATACATCAGTTAAGTGATCATTTTTCATATAGAAAAAAAAAACACTGAGTGGTTATCTGTGCAACACCTTGTCTGAATATTTATTTCGTTGAGATAAATATTTTTTTGTGTGCTTTTACTGAACGATCAAAGTATACACTTCTACACACCACCGCTTCATTTCTCATGCATCTCTAGAATTATAGTATTCTCTTGTCGCCGAATATCCTGATTGTGGGCGAATTATCTATGATGCTTGTATGCCAGTGAGCTGGTAATTTGGAATCCTAGAGAAAAGATATTACTGATTAATTGATCTGACCAATTGCGCCATAATGTATTTTAGGACCTGAAAAATTTGCAGTTACTGTGATAAAAATCTAGTTATAGTTGATAAGTCAGCTTAGGAAATTATGTTGATTCTGTGATAGTAATTGATCCAAACTAGATATAGATATATAGAGTCTAGGATTCCATGTTGAAACTATTTGGCATGCTTAAAGTTCTTGTAGTCATGAAACTTGCAAGCACAGAAGTATGCAATATCATATATTGCAGTAGGCCTGAAATTTTCTTGGTTCCACTCACTGCGTTCTAAATATTTGCTATTGGATACAACAAAAGGCCATGATTCCCTTAGGCCCTTTCACCTGATTTGAGCCATTTTAATACGTGTGTTTTGCTTTCTGCCCCATTGCCTTTGTTGTTGAGAACTTTGACATTCTCTGCAGAAAATTTGAAGATATCTTTGATATTGAGCATTTTATAAACTATTTGAAGGATGATGTGCGTATTGTCCGAGACATCCCTGACTGGTTCACAGAGAAGGATGAGCTTTTCACCAGCATAAAGTAACTACCTCAACCTTTCAGCAATTGATTTATACAGACAACTGTGAACAACGAACTTCATGTTACTGTTTGACTATTTTCTGTCATTAAGATTGCTTATTTATGATTTTGATGATATCATCTCAACTGATATGCAAAATTTTAAGGCTAACATTCATGTTGCTATAATGTGACTGTCCATTGCTCATGAATCAACATGACCTTCAAATATTCTGTTTGTACACGGCTTGTGCAACGTGTAGATCAATATGCCTAGCAGAGTTGTTTATTTTGTTCTTGTGAAATGAAAATAGAGATTCATATACCATTGGTACTACTTTTTCCCCATCATTACTTTTTTTCTAGAATACATTCGCATTGCATATTTTCTTCTTCTGCTGATCCATTGATTTTTCTGTGTTTGAGTGAATATTCATCGTTATAATACATATCGAGTTATATGTCTATCACAGGCGTACTGTGAAGAACATCCCAAAGTATGCATCTGCCCAGTTTTATATTGATAACGTGCTACCAAGGATCAAAGAGAAAAAGATAATGTCTATTAAGCCATTTGTCGACAGATTGGGGTATGTAAACTTTTGAATCCCCTATCTTTTCCTGGCCGTTTTCAGTTCAGTTGTTTGATTCGGAATATCCAGCTAGCTTTCATCTCTTCAATTTAACATATCTTTCCCATCAGCATGGAGTCTGAACCCAATGAAGCTTTAATTTCAGATATGATAATGTTCCAATGGAGATTAACCGGCTAAGATGCAGAGTTAACTATCATGCACTAAAGTTCCTTCCTCATATTGAAGAGATGGCTGATAAGCTTGCAGCAAGGATGAGGAACCGAACTGGCAGCGTAAATCCGTACATGTAAGCTATTAAATGTATATGTTTATCCAATGTAGCTGAATGTGGTATACTCAGACTTCATTTTGCATTTTGCGATCAAACATTGGCTCTTCATTTTAAAGGGCTCTTCATCTGAGATTTGAGAAAGGGATGGTTGGGCTCTCCTTCTGTGATTTTGCTGGCACACGGGTGGAGAAGGCTATGATGGCCGCATACAGGAAGAAGGAATGGCCAAGGCGCTACAAGGTCATACTATTCCTGAGAATCCTGCTGGACAGATTAAAAAAGTCAAATGAAGCATACACATATGTCAATTTAAGTAACCTCTTGTTTTGTATTTACACGCAGAATGGATCCCACCTATGGCCACTGGCGCTGCAGAAGAGAAAAGAAGGGCGTTGTCCTCTTGAGCCTGGTGAGATAGCTGTGATCCTGAGAGCACTGGGGTACACAAGTGGAACACAGATATACGTTGCTTCAGGACAAGTATATGGCGGCAAAAACCGGATGGCTCCCCTCAAGAACATGTTCCCCAACTTGGTAAGTGCAACCCACATCATAGTATCAGAAGTTTGATTTGCTTGAAGACATTGAGTTGAAGCTCATTGTTGCATTATATTCATCATCGCAGGTGACGAAGGAAGAGCTGGCAAGCGCGGAGGAACTAGCTCCGTTCCGGCGGCACGTGACGAGCCTGGCGGCGCTGGACTTCCTGGTGTGCCTGCGGTCGGACGTGTTCGTGATGACGCACGGCGGCAACTTCGCCAAGCTCATCATCGGGGCGCGGCGGTACGCGGGGCACCGGCTCAAGTCGGTGAAGCCGGACAAGGGGCTCATGTCCAAGTCCCTGGGCGACCCCGACATGGGCTGGGCCTCCTTCGCCGAGGACGTCGTCGTCACGCACCGGACGCGCACGGGCCTCCCCGAGCCCACCTTCCCCAGCTACGATCTCTGGGAGAACCCGTTGACGCCGTGCATGTGCAGAGCCTGAACTTTCTCGTCTCGGATCGATTCCACTCAGCAGCTACGCTAGTTCATTGTGCTCAAAAAAAAAAAAAAAAAGAAAAAAAACTAGGCTAGTTCATTATCTTTGTTTTCCTTTTCTTTTCTTCAGTCTCTTTTTTTTTCTTTTTTTGCGAGGGAGTCTCTTTTCCTTCTTTGTGGACCGAGTACTCTTCAGATACAGTGTTCTGCTTGCATATAATCTCATTCTCTGATCTGGAATAGATGAGTGCGCGCTATTTGGCTCGGTCGGGACACTGAAGAGCGAAGAGATGCTCGTAGTAATTATGCTGTGCAAAACTCGTTTTGTTTTGGATTTGCCAAACTGAACCACGAAATTGCCGGATCTGCGCAGTTGCAACATGCGAGCACTACTGAAGTCGGCTGCAGGCATGATGTGGACAGATGACTCATCTGTGAACTCCCTATTTGTAACGTTCCTTTCCACGCGGCAGCTCGACAGAACCATGCAACCTCTTCGTTCGACACGTACGCGTTCTACTCGAAACACTCCGAAGCTATTAAAAGAAGTCCATTGGTTTCTCGATTCTCGAATGAGCCTAGTACCAGTTCTCTAGTAATCCTGTGCATAGAGTCACAGATTGGCCACAGCACACAGCGATGGCGCAGCTGAGAGCACCCGCGGACGAGCAGAGGCGGCAGGAGGCGCTGCTGCGCAGCCACGACCACGACGGCGGCGAGGAGGTGGCCCACGACCAAGGCGGCAACGAGAGCAACAAGAAGGCGCGCGCGGGGCTGTGCGGCGTGCTCCGCGAGCGCAAGGTGGTGGATCTGGCGCGCGCCAAGCGCCGGCTGGTGGAGGTCCCCTACACGGCGACGCTGGCGCACACGGCGAACGCGCTCCTGGCCGCGCGCGTGTCCGCCGTGGCCGTGGCCGCGCCGCCGGGCCACTGGATCGGCGCCGGCGGGTCCATGATCCTGGAGTCCGACCCGGTCACCGGCGCCGTCCGCAAGCACTACATCGGCATGGTGAACATGCTCGACATCCTCGCCCACATCGCGGAGGCCAGCGACGACGCCGAGGCCGACGACGAGGCGGTCGACCTCGACCGCCGCATGGCCGTGCCGGTGTCCTCCGTCATCGGCCACTCCCTGGAGGGCCTCACCCTCTGGACGCTCCACCCGAACACCAGGTACGTTCACACAGACGCACTCGTTAGTGTTTGAATTCTGCACATCTGCAGCAAGATTGACTGTTGATGCATTTCAGCGTGCTGGACTGCATGGAGACGTTCAGCAAGGGCGTGCACCGCGCTCTGGTGCCGCTGGAGAGCTCGGCGGACAACGTCGTGGCGGTGGAGCTGGTGGAGTCGGCGCCGGGGTACCGGATGCTCACCCAGATGGACGTGGTCCGGTTCCTCAGGACGCACGGCGCCGAGCTGACGGGCGTGCTGTCGCGCACCGTGCGCGAGCTCGGCGCCGTCAACGAGGCCGTGTTCGCGGTCGCCAGCGGCACCAGGGTGATCGACGCCGTCAAGGCGATGCGCGCTGCGTCGCTCACCGCCGTGCCCGTCGTCGACGCCGCCGTCGATGCTGCTGAGGCGCTCCAGGATGTAAGTACCCGTCTCGTCGAGATCTCCAATCCAAATTAGGCTTCAAATGCTTGTTAATTATACTGTGCGTGATGCAGGGGAGGGGGAAGAAGGCGATCGAGACGTTCTCGGCGACGGACCTGCGCGACTGCCCGGTGGCGCGGCTGCAGCCGTGGCTGGGGATCAGCGTGATGGAGTTCAAGGAGAAAGTGGCCGAGTACCGGGCGAGCAACAAGCCCGTCGTCCCCGGCGCCGACGCCACGGACACCGGCGTCCCCGTCGACGACGCCGCCGATGCCACCGACGAAGTGCGGCAGGAGCAGCAGGTGCTGGTGACGTGCACCCGGGAGAGCACCCTCGGCGAGGCAGTCGAGGCGGCGGCGTCGCGGCACGTGCACCGGCTGTGGGTGGTCGACGAGGATGGGATGCTGGCAGGGGTCGTGTCGCTGACCGACGTGCTCCGGGTCGTTAGGGAGGCCGCGCTCGGCGAGGACCGGGACCTGCACAGCATTTTGTCGTCCTAGATAGAAGTTGGTCCATGTGTCTCGTAGTATGACACTTATGACATACCTGTGTCTCTTTTCTTACAACTGGCTTGTTCCAAGAAGCTCCGCGTAACGTCAAAAATGTTGTTGCCACTGACAGTTTTGGCGGATCAGGGCACACTTAACTTGCAGGAGAGGAACCACTGAAGTTTTGCACGTATATGTGAACCGCGGAGACAGATGTCAAAACACCAACACGCACTAATCTTCAAAAGTTCAAATCCAGCTGGCATTAAAAATCTATAGTGCAGTTCCTGAGTGCCAGTGCCTAGATGGCGCCGAGACCATTTGGGTGAAATATCAGTGCAAAATCATTGAATTTGCTTTTTACCCTGTTGCCAGTGCACTCGGAAAGCTTAAGGTAGCTTCTCGCCCGTGCGTAGCTAGCGAGCATATGTTCGTGTTCACTTGGAATGTATCCAAGCACCACACAGTGACGGCAAAGCCCGCCGCCACATGTTTTCTTGCTCCGAGTGGCTGCACGAGGTCGCATGCGACAAGGCTGGCTGTGTCACGTCGCTTTCCCTCGGGAGCCTCGGCCTCGACATTGAGATATAGGCGCTCTCAACTTCGCACTGGCCAAGCTCAACCTCTACGGCGACAATCTTCGGAGAGCCATCCCAGCGTGTGTCTCCCACTCTCCCGCCTTCCCTCGTGTTGCTCTAGATCTCAGCGGCAACTTCCTCGGTCGCGCCATCCTGCAACTACCTAACGCGCCTCCTGAGTTCGTGCACGGAAGCCGCGACATCACCAACTAGCAAATTTGACGTACCTCGATCTCTTTGGCAGCGCATTCACCAAGAGAACACTGCCTTCGCTCGTGAGGTTGATAATGCTTCATGAGTCTGTTGGCGTCAACAACCTGAGCTGAGGGTGTCTGGAGTTCCTCTTCTTCATGTAACTTGTAATTTTTTTTAAAGAGAAAATTTTATTGATATCATGTATCATATTACATTTTGGTTACAAAAGCAACCCATACAACTCCAACCTCCTCATGCTTCATGTAGTATGTAACTAGAGTTCTTAAGCTCGGGGACAACCTCCTCGGCAGGTGGCTCCTGCCAGCTCTCGGTTAGCTCGTTTGGACTTGAAGAGTCTTGAAGAGTGTCCGGCTGGTGTCCGTCGTGCCTCTCGAACTGAGTAAACTCATGAAACTCCATTTGTGGATCTCTTCATGTACCGACTCATTGATCTTTTGCCCGCGTCGTTGTTTGAGATGCGGAGTAGGAGTGAGTTTGGTGTGTTGTCAAAAACCAACAAGATCCTAGCGGCCCTGTTGGCGAAATTGGCACGAGCTCATTTCATTCAAACTTTTCTGGAAGTCTGCTCGCCGTGAAACGCATCACAAGAAAGAGGCTTTCTTTCATAATTGTAGGGCCTATGCCCCCACCCCCCCCCCCCCCTCCCTCAAACCCTTGTTCTCTATGCACCCGCACTTGACAGATTAGTCGAGGTTGGGGTCAATACCGTGTACGATGGTTCAACCTCCTCCAATTATTCGTGCCATGATTGTGTAGCACTGCATGAAAGTAAAATTAACAGCAGCAACTTTCGTTGTATTTCGACCCTGACAATTGAAACAGTACATCTGCTCTGACATGTGAAACACTAGACAGATTAGTCGAGGTCGGTGTCTCCTACCCACACCACCGCCGAGGGGATCAAGGCAGGTCTGCCTCTTGCTCTAGAGAAGCAGCAATAGCATGCCTAATAAGCATAAAATTGTTTTTCTGCCGCCAGATGAACCTGCTGAGACGCGTGGGCTGGTTTTTATTAATAATGGAAATACTTTGCCTTAGACTTGCATCAAGCACAAAATAACAGGCTTCTTGTGTTGTTAAGTAGTAATCCACATATAAAAAAGGGACAAGCTTAACAACATGAATGGGTCGTCCTAAACAAAGCCACACACTCGCGACATCAACTTTATGCACCCCAGCAAGTGTCACACAATGACGCACTCCACTCGTTCATATTCTGGTAAAATGACAGAGCTTGAGCTCCAGATCCAGGAGGGTGGGGTTTGGCTAGACAAAAAAAATAGTTATTATTGTTGTGTTAGTGCATAAGTAATTGATTTGTTAGCATTTCGAACATAAATGGCTATTTATGGTGCTATGGAATGTTTTGATGATTTTTTTTGGGAGGGGGGAGGGGCGGTACTTTGGTTTTAATTAAAGAAGCTCGGCCGTACAATCAATAGCTGTGGTCTGGTGTTTTGATGCACGCACCCTTGGAATTGTCGGTGTGGTCAAGGTCACAGTTGCCGGAGATGTCGGCGTGGCCGAGGTTGTCAATGCCTTAGATGTCGGAGTGGCCGAGGTTGCCGTTGCATATGCCGCCGCAGTTGGCGATGAGATTGGAAGGTTCGGCAACGATCACCATTCGAACCGGGTAAACTCATGAAACTCCATTTTTTGAATCTCTCCATGTACTGACTCATTGATCTCTTGTCGGCGCCGTTGTTTGAGATGTGGAACATGTTGTACTTTGGCATGTTATCAAAAACTCACACCAAACCAACGAGATTATGGCGGCCCTATTGGCTAAATTGGCCTAAGCTCATTTCATTCCAACTCTCCGGAGATCAACTCGCCATGAAGCGCATCTACATGAAAGAGGTTTTCTTTCATAATTGTAGGGCCTATGCACCCCCCCCCCCCCCCCCCCAAATTCTCTATGCACACACACTTGTAGCAAAAAGATTATACTCCATAGTTATTTTAAAATTATATATAGCTTTCTCAATTAAATATTTGTACTATCCGAGCCTCTCTATATTTTTCATCAGTGTCCACCGCACGAGTGCCCTGCTAGGCGAAAAGAGAAATGGTGGCTACGGACCACCACTTTGATGAATATCATGTGCTCTGGGCGGTCGCACACTTAAACTTGCATGAAAATTCTAAAACAAATATGATAGTGCATGTTGTCATGTAGCTTCATTTTAATTTTGAGATCCAACAAGTGTATTTGTACAAGTTGCAAGAAAAAATAGAAATCGACATTTGAATTGCAGGTCTGAAATTAATAGTGAAAGTTCATAACCATTCAAGCTGAATTTCTCTTTTCTGAAATTTTGCACGCTAGTAGATGACAACATGAACTATTAATTCAGAATTTTGTTGGAATATTTATGGTGCAAATGCATTACCTGATATTCTCTCATTTTGCGCCTAGCAAAGTTGAAGAAGATGGTGGCCGAGCAATAGTTTTTGGTGCTCGGGCTGGCCACCTACTTGACTACATTTGGAATCATTAGTACTTGTGCAACTTTTTATGCGAAATTCCCCTGTGTTTGTCAAATTAATTTAGGTTCTACGAGCCGATTGACTACAATTAAACTAGATCTCAAGTACTAGCATCACTTTGGAGGTCCTGGCTTGAACTCTATTCGATCTCAACACCAACTAGGCAACTACCCTGTGGGTTGGCTTGGCTTAATTTGTTTCCGGTAATTAAGTCTCGCCGTGGAATGAAATTCTAATTTGTTGGAGACTCACCAAATTTGCCTGCGGCGGCTGTCGCTATCCAGAGATGCCAGCCAGCCGATGCTCGTGTCAGTGTGTGTTTCGTTGGCCGCGCGCTAGCTCGTCGGAGGCTTCAACGCAGACCGGACCCACGCTCTCCCGCGCGCTTGCCGGAGACATAATCCATATGCTATACGCGCCAGAGCTAGCGCCGCTTGTTTCTCTCCGACTCCGACGACAACTGACGGCCCGATGCCACAACCACGACCGCTCGCACCCCACGCACTCGCCGGAAGCCGTACACCCGCCCAGGCGCCATGCACTTGCCGAAGGACTCGAACTCTTATGTTGGTGACTCGATCCGGTGCTAATTCTTTCTGGTTTCTAATCTTCTGGTCCATGAGAATGCCAATGGGCCAATGTCATCTTGTGGCTTGAGTGAGTCGTACGTAGCGATGTGTCCCCCCGACGAGCAAACGAACCCATCGCTCGGCGGTGACAAGACGTGGCTGGAGAGACGGAACGGACCTGTTACATGGAACATGCCCATGCACCCTCATCCTCCGCTCACGTCCCGCCAAAGTTGTCACCCTCTGCTCCTCGTGTCGTGGCCAAAAGTCTGGTGACGTGCACCCCGGAGAGCACCCTCGGCGAGGCGGTCGAGGCGGTCGAGGCGGCGGCGTCGCGGCACGTGCACCGGCTGTGGGTGGTAGACGACGAGGGGATGCTGGCCGGGGTCGTGTCGCTGACCGACCAGCTCCGGGTTGTCAGGGAGGCCGCGCTTGGCGAGGACCGGGAGCTGCACGACCTTGTGTCGTCCTAGCTACTAGATACTTACTAGTAGAAGTTTTGGTACCTGTGTCTCGTAGTATGACATACCGTGTCATGGGCTCATAGCTCACTGATCATGTTTGCGAAGATCGACGCCTGAATTCTCCACGTTAATTTGTTGTTTTTTCTTAGAACTGGCCTGTTCCAAGAAGCTCCGTGTAACGTCAAATGTTGTTGCCACTGACAGTTTTGGCTTATCAGGGTCCTCCGTCAGTGGAGGAATTATCATTCCAAAAATACAGAAATGCTTATATTTCTAAAATATCAGAATGGGGCGCTATGGAAGATAGGAGAGGAACGACTCCTATCACATTAAACCCTTTTGTGATAGTCTGAGTCCTATAGGAGATTAAGTTTTGCACGTATATGTGACTGTGGAGACGCATTAATTTTCAAAAGCATAGTACATAGCTTAGCTATCATATGTTCGTCTTAATTCGTGTGGAATGTATCCAAAGCACCACACAATGGCGGCAAAATTAACCCGCCGCCGTGCGCCCTTCTCGTCCTCGTTGCCGTTGGTAACGATGTGACACCACCCCCTGCGGCCCAGCGGAAGCGCTGCTTGCGTGGAAGGCGAGCTTGGGCGACCTGAAGGTGCTGTCCACCTGAACACCACCTCGTCTGCATCTGCTCCGAGTGGCGCGAGGTCGCATGCAGACTCTAGGAATGCGTTGCAGGTTCATTGAGAGGCGAAACAGAAACACGCAAGAAGATACTAGGACGAGAACAGTTTTGTCGGTGTCGCGGTAGTGCGAATTGATCTTTCGCAAAAAAAAAAAAAAAAGAAAGAAAGAAAGAAAGATTGATCAATCATTTTTGGACGCGCGGCGGCCCAGAACTCGTGGTCCTGCTCCAGCTAGCAACGCAAGTGTTCCGGCGCCAGCACCACCTCGGCGTCGATGCCGCCTTGGCGCCCCGGCCGGTACAGCGACGTAGAACTTGTTGGCCCTGCCGCTCCTCGCCGCCAGCGGCTTTCCCCATCATGACGCCGCAGGCGGCGAGCTCCCGATGGATCCTTCCCCATCATGACGCCGTTGGGGTCGAAGAACCTCTCCCTACGTCCACGCCTCGACGCGCGCCCCGCGGTTGTTGATGGCCACGCGGCACACCGTCTGGGCGTCCGGCGCCATGCGCCTCGCGCGGGTCACGCTCCGCCACAGCAGCGAGCTCAGCGCCTGGAACCTGCAGGTCACGCCCGCCGCAAGGGACTCCGCCGAGAAGCTAAGTGCAGCATCCGCTCGCGACGGCCTCTCGATAAGCTCCATCGAGAGGGAAGAAATACTGGACGAGCGAGGGACATCGGAGTCCGGAGGGATGACGTCGCCTCCCTTCGCCACGGCGTGTGTACCATCTCCACGCCCTGCCCGTCGCAATCGATGGAGACCGAGCTGACCAGCCAACAAAAAAAAAACCTTGTCTTCGACGTCGCGGTGCTGCTCCGTACGTGGCGAATCGGCCGGCCGGCGACGGGGTAGTAGGTGGCGAGCGCGTCGGCGACGGCGAGGTGGTCCACGACCTTCTCCCCCTCCTCGCTGGAGAAGAAGGGCGGGAAGAGAAGGTCCTTCTAGATCCGATGTACTCGGAGGAGAGCATGGACACGTCCCAGGACACGAGGGGGATGCGCTCACGCGGCCGTGGCGGCGGCTTCACGGTGCGCCTCGACACCACGCGCACCGGCATCCTCGATTGATTGATTTGGTGTGGAGGGACAGAATCAAACGGACCGATTTTGTTAAGAGATTATAGGAGTGGTCAGATGTTTTTTTAGAAGTTCTAGCCTTTTTTTTTTTCTAATTTTCTAGCAACCATCTCCTTATTTTATGGAGCTGTCTCCTTATTTTTAACTCATCCAACCACCTAAATTTTTATTCACTTACGCAAGAAAAAAATATTATTGAGAAAAACGAAATTGTTCCATCTAAAAACTAATGGTTCTGTTTTATTGTTCCTGCGATATAGTTTTGTTATATCAACAGTATATTTTTATTGTTTCAAAAATGTGACTGAGAGATTTACAAAATCTCAGTCATATGAGAAGGAGCAAATCCTATTTTATAGGAGTAGTTTGTTAAAACTAAGCCGCAAAGCAGTCATAGCGCGCGCTGTCGCCACTCCCTCGCCAATGTGGCCGTTGCGTGGTCTTCCCCGTTGATGCGGGCCCCGGTGGGGAATACTGACATTATTAAGCTTTTAATATTTCTGGACAAGGATGAAACTCCCCAAGATAAATCATAATTATTCTTCGTACATTAGATTATTGCTAGCTCCAATTAGGCGTATATGAAACTCGCCCAAGATACATAAAGACGATGGTTGGATTAGCTTATGCATGTCTATAAAAATGGTTTAGGCAGGGCAGTGGCCGGGGAAGCCGTCGAGCAAGACGTCACAATGCCCGTCAACGTAGCCTTTATCCATGCACAGCTTCAGGCAGAAGGCGTGGGTGTCACCTTCGCTGTGGTTATATGCAGCATAATAGAGACGTAAGTGCATGAGCGGTCAAATAATTTGATGCATTTTGGTGAGGTACTAGAAGTATTGAATTAAGGAGTGGGTGTCACCTTTGTTGTGGCTTCGGTGAGCGTGCGTGTTAATCACCTTGGGACTGTCTGTTCAATCAATTCAATTTGAAACCATTTTTAAATCAACTATAAGGATCAGGTGAGCAAAGGAGGAACCACGTTACATACCGGGCCTTGGGGCGGATCGCCTTGGCGCTGGCGGAGGCACACCCGTGCGTCCTAATATTGGTACCGTCAATTCACTACCATCAGTTTGAACATCTGGTTACATGCAGCATAATGTAGACATTTAGTCAAATGCATGGACGATCAA
This sequence comes from Eragrostis nindensis, assembly GCA_012490785.1. Lineage (NCBI taxonomy): Eukaryota > Viridiplantae > Streptophyta > Magnoliopsida > Poales > Poaceae > Eragrostis > Eragrostis nindensis. The sequence continues at coordinate 51,454 of JAAXCT010000130.1, forward strand.
ATAATTCGATGTGTTGGCCAAGTATATACTACAGATGTAATTAACGAGTGGACGCCACGTTCATTGGGGCTTCGATGTTAATCACCTTGGGGCATCTAGTTTAATCGGTTTCAATTTGATAAATCGGTTTCAATTTGATAAAGGGAACGTGAGGATTTAACACATTTTTTTTAGAAGAGAGGAATTAACACATGGCTTAATTTTTTTTTTTGAGCACATGGTTTAAGTGAACAATGAATGAACAGTGACCACATACCAGGCCCAGGTGGTCTTCGCGCGGGCGTTTGTGGAGGCAAGCGACCGCGACCCAGTACTGGCGGCTCGATTTGACTGCCACCAATTTGAGCACCTTCAAAAGTACAGTGTAAACAAAGATGTAATGAAGTGCATGAATTGTAAAGTAATTTGATATACTCGTGAGATACTTACTCAGTGGGCTTACCTGTGGCCAAGAGAACAAAGAGAAGAAAATGAAGAAGAAATGTTGCTGGGGTTGTGGGAGCCATGTCTGCAAATCGATGATGAGAAGAGATGTGAAAATACGGTGCTTATTGGTGTCACTATGCGCGTTTGTTTATATAGGCAGCAACCGAATGCAATGTTTACAATACCGATGGAACCGCTCCAACCGCTTGGAGCCGGTTTTGTGGGTACCGCTCAGAAAGCCGTCGTTCGAACTTTGATTTTTGAATTGAATGAAACAGAAACCTCAAACTGAAAAAAAAAACTTCCTTTGAAAGCAAATAGAGCGATTTTAGCAGTAAACCATTCGGTTTGAGAGGTTTTTAAAATTTAAATTTTTAAAATTTTCAAATCTATTTGTCGAAAACCGGTCGTCCACTCCAACCGTACAGAAGCGGTTTGGATGGCTTTCATGAGAGTTGTGGGGTTTTTTTTGGGTTTCCCGAACCGAGTGTCAACAGTGGTGATCCTGGTTGGATGCCGATCGTGCAGTAATTTCAATTTTGCCTGCAAATGGCAGGCATTACTAACTGGACATGCATACACTTTCGGCAGGAATAAATGCTGCCAACTTTTGGCAACAACCAATGGTCAAGAGAGGTGACACAGGCAGACTGATACGGTATTGGGTTTGAATGTTGCTGAAAGAAATTGGGAACTACTAACCCGAGGCACATACACAATTGGCAGGAAATAAGCTATTGCCAACTTGTCAAGGTTAAAACCGAACATGGAGTGGTAGTTATTTATGGAGGTGGAATTGAAGCATGCCAAAAAGAACAGCAAGCTATCAATTTCCCTATTATCAAAAAAAAAAGGTCGAATTTAAATGTTCGGGCTTCTCGTAGGCGTCGAGAGAACGCGCGCGCCTTATCCATTGCGTTTTGCACGTAGAAGAGACAAAACGTTGCGCATCAAGGTAGCAGCGACACATCCATCCATCAAAACGCAGCTGTTGCTCAACAAATACGCCGAGCAACAATGAGATAACTACCGTACTTACGCGACGGTCGGCGACTGGTCTCCTCGACAAACCAGTAACGATATCTCACTTTCGCAGAGGAACTCGAGTGCTTTTCACGTCAAAACACCAAAGCATGAAGAAACGAAAATAATAGATTGAAAAACATAACTGAGGTATTGTGTTCTGGCCTTCTTCTGTTGCGTACAGGTCCTATTTATATGGCACCGCTACCAATCCTTAATGCATACGAAGCTGACTACATCTGATATTTAAAAGACAACAAGACTAGCCTAGCATTTTATCTCTAAGCACGTACGCAAGACGTACATATCCTTTGGCAGTGCCGCACCAAAATCTGATCCTCCTAGGAGTCCTTCAGGCTCTGTTTCAGCCTCTCGGGGTCCCTAAAGCGAGGTTCCGTGTATCCTTATATGCGGATGATGTTATTTTCTTCATCTCACCGGTCGAGCAAGATCTCACGCTTATCATGGAGATCTTGCGTATTTTCGAGGAGGCATCCGGGCTAGCTACGAACTACTCCAAGAGCAACTTTTACTCCATTCGTTGCTCAGAGGAGGAGGTTCTGCGTGTTGCGTCCTTCCTCCCCTGCGAGGAGGGGTCGTTCCCTTGTAAGTACCTTGGTGTCCCTCTCTCCATTTGGAGGCTCTCCAAAGCAGATTTGCAACCCCTAGTCGATAAGGTCGCTGATAGGTTGCCGGCGTGGAGAGGCCGGCTATTGAATAAGGGCGGACGCCTGATTCATACCAAGGTTACCCTCTCGGCCGTCCCGGTCTACCTTTCCATTGCGGTCTGCCTATCACAGTGGGCAATTGATGCTATTGAAAAGATTATGAGAGCCTTCCTTTGGAAAGGAACAGAGGTTGTCTCAGGGGGACACTGTGCGGTCGCTTGGACAAAGGTTTGTCGCCCCCTGCCACTAGGGGGGCTGGGCCTGCGAGATCTTAGGCTCTCTGGTTGGGCCCTGCGACTTCGCTGGAATTGGCTCGCACGAGTTGAACCTGACAAAGCCTGGGCCACCTTACCGGTCTCCACTAGTGCTTCCGCCCAGGCCCTATTTGACTTATCTACCTCGGTGGTCGTAGGGAATGGGAGGGCAACACTCTTCTGGCGAGACAATTGGCTAGATGGTCGGTCAATTGCCTCGATTGCCCCGCACTTGGTCGATGCGGTGCCAGCTATGACCCGCAATTCTAGATTGGTTTCGGATGCCCTCACTAGACGCCGCTGGACCCGGGATATCAAAGGCCCACACCGTCCAGGTTATCCTAGGTTTCTTCAGAGTGCTGCACCTAACATCACAGGTCGTCTTATCCTCTGAACCTGATCAGTTTCGTTGGAAATGGACTCCTGACGGTCGCTTCACCGCGTCGAGTGCGTATCAGGCATTCTTCATTGGTCAAACGGAAGTCCTTGGGGCACGGCAGTTATGGAAAACCCAAGCCCCAAACACATGCCGTTTCTTTTTTTGGTTGGTCCTCCATGAGAGGTGTTGGACCTCCAACAGGCTACTACGTCATAGCCTTCAAGATGATGACATATGTGCGTTATGTGCACAAGACTCGGAAACTTTGGATCATCTTCTCCTACATTGCGTCCACAGTAGGGAGACCTGGTTCCGTGTGCTTCGTCGGTTGGGGCTGCAGCATGTTGCGCCCAACGCCGAGGCTCCGCCCATGGTCGAATGGTGGCTTAGGTCGCGCAAGCTAATTGTCAAAGAAAAACGACCGGGGTTTGATACCTTAGTCATTTTGGTCGCATGGAAGCTTTGGAAAGAACGGAACAGACGAGTGTTCGAATTCCAAGCCCTCCAACCGGTCGCGCTTGCACAGGAAATCTTGGATGAAGCATCGTTTTGGTCTTCGGCCAAGTTTTCCAAGTTGAGGAGGCTGCTGGCGCCGAGGCTTTTGGGTGGGTAGTCTTCTTCAGCTTAGGGTGTGTGTGAGTTAGTCTAGCTGTTGCCTCGGCCTCCTGCGTGGGGCGTTTTTCGTCCGTTTGTTCTTCTTTTCTTGTTGTTTCGTGTGTTTTCTTCTTGTTGGTCTTTGTACCTTGGTCGTCTTGTACTCTGCTACTCTTCTTCTTAATGAAATACGTGCTCCGCACGTTCTCGAAAAAAGGAGTCCTTCAGGCTCATGTTGCCCATATATTACCACTGCCCCATCACGTTGGCTGACTTCCAAATGCTGCTACACTCTGTAACTCGCCTTTAGTCATAGCTTCCATAAACCTCGCCACCGACCAAACAAATATTTGCTTATTTCCTCTCTTTGCCATGCAGCACGCCTGCACGTGGTGGCCAGTGGCGGATCCACCAGTATGGCGAGCTGTGGCGCTCGCCATACCTGGCCGCTGGTGAGACCATCGAGTGACCTGCTGCGTTGCTGCGACATGGAGTCGCACGGAACGCCAAGTTTGCGGCCGGAGGCACGGCCTCTCCTCAGGTCGCTCGGAAGGCGAGGAAGATCTGCGTATGGCGCCGTCATCTATCCTAATAAGCGTCCTGTCTCCGGCTTGGCATGCTGATGCGTAATCCACGTGCAGTCACCCTAGCGAACAAAGCAATTCTGCTATCGAGCTCAGCTAGCTGCGGAGACGTTTGTCGCCGGCTCCACTCGGCTGTCCGAAGCGAGAGAGGCTGGCTGGAACAGAGAGGAAACCTGAACCGCTCACTGCGTGGAGCCGATCGATGAGCAAGCCGGTACGATCGCATGACGACGCGCGGCGGCAGTGAACGCATCCAACCCGACGGGCCACGCCTCATCGATCCTAACCCATGCCATCGTCGCCCGCTGCTCCGCGCAGCGCGAAGAGGGTGCTCAGCTCCACTCCGTTCAGCACGCACGCGAAATTAATTAAGAATGCAGCCAGGCCTGCCGCTTCTGAGCCAGGTCGAGGTAGAATATGCATGGACATGTTGGGCGAGGATCGATTGACTGTTTGTGGACACGGGGATTGATCGACTCCTGGCTCGCTCCCGTAGTCGATGCGAAACGGAAACGGGATTCATCGCTCGCTAGCTATCCCCGGCCGGCCGTGCTATTCTCGCCATCCACAGATCATCGCTATCGATCGCGCGAGCCCAACAAAGGCCGCTCCCGTGGACGAAACGGACTTGTGCTCGATCTGCATGCTGGCCACGCCCGTCTGTCAGCTAGCGACGTGTACGCGGCGAGCGCGACGACCTGCTGTACTCTGGTGATCGAGGCGCGCGAGTCCAGGCCTTTTTTGCTTCTTTTCCTTTGTCCGGGCCCGCTCTTCCTCTTGGGCTGCCCCCACACGTTCAACCATTTCTTGTACGGGTCGACCGTTGCGTACCCGACCACCATCCAATTTCAGGCACAGAGTTTCATTCACGTTTTCATCTGTGTGAGCGTGACTAACAAACCTTTCTAGCGTGCGCAGGCCCTGTTTTACCTGGGACAATTTTTCACGATCATAACACAAGTACTCTCTGTCTGAGACATATAAATGAGGCTATATATGTACGTACGTGTACTGGCACGAGCTGGGTGGATGCCCATCGGCTGCGCTAAAGCATAGACGGAGCTTTGTTAGAGCTAAAGTGGGCCATGCCCAACAATTGTTAAATCTTTCATCATAATAGTAATATTCAAATGATTCTAAAAAAATAGTAATATTCAAACAAATGTGCTAACTAAAATCTGAATTGCCCCCCTCTGCAGAGTCTAATGCATGTGATAGGACAGCGTCAGCAAGAACCTATCACATCCAGTATCCAACTGGCCACGGGCTGATGCTTAGTCGCTCTGATCTAAGTGGAGGGGCGAGCTTGATCTTGTGGTAGCAATGAGATGCTCCACTAACCGTCGGTCGTTGCATGTTAGTAAGGACATAGGTCAAATTATTATACTCTCTCCGTTCATAAATAGATGTCGTTGTTGACTTTTAGACATCACGTTTGACCGTTTGTTTTATTTTAAAAATTTATGCAAATATTACAATAAAGCAACGATTAAAATATCTTCAATAATAAAACAAGTTATAAAAAAATAAATAAGATTTGCTTAAAAATTTTGAATAAGACTAGCAGTCAAACGTGATGTCGAAAAGTCAACAATGACATCTATTTATGAACGGAGGGAGTAATAAAGAAGACCAAAGTGAGGATGAACAACAGAGGAGTTGACAAATAGTGAATTTAGCTCCTTTGCAAGCAAAGTCTACATAGTGAACTTAATGAGTCTTTTTTAGGGGAGATGTCCCTGCCGATCGTACATCCACATTTTTTTAATTGCTGTTCGCTTCCATTCCTAGAGCGCGCGCGGAGGCGATGACTGGAAGGCAACGTGGCAGGCTCCAACTGATTCGTCGCTACTGCAGACCTAACTAGCAGCATAAGGAAGCGCGACGACACTGCTGCGCGGAGCCATGAAAGAAGAGGAATGTGGAAAGTCATTACATTTATAGTGTGCAGTGGTTTCTGGTCAGTGGAGGTCTTTCCAACTCTTTCCAACTCTGGCAAGCTAGCGGCCAAATGCGACCGGGCTGCGCTATGCAAATTTTTGTTTGTAGGGGCCAATGCCCCCTCCTCCTCGGTTCGTCACTCATTACTTTACACATCTCTTGAGATACTCACAGAAAAGAGGACAATGGATTCCTCCTTCCCCAACATGGACATTGTGAGCTGGGTGTCATCCATGCTTTGATGGCTCTAGCCGAACTGAGACGCTCTACAACTCCAGGTCTCGTGTGCGAAATCAACGACTAATACTAGATGGAGGAGGGCTTCGTCGGCGAAACAACTACCAAACTCACTAGTACCAACAGAAGTTGGTTACAAGGACCTACAACTACTATAAACAGACGAATACTAAGTTTTATGATTGCAGTCTTGCAGATATTGCTCCGTTTTCCTTTTAAAGAAGCATCAACAAAATTATTCCTCGAGGCGCAAGAGGGTCGTGCTGATTGTACAGGAGCATGTGGCGGCAGCAAGGCGATGCTTCTGCTGAAAACCTCATGTCTGCCTGTCACGCTCGCGCGGCATCCGTGCTCTGCCAGAGGTTAATGAACAATCGAGTAATCGTATGTTGCAGCTGTTCGTTCGATCGGTTACTCTGTTCCGACCGGTAACAGAGTAGATGCGATGTACACGGCTGCATTGATACGTACAGACGCGTAACAGGGAGAACACAGTCCAACTAGCGATTTTTTACTTGAACCTCTGCACCTATAACGGTCCAACTGTCAACTTTGCTGGTCATAAGTATTAATGGTTTCGCAGACGATGTGATCTTAGCCTCTGAGACTTAAAGGATGCATGCTTGGTACCTCGATCCAGACTATAGATAGCAGGCATGCCACAGCTAGCCAAGTTAGACGGACTCCAACAACATCATGCATTTTGAAGAGCCAAAACCAGTATTGCCTCTCCCCTACAGCAGTTTGCATGTCATTCGCGTTATCCCTTCTCCAACAGCTGGTGCATTCGCCATCGCATCGCCCCTCTCACTCAATCCCATAGCCTCCTCCCCGCCGCGCCTCCTCCTCCCCACCCATCGCCGGCTCACCTCCCACCCCGCCCGCCGCGCCCGCCTCCGCCTCGCTCACCTCCCGCCCCCCAGCTCCTCCGTGCTGCCTCCTTCGTGCCGCCTCCTCCGCGCCCTGCGCTCGCGCCGCCAGCTCCGAGCCCCAGGCGCGCACGCGGATGGCGGCCAGCGTGCCGGAGTCGCCGGAGAAGAGGGTGTCGAGGCGGCTCCGCTCCCCGACCACGGCGTCGAGCATGTCGAGCAGCTTGAACAGCCGCCGCGGCTCGTGCGCGGACCACCCCGGCGATGTGGGCGGCGATCTTGGCGAAGCACTCGGGCCAGACCGTCGGCGTCAGGTGCTCGAGCACGCGCTCCGCTGTGAGCACGGAGGCGACTGCGCCCCGCGCTTACCTCCCGCCGTCGCGCACGTCGTCCCCGTCGCCGCCGCGACCCGCGTGCTCGCTACTCGCCGCCCGTGACGCGCCGCGGAGGAGAAGGTGCGAAGGCGGGGGCGGGGTCGGAGGCGGCTCCGGCCGTCGCCGCATCGCGAGGCGCGGGGAGAAGAGCGGCGAACACCGCCACCACCGCGTGAGGTCGCCGCCGTCGAGTCACGTCCGCAACCACGTTCTCCACCGCTCTTGGCGGTCGCCTCTGCTGGGCACCCTGAGGCGGCGGTCCACGAGGAACAGGCGGCGGCGGGGAGGGACCGGAGCGCGATGGAAGGGAGGGATTGGAGCGCGGCGTCGGGGAGGTCGTCAGGGAGGGACCGGAGCGCGAAGGAAGGGAGGGACTGGAGGACGGCGTCGAGGAGACGAGGAGGTCGTCAGGCAGGCGGTCGGAGACGAGCGAGATGGAGCGAACCGCGGCATCAAGAAAATGCATAGGAGGAGAGAGGGAGTGCATCTTTGCATCACCTCTCTCCTCTGATGCAAATTGCATTTGCTTTTGCACCCTCTGTTGGAGACCATTTCTTCGTGAACAGTAGCAGCTGGGGAGGCAAAAATAGAGTTGCCTCTCCCTGTTGGAGTCAGTCTTACAAACACCAACTTAAGTACTAGCGATGGCTGCCAGCATCAACACCCCTACACAATCCACTTTGAAGCCGCGACGACGGCTTCCAAAGATGTCGCGAGCTGCTGCGAATCAGGATTTCCTGGGCCTGCCTCGCGCGTGTTTTGTTGGCACCTTTGCAACGCCAGAGGCGTTCTGAGCTGTAGCAGAGCCAGTTACCAGGAACAGAAGGAACATGCATGCCCATGCCGACGGCGTATGTACGAATCCGCCAGTCCCGTCATCAATCATAGCCAGCTGCGGAGCGGCGCCTAATCCGACGTTATCCGCCTAATCGCGTGATGGTGCACGCGACAGAAAGGCTGGATGGAGCGGCGGACAGAAAGTTCCGTTCACCGTGTGGAGCCGTGAGCAGGACACGACCACCACCCCCGCACGGCACGACGTCGACGGCGCCAACCCAACCAGCGAACGCATCCAACCCGACGACGGACGGGTGGAGCGTGATCACAGCACGCGAAAATAAAAGAGCTTTGTGCTGCCCTGCCCTGCCCGAGGACCACTCCACTAGCCGAGGTGTGGCCGTCGTCGTTGAGTCAGCGACGTGGACGCGGCATGCGCGTTTGAGGCGCTGCGCTGGTGGCCGGAACTGGATAAAGCCCAAGACGAGACGAGAGCGCCTGGGACGCGCGCGACCACGACTTTTTGCTTCTTTTTCATCCTCATCCGGGACCGCTCCTTTTCATCAGTCAGGCAGGTCATCATTTCCGGCAGCGGCAGGGGGTCGACCGTTGCACGCTTTCAGCTTCTTCCGAATCCAGTCAACCCACCTGACCGCTCGCTGTAGTGCTCACTCGGGAACAAGCTCTGTTCTGAACATGAGAACACCCCTGCATCTGTTTTCCACGACCAGTGGAAGTTTCAGGAACAGTTGACAAAAGAAAAAAGAATCGAATATAATACGCCCTGGAAAGAAGCATGGAAAATTCGCATGCTGGCAGGCTGTGCGTGGCAGCAGCGTGCAGCATGCAGGGAGACTCCCCTTTGCCGAGACACCGTCTCGTCACGCGGCCAACCCTGAGTCCTGACAGGGCCTCATTAACAAGGGTGGTTAAGCCATCAAGTAGCAGCAGCAGCAGCTGCTGCTTTGGATCGCTCAATTACTCTATACTAACATACTAGTCAGTTCGTAATATCAAAGCACCTCCTCCAACCAATCTTGCGGTACAACATTATCACTGTACACGAATGTTCGATGCTAGCTAGCTGCTTTGAGTGCCACGAAGCCACTCCATTCTGCAGATCACAATCAACAGAGCTTAATGCAACTCCCTACTTCCATTAACACTGCTTCACATGCAAGGTGGTATCTTCTTTTTTTGGCATCTAATGGGTTGGATTATGCTGTCGTTAGATATGCGCAAGGATGCCTTCATGTGAAAAGAATTGAGCCCAAGCGTTGCTTTGTCGTATAGCTGCCTTGGCTAAATTTTTATGGTGCTATGGGATGTTTTAAGACACGGGTCCTTCGCTCATATGAAGGACCTCACTCCTCCATACGACACGTGCGCGCTCTCAAATCTCAAAGCAAACTTTCTGTCTCCAGCATAACCACGACGTATAATTTGGCGGTATATTCTCTTCCTCCTGAGCCTATTTACGTACCAGTTAGTTGAAGTCCTCTCGTTATTCAAAAATACTGCTCTTACATACTTTGGATCATCACATGTGAAGTAGTGATATACCGCTGTGTCACTTTCTTGAAGGTGTAGAGGCTGGGACCTGTTGTTCCATTATCTAAAAAAAGTAGTGATATGAAACTACAGAAAGCATGTGTTCTACGTAAGCATCATGGAGGATGCCTCAACGGCAGCGCCCTTGTTCATGCTTGAGGACACGAGATTAATTAAGATGCCCCGAACAAATTGGTTCACACCGGCTATGAACAACGAACCGTCTCGTACGAGCTGTTTAACCCTAAATCGTTAATAGGAAATTGGGTGCCTTGCTCCAAAGTACACGTGTCGTATGGAGATTGAGGTCCATCAAACGAGAAAAAGACACGGATCCTATGCAATTTTGTTTTTTTTGGGGGGGGGGGGGGGGGGGGGGGGGGGGGGGGGTGGTGCAGAAGCCCTGTTTACAGTAGGGCACAATGCATAACTGCCATCGTTTTCAACCTTAACTGTATGTTTGCCCTCTTTTTTTAGACTTTGCAAAATTAGACCTGCTTTCACCCAAGTTGTTGCACGATTGCCCCTATTTGCCCCTATTTTGACGGCAAAACTGTAATTTTTCCGATCAAAATAGGGGCAATCGTGCAACAACTTGGATGAAAGCAGGTCCAATTTTGCAAAGTCTAAAAAAGAGGGCAAACATACAATTGAGGTTGAAAACGAGGACAGTTTTGCAAATGACCCTTACAGTAGCCTTGCCATACATCAATCAATAGCTCCGGTTCTTAATTTGATTAGCTATAATATAAACCGATTAAACTCTTGAAGTGCGACATGCCGGGGATGTCGCTGTGGCCGACGGTCGCCGGGAGGTAGGGGCTGCCGGTACTCGGACACGGGTGTGCCAGTCCAGCTACGTACAAGGCGGACCCAGCTAGTAGGAGGAGAAGCAGCGCCATGGCGCACTTCGGGACTATGAAAGCATGCAAGGAGTGTGGGGGGAGGAAGAATTGAAATTTTTTTCGTTCGTTAGTTCAATCTTATAGTGTGCAGTGGGTCGGTAAGCCGAATTTATTTCTAAAAATAGCTAAGAGTTAGGGGCTGAGATTTGTATTTGGGCCCAGTTGATGTTGATGGCCTTGCGCTTGACGAGGACTTTTAGGCTAGCCTTTTCTCAAGAGACGATTATTCAAGTAAACAATCAATTTTTGTGAATTTGGTTGATTCATCATATGTCATCTGTCTACGGGTTTTGAAACCGGATCATGTAGTCTGTAGTCTGCTGTCAAAACCTTGTATGTGGACGATATTGTCCTGGCAGCCTCACATATATGTTCATCTCCTTCACTCCATTGTTGATAGGTTGGGTTCTTGGTTTGCAATGAAAGACATTGATGACATTGGTCCGCTTCCGCTTCACTAATTACTTTGGATGCAGTCATGCAGATGACTTGCTCCATTTAAGGTTCCTTGTGCTTAAGAAAACCTAGTATGTTTTTTTTGCTCTTTCGTGCTGGGGTGACTACACCAAGTAAAGACGGAGACCATGCTCAGCGTGTGCATCCGACGGGACGGCGTACGCATCCGCGCCGTGTGCATGTGTCGCCCGCGCGCCGCACCCTGTCCTGTCTGTCATCATGTCGAGCGAACCATGTTGTGTTTCTGAAAAGTCGGAGCTGCGGATGGAGCGGCGCCTAATCCGACTTTTTATCCGCCGGTGGGCCGAAACGGAGATGATGGATCAGGGACGACGCGAGAGCCAGAGAAAGACTGGAACACAGGAGGAAGCCTTGCCTGCTCTCAACCGTCGTTCCTCTCCACGACTGGGGAGTGGAGCCGCGGTGAGCAGCTGGCCCGACACGACCTCTACGCCGACGACGCGACGGCATCCACTCCACCCACCCCAGCGGTGGAAACACAAGGGCGTGACCACTCCACTAGCCGAGCTGAGCGGAGGTGGCCGTGGTTGGTTGAGTCAGCGACGTGGACGTCTGAGGAGGCGCTGCTCTGGTGGCCGGAACCGGATAGATAGAGCCAAGGCGAGAGCGCCCCAAGGATGACTTTTTGCTCCTCCTACGAGGTCAATCATTGGTGGCCCGGGTCGACCGTTGCACACTTCCAGCTTCTTCGTCGTCCGCCTTCCGAAACCAGCCAACCCCTACCTGACTTAACCAAAGCTCTCTTTAGCCACTACCGGTAGAGTACTAAGAACAGTTGGAAATTTCAAGCGACAATTTGACCTGAAGAAAGAAGCATCGAAAATTCGCGATCGGCATGCATGCTCGCAGGCGATGCCAGCGTGGCAGCAGCGTGCATGTAGCGAGACGCGGCCGCCTCTTCTGTGTGTCCTCGCAGGGTCTCATTATCAGGGTTCATTAAGCAATCGGGTAGTAGTACGGTGCTTGCTTTGGATCACTCAATTACGTACTCACTCTACTCTCAGCACTCACCCTCCTTGCCATCGTCACGGAAGCCAATTACATCACGGCACCTGCTCCAACCAGTCTTCCTGTACAACACTGTCACCGCACACTGAATGATGCTGCTTTGCTTTGAGCGTGACCGAAGCCACTCCATCTCGCATATCACAATAATTAACAGAGATTAACACAACTCCCTACTTCCATTAACACCGCCTCACGAGCGCGGCACGCGGGTGACTCCTACTCGTCACGGCTGTCTAATGGGTTGGACTTGGATTACGTTGTCCTTAGATACGTGGAAGGATGTTGTCAGTTAACTATTCCGTCTGATGGACAGGTTAAGTACTTATTCAGTACTGGAGCAGGGTTAGTTGTCGGACTCGCAACTGTGTCTGCTGCTGCTGGAGTGGAGTGGTGAAGATAAGACTGCAGTACTTTTTTTTTTTTGAAATGATAAGACTGCAGTACTGGTATTATAAAACAAGTTTAACTAGTCTAATGCCATACTATATCAGTGACAGCCTTATTAAGAGCGAGCAGTGTGATTAAGATTCTCCACCTGCTACATGTGAAGTCGTACTCGTAGGAGTACACTTTCAAGTGAGCATTGGGTGACGCGCATACTAGTATGCTGGCCTTTATTTTCGTGTTGTGGGCCCCACGATCTGATGAGTGCACTAAGGCTATCCTAATGGGGAGTTTCATTTCGTTGTTTCCAAAACTATGAAATGCAAATGAAACACATCTCTCTAATGCATAATTTTATTTTGTTGTTTTCTAAGCTTGTAATGCATTTAATTGTTGCTCAAATGAAATAAAATACCTACACTCAATGCAAGTTTCATGCCATTTCATATTTTGGAAACTGTGCATAGCATTGGAAACAGTGTATATCCAGTTTCATCTAGATGAAACTGGTTTCTTCTCTCTCTTCATTATTCTCTTGCCACATCACCAAAAATGCTGACACGACATATCATTTATTGGAAATGAAACTCTCATTGGAGTAGTATAATCATGTGCACAGGAGTGTACGAGATGCATGCTGAATGCATTTTCTTTTCCGGTTTTTTTACTTCATGAGAAAGGAACAGGAAAGCAAATTAAAACCAGCAAAAGGTGGACGGATCACGCAAAATGGAAGACGCTCCTTAATTCCGGAACTACCAGAAAAGGAGCGGGTTTCCTGTCAATCTTTTATCTTGCTATATACAAGTGGCATGATCACAAAGGACGTTTTTTGAGTTGTACTAAACTGCTATAAATAAAATCGTAAACCTAAGGTGACAAAAACTGAGTATATCCAATATTGCTCACCCACTATAAGAAACATAAACAGGGGAGAGCACATTGTAGGATTCCTTTTTCTGATATTCTTGCACTCTCTCACAACCATTGAAGTGGTTGCATTACACATGCACCACAACCCATCACGTAGTAACTGTTCCACAAATTGGCAATTAAAAACTTTAATTTATCAAGCAGTTACTGCTGGTGCTGCTTCTCCCTGCTATTCGAGCTCCTGCTATACTTCATGCACTACCAAAAAAGAAAAGAAAATTAATAAGCCATTTCCTCCTGCAAGAGAACGAGACCTCTGTGGGCCACCTGGCTCCTCCTCACCAACAGCTCACGTTGATTTCGATTTCTTTCTTCCTTCTCCCCTTCCCCCCACCCAGCCCATCCATCCTCACCCACATTCCCACCCCACCACCTCGCTCCTCTTTCCTTTTCTCCTCTCTTTCTGATGCTTTGACGCCACCGCTCGCAGCTTTGGCCTGCTCTGTCTCTTCCACTAATTAAAGCAGACGGAGGAGTAGTGGAGAAGAACAGCAACGAGCGCAGGAGCGGCGGAGGGAGAGGAGCAAGATGTTCGACGCCTTGCTCAACTCCAAGTTCTACAACAAATGGTACTGAAATGTTCACCGTCAATTCGGTTTTGATTCGTGATTACCGAGCTTTATCTCCTCAGTTGGCTTGGCTGTTCTTGTTGGCAGTTGAGCACTCTTCCGTCGACGGTTTATTCTGCCTTTTTCTGATCAGTGCAACATCAAACTTTTCGTGGCCAGCAGCCGCATTTATTCGCTGCTCGGATTGCGCCCCCTTATTCTTCAGCTGTTCGGATTCTGGATTGCTCAAGCCCGCTTCTGATCTGTCTCTGAATTCAAGTGTTGTTCTTGGAAATGCAAACTCTCTTTCATCAGTTTTTCCCCTGTTCTTGATCCGTTTTCTACTTCTTCCTTGGTTGGATTGTCTACTTTCCCGATTTGGTTTTGATTGTTTGGTCTATGCCTTTTTTTTAGTTTACTAATCATTGAATTTATTATTGTTTGATGCAGCAAGCACGCCATCAAATGCACTCGGACTCGTCTGGATCTGCTGCGGCGGAAGAAGCAAGCGATGGTGAAGTTCCTCAAGAAGGACGTCGCCGACCTCCTCATCAACGGGCTTGAATCACACGCCTTCGGACGGGTATTGTCTGCTCGCTCAAGACGTCAATTTAAATTGTTTGTTGGGAATTTGAAAAAAAAAAGTCGAAATTTGAGGTTTCAGCGCAAGCTAAGCGTCTGATAAGTAAAAAAAAAGTAGTGTTTTGTGCAGAGAAATCTCATGTGAGGCTTCCTGTAGTGATGTGTTTCTGAATCCTGAATTTGTTGTTTTCTTCCCCTGCACTGCAGATGGAAGGGCTGATTATTGAGATGAACCAAGCATCCTGCTATGATATGATTGAGCAGTACTGTGAGTTTATAGTGAAGCAGCTGAACAATATGCAGAAAGAGAGGTAATTGTGATCTTTGTCGCTATCACAATGGATGCACCGTTTTGAGCCTGCCAATCATCTGTGTTACATTGCTTGCCATTGTTTATGTCGTTTAATCATTGCCAGTTTGCGACCTACACAAGCACTGCATTTCTCCAGGTTCTTGCTAGTTGCTCGTGGAAAAAATGCGGAAATGTCATAATCCATCCACCTTTACACATAGACAACATTTCTCTGTGAATTGCTAGTTTTTGTGTATTATTTAGGGATAGCTCCTGTAGTGTATACTAGCTAAGCTATAGCTTGATTCCCCATTCATTCCAGCGTGGCATGCCATTCTATTGATTCCTTGCATATCAGCATATGCCTCTTCAATTACGATTGAAATCTCAAGTAAAGTTCAGTCGAGTTAGCTAATCAATGACTTAGTCTTTGCTTTTCTGGTTTAGCTGTTTGCACAGTGTTTCTGAGGTTGTACAAGATTCGAAAATTGCAAGGCTGCATATGCTATATGCTAAGCGCTTCACACCCTTTATATCATATATACTGCACACTATTCGAAGTCGGGGATAAGTTGAAAAGTTTGTTTGAATATATCTACAGGGATGTATATAACAAGCTGGCAGTATGGGAATGCACAATGCTAGGTGCTTATGAAAGTGCTCAAAGAGAGAGAATTATTAAGCACCTGTATAAAAATTCTTTCTAAAACACAAAAAGGATGGTTAGATAGGTCTAACCACAATGCTAAACACCTGTATAAAAATTCTTATCCGTCATACAAGTACCTAATGCCAAAAAGAAACATGTTTTCAATAAGCATCCCTCTAAGCACCTTCGTCATACATGCCCTTAGATGATTCTCTCAATTGTTGGTAGACCAGTGAAATGTGAGGCAGTGATAACAGTTATATATAATTCTTCTTTCAGTTATATTTAATTCTTGTTTCATTACATTAAGATTACGTTGAGTACTTGCTTTTTTCTTCAATGGATTACTGAATCTGTGAAGTCTATTGTATAATAACAGTGAGTGCCCTCAGGAAGCCTTGGCAGCCGTGTCAACTCTAATATTTGCTGCCGCTAGATTTCCTGATTTACCTGAGCTCTGTGACCTCAGACATATATTCACAGAGAAATATGGGAGTTCAGTGGAGCCTTTTGTGAATCAGGAGGTACTTAAAATTCTATCCTTTTCTTTGTGTTCAGTTAATCTCCTCTACTGGACCAACATTGACTTAATTGACCTCTCTGTGGTGGACAGTTTGTTCAGAAGCTTCAGAACCAGACATTTACTAATGAAGAGAAACTGCAAGTGATGAAAAGTGTTGCTGAAGAATTCTCTGTCCCGTTTGATGGCAAGGCATTGGAATGGAAGATAACTTGTGCACCTCAGCATAAACATGTAAACTTTTAGTGATCTTGCCCCTTTTTTCACCACTCAAATAATCATTTGCTAAGCATATATGAGATTCATTCATGTCTGATCTTAAATTTTATTTATCATCAGGATCTTGCAAAGAAGGGTTCACATAAACGGGTAGAAGTTGAAGCATCAGGTCAAAATGGACAGAAGGTTGATAGGCATGCTATGCATGAAAGAAAATATAAGGCTACACCTGAAGGCTATCAAATGAAGCAGGAAATGAAGATGAAGCCAAAAGATATCCATGTTGTTCCTGATGGCATGGATAAGATGGGTGAGAAAATAAGGAAGAACTACTCAGAGAAACCTAATGGGAAGAGGAACATGGATGATTATGTGCCTCCTTTGGACATGAAAGGAAGGAATAGTCGGAAAGAAGTGAAGAACTATGACAAAAAGGATGACCCTCATCGGAGGGAACAAATGAATGCAGAGTTAGACCTCAATGGCATAAAGAGGCAGGAGCCTGGTGCAGTGAAACCTGCTGGTGGCCCTGATCGTAGTTGGGGGCATGCTGACCTGGGGCTTAAAACTTTAGGCCTAGAAAAGCAAGAAAATGATTCAAGTTGCACCTCGAATGGCAAAACAGTGAACAGGGCTCCTCCTTATTCTAAGCCCCACAGATCAACGGATAAGAAGCTGGCTGAAGAAAATTGCAATAGTTTGTATGATAGACCAAAACATGTAGGGGATTTTGGACAGCCAAAGCTAGATAGGCAGCATGTGGCAGAGAAGGCAGTCAACATGCGGCCACCCTATGTTAAGCCAGAATTCGAAAAGCACATAAATCAAGCTGCAAATGGTTACAAGCATACTGGTGACATGGAAACAGGCCACATGAGGGGTGAACGGCCTGGTTCCGTCAGAACAAAGAATGCAAAACAACATGCTCATGGTGATGCTTATGATGGATTTGCTAATGACGAAAAGCTGACAGACCAAACACCTGATGGCCGAAGAAGACATTCGAGCAGGAGGAATGATGCCTATGACAATTATGACCGTAAAGGTGGCCGCGTGATGCCCCTAGAAGGCATTGGGGCTGATGATGACATCAACAATGCAAGGGCTTTTCACCGAATTCCCAGTGAACGAAGAAAACACAAAAGCAGGCGGAATGGTTCAACAAGTGGCAGCGATTACAATGGAGCCAACGAGGACCATGAGTCTGGGGAGGATGATACGAACACTGCAATTGATTTTGGCAATCTTTTGCCACGAGCCCCTAGTTCGCACAGGAAACACAGAAGTCGGAGTGCTGACCCCCGCAAGGGTGGCCGTGATGATGAAGAAAGAATGATGGACAAGCTTCTGATGCACTACAGCAAGAAAGGGCTAGATAGGGAGGAGCGCAAAGAAAGGGATAGGGAAGAGCGCAAAGAAAGAGTTAAATCCCGGATCCCTCGTCCTCGAGCAGATCAACCTGCCGATGGTATCAGGGAACATTCTGACAGAGAAGGCACACCCACGCAGCGCCCTGAGCGAGCTGCATCTCTACCTCCAGAATCTGCAAGCCCGAAGGCAAAGCCGAAGGCCCCTGTTAGGTCCATGTCCATGCAGCCAGAAATGTCCAGGGGTAATGTGCATCCACGGCTGCCTGATTTTGATGAACTGGCTGAGCGGATCAGAGCTCTGAAGAATGCATGAACTGCCACAAGAATGTCTTCAGCATGGTCTCTGTTCTTTCAGGATGTACCATAACACCTCAGATCTGATGGGTCTGCGTTTGAGGACATCTGCAATAGTTGCCTGCTTCCTTGCAACGTTTTCTCAGTGTTATAGCTTTTTTTGCGAGGACTGTGTTATACTTGCTTGTGCTGCTCTCAGTGTGTCTTGGTAGAGTATTGGCAGGAGCAGTTAAATATGATATAATTCATAGGGATACCATACCAAACTACATTGATTTGGATGCGTTGTCTGTTGTACTGATAGAACAATTATTGTCAGTGTATAGATGCCATTGATGAGGTTATAATGAAAAAAAAAGGATGTTTCTTCTTTACAACGTCAGCACTTTCTCCGTTTAACAGTTCTCCAGTTCATTCACTGTCTATATGGTTTGACCGTTTGAATTGCAACTGTTAAGGGTACTGCCTATTGTTTTGTCTGAACAGGCCACCCATCACATGGAGCTCAGCATATGGCAGGTGCCATTTTCTTCAGCAAAATTAGGCAGTCTGGCTGGTATGGCCTGACTTCTTGATTCTCCTATGGGAAGATCATGTGACGGTTGCCGCGCCAAGCGGTGCCGACGCCGACAGCCTCTGCTGAGCATGGCTGCATAATAATTCTGAGCACGTTCACCTGGTTTCGATCACTGCCACTGCTATATTTTTTTCTCGGTGGAATCTCCGAATCAATCTTAGTGGTACTAAAATTTTCATTCAACCGAAAGAAACCACCAGTTTGTCGTCATTTTCATCCATCCAACCCATACAAAAAGTGGTCAAATTTTCCTTGTTATTTTTTCGTGCACTTTGTAACTTATGTCAGAAACAAGCGATGACCTGAGGACAGCCAAACTGGTAGTTAGGTCGTTTAGATTCTCTGAACGGGGAGGAAAAAGGGGAAAATAAATTCATTAGTGTACCATTTGGACTCTGCTCGTGCAAAGCTGATTCACTAACTAATCGTTATAGATTGCTTAGCCCAAGGACCTCATGACACCGACGACGAAATGCAGGATGATGCAGTCGTCGCCGCCGGCGTCGAGCATGTCGTCGCAGACCAGCCGCTCCAGCGCGGAGTCCCTCGGCAGCACCCCGGCGTGGTACAGGACCGTCGCCGCCGTCGCCGTCGCCGGCCGAGTCGCCAGGCAGGCCACCAGCCTCGCGACCGCCCGGAGGAACAGCGGCAAGAGGCCCTGCACGAGTACGCAACGCAAATCAATTGATTATAAACTTTGGTTGCAACGAACTGGGCAATGTTCAGACGCACACAAATGTCGCGAAAATCACGCGCTCACCATTACACGATGCTAGCTGTGATCCTGCCGCGATCGATGGTGCATGTGAGAGTTGAAGGATGAACTCTGCCGTTAGGCTTTTATATACACGCGACGCGACGCGACATGAAGACTTGCATCGGAACCATCTGATGGGAGGTTGGTAACAAGGGTATGTTGCGATTTGCAATCGGGTGGCGATGGCAACGACGGGCGCCCATTGTCTGTTTGCCTCGTCGCTGTGCTCGAGCGCTCGGTTTTGGACTCGGCTGCTGCTGCCTCAGATTCTTCACCTGTTTCCTTCCC
Source organism: Eragrostis nindensis (assembly GCA_012490785.1). Taxonomy (NCBI): domain Eukaryota; kingdom Viridiplantae; phylum Streptophyta; class Magnoliopsida; order Poales; family Poaceae; genus Eragrostis; species Eragrostis nindensis. Next base: position 70,934 of record JAAXCT010000130.1, read on the forward strand.
TCTGCTTTTCTTTGGCTGCGTTTTTCTTCGTCGGAGTCGCAAAGCCTAACGATGACAGCGACCGTGTTTGGAGGACGTGGGAGCATTTTTACCTCTGGGGCTCTGGCAACGGAAAGTCCAGTCAATTCTTCTGGATTGTCACACTTTCAACCCGGCCAGATCGATGAACTTCTCGGCCCATTGAACCAAACGGCCTGGTTTACATGACATTCGTGTCCGGCCTAGTCCAGCTAGCGCCAGAATCAGAAGAAACCTAGAACGCCAGCATGCCGTGATCCGGTACAACTCGTAGTACAGTGCTTGTTTTTTGGTGAATAAATCGGCTTCCCCTCTGGCTCGATCCACTTCCGTCTATATATATTTACGTACGTAGCACGCACGTTACCGTACAAATCAAGGGAGCACTTCGTCGCCGGGGGATCAAAGGAAACAGAGCAAGTCGACCACAAGCGGCGGCCATGGCGGGGGGAAGGCAGGGCGGCAAGCAGAAGCCTCTCAAGGCCCCCAAGCCGCCCAAGAAGGAGTACGACGAGGTACGTAGTACTTACTACTCTGCAGTTGATGTTACGACAACCTCGTGTGCCGTTGCCCTAGTTATTACGTAATATGACCACATATCACCTAACGGTCGATCGACGTAGTACACGATCTTGACTTAGATGCATTACTACTCCGTCTACTTTACAGTAGATATATAGGTAGATCAACCAAATCTCCATGCACGAGAACTTCTGAATTCTGACATCGAGATCTTCATGCACTGCTATGTTGGCAGCTGACACTCAGTGCCCTTGCAACCGTAGTACCTGATCCCTACCCCACAGGAAATCTGAAACACACCACACACACCTTTCATGTGTCTTAAAAAGTAACGTGGGCGTGGAAACGCACTGGCATCTTATTAGGGAGTTTGTGCGGACATCAGAAGTTCAGATTATGATATGTTTGGGTTTTCTCCTGCCTGCAGACTGATCTGGAGAACAAGAAGAAGAAGAAAGAGGAGGAGAATGCGCTCAAGGAGCTGAGGGCCAAGGCGGCGCAGAAGGGCCCTCTTGGTGGCGCCGGGCTCAAGAAGAGCGGAAAAAAGTGATCTGGATTAGTCTCTGTACCATCCTGAAGGAATGCTTCGTTGAGTAGCACCAATTTAGTTTGTCTCTTTGTGTTGATGAAGAATGTTTTCGGTTTCTGTTTTCAGGAAATAGGAGAATCTGGGATAATGCACATGCTGCTTTAATTTTTCACGCTTACAAGTTGACGTGGATTATTTTCTTTTGACCTGATGTGAAAATTTGATGAAATTTTCGGTTGGCTGCTAAAAGTTAAACAAAAGAATGGACTTCATAACCGCTCGTCACACACTACTCGTCGCCATGCCTCCGCCGCGCACTCTTCTTTATGGTGTTCTCGATCTGTACTGCAAGTTCTCGTTCGACTTCTGCAGCTAAAACACTACATGCTCACTTCAACTGGCTCACTTGCCTCTCTGAATCTTCGGCTCTTTTAGCCCTGTTGCTGCATCCGTCAGCTGCCAAATTACAGAGTAACCCATATGCTACATTTCCGAGTGTCTTTTTTTTTCCGAGCCAACTGTCATTTCAGAGTAACAAGGCATTTGGAACTAAAGATGTAGTGCATCTCCGTCTGGAACTCTATGAACAACCTGATCTTCTGCGCCTAAGATGACACTGTTTCTGCAGCCCCGCAACTCTCATTCGGCGCAGCTGAACTTATTTGCAACCGATCAATGTTCAACGTAGGCGATGACGCCTTCCAACATTTATCGAATTAAAGGGAAACAAAAGAAACCCAACATAAACACGTTTCAGTGGTTGGGACGATCCACCAGTAACGGGGAGTTTGGTGACTTTCAGTGATGAGCATTCATAGATGGCACTGAGCCTATATTAGTTTCCTCCTTTGGAGTCCCGATGGTAAGAGTAGACTAATGGTGACGTTGACCGGGCTTTCGACAGCATCAGCATTGGGGCTGTTCGGCAGGCTGCGCTGTAGCTACGGCTGCTGAAGAAATAAATGCGAGCACTGTAGCGTCTGCTGGAAACACTGTAGCAGCTGCTGAAGAAATAACTGAAACACTGTAGCTGCAGACAGGCGAACAGGCTGATTGCTCTGAACTCATCAGGTGACCGGCTGTGCGTGGCAGGGAGACTCCCCTCTGCTGACGTCTCGTCACGCGGCCGACCCTTGGGTCCTAAAAAGGTTCTCATTGACAAGGGTGGTTAAGCCTGTCAGTAGCAATAGTAGTATTTGCTTTGGAACACTCAATTACTAACATCACTAATCAATTCGTAATATCACGGCACCTCCTCCGACCAATCTTGCGGTACAACATTGTCACTGTGCACTGAATGATGCTAGCTGCTTTGCCATTCTGCAGATCACAATCAACAAAGCTTGATGCAACTCCCTATTTCCATTAACACCGCTTTCACGTGCAAGGTGGCACCTAATGGGTTGGATGCCTGCTCACGTGAAAAAAACTGCTTTGTCGTACAGCGCCTTGGCTAATTTTTTTTAGTGTCATGGGATGTGTTTAATGATTCTTTTCTTGGGAAGGGGGGGGGGGGGGGGGGGGGGGGGGGGGCACAAGGCCTCTTTTGCAGTAGTTTTGCCATACATCAATCAATAGATCTGGTTCTCAAATTAATAGTATAAACCGATTATATTCTCGGAAGTGCGACATGCCGGAGATGTCGTCATGGGCCCGTGGCCAAGATCAATGTCGGGACGTTACCGACCCATCCGCGCCGTGTGCATGTGCCGTGCCCTGTCCTGTCATCATGTCGAGCGAGACAATGTGTGTCTAAAAAGGCGGAGAGGTGAGCCAGCTGATCGATGTTTATGCTTCCTCTCCTTTTTTTTTTAGGCGTGTTGTTTATGCTTCCTGACGAGCCAGTGAAATTCTGAAGCACCATCGAACGGTGGGCCGAGGCAGAAAGAGGCCTATTAGTGCAAATCAAGCCTACCAAGCGCACACCTGTTCGACAAAATTTCGGAATCCGAGTCGGCTGGATTACGCGCGTTACCTTGCCCATAAATGGATCCTTGCGCGATGGCGCGCGTGGCCTTCGGTGCTTGCACGTCAATCTACGCGAGGAGGATTGAGGATGCCGCCGCGCAAGAAAGCGCGAACGGCGCCGTGCTCGCCCTGGCCGACCCTCCCGCCGGACATCGCCGGCGAGGTCCTCCTCCGCCTCCCGTCGTACGCGGACCGCATCTGCTTTCGGCGCCGCGTGCCGCTCCTGGCGCGCGTCCGCGGCGCAGCACCACGCGCCCCCGCGGCTGCCGTGCGTCGTCTTCCCCGACGGCACGTTCGGCGCCTTCCCGGAGGGCGACCGGCCCTTCCGCCTGCCCCGTGCCGCCGGCTACCACGTCTGCTGCGGCGAGTGGCTCGTCTTCAAGCACGGCGACGACAACGGCTACTCGTTCGCGAACCCCTTCTCCGAGTCCGCCTCAATGGCGCCGCTCCCGAGCCTGTCCGCCGCCGACACCCACGACGAGCCCGCCCGCGCCGCGCGCGAGCGTGTCCTCGAGGAGTACGACGTGACCGGGATGGTCCTGCGTGGCCTCGACGGCGACGGCGTGGAGCCGGAGCCCCGGGACGTGTCGCTGCGCAAGATGGTGGTGTGCTCGGCCGGCCTCACCGCCGCGGTCGTCGGCGAAGGGCGGCTCGGCAAGCTCGCGCTGTGCCGCCCCGGCGCTGCGTCGTGGTCGGTGTGCGGCCGCGGCGACCGGTGCTGGCGGCGGCTCAAGGACATCGCCACGCACCGGGGAAACCTCTACGCCGTCGACCACAACGAGGACCTCCTCTCCGTGACCGTCGGCGAGGACGGCGGCGCGCCGGCGGTGTCCGGGATCCGCCGCGCCGTCAAGGGCGATCCCCCGAGCCTTGAGATGCCCCGCCGCTTCACGCTGCATTATCTCGTGGACGCCGGCGACGAGCTGCTGATGGTGCGCAGAGAGATGTGCACCGCAAACAGGCCGGGCCAGTGCGTCGGGGTGGTGGAGCGGCTCACCGTGTTCAAGGCCGACTTCGCGTCGTCGCGGTGGGCGGAGGTGCGCACCCTCGGCGACGACGGCATGGCGCTCTTCGTGGGGCAGTGGGGCTCCAGAGCTGTGCGCGCGCCGGACGAGCACCGGGAGGAGTGGACGGACCAAATCTTCCTCTTGGACGACCGCGCCGGCGACCAACGAGTGTGGCATCCGCAGTACTCGTTGAGCGTCTACGACACGAGGCTTCGCCGTACCTTCATGATCCTGCACGTCGTGTGGCGAGACGGCATCGCCGTGTGGCCAGGGACATGGCTCTTTCCTCAACAAGGAACATGTCATGCCTCTCTCTAGTGGCCGTGACTGAGTGGGAAGCGAAGTGCAGATTCCGCTTCCTCTCCAGAAAGACCGAGGGAACGACACGATACAGCACAAATAAAGAGCATTACTACCTCCAGAACCCCTAGTACTAATCATGAATCACCCTCCGTAGGGGATGCTTCTCAGAATAGCTTAAGAGTTTTCTGAAACTGATGATGCAGGGCACCGGACCCACGCAGGAACACATTCTGGAAAAAGTATATCATATTTGATAGAAACTAACACTCTGCGATGCCACTGAACAACGCATAAGTTTGCTGTGACATAATAAGAAATGTTTGTGTAAATAACCATTGCTTCAAAATTGCAACGTGGCAGCAAAATCTGCTGAAATAAATTGCCTCAAGATTAGAATATCCTAACCCTTCTAGATGGCAAACAGCAGGCTAGTGACCAGATGATGTTGAACACCATTAGGTCTTTGTTTACTAGAACTAATCCTCGAAGAAATTCAGAAAGTTGCATTTCAACTATCCTTTATGCATGCCCTTTAATTTCTTTAATGATGCCTTCAGCAAGGGAATCTGTATCATAGTTCTTGCCGTAAAACTTGACAAACTCCATCTTTGGATTCATCAAGTACCTGAACACAGAGGATAAACAAGTCAGTGCTCTTTACATGACGTACTATGTGTATTCTCAGACAGTCGAAATGATAAAACGGCAGCAGCATTAAACAAAACATAAGCTTCCTACAGTTACACGTAATTAAAAGGGAACATAATTCAGGGTTGAAACATCCCCTGTATCTCGTATGAAACAGAGCAACTACCTCTGAAAATTTCCAAATAGAACCATCTTCTGATAAAAAAAAAGTTTCATAATAGCTCCCCAATTAAGTCCTTACAAGATTGGGATAAAATAGATATTAACAGTTTTCTTCATATTGGATTGTATGTTGTAGATCTGGCACATATATAATGAAGAAAAAACTAAAACCAAATCATCAAAATTGCATAACATTAGCAAACTAAAAGTTAACCAAAGTAAATATCAAGGAGGAGACTAAAAATAGCATACATGACAATTGAGTGATCAACGAGATAGTCAGAACCCTCCTCCTCTGTCTTCATATAGTAAACTCGATATGCACGTGCAACCTGTCTTATCTCATCTGCTGTGCCTGATAATCCTATCAGATCTGGATGAAATTCTGCAAAACACAACATAATTCATCAATAACGGGCAACCAAATACATAAGATGCTGCAAACTAAAGAAAATTTGAAAGGGTAAGAAATATTAAGAGATGATAAGCCTTAATATTTAACGGACATAAGTGCACGAACACACACCTTTAACGTAGTCCCGAACTTGCTCAACGGTATCTCTTTCAGGATCAACTGTAATGAAAACTGGCACAATATCCAATTTTGCCTTTTCCTCTGCATATAATAAAGGATTTTATGTCTGTCAAAAATATGTTAAGTGATAGCACTAGCTCCAGTTAGGCATATCAGCTGTTGAACCAAAGGAAAGTATACACTTCCAGTGGAAACTGACACCAAGTTCAGTAAAACAAAATGACATAAACTTGTACATATTTCACTCTGGCAAGTTATTTTGGTCCTTCTAAAGTCTACGCGGTAAGTATTGTTATTCATAGCAGAACACAAGAACCAATACACTAAGCAGACAAAACATGAATTCTCAGGATAATTGTATACAAGCAAACAGAGAAAAAACTAACTTACTAATTTTGTCAATTGCTGCGGCCATTTTCTGGAGCTCATCTGGACAAATGTCAGGGCAGTGTGTGAATCCAAAATAAAGCAGAGTCCATTTTCCCAAGAAATCCTTATCGGTGACAGGCTTTCCATCATGATTCAGAAGCTTGAATGGACCTCCAATAGCCGCTGTGCCAACTGATTGTCCTGGTTTTACTGCACTCGTCCTGTTCTTCAACTCTGGGGGAAACAGAACAGGCAATTCAAACATGAGAAATCAAATGGCATACAGAAATACAGAATTACAAGGAACTGATAGCTTTCCTACTACACAGATAAATACTACTGAAAGGCACCTGTTTCATTTGAAAATATAAGGGCATGTTTGTGATGTTTGCTAAAATAGTAAGTAAATGGAGAACTATAACCACTCTGAACCAACGTAAGCATTGAGTGTAAAGTTTGCAAGTAAATTAGAAGGATATAAGATCAGGCATGATTTGCAGAGAATATAAAGGTTTCTGGCTTTTCAACAATGTTGTGAGGACGTGTGATAGGAATGACTAACTTTATACTGTTTGCTCAGAAAGTTTAATGGTCCACTCAACTTATTAGAAATATGTGAACAACCTAAGCTTACGTATTTACAGATGAGGAAACAATAGCCACCAAAATGCAATCATAGCGGTTGACTTAAAAGCATAAGTGTCACAAATCATTCATCTGTAACTTATTTCACATTAGTGTATACTATATTCAAGTTGCTATTAAAATCAGACCAATTTGTAGATTAGAGGAAATTTAGGCAACTGATGGTGAAGGCTCTCCGCTTTACCTACAGTGATGATGAAAGATTTGAAGAAAGTTTTAAATTTCTCAGACGTTTCTGTTTAGAGGTAACTGAGAAAGAATGCATGAACTATAAAATCATAAATTATTCCTTAGCTTGCTCCACCATAGCTATCATGGATTCAGTAAGATTTTGATTCCCTTGATGATGATTTCTTTGATAGCTACGTGTTTTTGATAAAAGAAGGAATATCAACATTAATATATGTTCTGAATTCTTTTTTGAAACTTGCCTGAAATGCTGAAACAAAGAGAACGCTGTAATGCTAGACATGTAAAAGTTGGTTTAGGAAGAAAATTCCTAGCATAATGAAGTGGACACTGGACATAAAAATGAAAGAACGATAATGTGTTGATTTTGTTAAAAGTGCAATCCACAAGCATCACATGTTTGTGAATGGATACGTTGCATAGGGGCTACTAATATTAAAGAACCAGTAAGACTCAAAAGCCTACCCCATATCTGCTGCAACATATAGCCATTAACCATGGCATGATATCGCTGCAGCATAGCCAGAAAATAGACAGTCATATGAATGAATGATCGACCTGTTCAATATTTATCCAAAGGTTCCCTCAAAAAAAAAATCCAAGGGTGCACAGATATAGTGTAAAATGGTGGTATATCGATGGCTAAACTACTGCTCCTTTAATATAGTTCGAAATATTTGGTGATTCAACTGAATCCCTGTGGCGTATGCAAAATTCACCAAACAACAACATCATGTACTACTTCGGCTCATCGGACAAACATAACTTGGTTCAAATTCAGCAATTGATACAACAAGAAAAACCTGAAGGTCTTTCAATTGATCATTAGATGCAGACCTAACAATGGCAGAAAACAATAACTCCAACTCACCATAGTAATGTACCTTCAATGTGACGCTTCTTTTCCTTGTCGTAGTACACGATTATCCCTCCTCCAGTTATGAGAAGCAGAAGAAAACTAAGCCACGAGACCGGCTGCAAGCAAAGAAACAACTCCTTTGATGAAACAACTTCCTGCTACAACACAATGCGGCTCCAAGTAGCAAGCAGAGATGGTCTATCAAACTAAGGAAAAAAGGATGTTGCCGAGTACCTAAAAAACGTCGTCTACTTGGACACGGTATCACAACCAATTCGTGTCAGGTTTACCATTTCAGATCAATTGCATCGAGTTGCTACAGGCATGAAACATTTGGTACATGACAACGCAAAACTCACCCCTCCTCTGACGGGTTTCCCAGCGTCCCCTTGCTCAGACTTCCCGGACTGCCCATCACCTCCTCCGCCCTCGCCCGCACCTGCCGCCGCCGCAGCCGCCTGGGTCTTCGAGCCGCCCTGCGCCGCAGCCGCCGCGTCGCTGGAGAAGAAGCGCGCGCGCCACGGGAACGCGGCTTCGAACCGAGGCGCACCAGGCCCAGCGATCTGTCACAGCACAAGACCACAGGAAGGATGAGAGAGAGATCTCGTGCTTCGGCGGATGCCAAGGACGAGACACTCTTAGGGTGTACCTGAGCCAGAGAGCGAGCCCGATGTGGGGGAAGACTGGAGGAGAGCGCCCGCGAGAGGAGCGCGTGGAGCTGGGACGAGCGCCCCCTCATTGTCGCTTCGGCTCGCGCCTCTTCGCTGGATCGGGGATCGCCGCTGCTGGCAAAAGGGAGGTCTTCGGCTCCGTCACTCCGAGGTCGTGGCTGCGGCGGCGCCGTGGGTTTGGAGGGCTTTCTCCAGCTAATAGTGGATTTTGCTAATTTGCTTTGCTTCCGGTGCAAGAAGAACGTTTCACGAATGGCAGCATAGGATTAACCTCAAATTAAGTACTCTAAAAAAATCCGTGAAATAAATTTCTCCATTTAACAAACTAAAAGTGACAACTGCATCTAAGACCTATTATTCGCATTTTATTTGCGTTTGCCACATTTTCTTTGGACCACCGCAGTCTAAACATTAAACATTAGTCTACGAAATAGTAATTGAGCTTTTAGACGTACTCAAATTTGAATTTTGTTTTGGTTGGGATGCGCCAGGCAAGGGCAGTAGTGCAACGCCCGAGCGACGCGTGAGGGCCCCAATGGCAAGCCACTGTGGTGGACCCTCTCCCATATAAAAAATAAGATTAATATCGAAGTGGGCACATGGCCCACATATCAGATATTAAACTGATAAGAACAGATACTACACTTGATCTTAGCCAAAAGGCCGAGAAAGGTATGCTTTGAAACGGCGCCCTGCGCCTTGTTTTGTAGGGCGCTCGCCTGCCTCGTCCGCTTCAGCTAGCGATGTGGTATTATTCGTTGCGGTGCTGCGCCGTGAGCACTAAGACTGAACACGGTTTGGTCGCAAACCGCCGAACCCGTCAACCCGACCCGGATCGAACCAGCAGCACAGGTTTTGGTGGTTTCGCTGGTTTCCGGGTCGAACCCGTCAGGTCGAGCGATGGGTTTGTGCTCAACTGGTTTAGAAACCAGCCAACCCGCGTAACCCGTCAGTTTGAGCTCCCGTCGAACTCCAGGATCAGGCGGCGGCGGCGCTCCAATCGAACTCTGTGATCTGGTGGCCTCCAAAGTGCACAAATGGGTGTGCCAGGAAGAGCACGTCATGGCGGAGCTGAAGAAACTGAGAAAATGAGAAGGAGCTCACCGGAATTAGGAAAACGGCGGCGGCGGCCGGAGTTGGGGAAGAACAGGGGAAGAAACAAATTGTGAGCGTGTGTTGGTGGTCGTGCTCGGAGATGGGTACCTGGTGGAGGGAGGGAGTTCTCCATACTATTTATAGGCTCACGGAGGCAGTTTGCCGGAAAAATATCGCCGGCGGCGAAGGCTCGTCATGGCGCAAGCTTCATGTTCAAACCTAGGTCAAATTCGATCAATCCAGCGAATCCCTAGTCGATTCGTTCAATAGTTAGCTTAGATACGTTTGGGATCACCTCCTTAACCCTCTCCTCGTCGTGTACCTACAGCTTGCTAGGCTCCAAGGTCGTTTTCCCGTCCGCTAGTCGCTCCCACCGCCATGACTGCTGCTACGAGCATCCCAGGTCCCAGCCACTGTTTTGCCTAATAAACTGCACATCGGTCCCCCACGACCCGCTGAGGTTTTTTTTGCTGCCTTCAACGACCGAGATGCGCGGCCATTCGTCGCCGGCAAGGCCGCACGGTGTGTTGCCGTTCGTCGCTGTTCTCCACTGGTTTGCAACCAGTTAACCCGTCAAACCAGGCCGAACCAGCCCGCTCAATCACCGGTCTCCAAACGACTCGAACCGGACCAAGCTAGCCAAACCGTACACATACAGGCTGGGTTGAAAAACCAGCGTAAACCGGTGTAACCCGTCAATGAACAGCCTTAGACTGACTCCAACAACGTCACCCAAATCCAGCACCCCAAATGGCTCAATAGGTGTCCGTGAGCGTGAATGAAAGACACTCAAAAACTTGCATCTCCAACAGCACTCCCAATTCCCAAATCCCATTAAGCTCCGACCGCCGCTCCGCCTCGCGCCCAGCCCCCGCGCCACCGCATACGCGCGCCGTCCCCGCCACGCCCGGCGCCGCGGCCCGCGCGCTCCGCCGCAACCCCGCTCACCGACGCCCCTGAGCTCCAGCGCGAGCGCCTCCTCCACATCCCCATCCCCAAGCTCCAGCGCGACGCCCCCATCTCCAAGCTCCAGCGCGAGCGCCGCGCCCCCTCGCTGCGGCGTCCTCGCTGCGCCGCCCCGCCTCCCGCTTCGCGCCGCCGTCGCGGCCTCCCGTGCCGGGCGCCGCTGTGCCTCGCCTCCCGCGCCTCCCCGCCTCCTGCGCCGCCCCGCGCCGCCTCCCGCGCCTCCTGCGCCGCCCTGCCTCCCGCGCCGCGCCGCGCCGGAGCTGCTGCCCTCCCCGTCGTGCTGCAGCTGCCGGAGCGGAGGAAGGGGAGCCGCCGCTCGACGACGACCGCGTCGGGTGGCTGAAGCGCGCCGCGGAGGCAGCCATGGCCGCGCCGTCGACATTGCTCAAGCTCGCGGTGCTCTGCGACGCGCCGCGGCTACGCCTGGCCTGCGCGCGCCTCGCCGCCAAGGACTTCGCCGCCATCGAGCGGTCCGAGGGGTACCGCTTCGCGCCTACGCGAGGGAGGGGAGGAAGGGGGCGGCGGCGACCAGGCGCGCCTACGCGAGGGAGGGGAGGAAGGGGGCGGCGGCGGCCAGACGTGCCTGCGCGAGGGAGGGGAGGAAGGGGACGCGCCGCGCCGTCGAGCAGGAGGAGAGGGAGGGAGGAGGACGACGAGCCGCGCGCGGTGGGTCACGGGGCGACGGCACCCTATCTGTAGGTCGCCGCTCCCGTCGCTCCGAAAATGGGTAAGATGTCTGGGTGTTCTGTTGGAGAGCGTTTTTGTACCCATTTTCTCACTTAACAACCCATTTTGAGTATATAGGACATCTGTTGGAGTCAGTCTAAGTGAGCACTGCCGTTCAGGCTCTGATGTTTCCTCACGGGCCAGTATGAAGGCGTGGCCCATGTTCTCGGACGGCCCAGGAATTTCGAAGCAATGGAAGCAGCAGCACGAGCCGAGCGTTCTCTTCTCGTCTGCTGTCCCCCAAGTCGCAACGGGAGCGATTCAAAAGTTCCAAGAGAGAGAGATGTCCAACGAGTACGCGCTACAACTTCCAGCGACTTGAGCGTCCATTTTTCTCATCTTTCTGAAGATCACCCCCGCCTCGTGCAGTCAAGATCAAACGCTGAGAAAAGTCATCGGGAAACAGTGACCCGAGTTTCGGCAGTCATCAGGCATGTCAATGGTTCACCAACGCGTTTAAGTAAGGCAGCAAAACAAGATAAACCCTTTTTTTTTGTATGTAAATGAATCCATTTGAGAATATTTTTTCAATCTTGTCACGCATTGCGGTTTGTGCATGCTCTACTTTCATTTAAACATTCGTTGACACCGAGTAGGTTAATGTTTCCTAAGGTTAGGCTAGATGACAAATTAGATCCTCAGCACAACAGGGATTCCTGTAGAGGCAAAAGAGACTATACAAGCATATATTTATCAAATTCCTGTGACATACAAGCTTGCAGCAAATACGATGTCACGCTTAATGGCATTAGAAGCGATCTCCATCTTCTTGAACAACGCAGAGTTCCCCATTATGGAAGCTGCATTCCTGAATTCTCTGCATGTTTCATCCAACCGCACAATTGTTCTTACAATCAGCCCTTCGGATACATCCGTCAGCTCGCATATGTCCGCGAAAGGTGTTCCCTGCATCAATGTAATGAATAACAGTTATAATCATGCATTCATCTTGGAGAAGAGGTCCCACATGACGTGTATACCTTTGCCCACTCGTAGACAACCTCAACAAGGCCAAACTTGAGATTATCACGAGCATACTCCTCGGGATCCACAGGGATCTTGAACTCTGCTTGCAGCTTTCCTAATCTGATTGCTGTATCATAAAGCCTAACACACAGAAAAATGTCTTGTGAGAAGATGCAACCGGAATTCTTAAGATGTTTACTTAAGTGAAGTGAAAACACTGGAGTCAACAAAGTACAACATATGACCTCTTTTTGGCTTCAGATAACTTAGGAGTGAGAGATGGTTCTGATGCATTCCGCTGTTGGAAGACAAATGCAGACATAATCGCCACTGCTTCTTCAGGTTCTAGCTCATCCAATTGATTCTCAAACAGACATTCCGTTGATATTAACTCCTCGCCGGAGTTCATTTCACAGGCTACTCGACCCTTAAGCTGTACAACTAGATCGGAATCAATGTAATGGAGCACCTTCAATACATCAATCTGCAATTATGAAAAATTTGAAGTGTTACTATAACACAGAATTCCAAATGGAGTCAGATGTGGTCACTAAATGATAGATATTTCAATCTTGAGCTCATAACAGTATTATGCCCTCAAGTTAACAAAGAGTTTCCAACAAAATCAAATGTACGCTCAGCTAGGTCTATATAGTAGTTTGCATGCAACTTTTCGGTAATGTATGGATTGGATATGGATCAATCCCATTAAATATTAAGCCTTCATTTAGAAGCCAAATCAAGACTGTTGTTTTTGTACAGTAGAGTAGGAACTAAAAGCCTTTCACAGCCAAACCAAGGTGTCTGAACACTGAAGAAATGGAAATAATGTGATCTATTTCCATGCCAATCTCTTGGATCTCTTTTCTAATGTACACAACAGAACACCAAAAGAAAACGAGTATATGTAAAAGTCTTACTCTGCCTTGAAACTCTGGCATCTGTTGAAGTGCCTCATCTGACATTGGTACTTCAGTTCATTCAGCTGATCCTTGTACATCTTTTGTTCCTTCATCAATGATATATGCTCCTTCAGTTTTATACAGCCATGGCACTTGTTTTCAGACATCTTTTGCAACAACTTGTGATATGCATGGTAGCTTTCAACAAGGTCCATGTTCCTAAGTTTTAGATCTGTATTGCATTGAATGAACATATTAACCCGTGATATAATTTAGATATCAATAATACGAAGCAAAACTAACGAAGCATCAGAATAATGCTCGGATTAAACAAAAAAAGTGAATAATATATACGCAGATATTACTCAAGGAACCCTCCCTCTTTCCTACTAAGTTTGTACTAGTACATATAGTGGGTTAAATGGTTGCGAACTTCACAGGCATGCAAGCAAACCACTCATGCTCATTTGATAATACTGTTTAAGTATCATGGCCAGCCCAATCAAACAACGGAAAAGAAAAGCTAAGCAGAAAAAGTCCTGTGTTGTAAAATATGATATTACAAAAGACAATTCAGTTTTTGAATTTTGACAAGCATATTCTGGATGTTCAGCAGAACCTACTAACATTGTAGGGCTGTTCAGTCACGGTTTAGAGAAAACTGTTTATCAATCGCTAAACACTGTTCAATGACCTATTTACTGTTCACTCCTAAGTCATTTTTTTGTTGGCCTGTTTGCCAATGGTTTGCCTCAAACCGTTCTGAACACCCTATAACATAGTGACATCTAATTACTATATTCATTTGTATTTTCAAAATTCTTGCTCACTTAAAGTTTGGCTTCTCCAAACAAACACCTTAGGGGTTCGGTGAAAAGTATAATCCATGAGGATGCACGAGGGTTACCATTTACCTTGTCCTACTTACAAAATTAGCATAATCGTAAGCAATCTGGAATCTGATGGTAAATAACTGAGCTCTTTTTACAAGATAGTTCGAACTTTCATAAAATAGCACATGATAAATATTTGGACAAGCAGAAAATTGCTACCTTTTACAGCATCTAAAGCAGGAGGATACTTAGTTCCATCTGGTTGCTCTTTTATAAGCAGTTGGACAGTTTTAGCGTACGCAGTTGGGCTCGGGTCTTCAAGGAGTCTGACTTGATCAATCTTTATTTTGCTGGTGCATATACTAATGATCTCTTTAGACTCTATTGCTCTTGCTTCAAAACCCATTCCAGACGCACTCCCTTTGTATGGTAGCTTGATATTGATAACGCCTGAACTTTTTCGTGTACTTACAGAAGAAAAATATTCATCATCCATGCCGCGTTTTCCTTTCGGGATAATAAAGCGTCCTTGTTGAAAATCCCCAGGTTCTTTGTCACTTTGACTGGACAAATCAGAGGCTAGTGCAGATGAAGTGCAATCACCAGTCAATACAAGAACAATGTATCGCTTTAGTGATGCAGATGGATTTTTCAGTATCACGCCAAGCAAATGATCATCATCCTGTCAAAATTCAGATAGAATAGAGTCTCAGCATGAAAAAGATGCAACTAACACAACTTTAATTTGTCCTTTTCAGATTATGGAATGCAGTTTCCTCCACATTGCTGTTGCAGAGAACACAGTTGTAAATGTCCCCTTCTACTGGACAGTTTTTTCTATTGAGGATGTTTCTAGTGTCCAACCTATCCATGAATAGTAACCAAGAGAAAATTTCAATACTGCGTTTGGACTTCCATATCCACTTGAATGGAGGTTGGAGGACTGATTAAAGCAAAATGTATAGCATAGAATTTCCTGGATGAGTTGTATCTCAGCATTCAAAATGTAGGTGTTCTGCATCTGTATGTGTGCACGTGCGTTTTTTTTTCTTGTTTGTTGGCATTTTGTATTTGCGGTTTTACTCTTTTTAATACAATGATGCACAATTCTCCTCTGTGTTCGACAAAAAAAAAAAATGGACGTGTTGAGCAAAAGCTCTAAGGTAGAACTTGATATCCTACAGAAATCTGGTTCAGAATGAACCAGAGGCATGCTAATATCAAGATTGATTCAATCTTGACATTGATTCAATCTTGAGATTGATTCCTAGCCAAGTTCATATCAGGTGCTATGTGTTCTGAAATCTCCAGATGTTCTTGTCTCTTATGCTTGACTATAAGAGGTTTCAGAATTCAACTTAGAACTTACATAACACTTAATTTCCTATTTTATCATATTGATTCCGAGCCAAGTTCATATGAGGTTTTAAAATTCAACTTAGAACTAACATAATGCTTAATTTCCTATTTTCTTATATTTCTTTATGCACTATTCTGTAAGCATGATAAATACACATAGAAAATCTTTAACAATTGAGCAGTGGGAAAGAAAATTTGAGCTAGCAAGCAGAAAGTGTGCATAAAAGGAAATAAAATATGATGAGGACATACTGATTCAGATTTAACAACCACCAGTCTTCCAGGCGTAAGGAAATGTTGAGAACTGGGCAACTGCATAATTGCTTCGGTTATAGATTCCCTATGTGCCTCAGCTTCTAAAGCCATCTCATAGTATTCTTCAATAGAGGGCTCTCCTTTTATGCACCTGACAATAAAAGAATAAATAATTTAAGGGAATGGAGCAAAAAACTAAAGTCTACTGCACAATGGTATGCAACATTTGTCAGTAGTTTATTTCCACATTGCAACATATGTTATATGTTACCATACTATAACATCGCAAAGCAATGAAAATAAACCTTGCTGCAAGTTCATATATTTAAAAAAAATCATACACTTCTATAGTAACCAGATTCATTATTTACGCCTCAGCGTTTATCTAACCAAATCCTCTTCGCTACTCCTTTGAGTGGGCTACAAAAGCTGCTCCATCGGAACGCTTTTAGTTGCCCTGGTAAGTACATAGCTGTACTAAACAGCATAAAGTAAAAGCATCCAGATGTAGTATTGATCGCTTGTTTACTTCTTTGTATCACAATTTGGATTTAGGCTGGCTTTCTAGGAAGAGGTGATGTTTCTCCGCTTATCCGTATTTTGATTTAGTCTGTCATCTCTTCACTGTGCCAAGTTGTTACAGTCTAGAATTTGCCTACCAAATCAAAAATCAAACATGACCCTCCTAAGTTTCTGAGTATCATGTGGAAAAGTTTTCTTTAGCTTTCTATGTCAATGAAACTACATTGCTTTCTATTCCAAGTTTATGTAGGAACTGGCATTCAAAACTTTGGTACATATTGCATCAATCAGGTAAAGATGAGCAAGCGTCTGTCTCACTCTATTGTCTTTGTAGGCTGACGAAGCATTTGCAGAAGTAGCTTTTCCTTCTCAGGCAAATTCTTCTGTGCATGGAATTCTGCAAAACTTCTCTTAAGCATGTCCTCAACCTACGAGAAAATTCATCAATGATCTATTTAACTTTTGCTATGGGCACACGAAAAGCACAATAGAAGACATCAAGGTACAGTCTGACCATCTCTACTTGAATCCAATTTGAGGAATCAAATTTTAGAATGTTTTCAGAACTAAAAATGATGATAGTTTAGGTGAAGTTATGTTTACAAGTTCCGACCTACATAATGTATACTTGTGATGACAATAGTTATGTATGACTAAATTATTGGTGTGCACAAAAAGATGCCCTCGAATATCTATTCCCCTCAAAAAAGGAAAAGGAAACTTAACAAGGTTGTATCGTGCAACGTGCATTAAGTACATTCCAAATTGATACTAAAGTTCACAAGGCGCAACCTACTGAAATTCTCCTACCATCACCATGACGAATTAGTGCCAGCTGCAAATTTGAACATCAAAAGTGCACTTGAATGTAAATTGCTAACAAGATAGCCAACTAAGAAACCTAATGAAAGAAAGTCTTCAAAGTAAGGCTTCATGGGTTACGAACTGGAGGCTACTATTGTCATAATCTGTGAGATTTGGGTTTCACCCTGTGCTCCAATGCCATGTTGTTTAAGGGCACAAGCCTACACTAAAAATACAACACTAACCTCATCAGAACATAGAGAGCAAATATGAAGTACATTAAAAGCACAGAGGCTGATGTAAGCACTTCAGCAGGAGCAACATAAATGCTAACTCTAGTTCAGTTTTCAGTCCAAATTCCCAAGTTAAAATCAAGTTGAAACCGAAAAGATGGACACGTGCCAGGATGCTAACAAGTTTAACGAATCAAAAGATGGACACGCAAGCCCAGGTGCATACATACATTAAAATATGAAGTTGAAATCAAAGAGGGGAAAACAACTCTATCTAGGGAATGATTCTAGTAAGACTTGATCGTATACCTTCAGTTCCTCCACACGTAGAAGATGTAATATCATAGTGTATGTTAATCGAAACTGAGATTCCAATCGAGTTGGTTTCCCAACTATCAAATTTTTCAAATCACTTTCTTCAGGAATATCGTCACGGCACAGAACAATCACTGTACCAATACTATCAAGTCCTCTCCTGCCAGCTCGTCCAGCCATTTGAATATACTCCCCTGGAAGCAATTTTCGATGTTCTTTTCCATCAAACTTTCTTAAAGAATCAAATACAACCTATTTGTTTTGCAAAATTGGCAAAAAGGCTCAGAGTTAGCTTATCAGAATCTGAAGCTTAAAAGGCACGGAAAAAGCAACTGTAAGAGTGTACAAACTAAGCACCGATACAGTCAGCTCAGTTCAAATTTGCAGAAAGAAACAACTAAACTTATTCATGCGTGTATGTGCCTCGAACATCTATGTTTACATGAGTTTTCTTTTCAACAAAGAAACTTCGGGCATCATTTGTAACTATGTGCAGCAAACAACAGAAATGTAACAAAACAAAGATGTAAATCAATTTTGGTAAGAATAAAGCACTAAACTTTTGGTCCCATCCAGCACTTCACATTTCATAGTGCCATCATAGAAATTAGATAGTCAGACTCAAGACGCATTCCAAGAGAGGTGTTGACTTTTCATGTCCAACATAATCTGACAGAGGAAATAGACTGGCAAGTGGTAAATACATGTTTTCCTCATAAGCTTCCGAACAGTCCACAAGAATGAAACAAGATAAATAGAATCTCACCGTTCTAGCTGGTGCATTAACACCCATTGCAAATGTCTCAGTAGAAAACAGTACCTGAAATGAGTTCAAGAAAATAAGAATGTTACCATACGATAACTATGACAGACCATTGTACCAGAATGTGCTATTTGGTCATTAAATTGACTGGGGAAAAAAGACTTTTCAGGATTAACAACACTGATGTGATTAAAAAAAGATTGTATTTTCCTATTATATTGTTGATTCAACTTAGCAAAACACCTCTCCGCAAGGTACAGGTTGCTAGAGTAATATCTTGTGCATAGGATGGCGTAGTGCAAATATTGCATCAATTATTATTTGGTACATGTAACACGCAATTACACATGATATGCAATATATACCAGATGTTCAAAGCACAACCTTGATCAACCACGACAGAATAGCATCTCAACTACTTCCTTCACAATAGGAAGAAGCCCAGCATGGTGTACACCGATTCCTCTCCGTAGAAGGCTTTGAATTCCTACAACCTACCAAGCAGATAAAAAATTTCAAGAACCCTAAATGAAGTTAATAGCTCATAGGGTTACAGGTCTAAATTTTATGTGCTATTAATCACCTGTGGAAGGTTTCTATCAGATCCTTTAAGGCGTGAAAAAGCTTTGTCACAGAAGACACGGATTTCACTTTTCTCCGAATTACTGGTGAGATCGGTGCCAAACAAGCTATCTGCTGATTTATCGCAGCGGTTCTTTGAGAAACAAAAAATAACCACCTGCAAAAGGACCACCTAAAAGATCAGAAAAGCTTCTGCCAAATGTGAAATGACATACTACCAAAAAAAGAGAGCAGAGTCCATGAGCAAAATATAATTTTTGAATTCAGAATACTAGTGAAGGTAAGAAAAATATAAATAATGAACTAGAGGTCCAAAAGAACTAATGTCATGAACTGCGTGAAAAGGAAATCTGAAAAGTTATTTTTATCACATACAGGCACAAGGGATTTCTTTAGAAGATTATTCACAAGTGGCATCCAAACTGAGGATTCTGATCTCTTTGGCCCTGAGGAGCTTTGTTGAACCGCTGCTGCTCCTGAATTGGCATTGTGGTGCTTTGGGTACTTCTGATCTCTCCCCCTGCTAGATGTATCTTGATTTCTTCCTTGAGCTCCAGCACGCACTGCAGGAGCTCCTGGTTTTGGACCAGGTCTCACTCCGAGCTTGTTTGAATTCTTCCTTTTGAAAGCATCTTTTGCTTCTCTAAATCCTTGAGTAAGAAAAGTGTCCCTCTCACATATTTTGTACGTTTCTCCAGAGTAGAACAAGCAATGCTCAAGAGGAACAGGCCTTTTGTTGGTCCTGACAAAGATATAATGGGAACACTATGATGCAAATTATATTTGGAAGGATTCTAGTATATTCAAAACTTTGCGACTAAAAAGGCAAAACCATGCACTGAACTATTAGATTGAAATCAAAGCCCCTAAACCATAATTTTATTGATTGGATCCTATAAAATATTTTGCTTTATGCAATCAAATCTGTTTAACGTGGTTTGTTAAAATGCCCCTCATGCCCTCAACATAACTGAGTTTGTTAATCAAAGCATCTAGACACCACATGGCACATGGCATTTAGACGCCATTTATACAGCTTATAGTAGCATCCATTAGCAGTAGATTTGCGGACACAAGAATTCTGTGTGCCCGTTGATTAGTATGATGAAGAAAAAAGGTACGATAGATAATGCTAACTGGCCTAGTGGCTAAATCAACAACAATTATAGTGCAATCAAAGATATTAGTGTAGTTTAATCAGCTTAAAGATAATATCAAGTACACTTACGATGTGACACGAATTTTCTTCTTCTTTGTTCGACCAATCCAATCAGCAAATTCAACTGTATTTGGAACCTGAAAAGGAACCATAGAGTTCAACTCCAAAGTATATTTGAACAAGGGAAGAAAATATAATTTTGATTTTTGCAATGTATCTGGGAGATAGTATTGGCATCAAACTATGGCATAACACCGACCCATGTTTAGGCACAATTGCCAGTTATATTGTTTCCATGCAGTACTATCTGTGGTTGGGTTATCAAAACTTGGAACTATTATCACTAGTGGAAACATCACTTCGTTGCATGTGCATCAAAAATCAAGGTATAGCAATATATGAGCTTATTTGCATACCATAAAGCTTGAATAATCCTAGCCAAAAAATCACCTTAAGATCAGAATCATGCGTCAATTACATCGAGAGAATTCCCCTAAGAGACCAACCAAATTACTAATGGGATTGGCGTACAATAGCATCCTAACTATAATTTAGCAACTGTCTCAACAGCCAATAGGTACTAAATGTTCAGCTTTCAATAAACCTTACCGTTGCTGAAAGGAGTACAATGTTAATGTGCTTTGGGAGCATTATAATAACTAACTTCCTCCCAAACTACACCTCTTTCGGCGTCATTAACATAATGCACTTCATCAAAGATTACCTGATTGACAATTAACCACACATTAGTACACATGATCCCATTTAAAATATTATAAAGTGAAGTTTAAAATCAAAAGGCACAGTGTGATAAAATATGAATAGATCAGCACTGAAATGGCCTACCCATTCGATGTCACGTATAATATCTGCACCTCTGTAGAGCATTGAGCGCAATATTTCAGTAGTCATAATTAAGCATGTTGCCTCTGGCCTGATGCTGACATCTCCAGTGAGAAGCCCCACATCAAACTTCCCACAAAAATCTCGGTATTTCTGGTTGCTGATAGTTTTGATAGGAGCAGTATAGACAGCTCTGGTGCAATGCTGCATAACAAAACTATATGTCATCACAAGATCGATGGTAATATTTTTCTTTCTTAACTCAGCTGTGGGTTTAAATCAGATAATATAGTCCGCAAGAGATAGTGCACTGAAGAATGTAATATAAAGATCAATCTACTGAGAAAGTTTAAAAAAAAGGCACTTTAGCAGAAATTAATAAGTGTAACCTTCTCAAAGCAACTAAAATTCATACTAAGTTACTTCACAAACAAATCATACTAAGTAAAGCTTAGGGAGGGAGAAGGCAGTGGCAATCATACTTTTGTTGCCAAAGCGAATGCATACTCTGCAACAACTGTCTTTCCTGCTGAAGTATGGGCCGCCACAAACACCGATTCACCCTTCTCAAGGTAATATATCGCCTAAGTTGGTAGACAGATAAAAAAATAGATTAGCAATTATACCAAGCATTTAACAGCACATTTTTCTAAGTCTGAACAAATGGGTAGGTAATAGCAACTAGAGCCTTCTAAGCTGCACTAACAATATGACTAGACAATCACAACCCACCAGAAAAATATTTAAGAACACCGCTATTCTATACTCCTTATGTAACGCCATTAATTTCCAGTATTACTTGCCGCAATGCAATAAATTGACCCAAGAAGGGCAAGGAGTAGGATTTCAAGACACAGTGATCTCATCAATTTGTTAAATGTTATTTAAATTGAATACAAATTCAGAAGTATGAAATCAAGGACCGGATGGGAAGGACAAAATATTTTCTTTGTACAGTCTTTAATTAACGACTGCCAAAAAATAAGTAAATCAGTCAAAGCAGTTCAAAACAAATTGTGTAAGATGTATGTTTTCCTCTATTCAGAATCCGTGTTATCTTGAAGCCCTTCACCAATTCCAAAGAGGTTTTCAGAGTTAAGATTCACAATACACTAGCAATTTTACAATATCTCACGTATTGAAATGGAAAATTAATATCACAGATTCACAAGAGATTTTCTGATGAATGTTGTTAGCCAACAGATACAAAAGCAGGAAGGATCTTCTCGGCAAATCTAAATTAACAAGTGATAGGATGTTCTAACTCTCGTAAGTTCTAATACAGATCTTATCACGTTTCAAGCTGCCGAGTGTTTACTGTATCAAAGTAATAGCGCAGGCTGTCAAACATACTCCCTCCTTTCTTTTTTTCTCGTCGTTAAGACAGAGTGCTTAGTTCAAAAATGAACTAAGTTTCTTGTCTGAACGTCAACAAAAAAAGAAAGGAGGGAGTATATAAGTATCACACCTACAAGCATGTTGTATGAATGCGCCTATCAAAGTTCATGTAAAAGAAGTGGTGAATGCTCCCCCGACCTTACCTCCTTCTGGAACTTATCTAATTCAAATGGATACTCAATCGCCATATCTGGGACGAGTTTGTAGAAGTTAGTCGCGATGTCTTCGTCCCCACCAACAAGCGCCCAAACCTATAAGTGAAAAAGAGATAAACAGCCATTATTCGTTCATCTGTGACCTATCTTTCAAGGATAGTGAGGCCAGGTTTGTTACTTATCAGGAATGAGAGGCACAACACAGAATGTGAGACATAAAGTGTGCTTACCTTGCCATCCTGTGCTGGCTTTTCATCACCTGTTCCACCTGATTTTCTGCGTGTATCTTCTACTTCCTTCCGACAATAACATTTGATCCAAGTCTGTTTGACTCTCGGAAACATCTTTTGTGATGTCCACTTCCTGTTTCTCAGCATTTACAGTCTCAGAAGCATCTTGCAATGCGTCAACTTTTTCTTCATCAACTTCTGCCAACAGAAAATAAAAGGCAATCAAGACTTCACAAACGCTCAGAAATGCTAATATCCTAGTAGCCTTAATGGTGATAAAGGGATAATGGCCAATTATCTCTTAGCTATTAAAGTTTGCCCAGTCAATAAACTAGTGTGACTTGAACATGTCATGTATGACAATAAATTACCATTTGTTGCCTCATTTTCAGCCAGCTGTTGAATTTCACCCTCCTGCAACGCCTTTTTGTCAGCATCTTCGTCCCAAGCTATCTTGAAAAGATCGTCAAATTGCACCGCATACTTTTCCTGCAGACCCATGAGGCAATCAGACTATAAGCCTGTAATGGAAAAAAAAAGTGGATAAATGCAGAATGATAAATATAAGGTGTATGCCCTGACTACCATCGTGTCATTTGATGAAGATGCAAGTTGCTCCTCTACAAGTTCTCCATCTCCGAAACACTTCCAGTGGTTTGTGTATTTCTACAAGGTATAACCCGACACCAGTTTAGCACATCCACGGCAATCATTACATAGTAAAAGAAACGTAAATTCAACAAGGGGAGAACCTTCAACTGGCCCAACTCCAACCCCTTGCGGAACCCTGGAGGCGTGACCTGCGCTGGGCCACCGCCCATAAGCTCACGCACCCAATCACCATTCCGCGCACCCTCCGGAAACGCCTTCTCCAGCGCAGCTGCTTCAGCAGCATCATCCTGCAGACCACCAGGGCGAAACGGCCTGCTGTTGATGCTCCCCCTAACGAAGTCCTTCGCAGGACCAGGCATCCGCGAAGGCATTCCCCCATCCCTGAATCAAACACCTCGCTCATCTCCAGCTGCACGGACTCGGGATCCCACACTTGCGACTCTGACGCCGGCGGCCGCCTGCCTCGCCGGAAAGGCGGCTCCCAGGCGGGCGCGAGCATAGTGCGGGGGACAGACGGCTCCAGCGGCGGCCTGGCGAGGTCGAACCAGTCCACGTCCCACACCCTCGCGCCATCGGCCGCGGTGGGGAGGTGGAGCTCCGGGTTGAGGTAGTTGGCTTCGAGGTACTCTTTCACGGTTCTCGGAGTCCCTGTTGGGTAGGCCGGCGGCTGCAGGTACCATCACAGCAGCGGCGGGTTTAGGGTTTACAGATTGAGTGAAGGGCGGAAGTGGGGTGGTTCGCGTACATACCAGGACGAAGTCGGGAATGGGGCTGGGAGGCTGGGGAGTAGGGTCGAGGCGGAGGTGGCCGCTGTGGCCGGAGAAGGTGATGCGGAACGCCACCTCGCTCGCCGGCGAGGTGGTAGGACCGTCCATAGAGTCCGCCGCGGTAAGGCCTCGGCGGTCGGTTCCGCTTCGACGAACTGATGTCTCGGCGGTTCAGAGTTCAGAGTTTGCCAACATGGAGGGTAAACTCCCCTGTCATATGTCATAGGCAGGAGAAAATTATGTACTCCCTCCGTTTTTTAATATATGACGTCTTTGACTTTTTTCGTTACGTTTGATCTTCGTCTTATTCAAAATATTTACGTGAATAGCTATGTGTATAGGTTAATCTTAAAGTGCTTTTGATGATGAATCCAATGATATTCATTTCACATTCGAAAAGTAATTATTTAAATCTATATTATTGGTCAAAGTTCAGCGAAAAAATCAACGGCGTCATATAATTAAAATCGGAGGGAGTAAATTTTATCAAAAACAAGGCTTGTAGACAGGCACCAGAGTTTTTTTTCACACAATTTTTTGTGGCCTTAAGATGAACATTCAACGGTTATCCATCGTCTTCAACCTCCTGCCCATTTTTTCTCCCCCGAGCTGCCTTCCCCCTTCCACCACTGTGGCTGGTGCTCCAGTGAAAGACCCTACCCCACCAAGTTATCGGGATGGTCACCTCCACTTTGACCTTGACCAATCGCTGTCCTCCTACACCTTAGTCAGAATCGCCCTTGCCACCTAGCCCATCAAGCATCGCTATCGTCTGGGCTACCCTTCCACCTGCAAGACTCCGATGAGCCCCTCAATTCCAACCCTAACCACCTAATCCCAAACTCTAAGGTTATCGTAGCATTGCCAATGTTGTAGAGGAGGGTGTGGAGTGAGGGAGAGAAAAAAATCGAGCGTGAGACCGGAAAGAAACACTCAACTATGATGTATCTTTTCCTTTTCCGCGTCATTTTTTTCTCTTATGTCCCGACGACCAATAAAATATAAAATTCATTTGAAGACATAAAAATTCACAGATCAATTTAGTTTCCCAATCAATCACTATTTATCCAACTGTAAAGGTGTGTTCATAATTCAACGATTTTATATGTTACAATATTTCATCATCCTCTTTCAAACGAACCACCTTCTGTAAATAAAACCATCAAATTCATACCAATTTTAAGCGAGTAAAGAAGACTTTGTTTTTGGAATATGTGTTGGTGGTGTTTTCCCTCGTTGATGAATCATAGAAAGATGGTGAATGCTTTGGTTTCTTCTTTAAGTAGGAATCAAGTGTTGGTTATCATCTCATCTTGCAACAGCACACCATGGAGTTTGCTTTAAGATACACATAATGCACAAATTTTGTGGGGGAAGTAATAACACACCCTTGATGTCTTTTCTTTGTATGAGAACCTAACTTCAGCAAATGTGGTGCGGTTCCAAATTGAAATGAACATTTACCTAGAGCTCATTTCTGTTTAGACTGATATCCTTATTATCCGAGCGCAATTTTCTTGTGGCATCACGAAACCGAATCTGTTTCTGATCAGAATAATGCAGCAAACTTTCAAATTTGAAGAGTTCGATTCACAAAACAGACGGGAGCTTCGCGGAGAAAGTGAAGCGAACTACAAGGCCATCGAAGATCCTATATTCCCGGCCGCTCCTCCCTCGTCGCGCGTTGCTTGTTCGCTTCGGTTCCTGCTCCGACTCGTACATGCATGCACATCGATCAATAAAGGCTTCCCGTCCCGATGCTGCGGCACTCGTTGCCAAATCGGCTTTCTTTGCCTAAGTCCCTGCACTCACGCGCGCGGCACGAATTATTGCCGTCTGCTAGAACGCCGGCCATGGCGACGTCGACGTCTGCCCTGAGCTCCCTGGAGGCAATGCTCGTCTCACTGATGCGCGGATCGGGAGGAGGAGGAGAAGGGGGCGACGAGAACATGCCCGTAGTCGTAGACGACGACACGCTGGCCTCGCCGCCGCCGCCACCGTTGCCCGCGCGACCGACCCCGCGAGGCCGGCATCCTTCGCGTTACCCGATCATCAGGGCCGCAGGGGCAGGGTCACGGACGACATCGCCGACGACGACGTCGTCGGCGGCGGCGGCGGCGGCATCTCCTTCGAAGGTTCGACCCTCCACGTCCTCTGAATGCCATCAACATTAGCATGACTAATTTTAGGAATTCAGGTGAATGCAAGAGGTGACACGCAATGGCTTGTCTTGTAATGGCAGGAGGAGGCGGCCAGTGCCACGGCGGACGACTCTCTTGTGGCGGAGCTGGAGAAGAAGGCGGTGGAGGTGGAGGCGCAGCTACGGCATAAGGAGAAGGAGAACGCCGCACTGAACCGGCGGATCGAGGAATACCACTTCAGGTGGCTCAAGTACGAGATCAAAATCAAGTCCTTGGAGGAAGCATGCCAGGAACAGAAGGCTGCGTTGCAGGTCCGTCAGATTGAGTCTTGCTTGCTTTACGCTGCACATTTTGATGTTTCGTCAATGCCATGCCTGACACTATAGTTTGTTATCTTTCATGCAGATGGTTCAAGACGCTGCGGCAAGAAGAGCCGACGAAATGGCGCATGATCGCCGTGACTCTTTGGAGTCCCACATGAAGATGTCCGAGGACCCGTCGGTGACGCTGCGGCCCGGCCGGGACCGTTCGGTTGCCGGCGCCAGGCGCAGCGCCGTGAGCCGCCTCGGCTCAGAGTTCCGGCGCCAGAGCCAGGCGTTCGACCACGGCGCGGCGGCGCTCGTCGTCGCGGAGCCACCGAGGCTGTGGCAGCCGGCCGTGCCGAGCTCCAACTCCGTCGACGATCTCAGGAAGCTCAAGGCGCAGTTCCGCGCGTGGAAGAAGGATTACAAGGCCCGGCTGCGCAAGGCGAAGGCCGAGCTCGATTGGGACAGGCGCCATAGAGTTGGCTGCTGGATTTAATTTGAACTTTCGTGTCACGTATGGAAAATGGAATTCCTCGTTGCAGTTGTTTTGTTACTATTCTTCTTCAGGACTCGGTGATGTGGATATAACTTTCAGAATTTCATAGGAACAATTCAGAAAAGAAAAATAATGGAGTACCAGGTTAGGCTACGGCTAGCTGCTACTTTGGCGCATGTTCATGCATGATTAGACTAAAGGATCGATTTTAGGGGAGGATTTACAAAACCTTTAGCTGGACAATTCAGGAACACCTTACTCGAAAGGTACCGAGTGATTTGACGGGAGGGTGAGGCAAACGGTTCGTGGTTCTTTCCTTACGTGACAGCGTGCGGGCCGCTGACAAAAATGTGAACAATGAAAGACGTGGCCATTTCGCTTAATGGCATATATACGTGTCACCTCACGAAAATACCCACGAGAGCGAGAGGAAAGGGAGACCGGTAAGAAAGAGCTTCACTACAGGCCCGACTCGTCGCGCCTGATCTAGGTCTGCGTCAACCAATCAAATTCAACGCTTCTTGGAAACAGCGGATACACTCTTCAAGATTTTTCGACCTAGTATCTCATATACTCATATGTTTGTGTGCTTGATGTCATTTGATCGGTTTGGCAAATTTCATAAACTTCTTCACTAGTATGGATTATAGGGAGGAAAAAAATAAGAAACATTAGAAGGATTTGTCTTAAGAGTTTTTTTTCTAGTCGCATTATGTCATTAAGAGTCCAATAAAAATTGTGCTGCCGGTGAATAAAAAGCATATTATTGCTAAGGAGTTTTTCTATAAAAAAGACGGGTGATCGTATTCTCTCCAATATTAAAGGAAGATCTTGTAGATGTCACTTCAATGAAACATCTGTAAGAGCGAAATGAGAGGGACTCCAAAGAAAGGTTCACTTATGGTTTTCGTTATATGGGCCCTCAATATTTAGTTACGTTTAATCAGAGAAAGTTTGAAATACAGTTTGTTACCACACCCAACTTGGATGTCCCTCGATTATGAAAGCAACCGACATCGACATACCATTGGACAATGCACGATGCAATATTGCATCAGAACAGATAATTCGTCAAAATTCATCCCATATGAGGTGAAATAATAGTCGGTTGGTTCATAAAAACACATATGTTTTCAATTGTTTTTTCTTTTCCATCTATTTCCATGACCATGGTCTCTCGATCTTCTCTTTCCATCAGCCAAAAGGTTTTTTTAGATAATGATCAGCCAAGGTAGGGTTGTTGTCTTCCAAATGATCTTTGATCTCCCTTCTTCTAGATAGGACAGTAGTCCTTCAATTATTCCCATCTTTTGTATTGCCACATGACTAACGAGTAAGCATGAACACCCTTATTTTGTGATGAACATAGCAGTATTTTTGTGACAACCCAATCAACTTAATTTTACAAAAATAATCAAACAAAAATAGTTCCGAGCAGAGGTTGTGTTGGGCTGGATTTTCTGGGTTGTTCACCAAGGCCTTCAGTCCTCTTTTTTTGTGGCCTTTTAATTCATGAACTACTATTGTTTCTTCCCTAAAAAGAAAAAGAAAAAGAAAAAGACTATCGTCTCTGTACAATGGGTTGTTGACTTCTTTCACTTTCCTCAAACACATGGTTGAATTGAGAAGCGCAAAATCCCCCCTCCACAAAACAAGCAGGAAAATTAAAGAAGGAAAGAAGGCATTTCTTGCTTTCGCAAAAGGTAAACTCTATCTCCTGGCCGCCGTGCGCTAACGCTCCGGAACGGCGGTGCGCGCGAGCCGCGCGATCTGCATCCAACGATGGGATTCCGGAACGGCGCGCGCGCGAGAGGAGCAAATATCCGAAGCGACCTGTCGGTTTCGTCCGGTGGAATCCGATTGGTGGGCCCACGCTGGGTCCACCGGTCAGCCAGAAGACACGGAGCTGTTTGAATTTGGGGAGTCGTGCCGGGCTTTTCTCAGCTCATTTCGCTCCCTCCTCTCTCTCTCTAGCTCCCGTTTCTCTCTCTACCCCCTCCTCATCACCGTCGCATTTGCCGGCAAATCCACCGGCGAATCGGGTCAAATCGGCGGCGATAGGCGTCGCACTCGGTCGTCAACTTCCAGGCGAGATCTAGGCCCAATCCCAGCTCGTTTCGCTCATCCCCATTGCTAATAGCGAGTTAGGGTTTCGATTTTGCTCAATTTTTTGCTTCGATTCAGTTCGAATCATCCGATTCGTGCAGGCGAAGCGCTTTTCCACCGGCGAATCGGAGGGAAATCGGCGGCGAGAGGCGTCGCACTCGGTCGTCAACTTCCAGGCAAGGTATAGGCCCAATCCCAGCTCGTTTTCGCTCATCCCCATTGCTAATAGCGAGCTAGGGTTTGATGTTGCTCAGTTTTTTGCTTCGAATCATTTCGAACCATTCGATTCGTGCAGGCGAAGCGCGGTCGGGGTGTGAAATGAGCTGGCCATTCGGTGGTTCCGCAATTTTGCTCTGAGCGTATCGAGGGTCTCTTCCGTGAGATTGCAGGCGAGTTCATCTCCTATTCCTCCATCTATTCTATCTTTGTATCTCGTGTTCTAGTTGCGAAGTCGACATAGAGTTTCAGGATTTTTCCCACCCTGTTTTGTTAGAGTTGGGCTAGGGGTTTGGTTCTGTGTAGGTGAGGCATTTTGCTGTAATGTAGAGTGTTGGATGCATTTGGCAGCCCCGATTATTAGTCCCGCCTACTATATCTTAGGTTCCGCTCCCTATTTTCAAGCATTTTTGTGACGTAAATGTAGCTTGGCCTGCTATCTGGGATCCTGTTCTGTAGTTCCTGGCCTGCTATCTGTTTGCCTTGTTCCAATTTGAGTTCCTTCAGGATGCAATTGTGGGTAAATTGACCCAGGGTTGCAATGGGTTTATTATCCTGCTTTGTTATAACATGTAGGGTTGGTACTGTGATAGGTGGAGGTATTTATCGTGATTAATCTGTGCAGTCTAGTCATAATTTGTGCAGATAGTGCATGCATTTTTTGCAGGCTTCATTTTTCGACTTGATTTTTGCCCTTATGTTATAGTTTGCAATTGGTGCGCTGTTATACTTTTTTGTTGGAAGACTGATGTATAGTTTTAGCCAATTTTGATTCATGTGCCTGGCCATATATTTTTACTTATTTGTGCTATGTTATGGCTGAGTGTGTTGGTTCCATCATGCATTTTTAATGTGCTGACGGTATGACTTGACTGCTAGGTTTTTCTATATTTTGCTTAAAGGTTCGTGTAGATTTTGCAGTTAATCGTTAAGCTATGATGATCTATGTATGCATGTTTGGATGTACACTTTTTATATCATAACCTATCTATGTATTTTTGGCTTTACATTTTCCTGAATGTTTGTGATACAGTTTTTCGCTGAAATGTGTTCCTCCTCGCTTTGGAATTTTTTTAATACGTAGTTGAATCTGCTAATTTTTTTTTCACTGAATGTGGTTGTATAGTTCATCACATTACATTGTATTACTTTTGACACATTTTTTTATTTCTGTCATGTTTGTATGTTTTTTTAAGATCATGGCTAAGGAGAAAATGCGTACTGATTTACCTTCCACATCAAGAGCAAACAAGCAGCAAGGAAAGGTGGATATACATTTTTCTGTTTCTTTGTTGTGTATACATGAATTATTTTTTGGACAAGTTTTTAGCTCCTGCATCATGAAGATTTTTAACCTGGGTTGTTGATTTTTACTTTTTCATGCTTTTCAGTACAATACAAGATTTAGGAAGGACAGAATTGCTAAAAAACCTGCCCGAAAGACCAAGAACACAGGGGTATGTAATTGTTACCTTTTTTATGCTGTTTTTAGATATCTCTGTTTTTGCATGTGACTATGTACCTCTTTAGATAAACATGAATATCATTTCCTTTTACATAGGCTGCAAGGAACCGAGCCTCGCCTGCAAGGCTTGTCAAACTTTATCCGCACATGTCCGATGATCAGAAGGAAATGATAAAGGAAGTTGGGTTTGGAGGGTTGCTTGAGATCAAATGTGATTACATGCCAGCTGACCTCATCCAGTGGTTGCTCACAGAATGTTTTGATGCTGACAAAAGTGAGCTAGTGCTACCTGGAAGGGGAAGAGTTAATGTTACAGCTAACTCTGCTGAGGACATAACTGGGCTGCCAAATCCATTAATGGTGATGACGTTAAGTATGATTTGGATTGTGATGCAATTAATTTTGTTCACAACAAGTATGGCATAGAAAATGGAGTTGCCCCAAGGATCAAGTCTTTTGTTGAGAAGTTAGAGGTGAACAAGGACGTTGATGATGACTATCTTCGGTCGTGGTTGATACTGGCTATATGCACATTTGTGTGCCCTACAACCTGTCTGGGGATCAGTCCAAGGTGCTACCCGTCTGTGGTTGATACTTCAGCTGTGAAGAAACTAAAGTGGTGTCATTTTATTGTTGACCAGCTAAGAATCTCGAAAGACAAGATGAGTAAAAGAAATTCTGTGAAAGGCTGCATTTTCTATCTCATGGTAAGCAAGCCACCAGTGTTTTTCATACATGCAGGGAATTAAAACACATGTGTTTTTATATCTTTTTTTGTGCCACCCCTGCAGGTTCTCTACTTGGACTCTTTGGATCACAATCTTGAAATTTCAGATTGTCGACCAAGAATTGGTGCCTGGGACACAAAATTGATGGAGCAGGTGGTTGAAATGGACAGAAAAGATGATGGATCATTTGGAAGATTAAAAGTAAGTATCTCGTGTGAGTCTCTCGATTCTATTATAGTTGAGATAGAGTTTACCTAGTTGTTAATCTGCAGCATCACGGGCTTTTCCTAATTTTCTGTTGTGTGCTGTTTTCATTCCCAGCTAAAGCAAACTAGACACACTGTCATTGATACTTCAATTGGTGGATGTTTCGCGGACCTTGAACGTTTTGTATCATCCAAGATTCCTAGAGGCTTATCATCTCAGGTATGCGCTGTCTTTCTTAATAAGCTGCTTAAGCATTTTATTTGCATGACTACATGTATTTTTATATGTTGTATGTAGGGTATTTAATAACGCAACGAAGCAGTTTTTATATAGGTATCTTATATGTTGTGTGCTGAAGCATTTTATGGCTGATTTATGTATGTATATATTCACTGCAGGACAAAATGAAGCTAACTGAAGCTTTTGGGCAAGCGTTCAATGGGTTGTCAGAAATCATGGGCAATCTATTGCGATCAGTCTCTGAGGTTGTTGGATCATCTGGAACGTCTGAACGGTCTAATAAAAGGCGAAGACTGAGTTCTGAAGGTAATGAAGGGGGATGAGGATGTTTCTGACAGAGATGATGAGGATGAGTTTGTGAGTTCAGACATGTCCACGTCTGAAGATGATGACGAATCTTACCAGGAGGCTGAGGATTCCTACCAGGAGGATGAAATTGAAGATGACGAGCAAGGACAGTCTGATTCTGTAGAGGTTGATGATGACGAGGCAAATGCGCCGCCATTGAGGTCAAGTGATGCTGGTGGTGCGCAGGGAAAGCAAGATGGATCTGGCGGGCAGCAGCCATTGCATAAGGAAAGTGTTGAGCAACATGAAGCAGCTTCTTATGATCAGCTGAAACCGCAAAACACAAGAACATCAATCACAAGCTGATGATGCTCACAAGCATGTGCAGACACAACAAACTGAAGAACCGCCTGGCAACAACCTGCCTTCCACCCCTGTTCCAGTACCTGTACATGCTCCTACACCATCAAGTGCTAAAGGAAGGTGATTTCGTCGAGGAGGAGTCTAGGAAGATTAAGGTTGCCTCCCAAGAAAGATGTTGTTAATCTTGTAACACCAGAGTGTTTGCCAGCCCAGAATGGTTTACCTTTGCCTCAGGAGAATGTTGTTCACAACATACATAGCTCTGATAGTGCAGATGTCAGAGGCAAGTCAGTTAACCAGGCAAGTCTGAAGAGCAGATCAGCAGGTGACATGTCAGGGCAGGGAACAAGCAAACAAGGTGCAGCAACAACCAGCTCTTGGGACTTTAAACCTCCCGCGTCGTTTGACATATTGGGATTTGCTGAGCAACAAGTTCAGGAGGTCCAAGGTCAGAGCAATTATCGAAAGCGACCAGACTGGCTTGATGACGATTTCTTGGATCACGTCCCATGGGAGGTATATCAGAAGTTGGAAAATGACGCATACATGCAGATACGGAAAGCACATGTATGTTTCTCACCTTTTTTTTTTCAATAATGAAGTCATTTTTACTCAACGCAGCATGGCTTTTATTAATTATTACTAAGCAATTCTTCTTTTTTCTTTTCCATTAAAAGGCATGTCGAACATCAAGTACATGTCATCAGGGTGAGGTCAAACAAGGAACACCTGCACTAAATGATATTCGAAATCCCAGTCAAATGAAGTCTGCTTCGAAAGCATGTCAGGTATTTCAATAAATCTGCATATTCAGTAGTAGGTATTGAAAAATACAGGAAGTTATTGTGAATTTGGATACTTTTCTAATGGGTTGGGTGTTCTTTTTTTTATTCAGTTGCAAACCCCAGTTGAATTGCAGCAATCAGCAGCTATACCAAGTGCTCTAAGCTCAGGAACTCCTCTATATCAAGCACCACCACAAAGGATTATCAAGCCATCTTTAGCTATGCAGTCTCCATTTTATCAGGACCGGAGCAATCCTTTCAAATGCAGCAAAGAAGTTAATGATGTTTACAATGCGGTGTGTCGGTTTGCAACAGTAAGGACAACGAGGTCCAGCCAAAGCCCAAAAAATAAGAGGTAATTCAACCCCTAGTTTCTACTCTGCATTTTAGTTCACTTAATGTAGCAGTTTTTTCAGTTCAACTAAGTTCTTTTGGCACATATGCGAAAGCAGTTTTTGATCAAGAATTGATATGTGTTTTTTTTCTCTTTTTGTGTCCCTCTGTATGCAGTCAAATCATAATCCATTACCTGTATTTCTGGGTCACTTTGCTGGAGTTGGCAGATTCAGTTAGAATAGGTAATCAGTTACTCACCCCTGTCGCTGAAGTAGCTTTATGTGCTATGGATGAATTTGATCCAGACCACAAGACCAGAAAGAAGATACCTAAAAGAGTGCTTCCACTGCGAGTTGCGGTTCGTCATTCGCTTACCTCTAGTTTTTTTTGTTCCCTTATAGGCTTCACCATGTGTTTTTTGTGTATCTGATAATGTTTTTTATGGCAGTCATTCATTCAAACGAATCAGCTAGATCGACCAGAAGTAAGAAGGGTGTTTAGGAGGGGTGAAAATCATCTGGATAGGCACGACATGGTATGTTTTTAATTATGTTTCGAGGGCCTTTTCAAACTTAAACTGAAGCATATAACTTTGTTAATTCCATTGCACATTTCTCTGAGCAACTTCTTTATTTTCAACAAATACAGGTCATGTTTCCTGTTCATCAGAAATGGAAAGTTGCAGATTTAGATGAGGAGGTTGGGCATTATTTTCTTCTTGTCCTCAACCTTCGAGATCTCCAATTCGAGGTGTTGGATTCGATGAGGACTTTGCAAGATAAGCGTCTCAGAGATTGCTGTGCTATTCTAATGGATGGAATTAAAACTCTTTGGAGAATTCACTACCCTGAATCTAAGAAGGATATCCAAAATTATGACATTAAAGAGATTGAAGTACCAAAACAAATCAACCCGTAAGTACTTAAAATGTGCTTTCCTTTTTCTATGGCGTTGCATTTATATCTATGTTGCTTGAGTGCAAGGAAATAGTATTCTGATCTGATTTAAATTCATGCACACAGAATTGATTGCGGATTTCATATGTTGATGAATGTTGATCAATGGAATGGTCGCCATGTGCCTTCTTACAAAGGATCTGACATCCCCAACATCAGGAAGCTTTTGACCTACAAATGGATTACCCACGAGAAAAATGATGTCGTGGACTGGAGATCGAGGCTAGGCATGTCATAGGTATCAAAGCATATCTTATATAGGTCTATAGCATTTTAATACTGAAATCATAGCAAATCTGGTACATATTTCAAGCAATCAACACAAAAACTACTTTGATACTGAACACTTCTTGCCTCATCTATAAATTATTACATTATTTGCAGTACTACTACCCTTTTTGATCTATTACATGAATGTTCTATTTGAAGAGACCCAGTTCTATAGGTTCTGCCTCTCTGGCTGTAAACTTCCTGTGTGTTGCTGCGTTGTGTGATGTTGATTTGCAGATACTGCAATGGTTTTTCCTCGTGCTTTCACCCGCTGACCTGTATCTTTTAGTTTTAGGACGCCCTTTAGTTGCTGATGTATCTGGATCTTTTATCTGGGTAAATACTCGTTGGTTTGCTTCATTCCCTGAAAACAATGTAGTATGTTGCTGTTGGACAATAGGCGGTCCCCCCACATATGTTGCACCTGCACTTGAGGCACCGTGACCCAGGATTGTAGATGCCACACAACTTGCAGCTGCATTTGAAGTACCTTGATCCTGCACTGTAGATGTATGCTTAGTTGCAGCTGCATTCAAAGGATGCTGACCATTCACTGTAGATGGGCCCATAGTACCCTGTTGTTGTTCAGCAGCAGCCTCTGCGTGCACAATGGGAGTACTTGAAGCTGCGGCAGATGTATTCCCATCTGCATTTTGCATATTGCTTGTCTTCTTCCTCTTTGACTTCTTGAGGGCACTGAGTTCAGATTCCATAGCGCGCACATGAGCTCTAACAATCTTGTGCTTCGTCCGATCCACTAGCTGCAAGAGCAATTTTTGATAAGGACGATGCCATGTTAGCATAGCGTACTGACTTCTTATTCTTTGCCGGCATAGGTGCTTGCTGAATCCCTGGGAAATCATTAATGTTCACTGCATCTTCCTTTGGAGTCCACCTTTTTAATATGTAATGTTCAGGTATCTTCTTGATGCCTTGTTCTGTTGCCACTTTCAGGATATGGCAACACAAAATGCCATCCCTCTGAAATTTGCAGCACTGACAGTGCAATATGCTTGCATCTTCTATAAATGCGACTTCATAGGGCCTTTTTCCATAACCAACAACATTTTCAACAATGGGAAGCAACCTAAAAACGCCAGCTTCAATCTGCTTTGCAACATATTCTGTTGTCTTCTCAAGTTCTGCCCTAAATAACCAGTAGATTCGCCTGGTGTACACATCAAGTGCATGCCGCTCAATTGGGTATCTAGACCAAAGTGTAGGCTCTTTTTGATCAGTTAGATAGTCTTGTCCATTTTCTGCTACATCTGTTTTTTCCTGAATCCTTTCATACTGATGGGTGAAGTCAAATATTGAGTTATTTGGGTTGATATACTTCTTTAAAACAGCATTAAACCCCTCACTACGCTGGGTGGATTGCAAGAAGGGAAGAAGCACTCCATATAATAGGCAGGGACCCACAATTGCCTTATCTCATACAGTTCAGATAGAGTTCGATTCTCAAAAACCTGAAATTTTGAAATCATTTCAGCCCACCTTGTCTGAAACTCCTCTGGATTCAGGCTGTGGTTGATGATATCATAAAATTCAGTTTCCATGCCTTTCTTTGCAGAAAAGATCCTCCCAAGCTGCGCTTGTCTCTTTGACAAAATATGCCAGCGGCAGCAGCGATGTGTTGCTGACAGGAAAACACTTCTAATAGCTGCTGCCATTGATATGTCTTGATCTGTGATTATGTTAGTTGGCTCCTTACCATCCATAGCTTCCAAAAACGCCTGCGAAAGCATTTTAATTGTTAGCAAATAGTAACTTATTACGTACACGGTGGCACTTTATACAAAAGTATGAAACAATTGTTCATCAAGCATTTTGGTTGCTAGCAGCACAGTAACTTACTATGTCCACAGTGGCATTTTTCATCAAAAGTATGAAGTCATTTATACTAGCAATAGAAAGCATTTTAATTGTTACCAAAACAGTAACTTATTACGTACACGGTGGCACTTTATACAAAAGTATGAAGCAATGTTCGTCAAGCATTTTGGTTGCTAGCAGCACAGTAACTTACTATGTCCACAGTGGCATTTTTTATCAAAAGTATGAAGTCATTTATACTAGCAATAGAAAGCATTTTAATTGTTACCAAAACAGTAACTTATTACGTACACGGTGGCACTTTATACAAAAGTATGAAGCAATTGTTCGTCAAGCATTTTGGTTGCTAGCAGCACAGTAACTTACTATGTCCACAGTGGCATTTTTTATCAAAAGTATGAAGTCATTTATACTAGCAATAGAACAGGGAATACCTTGAATAACCATTCATAACTTTTTGCTGATTCATTTCTTAGAAAGCCACACCCAACTTGTACTGATTGCCCATGCCTGTTTATTGCAATGAATGGGGCAAATGGCATTCTGTATTTGTTTGTCAAGTAAGTGCTATCAAATGATATGCAATCATTGTATGTCTTATATGCTTCTCTTGCTGCAGCATCAGCCCAAAAGAGGCTCTCAACCTTGCCAAAGCTGTCCAGCTTGAATTTGAAGTAGAAATTAGGGTCTCCTTTTTGCAACTCATAGAAATAATCAATTGTTTCTGCCATATCGTTAGCTGCCAGTTCAGATCTGATACTTGACCTTAAATTGCCAACATGCTTACTTGTATAAGGCACATGATGTGCTGATCCATATAGCTCTGCCATAAGCTGCATCATCCTACTAGTGTCTATATTACAGTTATGTAGGATCTTTAGGAAGTTAACTTCTTCTTCTGGTATGCCAGCATGTGACCTTAGGAATTTAGCAAGAGATGGCTTGTTTACCAACACATGATTGTGCTCTGGAATGAACTGAGTTACTTCCCACTTGGCACCATTGAATGTGATCACCATCCTGGCCTGGCAGTTGGTGTACTTCATCTTCTCCCTTTTTCTTTTCTTGCCTATTATTGTGTTGATTGTTTTGTGTGTCTCGTCGTCTTCACTGTCTTGTTGTGCAATAGCAGCATCAATGTCTTCGATTTGCTCTGTGACTGTCTTAGGCTTCTTCCCATACCCTTCTTTGTTGCATACAAACTGTTGCTTCCTCAGTTCAGTTGTAACTGTTGAGCGTCTTGATGTGTTAGTTCGAACTGAGAAGCCTTTTCTCTGAGCATAGGCGTTGTACAAATGCCGTGCCTCTGGTTTGCTGTCAAATAGCTGACCAACAAATGGTTCTTGTGGTGTACTGAAAACCTCTTGGTAATCATGAGCTTCCTCATCAGACTCAATGCTCTCAATATGAGTAGAACCCCCAACAGTAGTATTATCTGCATTACTGTCTTCTTTCTCAGAATCATGTAAATGGGTATCCTCTAGCGAAAGTCTTATGTCTGAAACTCCAGGCAGCTCGTTAGCAACGTGACTAGATCCTTCTCCTGCTGCTACAATCTGGGTACAATAACTAGGATTCATGTCTTCATCCTTTGCATCCTCTTCATCAGGAGGTGGCAAGTTCAAGTCCACCATTTTGCTTGAATTACCTGTCAAGTTTTTTAGTTGTTTGCATCAGTAACATATTACAAATATGCAAGCAATTTGTCTGGACTCTTTAGATTAGTATGTCTAATCCCAAAGCAAAAACCATGTACTGCTTTTAATGTCTGTCTTCTCTTTTTTCACAGATAAGATGAAGTGCTGCGGGGGATGTGTGCTCACGACAGAGGTTGGGATGTGTGCTTCTACCCGCTAATCCCAAAGTAAAGGTTGGGATGTGTGAAGATGAAGTGTGCCTTCTTTTTTTGGCCGTCTGAAATGCTTTTGTCAATAAAAAGTGCTGCTGTGTCAAGTACTCTATGCGGTGTTTTACTTTCTGGTGTGTCAAGTAATCACAAATTTTGGTGTCTGAATTACTCAATGTGAGTTCTGAAGTAGCATGAAGTTGCCAACGTGCATATGTGCTTTAATGTGGGATCTGAATTACTCTTAAGTTCGTAGTTTAACAGAAAAGTGCATATGTGCTCTAATGTGCAATCCAAATCCCCTTTTATTCTTGCAATGTGCTGTGTTACTTTTCAAGCAAATCTGCTGCAAAGGGAAGTATACAAGAGTGCAGGCGGGTCGGGGGAATTACTTTCTGCGACGTACCTGTAAAAGATCTGAATTGCTTCTTGCTTTTTGGGCCCCGGCTCCCTCCCCGACGAGATCAGCAATGGTGATCGCCAATGGCGGCGCTGCAACCCTAGGAAGACGCCGCAAAAAGAAAGCGGCGTGTTCTGGATCGGGCGTGGGTAGAAGCGATAATGTGGGCCCAGCTCGGTTCGGCCTCGCGCGCGCGCGCTCGCGCGCTCCGCGCGCTCGCGCTCCCGCTCTCGCTCCGAGAAAAACGTCCCGCGCTCGGAACGGCAAGTGGGTGGGGCGGGTTTGCTTTCCAAATACGGGCCGCCGTGCCGAATCCTTAAGTTACGGCCGCCGTGCGTTAGCGCGGCCCATCGCAAAATTAGCAGGCATTGAGGGAGCAAAACTTGCAGGCATTGAAAAGGGTGTGACAGGCAAGCAACATAAAAAGGGGAGGAAAGGGAAAAAGAATTAGAAAGAGTCAAGGCGAACGAGAGAGGAGGGGGGCGTGTGAAAAGGGCGCAGCCGGAGCCGGCGACCCGGGTGGAAAGCCGAAATGGTAAAGCAAACGTCGCGGTGCAACGCAAAGGAGGCCCGGTCCGCTGCGAGGAGGAGGGGGGGCGCGGCGTGAGCCGGATGACCAGCGCACCAACAAGTAGCCAGCCAGAGTACACCACGGCAGAGACGGGACACAGAGAGGAGGAGAGAGGAGAGAGGGAAGCGAGCACAAGAGGCAACTGCAGCGGCGAGGCGGGCGAGACACCTCCACACGTCTCTGCCCCTTCCCCTTCCTCCTCCCTGCTCACGAACCCATCCCTGCGGCGGAATCCTTCCCCGATGCGGTGCGGGTAGGCGGCGGCGGCTGCGGCGGAGCGGAATGGAGGGGGACCACGAGAAGCGGCGGCGGGCGGGAGGGGGCGAGGAGGACCGCATCTCGGAGCTGCCGGAGGCGCTGCGGCTGCAGATTCTCAGCCTGCTGCCGCTCAAGTCGGCCATCCGCACTGGCGCGCTCTCCTCGCGGTGGCGGGGCCTATGGGAGCAGCGCTGGCCGGACCCGTCCTCGCTCTGCTTCCGCCTCCCGCTCGGCGCGTCGGCGGCCGCGCCGGGGGAGCCGCTCGCCACCATCGACCGCCGCGGGAGGCGGCGGATGGACTGCTTCTCGCTCGCCTTTCATTCGGGCGAGCTATCGCAGCCGGACCTCAAGCGCTGCGTCGACTACGCGGCGGCGTGCGAGGTGGAGGAGCTGCACCTCCGCCTCGACGGCGGCGCCGGCCGGGGCTCGCGCGGGGGGACGCGCCGTCCGGGCATGCTCAACGTGCACTTCCCGGTGGGGAGCCCGCTGCTCGCGCGGCTGTCGGTGCGGGGGATCAAACTCACCGCGTCTGCCAACGCGATGGTCGGGGCGCTAGAGGTGATCCATCTCCACTCGGTGCCACTGACCGACGCCGCGCTGCGGCGGGTGGTCGGCGCCTGCCCTCGCCTCCGGGAGCTTGAGCTCCGCTACTGCCGCCGTCTCCGCCGTATCGACTTCACCACCGTGGGGGCGGGTAATCTCAGGAGTTTCACCATCGTTGATTGCTCCCGTGCCACTGAGTTGCGTGTACCAGTGGCGCCAAAACTCCGCTCTTTTCGGTTCAGCGGTGCCTTCCTCTCGAGCAACATCCTCTGCGGCGGCGCTATGGGGACACTTGAGCATCTCTACCTCTGCTCAGGCGGCCCAGAAACCGGCTTGCCGCCCACCAACTTGCCCTCCATGGTTCCCCGACTATCGAACCTGACGGTCCTCACCCTCTGCAGCATTGCCCTCCAGGTCTGTCAATGCATCTATATCTTCCTCGCGGCCCATTCAATTGCTTTTGCGCTTATACATGTTCGCATTGTCACTTGTGCAGTATGTGTCTGTTTTTGCTGCAAAGACCGTCATGGAGAGTAAGCTGTGCAACTTGAGAGAGCTCCATTTCCTCATGTTTGGCATGGCCAACTCCAACCTTGCAGACATCTATATATTTCTCAAGACTTGTCCTTGTCCTCAGTTGGAGAGGCTCTTTGTCCAGGTTACTATTTGCTTAATATCATGCAAAATGTCATTCTGTTTCTAGTTGGTTTATGTATGCGCACACGTTTCTCAACATATTGCACTCAACATGACAGCTTCCGACAAACACCCGTGATTCGTTCACTGAAAACTTTTTGGAGGTAGCGGAGGAAGAGCCACCAAAAGGCGGACTAGAAAACCTTTGGTTAGCCAAGATGACAAATTTCAAGGGCCACCGTAATGAGATACAACTAGTGGACTTTCTGCTTAGGAAGGCTAATCGTCTGAAGAAACTATTTCTGATCCCTCCTAAGGAGGATCACCCACGAGGACTCCGCAAGAATCAGGTGGATGTGCTGCCAAATTTTCTAAAAACAGAAATATTGCTTCTGGAAAGAGCTT
Organism: Eragrostis nindensis; assembly: GCA_012490785.1. Classification (NCBI taxonomy): domain Eukaryota; kingdom Viridiplantae; phylum Streptophyta; class Magnoliopsida; order Poales; family Poaceae; genus Eragrostis; species Eragrostis nindensis. Next base: position 112,241 of record JAAXCT010000130.1, read on the forward strand.
CAGCTAATGTCCAGATACTTTTCTGTGAGCCTGATGGCCCTGAGACCCAACCATTGCATTCGGAGGTTTTTGTCAGGTTTTAGATTGAAATGAGCAAACAAAATTGTTGTAGTCCAAGTGCAACTCCTATTCTTTTTAGATTTCTAGATGTAGGTAACAGACATGGAAAAAATGCGGCAAGATATACAGGGTTCTATATATGGCATCTGCAATTCATGTTACTCAAATATTCTTGCACAGTGATTGAGATTGAATTGAATATTCTTTCATAGGGGTTGAAATACAAGGTATTCTAGCCTCCATTTTTCTTCTTCCACCACCCCATTCCCTTTTCTCTGTGCCTACGCCTGTGTTCAAATTTCAAAATATGCCTGAAGATTCGATTGCTTATAAGGCATCTCTTTGGAGTTACCTTATGATAACTGCCGTCATCATCCAATGGAACATAACAAATGCATCTGATTCTTCCATCCATAAAGTACCATACGGAAAACGGACTCACTCCAGGGACATGGACTAATATTTCATACTAGTGGATTGGTAAGTTACCTTTTGGGTTCCAGATAATTTACTGTTGTTCACTGGAACCGTGAAGCCCTTGTTTAATCTGTATAACTAATTATAGTATTCTGCCCAGGTTTCTATCACACGAGATATGATAAATCAAAGTTTCATATAACTTCCAGTATTCCACTTGATTTTAATGGTGCCTGTCAAAATATCCATCATGGAAGTAATAAATTTGGAAAAATCGTCCTGTTGCAGATAGGATTGAATTGACTGCAGTGTTTATGGACCCTATATCTGCCTTCTCTGTTATAGGTCATAGGTGAAAAAAATGGTTTAATCTTAGAGTTAGATATGATTGACAGTGTGGAACATGTGTATTTATCTTTTGATACATGCGATCATTTGAACTTCTGTATGCTAAAGAGCTTTCAGATTGTATCCATGATATCTGTGCAACCCTTGAGGGAACTGTTGACTGTTGTCTTGTCCTTGCATCCTGGTGTGGTGTTACGAGTCTTGCATAGTGTCTTGTATTCTTGTATGGCATGCCACAATAACTTCCATTTAGTCTTATCAGAAAAGAATGCATCATTGAGGTCGTGTTTTGTGTATGTCTTTACCATTGATTGACAAGCATAAAAAGTGAACATGTTTCAGTATAGCAGCAGTGTAGCAAGTCAACACAAACTAGTGTCTTCTGGAACCAGTGCCGCAGTGTTGTTGGTTGTTTTATGATTTTTATCTTTCATGCCAAAGGTACAAGCATGCTTGCTGAGGTCAACCATGTAGTATGGATGCTCTTTTTGGGCTTTAAGATCTTGAGTTTTGTCCAGAATTTAGGAATTCCTGCTTCCACATTCATGAAATGTATGATTCTGTTTTTTCTTCTTTTAGTGCATTTTGAGATGTTGAAACCTTTATGTCTCTATACATTTTTTTACAGTGGTTTTCAACCAAAATATTTTGCTGTCCGAACTTCGTGTGGAAGCAGAATTGCAGATAAGGGAAGTGTGCTTTATCACATGCTAGTAATTATGAATTTTCAGGCAACTGAATTTTGAGATGGTATGCTGGTATTCAATTAATAGGAAAAAGCTATGTTGCTTCAATGTTGAGAAAATGATTATCTGGCAGTTTGGTGTTGATATGTTTATCCTTAAAAATGGTAGAATGGGGTCACTTGTGAATTTGTACTTGCTATGTTGTGGCCTCAAGGTTTGTTTGTTTTTGTATTGGGTTATTTTAAACATTATCTATGGAGCTAAATGTGAGGAAGTAATGCCGCGTTCTTGGATAGCCCTGTCTTTGTTTTTTGGGACATTGGATAGCCCTGTCTCTTGCCTTCGTAGAGAAGATATATTGCATGGTGGGCACAATTTCATGCTGATGACTATCTGTAATAGTTCCCAGAGGTAGCTTGGTGGCCTGGAGTGGAACATCTTTATAGAAATTCTGAGGTGCTCCTTGTATGAAGTGAAAGCACATCATCTTAGTGCTTGCCCTTGTGTCTTATCCTTTAAGACATGTTGAAATGTAGAACCACATAGCATAGTGAAATGATAGGGATAATGATGATAAAGGTCTCCATTATCTTTCAACCTACTTATGCACTTGTATATTTGAAGCATTGAAACACTTTTATCTGTCCATCTGTTTGGTTCTATTTTATTTATAGGATGCACAGTCTCCATACGCCTCTTAATTTTTGTCAGTTTAATAGAAATCTTGGCCTGCATAGTGATGTCCACCTATGCAGAATCACACTTAACGTGAAGTTGTGGAAATGGACTTCATATTTTATGAAGCTGGTGTTTCAAGATTGATGCTATACCTAAGATCATCTAGTGCTTAGGTGCTCCAACAGGAATAGGCGTGAGCCGATTGGCTCACATTCTGCATCTGAATTGTTGCAGATCTTTTCTGCAGACACCTGTACTTTTGTAAAGTTCTCAGGCAATACCTTTCCATATCATATGGTTACTTTTATATCTCTGAATATCTGTGGTATAAATGGTTTATATTTTTCACCAGTACTAGATTGCTTTAAAGCAACCATCTGGATTCATTACAATGTGTTTGCTTGCCACCTAGTTATTTGTCGCATCTTGCAATGCATTCCTCTTGTGGCCGCCCAAAACCTTCAAATTTTGAATTTAACTATTCTCCAAAAAGATTACAATATATCTGTGTATCCATAACGAGCCTGATATTCTATTGTGTTGAACTTTATTATGAATAATTCTTCAGTTCTGTCCTCGTTGCACCTAATATCATTATAGTATCATTTTTGGTTATATCACATAACCTGTTGAACACTTAACTACTCAATATGCATGCTCCAGTCTTGACTCAATGTAGATGTCTATCCATACTACTACAGTTTTGAAGGCAAGTCACTATACTCTTTTAAACTTGTTTGGGTATTCCCTTGCCTACAAATACACAGTTGAAATCCATATTTGGAGCAATTATTTTGTTCAAGTAACTGGTCAATTGTTCTTTTTTCCGTTAATCTCAGACTTTTTTCAATTAATATTTGTTACTTTTATAGCCTGCCGTCATTGAAGAACCATATCGAAAAAAGCATTTACCTTTATATGTCCTATTCTTAAGTTGCCAACTTGCAAAATACAAGAATAAATGGATGCTTACAAGATCTTAAAGAGTGTGATATGCTGCTTGGGAAATATCACTTATACTAGAGAGGAAAAGAAAGGATATTCTACTTTTCTGTGTAAAATAGTGGTGGGGCTACTGGGCATTGACCATGCAGTGGAGGTGCATGATTTTATTATTGAAGGCTAGTACAGTTATATCCCACTCTCCAAACCTTGAAAAGATGTTTTATTCAACTTGGAAGATATGTTCAGTATATTAGGGATGGGGATAGCTCTTGTTTGCAACACTACCCACAGTTCTTTTGCATAATCTATGTTATGAATTGGATACTCTTCTATTGAAGAGACAAGTACAGTAACCCACAGTAAAATTATGTCTTGGTCCATATCTGAAGTCTACTTGGTGTGAAGGTGAGATTCTTCTTATGTAACAACCGTGAAGAACTAATCATGTATCCGGTGATGAAATGTCTTTTCCATAGGACATGGCTGTTCTGCTGCTGCTGCTCATGGGGTTTCCCTTGCTTCGGACTTCATGTGTCAACAACTTGGACAGGCTGTTGGAGTGTTGACATGGCAACATGATGTGACTGTCTTTCCGCAATGGCTCAGGTGGCTTCTAGTTCTGATATTTCTCAGTTTAATTACCCTTATTTGTGACAAATCATGAACAACTAATTACGTAGTATACATATGCATGAAATGCTCTCTTAACATCTCGTAAATAAAAATGTGCCATTTTCGCTACCTGCTTTTCCTTTGTCTTTCCGTTCCACTATGTTGTAATGGTGTCGGGAACAGTATATGTGCAGCTGCTCAATTTAGTCTGTGGAAAACGTGTTAGTAGGGATCTATATCCAGATTCATCGCTGCATCTATTTGTATGCTTCAGGATCATTACGCATGTGCTACAGCCCAGGTGGGCAACGGCTGTTGGTCGCAAAATTAGAGCTTAGCGGGTGATGTACAACTAATTGCTAATTAGCGTATATGTTCAAAAATACTTACACAATACATTAGTTTCATTAAATTCTTACCGTGCAAGGTTCGTAGGCTGTATCTTTGATTTATTACCTTAAAGTTCAATGTACAGCCACCTCGGGTTCTTTGTTTCAAGAGTAAACATATTTCTGTGTCCTTATTGAAATTCTGCATTTCTTGCTTTATAAGTACGCTCTTAAATCAGCCAATTGGTTTATCACCAGGTGATCTGGCGTCCACCTTTTTTTTTTTCTCTCATAAGCACTTTGTTTTGTTCGTCTGTTGGTGCAGGAGTTTCTAGATGTCTTTTTAATCTTCAAGGATGGTACAGGCAATATAATGTTTTGTTGATATATGATTTTTTTATTATAAAAATCAAAGAAGGCGCCCCTGATGTCCGTTTTTTTTTTTTAAAAAAAAAGATGTGGATTTAATTTTGTACTTTAATGTTGGTACGGGCAGTACATTCGAACAATGGAAGGTACACCACGTGGGTGCGGTGGTGTGACACTGGCCTGAATTAGTACTAACACAGTGGTAGGACTGTCTCTACTAGGCTATGGTCCATACCTGCCCAGTGCTCAGCCTCACACCAACCGGTTAGCTCCTTTTCATCACGTGTCCTGTTAGTGTTAAGTTTTAACTTTTCTTATTTTTACCTCTTCTGACCAACTTCTGAGAGCCTTTCATTGCCTCCTTAATTTTATGAGATGAATCAGGGTTTGGTAAATCCCACAGGCCACATCATTTACCGATTTAAACTTCCATGGTACTATAAGATAACACTTCTGTTTAAGTTCATAGGTCCAGGCTTTGTTCTTGTGCTGGCACATAAAGATAACTTGGGGCAATATTTCACTCTTGAACTGATGGTGGTCTCAATTGTCATTAATCATCAGTCTAGCTGCTGCTCCAGACTAGGATGTGTTTTCCATTGCCACTCAACGCTCTCTCCCAACTTATGCAGCAAATTATGACTTGAGCTTCCGGCCAGCAGAACAGAGCAGAATTCCAATCGAAGGAACCAACAAGAAGCAGCAAAAAATCCGGCAGGGGATTCATCAACTGATCTATTCATATGTGATAGCAATGTATTTATCGTGGCGAAACTGCAAGACCCCGTCTCCCAAATCCAAGAGAATCACCAAGTTGGAAAGGTAGCATAAACAGACAGTATTTGTTATACGAGGGCAGGGATGGAGTTAGCAGAATGTTGCTCTTGCAAGATATGCAAATTTGAAGTCACAAGTAGCCACGTCAGTTGGTCACTCCATCCTTCAATTTCTGAACCAAGTGGCTACGTATCAAGGACAAGCTGCGGGTGCTCTATGTGGTGAGTCGGGAGACAACTCTGATGAATATCAGATGCATCTTCAAACAGCTCTGCTTGTAAACTGACCTTGAATCCTTGATAATATTATCTCCAACTCCAAGTTTGGTATCCACCTGAAGCAACCGGAGGACATGGCTTCCCCTGGATCTCGAGTGCGCACTCTCAACCTGTTGTTACGATAAGACCTACCATTGGTGCCAGCCTTGACAGCATATCTTCTTGAATATGAAGAGCCTCTGTTTGGAGAAGACAAGCCTTGCCATCATCAATTGAAAGATCTTCCCTGAATATGGGGGGTAACTGAAGGCTGAAGGTAGTCCTTGGTGTCGATGGCAGCATCCATCTCCTTGTCAGTTTTCTTGACTCAGGCGGTTGATAATACGAGAAGTCTGCGAGAATTACCTCAGGCTACAACCGGTATAGAGGACTAAGAGGAGTGCCTGTGGAAATGTTTAGTCATTCGATTTGTCTGCCTATTTGATTCTGCGGCACCAGCAGTTCAAGTACTGTCAGCCATGAACAGAGACGTCACGCTGGCTCTGAGGGAACTCCGACAAACCCTGGGCATATATATGTGCGCAGGTGGGCTCACCTTGCTGCTCAATGCTTGAACCCATGTCAACAGCAGCGAGCAAAGCCCACTTAAAGAACCCACGGCAAAATTACTACACCGGCTTGTGCCACTCACTTGTACTCCCTCTTGTTTTGAGAGCAGGGTCATCCCGAATTAAAATGCTGCTGACATTATATTTCCATATGCTTACAGGTTGCTGTGATCTTAAACATCTCTCTTGCTTGTTCAATGCCTTTGTGCTGCAACTGAAGCTGCAAAAACCGTTGGTCCTTTTCTATTCATTTCCGAGTGCATGCAACATGCTAAAATTGCAAAAGCATACTCCAAAATTAGAGTTCTCAGGCCGTGGTTGACCTTGAAACCATGAAGACATTCCTGGGTCAGACACTGGGCACGGCGACTTGCACGCGTCCTACGATTTAGGACGGGACGGCAGCTTGCTAAATGTGCACCACCATTGCCGCCACACCACTCGCCGATGTCTTCCCCTGTTTAAGTGATCTCCGTTCCCGCCTTGACGCATTCCTCCTCCGCTGAGCAAGGACGACGAACGCAGGAGGGGCTCGGCGTCCGTTCGTGCCCAACACCTCTGCTCCCTTCCCGTAGACCCACCGGCGGCGTGGATCTCGCCGGGGCCGAGCACAATGCCGGGAGCCGTGATCGTTCACCACCACGCGAGGCACAAGACGTACCCTGGCGAGGTCACCGGATTCGTCTTCTTCGCCTGCCTCATCGCGTCCGTCGGCGGCTGCATCTTCGGCTATGACATCGGCCTCACCGGTGAGGACTGATCACTCCTCCTTGGGTGGCTCTCATTGCCAGCAGCGGCTCGCTCTGACGAGGAATCTCTCTTTGCTTTTGTTGCTGCTGCGGCGGCGTCGGCGATCGTGAAGCCGGTTTGACGTCGACGGAGGCCTTCCTGATCCAGTTCTTCCCGACCATCTACGAGCAGATGAAGAACCAGGTGATCGTGAACCAGTACTGCAAGTTCGACAGCCAGCTCCTGACCCTGTTCTGCTCCTCGCTCTTCCTCTCGGCCATGATCGCGGCTTTCCTCGCCGGCCCCATGGGCCGGAGCTTCGGCAGGAAATGGACCATGTTCGTGGCCGCGACGGCGTACGTCATTGGCGCCTGCCTCGGCGGCGTGGCCGTCAACTTCGCCATGCTGCTCACCGGCCGGATCCTCGTCGGCGCCGGCGTCGGCCTCTGCATCCACGTGAGGATCGATCATTCCGAGATTTTCGTACCAAGTCCGCGGATGATCGGAGCTGATCATCTGTTCTTGAGCTGTCTGCTGGTGGTGCAGGCTTCTCCGTTGTACATCTCGGAGATGGCGCCGGCGCAGCAGCGCGGGATGCTCAACATCCTGTTCCAGCTGATGATCACCGTGGGCATCCTGTCGGCGAACATGGTGAACTACCTGTCGTCCAAGATCGCGGACGGGTGGGGCTGGCGCGTGGGCGTGGCGTTCGGCGCCGTCCCGGCCGCCGTCATCGCTCTGGGCTCGCTGGTGATCCCGGACACGCCAGTCTCCCTCATCCTGCGCGGCGAGGCCGAGACGGCGCGCGCGACGCTGGCCCAGATAAGAGGGCTCAGCGACGTGCACGCGGAGTTCGAGGACCTGAGCGCGGCGTGCGAGGAGAGCAAGTCTGTGGCGCACCCGTGGCGGGAGCTGCTGTTCAGCGGCAAGTACAAGCCGCAGCTGACCTTCTCGGTCTTCATCCCCTTCTTTCAGCAGCTCACGGGGATCAACGTCATCATGTTCTACGCGCCCGTGCTGTTCAAGACGGTGGGGTTCAAGCAGAACGCGACGCTCGTGTCCTCCGTCATCACGGGCCTCGTCAACGTCTTCTCCACCTTCGTCGCCATCATGACCGCCGACAAGGTCGGCCGCCGCGCGCTCTTCCTGCAGGGCGGCACGCAGATGATCATCTCCCAGGTACTTGCTACAAACGAAAGCAGTATTGTACTATCGTTCACAAGAATGGAACGATGTCTGAGCATGCTTCCTCAATTGCGAATCGCAGATCCTTGTGGGCACCTTCATCGGGCTGCAGTTCGGGATGAGCGGCACGGGCGCCATCTCGGAGCAGTACGCCATGTGCATCGTGCTGTTCGTGTGCGTCTACGTGGCGGGCTTCGCCTGGTCGTGGGGCCCCATGGGTTGGCTCATCCCCAGCGAGATCTACCCGCTGGCCGTGCGGTCGGCGGCGCAGAGCGTCACGGTGGCCATCAACATGTTCTTCACCGCCTTCATCGGCCAGATCTTCCTCACGCTGCTCTGCCACCTCCGCTTCGGCCTCTTCTACTTCTTCGGCGCATGGGTGCTGCTCATGACGCTCTTCATCGCTATGCTCCTGCCCGAGACCAAGAACGTGCCCGTCGAGGAGATGGCGCACCTCTGGAGGAAGCACTGGTTCTGGAGGAAGTTCGTCGTCGACAACGCCGACGCGCGCGGCGCCGAGATGAGGAAGAGGATAGCGCTAGAGATGAGCTGATCGGTCGTTCCTTCTCTAATTTGATTGATTGTTCCAGGTAGGCAGGCAGGCCAAGGAAGATACTAGCAGAAACGCCGATTGAATTGAACCCGCGGCTGATTACATGATTCTTCGATCTGTAGCTAGAGTATGCAGCAGAACATATATGAATGGCCAGTGTTGTAGATTACTATTTGATGATACTACAGTAGCATACGAACCTCCTTGTATTGTAACCTTTCTGTTTCTGTTTCTTTGTTTCATGCCGAGTTGCCAGGAGGCATGACTTTTTCTTTTGTAATTGGTTGAAGCATACTGATTTCTCCTCCTACTGAAAATCTCACCTTTGCAGTTGTTTCCTGGCATGAACTATCGCTCTCCTCCCCCAAGCTCTATCTAGATTGAAGTCGCACTTCGGGGCTTAGACACAAAATTAAGAGAGAAGGCTTTATATTGCTGCTCCAAAACTGGCTTTACAAACACCACTCTTTTTGAAGAAAGCTTACAGACGCCACTAGGACTTGCTATTTACAGAGTTTTTCCCTCGCACTTTAGCAAAGTGGTGCAAGAACAAGGAGCAACCGAGCAAGTACTAGATATAGGAGTATATACATGATACAACACCATCCGGCCGACCGGATCGGTAGGTAGGAGCACGCCGGAACGCCGGTTCCATCACTGGTCGTCACTTGGGTCCCCAGAGCAGCAGGTGCATCACCTTGTCCGCCTTGCCGGCCGCCGCGGCGTCGCGCCGCGCGGCCGGCTGCCGCGGCTGCTTCCGCAGCTCGCTCGCCGACGCGGGCAGCAGCTGCTGCGCGGCGTCGCGGGCCAGCGCGCGGAGGCTGGCGAGCTCCCACTTGCTCTCGCGCCCGGTGGTGGTGCTCATGGCGACGGACTTTAAAAGAAAAATGTCTCGCAAGGTGATTTCTTGCGCTTCTCAAACCATGCCGCTCGCTGCTTTGAGACGGGGGCGCCACGCCCGCTTATATAAGCGGCGAGCGAAGCGGCAGGTGTCCGCTCCTCGCAAACTCGCAATGCGTGACGGCTCCTAGTCCTGGGCAACTTGCAGCCGCGGATAAGTGGCCGTGCTTAGCCGCAGGCAGTAAAAATATCTCGTGATTGATTAGGGACGAGAGGGCGTCGATCGCTTGGCCGGAAATATCCGGGTGACGCGGCGAGATTTTTTTTGTTGGCGCCGTGTCATCATCCCCTCGGCCTCGGCGGCATGGCGCGGACTCCTCCGTCTCGAAAGCTCGACGACGTGGCTGTGTCAGGCAGGCACGCCGTCTAAATCGCGAATCAATTGCGAGCCAGTGGTGCGTCCCCTGCCCCGCTGGCGCGGCGTTTTTCCACGCTCCGGTCGCTGGAGCGGCCAGAGTGAGTGGGGCTTCGCCGCCGGGTGGTCGCCGTCCGACAGGGAGGGCCATTCACGCCGGTGGGGCTCGCGACAAAGAGGGTTCTGGACGAGTCCCGAACCAAGGAGCGGTGGCTGGCTGCGGACGCAGCCGAGCCATGCGGTGAAGCTGTGAAAATCGGGTTGCTTGTCCGACTGTGTCGTCCTCGCCACGGTAGCCAGGAGAACCCGTGGACAGGTGGTCCGCAGACCGTCTTACGCAGATCCGACGAACAGTGCAGTACAAAGGGCATAGTGACCCGTGCTTTTCGTTGTTCCACGAATCCCGGATCTTGGTAGGATTTTACAGCCGCATTATTGTTCTCAGCCACATTATTTCTGAAAGAAACTTCTTAGCCATGTACTCTACTCGCTTATGACGGATTCAATTCAATTCTGAAGACTTTGCCATGCTTGTGGCGACCAATCGAACCGCTGCATGCGTAGAGACTAGAGTGTGGTTGGTGTCTTGGCGCACTCCCTGGGCAGGCCCGTTTGGTGCAGGCACCACGACAGGACTGATTCCTTCGGGGCGATGCCTGATCAAAACACAAGAGTCGAACTTGAGACCATTCATCCGTTTTGGACAGTGCTTCTCTCTTCCGCGTGGGTGCACCTATCCATGCCGCTCGTCGTCTCGAGCTCTCCCGTCCTCAATCTGCGACTCAATCCACTTCAACACCGACGTAGGAGAGAGGCCACGAAGTCGCTGCCGAGCACGCTAATCACAACGATATGAGGTGCTGCTAATCAAACAATATCATGGCTTTTTTCTAGGGATGCTAATTGTCAATCGACTGATTTTGTGCTTCCTATCAGTCGATGAACACTACCCCCTATGATCTTCATCCAACGGCGTCACAATGTTTCTTCTTCCTCCAGCTAAAGCTTCCTCTCTCTCTCTCTAATTCTCGGCATGCGCTCCCTCGCCTACTGCCTTCCTCCGGCCGTTCCCTGTGGCATCACCGCCGCCAGGTCCGCGACTTCTCTCCCTATCGTCGAGCTCCCTCACCTCAGCTCTGGCCCAACCGCCATCTCCCACTGCCCGCAAGCTAGGGCCAAGGCCATCCACCTTGCCAATCACGCTCATAATGATCGGGTTGCAGTGGCGAAGCTAGAGCTAAATAAGTAGGGGTGCACTACTGTAACATCCCGACCCTTAGGCCGTCGTTTTTAAGAACACTAATAGTTCATTAACATAAGTTACAAAAATTAAAATGACATAGCCGGGAAATTCATTAAATAAAATAATAACTCGATCCATTTTAGTGTTAGTAAATGTTTTGGTTGTTATTTCAATTTGGGAAGTTTTGTCTGAGGTTTGGAATATTTGGTGTTGGTTTTCATGTTTGAATTTCAGATTGAAATAATTTCTGGGATTTTGAACTCATGCATACATGATATTCATATGCGTACAGGATCTTCCTCGATTTTTTTCGTGGAAAATTTAGTTGGCCAAAAATCTCGCAAAATTCATCGTAGGCAGGATTCACAGGGAGTTAATTTCTGTGAATTTTGCAGAATTTTTAAGGATCGTTTGCATAGGTGGAAAATTCGTAAACTTCTCAACTAGTTTGAAAATTTGAAAAATAGTGAAGAACCTAATTGGGCTTAATCCAGCCTGCCCGGCCCATTACCAAATTCCGAAAATAAAATAGAAAAGAAGAGAGGCTTACCTCGCCCGGCCCGTTGCAGCCCAATCCAGCCCAGTCGGCCCAACTCCGAACCGCCTCCATTCACGCGTCGTCTTCTTCCTCCGGTCAACCCGCCGTCGCCGCCCAACCATCGCCGAGCCGCCACGCGGCTCTCGCCCATGCGTCGCCCTGCAGAAGAAGATCAGTTGCCGACGCATGCCTCGTCCTCTTCCGTGCCTTCTCGCGCAAGCGCCGTGCTGGAACCCATCCCTTTTCCCTCTCTCTCTCGTGCTCACTGACAAGCGTGGCCATCGGTAAGAAAAATCAACGAGAAACCGCCTCTGTTTCCTATAAAAGGAGCCGCTTAGCCTTTTATCCTCTTCCTGTTGTTTCCTTTATCCTCTAAAGCTTAGCCATACCCACCAACGCTGTTTGGATTTGGAGAATTTTGGGTTTTCCCCAATTCCGGCCACCGCCGCCATCGATGGAATTGGAGCTCGTCCGGTGAGCTCCACGGCTGCTTCTTGTTCCTTTAGCATACCTAGGACTAGATGATCTCATTTTCTTCTGAACTTGATCAAGGGATCGCGTGTAGAGCGCTGTTGTCGATTTTCTCCTCTGCTCTGCCGCCGGCGACCGTCGACCCGCCGCCTCCGGCTAACTCCGTCAACAAAGACCGTTCGGTGAGTTTCCTAGTGCCTTGTAGATGCTTAAGAGTAGCACGAGCTCGTAGTTTTCCTCTTCCTCCACTGCGCTCCGCGTTGCCGCTCCGCCGCGCTGCACTGGGCCGCATCGCGCCGCCGCTGTAGGGCGTCTCTGGCGACAAGACCACCATCGAGTTGAAGCTCTTGACCTCACGCGTTGATTGGTGCATGATGTCGACGTCGCCGAGCCTTAGTTCGTCGCCGGCGAGTCGTCCAGCCGCCGGGTTTACTGTACGCACGTTGATTTAAACTAAACACCCTTGAGCTGCCACTTGTCGCGCTGCGATTAGCCAGAAAATGTTTTAGACGTTTTTAGTTCGAAATAGATAGAAGAATAGTGAGGAAAAATTTAGAAAAATAGCTGGAAAAATTCCTTATGTTTTTAGGCTCCTTCTTATGTAAAAATATGATATAAGTGTTTAGGAAAAATTCCTAGTAACAAATAGGTTAGCCTTATGCTTTGTTTAAGAAATAATTGATTAGGGAATTTATATATAGAAAACAAGTAAGATTAATTTACTTTTGAACTTTTCAGAATCTATCTCCACTGTACACACATAATGGATCATAGGAAAAAATTGTTAGAAAAATAAATATCTAGACTTGTTTTATTTCTTAAGAAACAACATGTTTCTTTATGAGAATTTAATTGTTATTTGTATAATAGAATTGCATACATCTCTATAACTAAAATATATAGATTGTTATCCTAGTTGTCACATGAAGAACTAAAATGGTAGTTTCATGTAAGTTTTACTTTGAATGATAGACTCATTAACCTAATGCACATCTCATCTAACATATAGCTTTCTTTACACTGTATGAACTTATTTTCTGACTATGATAAATAAAATAAACCATAGGGCCACATCTCTAGGTTATACCATGATTAAGAAACTAAATATATACTAAGTTAAATAGAACTTCTTGTTAGCAAAATATAAATATGTCAGTTATAACTAATAGCTTATATTAGCATCTAGCATTTAAGAATATAATTGCAGATGAAAATATGATAGGAACATTTTCCTGATTTTACATGAGCATGTAAGAAATATTTATACAATATTCATATTCAAACTAGAACTCGATAACATATCTTTGCATCTCCTCTAAATATGTAGATTGCATATACATACATAGATGTACCCAAAATGATTATGGAAAATAAGTATCTTAATCCATAGGAATGTTTCCACATGTATGTAGCCTCATTTGCCTATAAATTACGCTAAAGTTATTTACTATGTAAATCTTGTTTAATTGCTCATGTCACCTTAAACTATGCTATGTCTAGATAATTTAGTTAGCTCAATGAAGCTTATCTTAAATGGATATATCTTATGCTCATGAATATATATATATATATATATATATATATATATATATATATATATATATATATATATATATATATATATATATATATATATATATATATATATATATTGCACTCATATGCATGCCTATTGTAAATGAATATTTTAACCCATAAGGGTGTTTCTATATGCACTGGGAACATATAGTTTTATTTTACATATACATCATCCTAAGGATATTTGTTATAAATATCTAGTTTATTTGCTCATGTCTCTTTGAACAACACCATGTTCATCAATAGAAATAATTATGGATTTAATATAATAGATATGCACGCAATCACCATCAATAAAATATATGCATCTCACCATGTTTCCTTTAGGAATTTAATAAATAAATATTTACCCATACTATCATGTTAACCTTTGCCTTAATTAATTTAAATAACACTCATGCATGTTTTCTTTTAAGAGAAAATAGGTCATAAATAATTTGTCTAGGTGAATATGGCCTATATAAGGCCAGGAATTTATCTTATGACAAATAATCACGGAAAAGTAAATGGAACAACGTAAACCTAGGTTGACCTCTTTTCTAGTTATTTACCGATAGAACTCGATAACGTGTATACGAACTCCGAATACATATTTATTTTCATGAAATGCATTCCATAATCATGCTCTTTGGTTTTTATTTGAAATATTTCTATTAATTATTGTAGATTTTATTGGATCTTCTTGGATGGCTTTATTTGGATTTCTCGGTGTTTATCGCAAACGTGAGTGAATCGTCGGAGGACTACATCACGTGAAGATCAACATTTGAAGATCGCCATGTGAATTATATAAAGGTGCGAGGCAAGCACATCCCTTGATCATTTTGATCCTATGTTTGCAAGTGCATTTAAATACTTAATCTGTAGGATTAATTTGTGCATAATTTATATCATTAAAAATGTTTACTTGGGAAATGGTAGATACTACCTATTGATTTTATCCCCTTGTTAGAATATATCATACTCCCTTGTAACCATAGGTTGGGCTATCATAATGGTCATATGCTCTAAGCTTCATGATATAGTTAATTACTAATTAAGCTTGCTAAAATGGAATGCTATATTTTGTATAAATGTAAGTACATGTATAATCATTAAATTTACTGATTATGTTGATGGGAAATCCTTGTTATTGACATATGATGATAATTTAGATGTTGACGGGTTTTGATGTGATAATGTTAAATTGGATTAATGATTGTTTGATAATCATGATTTTGAAGACCCGTCGCATCGCATAAGGACCGGTACATTTGTAACTTGATTTAAGGAAACATCGTGCGACCATGGATGATGGTATGGGACGGCCATGGCTAAGTAATTAGTTGAATGTTGCCTTGCCTTCTAGAAGTAGAGAATGTATGGATATTTTACCCGATCTGGTATTTATTCAGAGGGACCTCCATCACTACGGTTTTGGGCTCAAGGTTTACCAATACAATGAATTGTACCCTTTTAATTCCTGCCTAACTATCCATATTTGAAGGAGGGGATAAATTGTACCTCTGGGATGTTAGTTGGTAGGTACGGAGGGTTGTTTACAATTTAGGGAAGGCAAGGTTAGCAAACGGCTAATGAAAACGTCATGCGTGATACTGATGTGCACACTTCGTGAGTGCACGGTGCTTGCAACACCACAGATGGTCACTCACTGTCCATGGGTACAGCGTACAAACTCTGCAGAGTAATTAATCCATTCGAATGGCCGTGCTTGCGGTCTCAAGCTCCTTAATGATAGGTCTTTGTTTAGAGAATGGTTGGGAATAAAATTTGATCATGATTATTATGGTTATTAATATATGAATGGCATAGTTGATGATTGTTGTAGGAACTTGACTTGGAGGTCAAGTATGACACTTTATATTTATGATGTTTACTTGTGCTTACATTTATGCAATTTATATTCAAGCAATTTAATTTAGTAATTATTTCATTAATCAAGTTTAGATTGCCATTTGCTCATTTATGCAAATTTACCCATATTATACCTTCCTTTATTTGGCCTTGCATATAATTATAGTTTTGCTATTATTCACCTGCATTGCTTGCCTCCGATAACTTGGTTTCAGATATGACATCGATCGTGGTGAGGAACAACGCCGTTCTTTCTAGGAGTTCAACTTCCAGTCAATTGCCTGTGGGATGAACACGGGGCACACGCTGGATATTTGAATTCCTTTATGTTACCGCCGTGTTTATTTCTTAAGGTATTTCGTCGGCCGTTGAGCCAATATTTTGTAAATTTTAATTAAATTTGATAGTTAAATTTTGATATGGTTATGATTCCACTGTGATTTCCGTGTGTACTTGACATTGATCCTGGGGCAAGTACGGAAAACACAGAGTTTTGGATGTTTTATTTACCCGGGACGCCGCAACTACTTCTTAACACATAGAGAAAATACCTCATTTTGCAGTCAATGGGTGCATAATGTTGAAATTAGAGGATGCATATATGATGAAAAACAAGTCAAGGATAGGAGAAATCTAAAAATCGGTGGGGGCATTTGCACCCAGTAATGCATATGTAGCTTCGCCACTGTCGGGTTGCCCAAATCTTAAGGCATTAAAGCAGGTATGATGGTATGTCTGCTTGCTGGCGTCTCAGCGAGGCCAGTCAGCCCAGTGATGCGGAGTGGTGGTGGCGGCCCCATCATTCTTTAATGCGATGCGTTTGTGAGGTGCGACGTGGAAGGATTTGAGAGGAAGAGGAGTGGCCAACTCCAAAAGAAATCCATTTCGCCCACTGATTGCTAGCGTCCAGTGGATTTCCCCTCTCTCTCTCCTGCTTTCTCTCTCTCACGTCGGATTTCGTCAGCTGAATTGCTCTTATAATACTTGCTCTTAGAGGTTGATAGACCTCAATATAATTGGAGAAAGTAGAAACCTATTGGTAGAGAGCATCTCCCTCTTCTCAATTTTTTCTCGAACGCTCCCTCTTCTCAATTTTACAGACCAACTTGTGCAAGTGCAAGGGCAAAACCAAAAAATAAAAGATTATACAATACAAGTAAGCAAAAGGAGAAGATACTAAACTCAACATTCATATCCCTAAAAAAAAAAACTCAAAATTCATCGGTCATGTTTCTCAGGAAAAAAGAATCATCAGTCATTCAAACCATAAGCTTTATTATTAGCGTCCAAAAAATACAGTATATTTTTCCCACAACAATGTGAAATAGAAAAAAAATATATGCGTCACGACAAGCGAAGAAAAATAAATAAAGGAGTGACACAAACTTGAAGATCCCTGTGCCACGACCCACGACGTCATGGCAAGTGGCAACGTGCAGGGCACCGCGCCACCACCGCCCCAGTTCCTCGGAAACAGAGTGAGTGGACGCGTCCCGTTGGGGCCGAAACCGGCGGCGCGCTCCCAGTTTCCCCCGTCGCCCACCTCCGTTTCTCCGCCGGTTTCCCGCGCGCCCGCGTATAAAGCGGCCTCCGCGCACACTCCCTGCAGAGATCACGGGACAAGGCAAGAGAACCAGTTCATCAGTTCAAGCAGCGTTGCGACCAAGCGTCCGGCGAGTGACCGACCGTGATGGCGGCTGCGGCGGCGAGCAGGAAGGCGCCGTCGCTGGTGGTGGCGGCGAGCATGGGCGCGGTGGAGGCGCTCAAGGACCAGGCGGGCCTGTGCCGCTGGGACTACGCGATCCGCTCGCTCTACCACCGCGCCGCGGCGCCCCGGATCCAGGCCCTGTCGGCCAAGCTCTCCGACTCCATGTCCGCGCCCGCGGCCGAGCTGTCCCGGGGGAACGCGCGCGGGCCGTCGGCGGAGGACGCGAGGATGCGGAAGGCTTACCACCTCGTCTGCTGGGGGCCAAACTGATGGCTTGTTTCTGTCGTCTAGGCGCGTGTTGCTCCAGGCCTCCATTCATGATCCATCCATCCATCTATCGTCGTTGTAAATCAGCAGATGAGAGAGCGATGCAGTGTTCATCTTTAGCTTCGATCATTCTGATCCCCTAGAAATGAAAAAAAAAAAGGGAATTTGGGCACACTGTTCTTGTGTATTCTGCTCTTTCTATGTACTACTTATCACTTATGCTTTGACGATTACGGATCCAAGTCCAATCTGAAGTGAGGTAGCTGTGCACTAGTACCAGTTGTTTCTGGACAGGCAAGATTTGAGTTGCAAAATGAAACTTCAGATTTGCCAAGTGGAAAGTACCTAGTAATGCTATGCTTTACTTGGAAAATAACACTGCATAGAGCCAGTGCTGATTATCCTGACGGTAGTAGCTCGGAGCGCGGGCGGATCCGGGTCAGATACAATATGCTTGGATGCAGCAAATCAGGAACCTGTGCAGAGGAAGCAAAGGCGTGATTGAGTGCAGCGTTGGTGAAGCAACCAGTGCCTGACTGCCGAGTTCATCAACGCTGCACTCAATGATGCCTTCGCTCCTCTTTTCTTGCCACTCTTCATGTCTCCAACGTGAGGTGTTGGTCTGACGACGCTTCCCATCGCGTGTGGTATTATAACGCGAGCTATGTGTACTGCACGCTTTTGTCCAGTTTAGGTCCATCGCCCCTCGCATGTACTGCTATCAAACGTTGTACTACTACTAGCGCCACCGTTTGGTCGAGGATCTCTATGGACTGACAACGAAAGTTTCTGAAATGTACTGCTAACTAACGTTGTACAATTTGTTGCCATTTCCAGGAACTGCTGATGTACTAGACAGACAGTACAGACTGTACTGCATCGTGCATCTCTGTTCAGATTGTACCAGTACTACTTCGTACGGCCTATTTGCCCACGACTTGCAAAACACGATGCCATTCACGGCTGAGCAGGCACAGAAGCAAAATGCATCGCCAAAGGCAAGAAACTGGAAAAGGAAAAAGAACAGATTCAGCTACTTTCCTAACCCATCGACATTACAGCTCACATGTCAACATCTCCTTACATTTGATCAACTTTTTACGTGCACTGAGTATAAATTTTTGTAGTACCAAACTTCCAAAATTGAAACCAGGTATATTAACTCTGCATTCACAGCAAACGATGCAAATAAATAGTAAAAGATAGAAAGGCGCTCAAGAAGGGGAAAATGCCAAAGGACTCGCAATGGTGCTAGAACAGGGCAACCTGAACATCCGCATTCACATGTATCAACGAATAATTACTCTGGCTGCCGGAATAAGTCTTGCAACTGATGCAGTGGTACACTGATAATGATTGTTTCACTGGTAGCGCCATTCATGTGGCAGCAATGGCTGTTCAATGTTATTGTCAACCTTGTCATCGCAAGTTCGCAACGGTGACTGCACCTTGTCCTGTGGATTTTGTGTTGTCAAAGAGGTCTGGGATCACTCCTGTGGCTGCGGTGATGGCATAGGTAACTGCTGCTCCTCCCTTTGCACAGATTGCTCACTCTGCTGGTGTCGATCACTTTGCCATGCCCAAACCATATCCTTAAGTGCAGGCCTTATTTCCTCTTTCACAAGCTTTTGATACTCTATAGTGTCCCCATTGGTCTTTTTCAACTCAACTAAAAGGAAAGAAGGAGCAAGCTCAAAAATCTCTGCATCAAGCTCAAGAAAACCCTTGATTCCTTCCTTTGGTGCAGCCAGTTTCAAAAACCCATTTTCTTCCTTCTTAATTTTGAGCTTCAAGCGCTCGGCCAGTTCATTTAGCTTAGCAAATACAGTTCCTGCTGGTTGCCTAGTGGTGAACCTTTCTTCCCTCCTGCCACGTTTTTCTACAAACAAATTAGATAGGTCAAACCCTGTCGAAAGGAAATGATATCAAAAGCATTCAAGTTTTGAAGGCTTGATGCCCGTTGATTCTCCCCTGAATTACTGCGTTCTGTCGGGTCAGAGGTTGTGGCTTCACCGTTGCACACACTGTCTCTTGTTTCATGCTTGATCTTCAGTGCCTGTCCCTCAATGGATCTTCTGTACCAAGTGGTTCTCTTTATCCTTGAGATAGAAATTCTAGTGCTTGGATCTGGATCGAGCATCCTATAAAGCAGGTCCTTCAACTCAACAGAAAAGGAACGAGGGCATCTATATTCAGCTTTGGAAATCTTCCTATATATCTCAATAAGATTTGAGTCATGAAAAGGAAGGTAACCAGCCACAAGCACAAAAAGAATCACTCCACAAGACCAAATATCAGCCTTCGCACCATCGTAACCTCTCCTACTGAGCACTTCAGGAGCAACATAAGCTGGAGTTCCACAGGTGGTATGAAGGAGGCCATCTTGTCTCTTGGATTCAGCCAGGGCACTTAGACCAAAATCGGAGACCTTTAAGTTCTCATTCTCATCTAGAAGTAGGTTTTCTGGCTTCAAGTCGCGATGGTAGACACCACGGCTATGACAATAATCCACGGCACTGATCAGTTGGTGGAAGTACCTTCTTGCAACATCCTCACTGAACTTCCCCTTGGTTATTTTTTTGAAAAGCTCGCCACCTTTAGCATACTCCAAAACAAAGTAAATCTTGCTCTTGCTAGCCATTACTTCAAAGAGTTGCAAAACGTTTGGATGCCTTACCAATCTCATTATTGAAATCTCTCTCTTTATCTGCACCATTAACCCAACCCTCACGACCTTGTCCTTATCAATTATCTTTAATGCAACACCCTGTCCACTTCCAAGATTCCGAGCATAATATACCTTTGCAAAGTTCCCTTGTCCCAACTGCCTCCCAATTTCATAACGCCCCATCAAAATGGTCCTCCTCTCTTCCATTGTATCAATCTATATAGCGAGTGAAAGAGAAATGAAGCATCCAATATCCACTATCAACTGCTATTGTATCAGGCTATTTTTAGATGGTACACACTATCATCACCAAGGCCATAGCCCGCAAAGAGAGAAAATCCCTCGACCTTCTGTGCCCCAAAACACAGGGAGAAATTGAACCACTGTGCAACCTCTCCTCCTTTAAGAAGTTAACAGGATATTGAAGGGAACACGGGCAAAGCTTTCTGATGCCCAGTTACACAATGCTGCTAATCTTTTCTGCTGCAATCACTGGAGAACTGCATGGAGAAAGTACAAATCCAGTTAGGGCAATCATGTGATGCAAATGGTACCAACATGAAGCAACTCTAATGTAGATGAGTAGATCAATAGTTACTTCAAATGTCGAAGCTGTTATAGAAGCCTACAACAGTACTACGATACTTCTAAGGAATCAGGTCCCTATGTCATTGTGAAATAAATTCCTTGGAAATCACCAGAACAACAATCCTATCAGAAGTTCAGCAATGCCCAAACTAGAGCCTAGCAGTATGAAATTTCGACACCAACAGAAGGGGTATCACGCAATAATAATAAAACCAGAATTTATTGATCAAGATCCAAAAATCTGAGCAACGGCAGCAGTTTAAAGCAGGCTAGCACAAAAATGCTCTTTTCACAACGCACACCACATCAGGAAGCATTTCCAACCCTAGCTCATCGCAAACTTAGCTATTCATGAACTAATCATCAAGTAGTACAAAAGACGCCTTAGCCGCCTGATGTACAAGTTTATAACCAATAATAACTTTTAAGAAACAGAAATACTTCCATGTACACAACAAGAGACAAGAGTGAAGGCCATCCCTCACCTGCCCAAGAACCGGCGAGCGAGGAGAGACGGGTCCCAGATATCCCCGATCCCGGCCGCGCTCGATCCTGCGCAAAGAACAAATCGAAGCCGGGCAGCTCCTCCTCCCATTGACCCTCGGAAAGCTTCTAGTATTCTTTTCGTTCGCCTTCTGCGCATCAGCATCTCCGCGTTTTGTCCGCCCACATGCGCACAGGTGTCCACTGAAGTTCAACACCCTTGCGTCCGGACAGCCAGCGCGGCCTGTCAGTGGGTCCCATCGTCCCGGCCCACATCAATACATCAGCAGGCCCAGCAAGCAAACTTCTTTGAAGGTCCATTGGGCTAAAGGCCCACACCACTCTGCACGTTCTCTTCTCGACCGCGCCGTCGCCGAACAGGAGTGCGGCACGGCCGTCGGCGGCGGCCATTGCCGGAGGCATGGATAGCATCTTCGTCGAGTCAGGGAAGACCACGCCCATTCCGTGCTGCTGTTCAGGCGGTGTGTCACCATGGGGTCTCGAATCCCCAAGTGGAAGCCCCCAGCCCGCGGGCGGCGACCTTGTGGAGAAGTCAGACGTGTGAGTGGCCGCCCGCCCACGCCACTCCTTCCGAGGCTTACCCTTCCCGCGCGAGTCTCCACCGGACCAGAGACAGGTACGAGACCGTTCTTGGCTTTCCCGCTTCCAAGCTACAGTTTTCTATGCTCTTGTGGCCATGGCTCACCGAAGTAAACTCACCAGCATGCAGCATGGGAAATTTTTAACAGTGTTTGGCAAGACCAAGAAACGAAGCAAGAGCTAATCATGACGTGCAAAATGTATTTGAATCTAAATCCGAGCCGTCCACTAAGTCACACTCTGATCACGGCATAAAAAAGTGCTTTCTTTTTCTTTGGTGTGCAGGCAGATGCAGGCGCGCGTGCTCAAGTCAACATCTCCTTCTAGGATGGGCCGACCCCTTGTGCCACCCGGCCTAACTCGTGTGATTCTCAAGTAAAAGCATCTGTGATTCTGTGACCTCGATTGCTCGTCACCATTCTTATTTCTTAAAGAATGTGGTAGGATTTGACTCCTCTCTAGATAGTTCATTGTAGCAAACCTCACAAAGCCGAAGCCGTTTCTTACAGCAGATCTAGCTTGTTTGGCAGCCAACCAAGCTCCTTCCACACACTGTGCAAAGACAAGAAAAGGCGTCAATTTTTCTTTTCTGGGTAAAGGAAGAGAAAGAATGATCTCATAAGCTGCAACAAGTGATGAAGAGCTTAGGATTCGTGTTTGTGTTGGTCGTGGCTGCAGCATTGATCAAGCCGTCTGGTGGAGTAGGCGAGAAGGACTGGGAGCGTTTCGTGTTGCAGTGGAGGCAGCATCCTTCTTCTCCATCTCCTCTTTTGAACGGGTATCTGGTAAGACGTCCAGGCGTTTGTTCTTTGCATCAGTACATAGTTGAAAAAGATTTATCACACTTTTATGCTTTCTTCTCACTCGAGATCTGTCATAAAATTTCAATACGAGTTCCTTTTGATTCTTTTTGAAAATTGGCTCTTTGAAATCAGCAGCTGACCAGCTACTTTCTTAAAAAACTGAAAAAGGGTCTGGAGTTTACTCAGTACTTCAGTTACCAAATTAATGCCAGGGAATGAGTTTGTCAAAGAAAATGTCAGGGTGTCTATCCCTATATTCTGCCTCTTTTTTGTTACAGATTTTGCTATCAGACTTAAATTATGTCATGAGTTTGAAGTTGTTATGTGCATAAGAGCTCACTGCTTAGACTGGTTTGTGGATGGACGCAGGCAGACAAAATTTGGTCAATATGCTTACGTTACATGGTTGGTTCAGAGGAAATATTGGGCAATGTACTGCCATTTGCTTCAGATGAACTATCAAGTCGTTCCTCAGAGAATCATTTGAAGACAATGTTATTTCTGGAGCTTCTAGGTCATCTCCCTCCTGAAAAATTATCTATTACCTGTGATTGTATCCGTGCAAACTATTTTGATTTGGGAATTTCACAAGAATTCAGTGTTGCATTGAGTACCTATCTTGAGAACCAGCAGTCACTGATTGGTTTAAACTACTATCCAAGACGGCAGTTGTCTGATAAATCGATTGAAGATGCTCCTGCCATGGCTCCGATTCTTGCGCCACCGATTTCCTCTGGTGAGGAAGCCCAGTTTACCCAATCTACGACAGACACACCATTTACTCCTTCCAAATCTTTTAACATTGGACCTCCCATCCAACGTCACCACAGTAGACCTGCACAGAAGCATCGGGGAGTGCCTCCTCCAGTTTCACCTTTAGAGAAGCACAAGGACTACATAAAACTAGTCTTGATTGCTGTTCTTCCAACTGCGGCAGTCTCGTTTGTTGTAGCATTTCTAATTTTCTACTGCTGTGGGTGCAACAAAAGCAAGGTCTCTGTTAGTGAGCAACGAGATGACCATCCTCTTCTTCACTTGCAGTTGGCTACGCCTGGTGAGGCAGTATCCCTTTTTCAACCTACCATGGATTGTTGTTTGTACAGTAACATAGAACTTTCTGTTTGCAGGTTCGTCACCTGATGCCCGTATTCCTTCCAATCCACTTGACAAGGATGATCAAACGGGTAGGCAGAGGGCGTCCAAATCTGGAGCCAGCATGAGC
This sequence comes from Eragrostis nindensis, assembly GCA_012490785.1. NCBI lineage: Eukaryota > Viridiplantae > Streptophyta > Magnoliopsida > Poales > Poaceae > Eragrostis > Eragrostis nindensis. The sequence goes on from JAAXCT010000130.1 coordinate 136,033, forward strand.
CACTGCTTTACATGCTGGTTTAAAAGATCTGATGCCACAGAACCTTCACAGGTGACTGGAGAAATACAAGAGAACAATGCCCCAAGTGATGCCCCTAAACCAATGCCGCCCCCACCACCTCCACCTTTGCCACCTAAGGCTCCTCCTCCCCCACCTGGACCACCCAAAGGTTCTAAATCAAGACTTACTCAGCCATCACCTGTTGAGTCAAGTCGTTCCGAAGGTTCATCTGCAGGCGAGCAGACTAGTGAGTCATCTGAAACTGAAGTTAATGCTCCAAGAACCAAGCTTCGACCTTTCTATTGGGACAAAGTTCTTGCTAATCCTGATCAATCAATGGCATGGCATGACATCAAATTTGGTTCTTTTCAGTAAGTCTTATTATCAGAGATAAAATTATGACTAAATTTTGCCTGCTAGCTTATATTTGACAAATTGCATTTTTGCAGTGTGAATGAAGATATGATAGAGGAACTGTTTGGTTATAATGCTGGTAACAGAAATAACTTCAAGGACAGGGAATCCCTCTCTGCAGATCCTTCACCCCAGCACATATCTCTTCTCAATGTAAAAAAATCATGCAACCTGGCAGTTGTTTTTAAGGCAATGAATATCAGGGCACAAGAGGTTCATGATGCTCTCGCTGAAGGTATCTGTATACTCACTTGATGCTATTGCCATTTCTTTTTAAATGCAGCTAGTTTATTGATAACAAGTGCACTTTAGTAAATCTCTAATTACAAGCCAATTTCTCAGATAGATGACACTGCAATAACTTATAAGTGAAGTTTTTTTAAGTAACTTTTCTGATAAATTGTAGGGTGCTGGCTACCTTTCTTAAGTTATCAAGAAGAAGCTATATTTACCCATGCAGCTTGCTTAACTAGAAAAAAGTTGCCATTCAATAAATCTGAGGTTACAAGCTATTGCACAGCCTTGTTACGTTTATAAGCAAAGCTCTTTTAGAAAATTTGATGATGATCGCCTGTTGGATGGTCACTACCTCTTTTAAGTCAAACATAATCATTCATTTACATCGACATAATTTTTCCTGGCAACATATTGGGCATGTTTTAAATCTATATCATGTTGTTCATCTTTCATTTCTGGAGGACTCAAGGTCATTCACATTATAACGAACTAATGGATGCATGTGCTACATATTCTGTTTCTGCATATGTATGTTTGCTAGCATCAACATGAATCTTGGACTACTGAAGCGAAGCCTAGTTAGTCTTTAGAGACCTCATGTTAATGATTTTTCTAACATTGTATATTGTTTCTGTTTGTGAGATCTTCTAGTTGTGCTGCTGCTTTTTAGTGTGGGCCTTTTGTTCAGGTCATATCGGTCACCAGTTCGTAGCTGGTATTCTGAGTGTCACTATATGTATACTTTTCATTTCATCTTCACAGTCTTGTGGTTAAGTGCTCCTACAGCGCCCTCAAATTTTCTGACATTGGATTCACCTCGTTCTGTTCATAAGGGAATGAACTTCCTAGGGTGATTCTTGAGACAATCTTGAGGATGAAGCCTACTGATGAGGAGGAGCAGAAACTCAGGCTTTATGACGGGGATTTCTCGCAACTAGGCCTGGCAGAACAAGTGATGAAGTCACTACTCGATATACCTTTTGCCTTCAAGAGGATCAATACTTTGCTTTTCATGTCCTCATTGCAAGAAGATGCTTCAAGTCTCAGGGATTCATTCCTCCAATTGGAGGTAAGCTTACCTTAAAAAGGTTGACTGCTGTATTAAATCTGAAAAAAATAAAAAGAAAGAGAGAAACTTACCTTTTATTGCAAGTACATATACAGTGACATTAATGTTTGCTTGTTGCCAGGCTGCTTGTGGAGAACTAAAGCACCGTCTATTTTTGAAGCTGCTAGAAGCTGTTCTCAAAACTGGAAACCGTCTGAATGATGGGACCTTTCGTGGTGGTGCTAATGCATTCAAACTTGACACCCTTCTGAAGTTATCGGATGTCAAGGGTGCTGATGGAAAGACCACATTGCTGCACTTTGTGATTCAAGAGATTATTCGATCTGAAGGCATCCGTGAAGCAAGGTTGGCCATGGAAAGTGAAATAAGTCCACGTGCTAGTACTTCCGATGACAATTCCAACGAATCTCCTCAGGAAGATAGTGATTACTACTCCCAACGCGGCCTTAAGATTGTTTCTGGGCTCAGTAGTGAGATGGACAATGTCAAAAGGGTAGCCGCACTAGATGCTGATGTCTTGTCTGCCAGTGTGTCGAACCTCAGACTTGAGTTGATGAAAGCTAAAGAGGCCCTGAATGAAATTGCAACAATAGAAGAGGCAAGTCAATTCTACCACTTGTTGGAACAGTTTGTAGAAGATGCAGATAATGAGACAAAATTTCTGCTGAACGAAGAAAGAGATTGAGATCATTATTAAAGAAAACAATCCGTTATTTCCATGGTAATGATACTAAAGATGATGGTTTTCGGCTGTTTGTGGTTGTAAGAGATTTCTTGGTGATGCTTGACAAGGCATGCAAGGAGGTTGGGGCATCACAAAAGAAGGCTGTGAATAAATCGCAAAGCAATGGCAATTGTAATGTAACATCCCAGTCAAGCCCCCAGCAGCTACAGTTCTCTGCTGTTTTAGATGATCATTTAGATAGTTCAGACTCTAATCATTAACAAATGAGAGTGATATCCTGTACTCTATATGTATTATTATAGATTTAGTTTTTTCCCCTGGGAACATTGTAGAAAATCCAAATATATTAGCATTATAGATACAGATGTCACATGGAAACATTTACACGTGCAAGCTCCTATTAATTTCTTTCTCGTTCTCATTTAGCTTGTTCGTCGTGCCTGCTGCAATTTAGCAGCTACAGTGTTCGCAGTTATTTCTTCAGCATCCACTACAATGTTCGTAGTTATTTCTTCAGCATCCGCTACAGTGTTATGGTGCAGCCAGGGCCATTGTGCTACCTACCTTTTTAATCATAGCCATTTAAGTTACGCATGATCCCCACCCGTGTTAGCTTCGTAGTAGATGCATGGAAGAGGAAATACATGCAAAAAAATATCCGGAAAGATAGGCAATAAATTTTCAGATCGTGATCTGAGCCGTTAGCCGCCGATCGGACGGGCAGAGCGCGAGCGAGGGCCAAGGGCTCGGTAGATGCGCCTCTCCTGGCCGGGCCTTGCGCGGCGCGACCCGTCCTTCCCCGCTCGTGCAAGGGCTTTGCTCCTCCCCTCGAAACCCTACCCCGCGACGCGCGCGAGCGATCGCGAATTCCCCCGCCGCGAGGTCGCGGATCCACTGGTCGGCGGCCGCGATGCTGGGCCCTCCGCGCCGTGGTCCGGCGTACAAGACGAAGATGTGCGCGCTGTGGCAGCGCGGCGGCTGCTCCCGCGACACCTGCAGCTTCGCGCATGGCAATGCCGAGCTCCGCCGGTTCCCCGGCTCCCGCTCCTCCTTCCCGCCCCGCCCCGGTATACATAGCCCTTTCTGCCGCCTCCATTCTTCCTCTCGTACGGATTTGGCAGTTGCTTAGTTATGTTTGGAGATCTCCACCTGGGTTCAGTGATTGCTGATTTGGGTGGGGTGGATGCTTGAAATTCTGCGAATTCTCGTTTTTGTCGTATTATTTTGTTGTTAGGTTTGGATGTATGAGTACCTGATTGATGAAAATAATGTGTGGTGGGTTGAATAATGACCTCAGAATATATCCTCTTTGGGAAACAGATAATTGCATAAGCGATGTTTCACGAATTGCGCTACCTTCCGGAAATGGCTGGTCATAATAGCCATTTGATTTACCGTACTGTGGACGGTATGAAATGTCAGAGTGCTAATGCATAAGAAGAAAATTCATCAATGCTGCAAGTGGCTGGTGTTCTATGGTTCAGGAGGATATCTTTTACTTTAAAAGAGAGGAATTAGGAGAATTGGTTGCTGATAAGGACTAGTTAAAGATTGGTTATATATGATTTGAATATGGATTGCCTCTTAGTTTTTCTCCTTTTTATATACTTCCGGGCATTTTGGTTCAAAGGGAACCTTGTTTTTGCTTCATAACTCATTACGTAGTGTGCTCCCTATTTTTTTGTTGTCTATTTTTTGTGCTTGTGTGATTTATTTTATTTATATGCATAAGTGCTTGAATTGAACCTCAGTTGCTGCATATAGAAAATAATTCTAACAAGTGGAAGCTTGTTGCAGAATTAGGCGGCATTCTTAATGGTTGTTGTTTGATTTAACTACCATTCAAATTAGCAGAATCGTGAGCAGATTTATTAGACTCAACTGCTGCCAGAGGATAACACGACCTTTTCATAGACTCTTCAGTTATTTCGATGATTTGTTGTGACTATAATGCTTGCCCTATACCAAGAAGGTGGACTTATCGGTGTCTTGGATGATGACTCTACTGAATGATGCCCACAATACGTTCGATGTGCTATCATCACGTTCTTAGCAGCTTGTACAAACTGAGCCACACGTCCTTGAATATTGTGCATCAGCTAGTTCCATCAGGAAGTATTGTTGTCACTGGTAATTGCAAGTTATTGTACTTCTTGCAAGTATCCACAGAAGATGTCTGGACAATTTTGAGTAGATTTATATGGTGATATTGGGATTACGGAAGACCTCACCTTGTCATATCTAATTGCTATATGAGGTTGTTCATGGTGCTCCCAGCAATTTGATTTCCAACTATCAACGTTATGAGTCTGGTATTATCTTAATGGGTGCACCAGTGGTTTGTTATCATATTATGGTATCTACTCATGTGTTAATCGTCGGCCCTACTTTCTTGTGGCTAATGGTATTATCTTGGAGCCCCTTCTACTTATGCTCTATTATTGAATTATCTTGTAGCTCAAAGGTCGTGGTAAGCTTAAACATGCTTATGGTTGTCCAATCTATGTATTTATACATTTTCGTTCTGCATCGTATGTACTTCTTTGTATAAAATTGTTCTCTGAACACAGGGAGAAGAGAGTATAGAGGTGAAGACTTCAGAGACAGGTTTGATAGGAGGCGCTCGCCTCGTAGAAGGTATTCCCCTGAGAGAGATTCCAGGGGTCATCGCTCCCTTCACGACCGAAGACCAACTTCTCAAGAAAGGGGTAAATATTTCTCTCCTCCCCCCTCCCTCTCAACCTCCCTAAGTCTTTCTTGGCATGTGGAAGCATGTGCGTGCTCATGCCCCAAGTTAGTGGATTGCCTGCCTACTCTACATCTGCAGCTGCTCATTTTTACATTCTACAAGTCCATCAGATAGTTTCATATATTACTTTAATTTTATTTGCAGAATCTAGTTATTCACGATCTCCCAGCAGGAAGAGGTATGTGATGGGTATATATATGATTTAATTCTAAATATATATTGGACTTATCTATACTACTGCTGCTTGTAAATCCGAGTCAATTGATTTGTTGTTATCTTCCTTGTTTCTATGATCTTAGTTCTTCATTATTGTTAATTCTTACTCTATTTTCTTCTTAATATAATGATACGCAGCTCTCCTGCGTGTTCGAGAAAAAAAATTTATTGTTAATTCTTTGATGTGCCGAACCTGCTCTTTACAAGTTGTGCAGTTCTTTCGTTAATCTCTCTCATCATTTGTATAACTGTCACAGCTTCAGTTTACTATCGAACATTACCTTGAAGCATCCTCCCTGGAAAATATTGTTGTTTCTTGCAAACTCACTTTTGTAGTATTTATGATCGATATTATATGTTTTTATTATATCGACATGAACATGTAACGTATTTTCCTGATGCACACTTGTTCTATGCTTTATGCCATGTCAACATTTAATAGATCATCAGAGTTTTAAAGGCTTCAAATGTGCTTCAAACGATATAATTGCCTCTGATAAAATGCCTTGAGTAGATTCTTCTTCACTCATTTGATTTGTGGGCCTCTCTTACTGTGTTAATTGTGTGAAGATTGAAGAGCCATATTGATATTGCACGGTACCTTTTCACATTCTAATCTCTTTCTTTCTCAGTGAAAGGAGGCATGAGAAGAAGCCTGATGATGGAGAAACCAACTCATCCAGGAGTTTGAGTGTCTCTGACAATAATGATGATAGAAAAAATGATAAGTTCTCAAGCGGTGACGACAAAGAGGATCCCGACAAACAGGTCTGACGCATAATCCATTTCATAGCTAAAAGTCTCTTTTGGCACGCCTGTCACTGTATTATATTAAGATTAGAGATTATTCTGCAGCTGAAACACATAAGAGAGGATATGGAACTTCTGCGTGATGATAAATCTCACCTGGAGGTCAGTTATACGCTCTCTGCTTACTACAATATAGTCCATGCTAGGAAGCTATGCCAGCTTTTGGTAATGTTTATATGGTGGATTGAGAACTTCTGATGCTTGCATTTCTGTACCAGATGTACAAAATGTTGGCCAATATCTATCTTTTTATGGGATTTAACGGTTTTGTTACTTAGCTGCATTACCGAGCTAGATAATGAATTCGGTGTGTATATGTTACTTAACCGTGACATATTTATCCTAAAGTTACCAAGCTGTCCATCTCTGATTGATTTCTGAAAAAAATTGAATGTCACTTATTTGCCTATTTTGTTACAATGGTAACTGGTATCTAGAGTAGAGCTGAATATTGTGTTCCTCTGAGGACCATTTGGTATTGCAGTCCTTGCATCTAATAAACTTATGGAAGAGTGTCTATGATAGTTTAAACTTTAAACTTTTTTGTTGAGCTTTAATTTGATAATTGTGTGTTAATCACTGCCGTGTTTCACGATTGCTCATTTCTAGTATCAGTGGAACTATTTCTTCTTAGTGTCTTTACCTGCTTTATGTGGATAGTGTTTTCTTTTAGTTCGCTGTCAATCCATATTATTCGATTCTCAGCCTTTAGAATAGCTAGATCATTGTAAATTCCAACTAAACACTCTTCTTTACTGTTTCATTTATAGGTCGTTTTGGAAGAGAAGAATGCTGAGGTGCGCAAGATTTCTAGCAGAGTAAATGATCTTGACCTGCTACTAAGGAAGGAGAAAGAGGAATGCCACAGGTATTTAATCAATATGGCACATGACAATGGCATGTCCCCTTTCTTTCTATTAGTAATGTCAACTTTGTTGTCGTTCCTAAAAAGGGTCTCCGTTTTGTTTCCAACATAGGATGACCTCAAAAATTAGAAGTTTATTAAAGCCCACGGTCGCTTTTGAAAGCGCAGGAAGAATTAAAAAGGTATATTGTGTTTTCATCATTTTATAACGTGATATAAAACTTTTTTTTTTGTCTTGATTATGAATTTATGTTATTGACTAGTTGGAGTTGTGCAGGTCACAAGCTCGTTTTGAGAGACTTGGTGATTTGCTTGCTTCAGATATTCTGAAGCGTGGTGCTAACGAAGAAGGCTCCAGTATCAATGTTGATGAAGATCCAAACGGTCCTTATGAAAGGAGCCCAAATGCTGCAGCACCTAAGAAGAGATCAATCCCATACTCAACAAGTGAAGAAGCCAAAGCCGGTTGGTAGCTGCAAGAATTAAAGTTGATGTGATTAGTTATTTAGTATATGCCTAATATCTATAGCATGCTAGATTTCCCCCCTTTTGGAGCAAAGACATTTTAGAATTACCTATGATTTGTACAGACCTAGATTGGTCATGAAAAATTCGGAGGTACTTGTAAAACATAATATTTGTATGCTTTTCTAATATAGTGTTATCCAAATGTCATAAATCCTTTGAACAGATAGATTGCTTTTTTTTTTGCAAATCAGTAATATATTTTGCTGTGTTTGAAGATACACTGGTATATGTCCTCATGTCTGTGTGTCCCTTTTTCAGTGAAGAAAAGAAGGGAGCGAGAATCTGATACTATATCGAAGCCAGAGAATTATAGGTTAGAAGGTACTGTTGCAGAATTTGACAAACAAAAAAAAGGACCTGAGACAACAAAATCTTTATATTTGAAGAAGAAATTGTGGGAAGATGAAAAAGATAAGCTAGGAAATGCTGTTTCCTCTGCCACTTCAGACAAGGTACAATATTTCTCTTGGGTGAACTAAATTTACTATAAATTATGCATATCTATTGTCATAGCTGGTAGAACACGTTCAATGCTCTATATCAGTATCATCTTATTAATATGCGCTCTTGATTTCTGTGCGTAGAATTCAAGATGAAAGTCTGGTTGGGGCTACATTGCCTCATTATTTACTCTTACCTGTAAAAACAACATAAACAAGTTAGCGCTATGTGATACAGTATAGATTTCCATTATGGCCTGTTAGCTCCTCTTGGCCCTGTGGACATGATTGAAATTCTGCATAGCATGAGACCCTTTTGTTGAGTAAATACTTTTGAACTTACAGGGTAAAGATTCTCCAGTCAAACATGCTTTACCCTCCACTGGTATGGCTGCTCATGCCATGGATGATCCTATCGAAGCTCTTGAACTGGAGGATAGACATGAAGCAATGGACGCATCACTTGAAAACGATGCTGATGACGAAAATAGGTCTCCTGTTATGCCTCCGCGCCCACCACCAATGGTTAATGCTTATGAACAGGTGACTAAACTTGCGTCCTCTAGCCTCTAGGACAGCAGACTTGTGCATGCTATAGTATGGAATCACGTCATAATTTCTTTTGCTTCTTTTGCAGTATGAGGCGGATGATGTGGAAGTCGATGTGGACTAAGTGGAATTCTGGACAGAGGCCTCCCGCTACAAATAAATTAAGCTACCAGTTCTTACTCTGTAAAAAGTCCTATCTGTTTGATCTGGCAATTGAACTTATTTGAACAAACTTAGTATGGGGATGATCAGTGAACTTTGATGGATGCAGTCTAAGTTATTGGCTATGCGGAGCTCAACTATTTTGTGAATATGATATCCTAAATATATTGTGGTTACCCTGTTATCTGCACATAAAATCCCGTCATGGCAAGTCCTGTTAGTTTTGTGGTGCTGCCTGGGATATCGTGTTGCTCTTGCTACGCCTGAGTCCCTGAGCACTGATTTTTTGTGGGAGTATTATTCTGCGTGTATGCTACTAATGATTGGAGATCACACACGGAGGACGAAGTTGGAGAGGCGCCTACGTCGCTTGTAAACCTGCACATGCGTTGGATGGTTTTATTAGTTTGGTCGCCGATGATTTTCCGAGGAAGCGGGACACGGCGCGGAGATGGAGGTTGGACACGGTGCCGCGCGTGCATTCCAGCTGCGGCCGTGATGCCGATGCACGTAGGAGCTAAACCTGGGTAGAATCACATCCAAGCGCGCCTCCCCATCCGTGGAAGACTGCTTAACTAAAGTTTGCTACTAAAGTGGTGCTCAGTGTCTGCTGCAACGCCTGAGCTGTACTAAAATGTGAGCATAAACGCGCGGCCAACGCGATTAGGAGTTCTGAATCTTAGTTGAACCAGTAGATTTGAACAAACCCATGTTAATTATACCGGACCGACTAGCAGTGATACTCGAGTGGTAGCCTTTGTGAGCACATTAGGATCTCGATGGTCACAGTATCATGTGGTTGCCTCTTCGCACTGCAGGAACAGGGACGCTAATGTTTGAAGAACTGTGATCAACAACTCAGATTTTCAGTATTGTTTTGAATTTCTGGTCGTTGATCTCCGGTTGATCTCTGACACTCACCTTACTTGCACATTAGTGGCACTGTCGCTGGGAGCCAGACCTGGGCCCTCTTGCATTTGTTGAGAATCCTACGTCGGTGATCAACGCCGGCCTAGCCGGCCGGCATCATCCACAGAATGCTCATATAGATATGTAACTAGAAAGATGGTGCGGCTTGCCGCGCCTGATTGCTTGCCAAGTTGGACCATTCGAGTATGTAAAAAAAACAAAAACCCTGAAATTTGCAAGCAAATAGTCTTATATATTTTCCATATAGGAACCACTCTATGCTAAGACTTGTGAACATTGACATATGTAACATAATTTTATTATCACATTAACCGTTCAAGCTCATCTATACATGAATAGACTGTTGTGCAAAATTTAGCATATCAAACAAAATTGTTATTTTCCAAACAGAAATAAAATGAGCCATAAATTGTGGCAACGACAAGCTCAAATCATAAGGACATCTTCCTGACTTATTCGCCATTACATAGACAGGTTTGGGTGTCGAATGAAGAGATAGTAAAGTCCACAAATATTTTAGCCACGTTATATTTTCAGGCGCACATGTTTTAGACAAATCAAAATAAAATTAAATCGATTCATTTGCAATGCAAATACTTGAATGCCGTGATGAACAGCAACCTTTGCAATGCTTAAAATCAATATTCCTTTAGATGCTTCAATTGCACAATGGTGTAATTAAATATACTTTTTGCTGACTGATAGATACGTATATGATTGTCATATACCATTATACCAATGTGGTTTTGATTAAACCTGAAAGCAGAGCTGGGATATAAATTGATACTGTGGGCTGTGAAGGACAACGCAGATGGCGGTGATGTGTTTGAAAGGCTAACCATTAGTGGTTCTCCTTGGTTGCTGCTGTGGGGGGGGGGGGGGGGGGGGGGGGGGGGGGGGGTGGGGGGGGGGTGGGGGGGGGGTGGGGTTAATCTATGCTCAATTAGTCGATACAAAACCAAAGTAATTTTTTTTGCACAGCGGGGGGCCTCCTTGTCATACATGGATGTGCCAATTGATTACTTCACATTTGAACAGCATGTGTTCTATACTTTCATCTTTATCACAGAATGCGCATTTGGCACATCCATGCCAGTTCTTCCTCAACATATTATCTTTGTGAGTATTGGCACCCCGGTAAATGAGCCACATGAAGTTCTTAATTTTCAGTGGCATTTTTGCCTTCCAGATTGGTTTAAATCTCGGTTCTGGGTCTTCCATGCAAAGCTTGTCATACGTGGATTTAACTGAATATACACCTTTACTTTCCCATACCCAGCGGGGCTTATCTTTTGTTTCTGAGAGAGGTATCGCCACCAGCATATCTCTTAGTTCACGTTGTTGTTCCTGAAGTTTTTCATCTAACCATCTTCTGTATGTCAAGTTCCAGTTTCTGCTAGCCATCAGGGCAACAGAACAAGAACTCTGATTACAGACTGAGTATAATTCCGGAAATTTCTCCTTGAGAGTAAATTGACCACACCATTTATCTTGCCAAAAATCAGTGTTTTTGCCATCCCCTACAATCATTACTCTCCCTTTTAAATAACAATCTTTCACCTTCAGTAAATCAGACCACGCAGGTGAATCAGACTGTTTATGTTTGATTTGTGAAATGCATTTCTCTTTGACATACTTCTTTTCTACAATGTCTTGCCACATGCCATTTCCAAATTCAAGTCTCCACCACCATTTTCCTAACAGACTGATATTCAGCTTCCTAAGGTTTTTAATCCCCAGGCCACCCTTTTTTTTTGGTCTGCAGATGACACCCCACTTCACTAAGTGGTACTTTTTTTGGCACTTCCACCTTGCCAAAAGAACCTCTTTCTTATCTTATCCATTCTCTCAATTGTAGTTTTGGGGAGTAAGTATATAGACATGTGGTAAATGGGAATACTAGTCAGGCAGGAGTTAATTAGAATAGTTCTGCCTCCACTAGTTAGTGATCCTCCTTGCCATCCGGCAAGCCTTTTCTGCAACTTACTTTCCAGAAGCACCCAATCTATCACATGTAATCTAGAATGTGACACAGGCGCACCTAGATATTTGATTGGCCAGCTGCCAATTGCACAATTGAACATTTCTGCATAGAATTGCGCTTTTTGGTCATCTTGCTGAATAAGCATGATCTCACTTTTCTGGAAATTAATTTTTAGTCCAGACATTTTTTTCATACAGGTAGAGCATTAATTTCATGTTTAGAGCCTTTTCAGGATCCTCCTGTAGACAGATGATAGTATCATCTGCATACTGAAGTGCAGCTACCCCTTTATCAATGTAATGGGGAATAAGACCAGTGATCAAGTCATTTTGTTGGGCTTTGTTAATCATTTTTGCAAGCGTGTCAGCAGCAATATTGAATAAAAAAGGTGATAAAGGATCACCTTGCCTGACACCTTTACCACTTTTGAAATATGCCCCCATGTTGTTATTTACTTTGACAGAGAGAGTGCCTTTGGTGACCACAGCCTTGATCCATTTACACCATCTTTCCCCAAATCCTCTACTGCTCAAGCAGTCGAAGAGGAAGTCCCAGCTTATTTTGTCATAAGCCTTTCCGAAACCCAACTTCAGGATGACCCCATCTAATTTCCTTTGTTTAGTCTCATGAATGATCTCATGTAAACACATGATTCCATCCATTATATTCCTCCCTTTTATAAAGGCATTTTGACATTTGTTTATAATCTTGTCCATAACTTGCTCCAATCTGATTGTGAGCACTTTTGTAAAAATTTTGTATTTGACATTGAGCAGGCAAATAGGCCTGTACTGTTGAATTTTGTTGGCCTCTTTCAGTTTCAGCTTAGGTAATAGGGTGATGACACCATAGTTGACCCTGCTAATATCTAGTTTATCGTTCTGGAAGTCTTGGAAGAGGCTAATCAGATCATCTTTGATGATATCCCAACATTCCTGATAGAATTCTACAGGAATGTGATCAGGGCCAGGGGCCGCGTTTTTTGCCATGGAAAAGACTGCAACCTTTATTTCTTCTTCAGAAAAAGGTTGAGCCAACAGTTCATTCTCCTCAGGAATGATTTTTTCATGGTCCTCCCAACAGCCGGGGTCCAGAGCCATGTTAGGTTTTTCAGAGGGGCCAAAAAGATTTTTATAGTAGGCTGTGGCATGATCTAACAGATTCTCATCCCCCTCTATGATTCTGTCATCTTGTTGTAAAGAATAGATTGTGTTTTTCCTCTTTTTTCCATTTGCTACACGGTGGAAGAATTATGTGTTATTATCACCTTTCAAAAGCCACATACTGTTTGACCTTTCATTCCAGTACATTTTCTCTAACTACCAGATTTTCATAAGTTGAAATTGTATTTCAGTTTCCTAGCCAACTGAAAAGCAGTCAGCATCTGGTCTTCCTCCAGATTCTCCAGTTCTAGTAACTCTTCCTGGAGATCTTTTCTTTTTTTTCTGTCAGCTCCTTTCTTATTATTACCCCATCCTTTGAAGAAATTTTTGAGTCTTCTCTCTTTAATGAGCCATACATCCAGATTACTTGTAGCTTTCACATTTCCCCCCATATTTCTTCTACTTTTGGTTTGAAGTCTTCATGAGAAAGCCATGACAATTCAAACCTAAAAGGTTTTTTATGGTAAGAGATTTGCTTGTTCTCGACTGAGATTTCGTACATCTCTGAGTCACATTTTTGGAACAATAAAAACATACTACTGGAACAATGAAACTGCACTGCTAGAACAATGAAACTGAACTGTTGGAACAATTAGTTCTTAAGTGAAACAATTTCGTTTTTCCAAAGAACTTTTTTTTGCACAAGTGAATGAAAAATATGAGTGGTTGGATCAAAATCCAATGACTGAAAAAAGTGACTGAGAGGTTAGCAATATCTCAGTCATTTGAGAAGGAGACACTTCCTTATGGTAAACATTTTTGTCCCCCATGGCAAAGATTATAGGATTATGGTCAGACATATATCTGGGTTTCTTTCTGATATGGGACAGTAGGAAGAGAAGTTCCCATTCCTTATTCATAAGCACTCTATCTAGCTTCTCCAGGGTAGGGTTTTCCTGATTATTACTCCAGGTGTATTTGCCACCTGCCAGGAACAACTCTCTCAATCATACATATTGATCAGCTGATGGAACATATCACTCCATTTATTATTATGGAAGTTCTTATTTTTTTTCAGAGCAAAATCTCAGAATATTGAAATCACCACCAATTAGGGTGGGTAATTTACAAGACCCACTGGTCACTACAAGGGTTCTGCATTCCTATTTCAAAAGAGACATGTTTAAGGCAATCACTTTGGGGAATACTACTGCAGGGAATCCACAGCTCCAGCTCAAAAATATGTCACTTTCTGACAGCCTGGGAAATAACACACCTAGCTTCAAGACACCAACTAGCTGTTTAAAGACATCAAAAGTTGTCACTTGGGCTGACAGTGTGATGAAGGACACAGCTAGAAAATCTGAAGCCATTATCATCCAGCCACAAGAACTGCCAACTCCTACTCCGGCCCTCGAAATGTCACCTAAATCACCCATGATGCCCCCTTCCACTCCATCTACACCAATGATCCCTTCTCAGGAAGTTCCGGAAATTGTATTGCCTTTCTCACTTGATATGACCCCTCCCAATCACTGCATCGAGCATAATGTCATGGGTAACACTGAACCCTGCAATGTTGACAATGTTTTGCAGGGAGCCACACAGGAAGATGCACAGCTCCAGGACGCCCAGCATGAGGACCCGGGCATTAATGAAAAAAGTGCTGAGGGCGGTGATGGGGCCAACATGCAATGCTCCTCTGAAGATAATAACCTGCAGGTAATCAACACACTTCAGAATGTACATGAATTTATTAATGCTGTCACATCTAAATTACCTGATGCAATACTCCCGTCAACTGATGTGGTCCAGGACATTGTCAATCCTGCGTCGACCACTAAGAAGTCAAGCGTGAGGCTCCAAAAGAGAAACAAGACTGGCAAGCCTGTGATGAAACTTGCCCAGGAAATGGTTGCCAGAAGACTTGGTGATCTTGGGGAGGATGATGAATTAACAGAGGAGGACAAGCAAAAATACCTGACCACCTACAAGCGCCCCCTAAGCAAAGACAACATCCAGAAGATTGATGCCTGCATTGAGGAGAACGCACCCAAGAAGAACAGGAAGGGCGGGAAGGGCCCAGCATCTTCTTCTTGAAAGCGATCTCTGAAGTTTAGTTGTCAAATCAGACAATGGATATTACTAGACTTGCATTTTGCACCCTGCCTGTAGGGTTGGTACTGTATGGTATTGTATTAGCAGATCGTAATGCGCTAGACCTGGTTATGCGCCGTAGACTAATGGCTCTCTATAGCCCCCAGTTGCAGAACCTACTTGTTTAATGGATATTGCTCATTATAAAGTCCTTTCATGGAATGTTCGAGGCTTAAACGCCCCTGTGCGGCGAGACAACGTAAGGAAGTTGGTTGACCTGTATCGACCTATGATAGTTTGTTTGCAGGAAACAAAACTGCATGCTTTTAACTCTTCAATAGTTGGCCAGATGTTGGGAAGTGCGTTTGCTAATAACTACTGTTATCTACCTGCTGACGAGACAAGAGGAGGAATTCTAATTGCAGCTTCCGAAGACCTTTTTGAGATCAAAGAACACCACAGATACCAGTTTTGCATCTCCTCAACTATTCAGGACAAACTCAATGATTGCCTTTTTACGATAACAGGGGTGTATGGACCACAGCTTAATATAGACAAGAAACTCTTTATTCAGGAGTTAAGAAACCTAAAGGGCAAACCTGAAACTCAGGCTAAGTGGCTGTTATTGGGGGATTTCAATCTAATCTATAGACACGAAGATAAGAGCAATGGCAGAACTCAACACAAAATGATGGATAGGTTCAGAAGGGCCTTAAATCACTTATCAGTCAAAGAGATTGACCTGAGTGGACGATCATACACATGGTCTAATGAGCAAAAAAATCCAACGCTAACAAGAATAGACAGATTCTTCTCTTCGACTGAGCTAGATGAGCTCCTATCATGGATAAAACTGATTCCACTATCCTCGTCTATGTCTGACCACTGCCCACTAATGCTGACTCCAATGGAGGATCAGAGCAAATACAAGGGATTCAGATTTGAAAACTACTGGGTATCAATGGACGGCTTTCACGACGTTGTGAAGACGGCATGGCAGCAACAGGACACAGGAAACGCCCTACAAATCCTACTGAAGAAAATGGAGCGCACTGCGAATGCTCTAAAAACATGGTCTACAGAAATGGTGCGAAAAGGTAAAATAGCATATGCACTAGCGACAGAGGTGATCATGAGGCTGGATCAGGCACAAGAGGAGCGAATACTGTCTGATGACGAAATAGAACTGCGGAAAAGGCTAAAAGCCAGGATCCTAGGTCTGGTTGCAATAGAAAAATCAAGAAAGAGACAGAGATCAAGGCTGACATGGATTAAAAAGGGGGATGCAAATACAAGGTTTTTTCAATTAGCAGCGACAGTTAGAAGGAAAAGAAAATTCATCCAAACATTGCAAGAGGAAGATCAAGTGTTAACATCACAGGAAGACAAGAAAGAGGCAGTTCTAAAATACTTTGAGAACACACTGGGCAAAATAACTGCAAGACAAACAGCTCTAAATTTCGAGGAACTAGGAATACAACCTAGGGACCTAGCAAGCCTTGATTTACCATTCACAGAAGCAGAGATCTCCACCACAATCATGCAGATGCCGAAAAATAAAGCTCCAGGCCCAGATGGATTCACTGGAAAGTTTTACCAATCTTGCTGGGGAATAATCAAAGCCGAGATAATCAATGCTATTAACCAAATCTACAATCTAAATTCTCAAGGCCTAGCACCGCTAAATACCTCACAGGTGGTCGTTATTCCTAAAGTGGAGCATCCTACAAAGATCAAAGACTACAGGCCCATTAGTCTCATCCACAGCTTCACCAAGATCTTCTCCAAACTACTTGCGAACAGATTATCCAATCATATTGCAAACCTTGTCGAAGTCAATCAAAGTGCCTTCATTAAGAAGAGATGCATACACGATAATTTCATTTATGTGCAAAAAACAATTGAAAAATTACACAAGACAAAGCAGCAGGCACTCTTCGCAAAAATTGACATATCCAAAGCTTTTGATTCGGTTAATTGGGCTTACTTATTGGAGGTTTTGCAGGCATATGGCTTTGGAAGGAGATGGCGCTCTTGGATATCAATGATGTTCCTCACAGCTACCTCAACCTTCCTTGTGAATGGAGAGCTTACAAGACCAATCAAGCATCAAAAAGGGGTAAGACAAGGCGATCCATTGTCACCTATGCTCTTTATTCTAGCAATCAACCCTCTAAATCTCCTGTTCCAAAAAGCGCATGAAGATGGCATTCTGACACCACTTCGAAGAAATAGAGCTCATTTCAGAATGTCCCTGTATGCAGATGATGCGGCGATTTTTATTAGGCCTACCAAAAGAGACATTGACAACATGAGACTATGCCTAGATATTTTTGGTCATGCCTCTGGATTGCACACAAACATGGAAAAAACTGAACTCTACCCAATAAGAATTCCTTTACAGCAGCAACAAGCCCTAGCACAGCACCTCAACCACAGCTTCCAAACCTTTCCCTGCAGATATCTTGGCCTACCTTTGCACTTCAAAAAAATAGGGAGATCACAGATATATCCTATCATTCAAAAAATTGCATCAAGACTTCCAGGATGGAAAAGAGATTTATTGAATGCATCTGGTAGAGAAAGAATGGTCAAATCAGTAATGTCTGCAATTCCAACATATTTCATGACAGTTTTTAACATGCCAAAATGGGCGATAAAAAGTATTGATAGATACAGGAGGGGATTCCTGTGGAAAGGACATGACCTTGAAACAATCAAGGGTGGTCATTGTCTAGTCAACTGGAAGCAAGTGCAAAGACCAAAATCCCTGGGAGGGCTAGGAATAAAGGATCTGGAGAAATTCAACCGTGCCCTTAGACTCAGATGGTTATGGCACCAATGGGATGAGGTTGATAGACCTTGGGCTGGTATGAGCATAGTGGACAGCCCGACTGACCGTGAGCTTTTCTTTCGATCTACGACAATCATTATAGGAAATGGAACTAAAACCCCTTTCTGGGAGGGAGCATGGCTGGACGGGATGGCTCCCAAAATTCTCGCACCCAATCTTTATAAGGTCTCCAGATTCAAGAAAAGAAATGTTGCAACAGAATTGAAAAATCATAATTGGATCCGAAATCTGAAAAACCTGAACAACCAGACCCTCATTGATGAATTTTTGCTCTTGCAGGGTAGAATACAGGATGTATCGCTAACAGAGGAGGATGACAAGATTATATGGAAGTGGACAGCAAATGGACAATATTCAGCTAAGTCGGCATATGAATGTCAATTTGGACCCCATTTAAAACTCCCATGGACCAAAGCAGTATGGAACTCAAAATGTGAGTCAAAGTGCAAGTTCTTTGCATGGCTTGCATGCCTTAACAGAATCAATACTGCAGATATCATGAAAACAAAAAACTGGAATGCAAATGAAACATGCTCCCTGTGCTACTGCTTACCTGAGACTGCGCAGCACCTACTACATGGTTGCAACTATACTGAGGCGTCATGGAAACTCTTGACTTTGCAGGCCAACAGACCAGACTTGGCGGCAATTTATCATAATGTTGATGATCTCAGAGACTTCATCTATAGAGTGACAAGAAGATTCAAAAACAAAAAAGAAAAGAAGCTAGCAACAGGAGTTCTGCTTTACTTCTGGTGGGGAATCTGGAAAGAGAGAAACCGACGGGTATTCCAGAATAAGGAACAATCCCATGCAAAGACAGTAGATGGCATCATTGAGGAAATTAAGCTCTTTCAGAAAGCTTATTTGACTTTGTAATTTTTTATTTTATTTTATTTTCCTTTTTCTCTCATTTTCTTTTTTTCCTTTCCCTACAGCTGTTTTCTGCAGACAAACTGTACCTGTAATTCTTTTGTACTCCTTCTTTTTCCTATCTTAATGAAAAAGGGCAGCTCTCCTGCCTTCTCTCGAAAAAAAAAATTACAAGACCCACACACCTGAGCCAGCTCAATGAGGAACTGCTCTTTGTCTTCATCCTGTGCTGCTACCAACGATTTCTCAGATTTGAAATTTAAGACATCAAATCTATCAAGGTTAAACCCACAAAGGATCCCTCCTGACTTCCCCCTTGATGGTACCCAGTGCCAAGCAAAAGATTTTTGAAAGTCCACTTTTCTAAAAAAATTCTCAGTAAATTTTTTCTTCATTGTTTCCTGTACACCGATAAAGTCTATCTGCTCTTCATGAATTAAATCTTTAAGGAAAGGACCGAGGCCTTTCTTTTCTACCCCCCTACAATTCCATATTAAACCATTCATTTTGGATAATGGAGTTTTTTGCCTCTCCTCAGGGCTACTCCAGGGCTAGCCTTAGAGTTTCAGCAGGAGAGGCCAAGTATTTTCCTTCCTGACCCATTGATTACCTGCTGGATTAGTAGCCCCTTCCTGTGGTAATTCTCTCTGAAAATAGAAATCATAGACCTTTACTGACTTCCCTACAGCCTCTTTTGACTCTGACAAAGTCGAACTTGGTCATATTGTCTTTGTCTACCTCCAAAGTTAGTCCAACCAAAGATCCTACTCTTCTCACATTAGGTACAGATCTTTTGTCAATTGGAATTCCTTTAACACGAAACCAAGCCTCCTCCAACTCGCCTTTCGCTCCTGCTCCCGAAGACCAAAGTAATTAAGAAAAAAAAACGGAAAAGGAGGTAGTAACATATAGCTGTTGCTTTAGGCCGGTTGCAGCCTGTGTAGCGTGGTAACAGAGACGTCTGACAAAGTTTGTAAAATAATAAAGTATTAGTAACTATGGAGGGCTTTCATCCAACAATATCCTCAATAATCAGCTGACAGGAGCACAACTAACACTCATCTACAATTAAGATGCGCTAGCATGCCACGGCGCAGGTCCTAGGAGCGAAGCACTCGGCCATGAACTGTA
This sequence comes from Eragrostis nindensis, assembly GCA_012490785.1. Taxonomy (NCBI): domain Eukaryota; kingdom Viridiplantae; phylum Streptophyta; class Magnoliopsida; order Poales; family Poaceae; genus Eragrostis; species Eragrostis nindensis. Next base: position 155,729 of record JAAXCT010000130.1, read on the forward strand.
AAACAGAGACAAAACTTGATGTTCGTGCTGCTGCAGGCTTGTAGCATGGCACGACGGCGCAGGTCGGAAGAGCGAAGCACTCGGCCTCCAAGCGCGTGGCACAGAGGCCGCCGCAGCCCACCGTTCTCTGCACCGTACGGGGAGCCTGGGATTCTCCCTCATGTACTCTCGGGAAGGGTCCAGACGAACATTTGCCCCCCGATATGCCCAGATTCAGAGTTGATTTACCGTTCCTCCTGCATCAGACTGTGAAAGTTATTTTTACTGATGTGAAATAACGTAAAGTGAGGAATGCGACCACATTAATTGGGATAAGTAAAGATCCTGAGCATCAATACAGACTGATCGATTGACTCCGAGTTCATTTACTACAATTTATTCAAGTGCCGTCTTTTGTCGTCTGTTGAAAAGTGCCTTATGGGGCGGGGCCGGCTAGTATTTGTTTGCGCGTAACTCTGGCTGTTTCATAGGGTACACAAACGCATGCAACCTGGCACTGCAATTTACCACAACTCATGCATCCAAGCCTTGACGCAGCCATGGCGCTGCAGCAACTCCTCCATCTCTCAATTTTCGTGCTCATATGCACAGCTAGTGCAATCAACCCGGAAGCAGAAGCACTTCTTCGATGGAAATCCACTCTGATTGCCGCCAAATTCTCGTGGTCGCCATCCAGTTCCCCTTGCTCCTGGTTCGGCGTCACCTGCGACACCGCCGGCCATGTCACCAAGCTCAGCCTCTCCTATACCGGTGCCAATGGCACGCTCCACGGCTTCTACTCCCCCGCATTCCAGAACCTCACCGAGCTCTACCTCAACGGCAACGCTCTTGTCAGCACCATCCCAGCAAACATGTCCTTGTTGTCCACGCTCACGGTACTTGACTTGAGCTTCAACTATCTTACCCTTTCCATACCCTACCAACTCAGCGCACTCCTTAAGATCGTCAAGCTTAAGCTGGGACGGAACAGATTGGGCAACCCAGAATATGCGAGGTTCTTACCCATGCCCAGCTTGAGGTTCTTATCTCTAGCTTATAATGATCTCAACGGCACCTTCCCACTGTTCATCATCAACTGCATCGAGTATCTTGATTTATCGGGCAATGCCTTCTTAGGACCGATACCTGACACACTTGCAGACATGACCCCGAGGCTTCGCGATCTAATCTTGTCAAATAATGTATTCTCTGGCCCAGTACCACGCTCACTTTCAAGGCTCCGAAATCTTCTGGCTTTGGATCTCAGTAGCAACAATCTCATTGGAGGAATCCCAGAAGAGTTGGGGATGATATCTGGATTGCGATTGCTTGATCTATCTTTTAATTTACTTGGTGGGCCGATCCCAGCGTCACTCGGGAAGCTTCAGATGTTGTGGTGGCTCAAAATTAGTGAAGCTGGTTTGGTTTCTACCCTTCCACCCGAGCTTGGTAACCTTACTAACCTTGAGCAGTTGGACCTATCATCGAATAGTTTATCTGGTAGTTTACCACCAGGTTTTGCCAAGATGCAACGTATATATCACTTCTTCGTGGGAAGCAATAGTCTCAATGGTACCATCCCGCCGGAGATGTTTACAAACTGGAACGACCTTTATTGGCTTGACTTGTCCAACAACTCGTTCATCGGAAGCATACTGCAGATTTGCAAGGTGAAGCAACTCGATAATCTCGACCTGTCTGGCAACAATTTTTTTGGTTCAATCCCAGTGGAGCTGGGAAACATGAAAAACTTGAGTGGATTGAAATTATCAAATAACTACTTCATGGGTGAAGCAGGTTCCACTTTCTGTGGACTAAAACTGTTATCATTTTTGGATCTATCATACAATCAGTTATTTGGAGAGCTCCCGAGTTGCATTTGGAACTTGCAAAATCTTCGGTTCTTGGATTTGTCCAGCAACGCCTTGATTGGGGAATTTCCAGCCATGATTAGCAATAGAACCTTGAAACCCTATCTGGCTTATCTGTGCTTATCCAACAACAACTTCTCGGGTTGCTTTCCTGTGGTGTTGAAGAACCTTGAAAACCTAGTTGTTTTGGATCTTGGGAACAATAATTTTTCTGGAGCAATTCCTCCATGGATACAAGAAAGCAATCCCTATCTGACGATTCTTCGACTAAGATCAAACATGTTTCACGGCAGTATTCCTTGGCAGCTTTCACAACTCTCTCGGCTTCATCTGCTTGATCTAGCTGACAATAATTTTACGGGTTCCATACCAACAAGTTTCTCCAACTTATCTTCGATGTGCCAACCATTACTGGGGCTTGATAAAATAGTATACGTGGATTACATATGGAAAAGGTCGATTCCTGATGAAGTTGGCATATTTTGGAAGGGGCGGGAGTATATTTTTCAGGCAGACTATCTTATTGGTATTGATTTGTCAAGCAACTCTTTATCTGGTGAGATCCCTCCAGGGCTGACAAATCTTAGAGGCCTTCGTTTACTTAATATGTCAAAAAATCACCTATCTGGTAATATTCCGGAATACATTGGGAACCTGACAGTTCTAGAATCTGTGGACCTCTCTCAGAACAAACTTTCTGGGCATATTCCTTCAAGCATGGCGTACTTGTTGTCACTCGCTTCCCTAAATCTCTCGAATAACAATTTGTCAGGAGAGATACCTACAGGGAACCAACTCAGAACACTTGATAACCCCTCAATTTACAGCAATAATCCGGGACTCTGTGGTTTTCCCCTGAGCGCTTGTACGAACCATTCAAGTCCGGCGATTTCACCGCGTGGGGAAAAGGAACATCTTGAGACCCTGTGGCTGTACTGCACAGTAATTGCTGGTTTTGTCTTTGGTTTCTGGCTATGGTTTGGCGCACTAATCCTTTGCAAGTCCAGAAGGTTTGCTTTCTTCATTTCCATTGACTCCATGCAAGATAAATTTGTGCAAAGGATGAAGCACAAGCGCATTTGAGAAGAGAAAACTTCGGTTCCCATTGATCTGCAGTTCAGCTCCGTGGTGCTAAGAGCAAGTTTCATAAATATGCCTCCCTTTAGTTTGATTGCGCACCTCTGCAGATGCAGTTAACTGTTTCTATATCAGACAGAATTTGCTTAGTAGCCTTCTGTACCATAAGCATAGGCATACTCTATATTCAAATAGTTGCAACTATGCATGTATGTACCCATGTTTGTATTTTTCGATCTCTTTCAATTCATGATATAGTTAATTATACGTTTGTGCAACTTATGGTTTTTTTTCCCTGTTCATTTCCCCGTTTTCATTTGATCATTCTTCCTATCCGCCTGCTGTACGTAGCTCAGAGAACGTGGTGGCGGTGCTGGGCTACGGCACGAACGGCCTTGGCGACCTCACTCGGCATGCATCGTTAAGAATCTAGGCAGTTTTCTAATTAATTTAATCCATAAATTTCCTAACAAAGTGATGACAATGAACAAACTGAACAGAAAGTCAGGAACGTACCCAGCGGAAGATCCTGCGCCGGAGGCGCTGGAAGATCTATTCCCAAGAATCATTGTTCTTGAGTATGTTCGATGTAGTCGATCTTAGTCGATGCAGGACGATGTTCGCAGTACAGAACCGTCTGGGAAGTAGTCGATCGGAAGGGAGCAGTCGCGTTGTCGCTCCCCAAAAACCTGATCGCCCGACAGATGGAAGTATGGAATGCGAGAACGAGTAAGCGAACGTTTCAGGCGTATGGAAGGCGCTATATATAGAGACGGAACAGACGCGATGCCTTCGAACAAACAGACGCGACCCTTCGTAAAGAAGGAACAGGCGCGACGTCTTTGTAACGAAAAGGCGTCGGCACGCCTCGCCACGGCTCGGCTCGGCGGTGGCGGCGGCGCGCGCGCGCGTGTGGTTCGCCACTAGCCTCTCTCAATTTCTCTAAAGGATCAACCGGAAATCCACCTAATAAGTCGAGTCAATTAATGATAGGAATCCTATATGGGACTAAACCATTATTGCATTAATTATAGGCCTAGACTAAATAGAATTATTGCTCTATTATAGGCTTAAAGGCCCATGAATCTCAACATGCATTGCACGACCTCCGCACGGGTCTCGGCTATCTCGGCAGCGGTGCACTGCCGCTGCTCGTCCTGTCGCCGTCGACTCGATCGCTCGCTTGCTGTTGCATGTCAAGCGACGGCAACGCGTTCGCGTACCAAACCCATTTCTTCATCTACATTAGCAATTCAATTCGTGAATCGTTCCCGCTTGCGTTTGCCATGCCATCATCACTTGCAAACCGGTGGCACATAATAGCAGCCAGGCCTGGGACGTCCTGGGCCCGTAACGACTGGACTTTGGAGTCATTCTTCACGGTTCAAGAGCAGTCATTCTTGACGTCTGACTAGAGTTTCGAGTATTATTCGGGTTGATTTGAGCGCGTAACAATCGTACAAGCGCTGCTGGTGGCGTTAGGGTCACGGCGCCCGAATCTATATCATCATGTTTGCTACACCTGATCGCAGAGCATCAGACGCGTTGGCATTGGCGAAGTTCCTCATAATCATTCTTCGATCTGCTAAACTAACTTTTGTTTCTTCCCAATACGAATTCGACGTGGACTAAATGGAATTATAGGATTCTCGATAGAGGCCGCCAGTGATAAAACCTACCAGGTTGTATAGTGAACTTGGATGTTATGTCCAGGAGCTTGGCTTGTCTCGTGAATGTAACTTCCTTGTGTTAATGTTCCTTGTGTTCACTGAATTATTGTGAGTATTATTCGAATTTGTGGTCATTGATCTCCAGTTGATCTGGCAGCTAGCCTGCGTCTGTCACTTACCTTTGTGTCACTGGTCATCTTGTAGTAGTAGCTAGTCAAGTGCAGGGTCTACGCGTGTCAAAAAAAAAAAAAGAGAGAGAGAGAGAGAAAAAAGTGCAGGGTCTATGCAAGACTGATTTATGGTCGTTCAATGTCTGCTGCAACGACTAGCTTTTTCTGAAGTTTGCGCGTAACGACTTGACCAATGTTGGTCATCGGTACTCCAGACTAGTAGTAGTGCCGTCACAGTGAGCAGTAGTGCCGTCATAATCGAGACGGTGGCGGGAATTTTCCCTCCAACCTCAAGTCTTCGGTCTTTCTCCTACGGGGTCCAGCGACAGCTGCCACGGTCCTTCTGCTAGACGAATTGAATGTTTTCGCGTTTCATAGTACAGTCACTTTGATTTTTATGTGTTATATTATGGCTGTTTCCAAAGGTTCACGGACGCATGCAATCCACTGCAGTTTTACAACTTCACATTCAGGCAGCCTAGACGCAGCCATGGTGCTGCTGAAACTCTTCCACATCTCATTTCTTGTGCTCATATGCACAGCTAAGGCAACCATCCCGGAGTCAGAAGCTCTTCTCCGATGGAAATCCACTTTGGTTGCCGCCGACTTCTCGTGGTCGCCATCCAGTCCCACTTGTTCCTGGTTTGGCGTCACTTGCGACACCGCCGGCCATGTCACCAAGCTTCACCTCTCCTACGCCGGTATCAACGGTACGCTGCATGGCTTCTACTCCCCCGCATTTCAAAACCTCACCAAGTTGTACCTCGATGGCAACTATCTCACTGGCGCCATCCCGGCACACATGTCCCTGTTGTTCACGCTCAAGGTACTAGATTTGAGCGACAATAACCTTGCCGGTGCCATCCCCTACCAACTCATCGCGCTCCATAGGATCGTCAAGCTTGATCTGGGATGGAACAGCTTGAGCAACCTCGAATATGCCAGGTGCTTACCCATGCCCCGTCTGAGGTTCTTGTCTCTAGCTGGCAATCATCTCAATGGCACCTTCCCACAGTTCATCATCAACTGCACCAGTGTGCGGATGAGACACCTTGATTTATCGTGTAATGCCTTCTTAGGACCAATACCTAATTCACTGCCAGACATTGCCCCAAGGCTAAGCTATCTAGACCTGTCATATAATGGATTCTCTGGTTCAATACCGCGCTCCCTTTCGAGGCTCCAAAATCTTCAGGGTCTAGATCTCAGTAGAAACAATCTCACTGGAGGAATACCAAAAGAGTTGGGGATGATCTCTGGATTGCGAACTCTTTTGCTAGGGGGGAACTTACTTGGCGGGTCCATCCCAGCATCACTTGGGAAGCTTCAGATGTTGCAGGAGCTCGTAATTGATGGAGCTGGTTTGGTTTCCACTCTTCCGCCTGAGCTGGGGAACCTTACTAACCTCGAGATGTTGGTCTTATCAGGGAATAGACTCAATGGTACCGTCCCGCCAGAGGTGTTTACAAACTTGATCAAGCTTGCTTGGTTTGACTTGTCCAACAACACCTTCACTGGAAGCATACCGTCGCACATCCGCAAGTGGAAGGACCTCACAGTTCTAGATCTATCTGGCAACAATTTTTTTGGATCACTCCCGGTGGAGCTGGGAAACATGACAAACTTAAAAGAGTTGGACTTGTCAAAGAATCACTTCACGGGAGAAATACCGAGTTGCATTTGGAACTTGCAACATCTTCGCTACTTGGATTTGTCCAGCAACGCTTTGGTTGGGGAAATTCCTCCAATCATGACTAGCAACAATTCCTCGCTGATTTCTCTACGCCTGTCCGATAACAACTTCACCGGTTGCTTTCATGTGGTGTTGAAGAGTCTTAAAAATCTAGCCTTTGTGGATCTTGGAAACAATAAAATTGCTGGTACACTTCCTCCATGGATACCAGAAAGCAATCCCTTGCTGAGGATTCTTCGATTAAGATCAAATATGCTGAACGGAAGTATTCCTTGGCAGCTTTCCCAACTCTCCCATCTCCATCTGCTTGATATAGCTAACAATAATTTTACTGGTTCAATACCAACAAGTTTCGCCAACTTATCTTCAATGGGGCAACCACTCAATGAACCGTCGGTATACGATACTGAGATGTATTTGGAAGACATTGACATGGTTTGGAAGGGACATGAATATAACTTTCTGTCAGCAGCTGCTGACCTTATGACTAGTATTGATTTGTCAGGCAATTCTCTGTCTGGTGAGATCCCTTCAGGGATAACAAAACTTAGGGGCCTTCGTTCGCTAAACATGTCAAGGAATTATCTATCTGGAAACATCCCGGACGACATTAGCAACCTATCAGTGATAGAATCCCTGGACCTGTCTCAGAACAAACTTTCAGGGCCTATTCCTACAAGCATGTCATACTTGTTGTCTCTCACTTCCCTAAATCTCTCAAACAACAATTTGTCAGGAGAGATACCTACAGGAAACCAACTCAGAACACTTGATGACCCCTCAATTTACAGCAACAATCCGGGACTATGTGGTTATCCCCTGAATGCTTGTGCAAACCATTCAAGTACGGGGACTACACTGTTTGTGGAAAAGGATCACCATGATCTTGAAACCCTGTGGCTGTACTACACGGTAATTGCTGGGGTTGTCTTTGGTTTCTGGCTATGGTTTGGATCACTATTCCTCTTCAAATCCTGGAGGTTCACTTTCTTCAGCTCCATTGACATCGTCGCAGATGAAGTTGTGCAGAAGATTAAGCAGAAGCACACTTGAGAGCAGAAAACTTTACCGTCATGCTAAGAGCAAGTTTCACTTAGAAGCCTCCCATGAGTTTGTTTTCCCCAATAAATGTCTAAAGAGTTAATTGTTCCCGTGTCGACGGAATTTGGTGAATAGTCGTTGATCATTCTGCTGCCTCTCCTGTTTATCACCATGCAAATTGTATCAGGCTGATGTTCCACCTGTTGTCTTTTTTAGGATGTTGTCCGACTTATTGGTTATCAACCATACATCGTTAATGCTGAACTTAACAAGATAACAAAATTTTGATCTTAACATATCAAGCATAAATCCGAAAAATATAAGAGCAAAATCACACCCGTCATCCGCTACCAGCCTGCTACTCTCTGGAACGAATGGAAAAAAATAATAATCACTTTTAATCGCCGTTCACGACGGCGCAGTTCCTCCTGATCTCCCCCTCGGCGCCGGTCTTGACCTGCACCGCCCCCATCCTCGCCATGGACCGCGCGAACACCTGGAAGAACACCTCCTCGGGCCGGCCGCGACGCCGGCGACGTCGGCCCGCGCCGCCGCGTCCGTGAGCAGCGCGGCGTCGGACCGAAACACGCCCCTGTGCTTGAGCACCGCTCGGTAGTAGCCCAGGTCGAACGTCAGGTGGCTTCCCGGGTCCATCTCCACGACGGCGTCGCCGGCGTACGCCCCGCCGCCGGTCACTGGCGCCCGGCACTTGCGGCGGCGCAGGTTGGCGGCGTAGGTGGCGTCGAGGGACGGGTCGGTGCCGTTGTTTGCGCCGGCGTAGCCGTAGAGGCGATCGGCGAAGGACGAGCAGTGGGCGATGCCGATCGTGTGGGCACCTGATAAGAGAGTATATCAGACGCGTTCCATAGAAAGAGTCACGGTCACAAGTCACAACACTATTTGCTATGAACTTCCGTAGTTGATTGTCAAGTTGCGGGCGAATAGTTCTTGGGGAAGATGCAGTGACCTGAACTGAACAGAGCGCACAAAATTCAGGTGCCCATGTGAACAGAGCGCACAACCTTCCTCGTGAAATTCACGTAGTAAAATTTTGCATTAGCAAAAGGGCTGTCAGTAACTTCAGTGTCGACAGATGGTTATTGGTTTATTACTGAATTTTCAATTAGGAACGTCAAAAGACATCTGTACCAGCCTAATCAGGAGTTGCACTAGATGCTGACTTATGGAGAGGACAGGAAACTGGCAATGCATAATTGGATCTGAGCTGAAAGTGCATTTGTTTTATTTCCGTTGAGGAAGGAATCCGGTTTAAGGCGGGCAGAGAAAGCAACTATTATTCATTCTACTACTTTTGCATCATGTACTGTTGCCGGCTCAACACACAAGGAAGAATGGCCCAGCAGCGCCCGGGAGCCTCTCATTCACACTGCCGAGGCAATTGCTTCTCATATGTGTATCCGAAAACAAACTTCTTTAGTTTTTGGGAAGTTCATTTGACTCAAAGGCCTAAACGCAATAATCAACGTTCTTTCCTACTACTATACACTGATCGGTACGTAAGCACACGCATTTGCAAGTTCTTCATCCACGGTTGCGTGTAACAAACATGCTTACATTACTTCCATACGAAGATTTGTCACGTATACGTACCTGACAGCCAGACGAGGTCACGGACGCCGAGGCCTTTGCTGGCGAACAAGTCGGCGAGCTGCTGGAAGCTCATCGTGGGCCTGGGGATCTCGTCGAGCGCCTCCTCCATGCTCGACACCGTGCCGTCCCTCCGCCCCGTCGGCACGCGCCACGACGGCCCGCCCTGTCAATATATCGCCATGGATTGTGGTGTGAGCTCAAGCATAGAGATCGACTAACGAAAAGCAAGCAATCGCGTTAATTACGCACGATGGCGGCGACGGCGTCCCGCGCGGCGAGCGCGAGGACGTCGGCGCAGGAGACGACGCCGGGGCACGCGTCCTCGACGAGGGCCTTGACGCGGTCGACGAAGTCGAAGCCGCGCAGCGTCAGGTTCGGCGGCGCGTCCTTCTCCGCCACGCTGCCGCCGGTGGAGTTGAGCAGCACGGACGCGTCGCAGCCCTGCACAATCACACGCAGCGATCAACACAATGGTGTGCGTTGTTGATGAGCGCTTGGCTTCGCACGGTGGATGCGCGCGCGCCCACGTACCCGGACGAAGCAGTCGTGGAAGTGCAGGCGGAGCAGCGCGGCGGCGACGGTGGGCACGCGGCGGACGTGCTGCCGGACGTAGTCGCCGACCATCTGCTCCACGCCCGGGCAGCTCGCGGCGTAGAACCCCATCCTCAGCTGCCCGGGCGCGCCGGTCGCGCTGCTGGCGAGGACAACCATGGCCACTCCAAGAGCCGCCACCACCCGCATTGGCATGGCCATGGCTCTCCTGCTGCTGCTTGGCCGAAACATGCTCGCCATTGCCTCCTGACACAAGTTTCAGTCACTCGGCTCACCGGTCTCTGCTGTGGCGTGCTGCTTGCTGTAGATCAATGCTACAAGTGTGTGACCCTGAGCCCAAGCAAGGGTACTCGACACTGACATAAGTACTAGCACTCGGCAGTCGGCACTCAACCTGCCCAGTGTAGTGTACACTGTAACGTAGTATCTTTTTGTTCTAATTCTGAATTTCTCTGCTAATAATACAGACTGTTTGTGTCAAACACTATTAAGGTTTACACGTCTGATAGCGTTTCCAGCAGCTGCAGAGGCCGGTCCAAGAGAATCGTATGCCATGGCAGGGCTCGCACGCTGCACCCTCGTTAAGTTTCGCACCGCTTTCTCTCCGGTCCAGCCCCGGCATTTGCGTGCGTGCGTCCGTCAGGATGTGATTCTCAAACAGGAAAACGAGGATGTGGCCTCACATGCAACCACACAATTCGCACGAGAGGATTGCGTGATTTTTCTACACTTTTCGCTTTCCTGCTTTATACTAATCTCGGACGATGATGATGCCTTTTACAGTTTCTAATCATGCTTGGATGATTGATCGACAGACCCATCATCAGGTTTAGCTCGTTGATGCAAAGTGGTTTCAGCATTTGTGAGCATGGATGGATGGAAGAAAGAGCAAGAAAAGAACAGATCCTTTCCTGCCATTTGCCTCAAAGCTCAAGCTATCTTTTAACCAGCTTTCAGTGCCTTGTTACTTCATTGAGATCGCTTTATTTCATGCTATGTTAATAGCTTCACCGACTATTGATCAACGGCGGTGCCTAGCGTACTTTGCAGCACATGATGGATCAGCAGCTTTGCATAGGAAAAGGAGAAGAGTGAGCTGATCAAAAGCAAAAGATTTCCTTCAATCCCAGACAAATGGATCCTGCCATAATGTTTGCATTCTCGATAATTGTTACTGACCCACAGCCGTTCAACTTCCAAACATCAAACATCCAGAAATTTTGAAACAGCTAGCTTACTGACCCCAGCTGTTCAACTTCCAAACACCAAACATCCAGAAATTTCGAACAGCTAGCTAAACAAGGGTCACACTCAACTGGTCAAAAGCTAGTCACTTATCTCCAAAACTGCTGACTCCAGAAATTTGAGACAACCACTACTTAAAAACAATAATAAGCACGAACATTTAGTTGCGAACAGCTAATTTAAAGTATCCTAAACCGAAGCTAGATACTGCTTCGACGATCTAGCACAGAAAACATAGGGATAGCTAATCACTTCTCTCCAATAACTGATCCAGAAACCAGAATTTCGAGACAACCACGACTGAACATAAGAGAACTTCTCTGAATCTCTCGTCATCATAAGCAGGCAAACAGAAAAAAAAAATGAAAACCTGGCAAAAACTTCTGAATCACAAAGACCTAAGCAAACCGCAAGAATTCAATGGTAACGTGCATCGATAACTAAAAACCATACAGATGAAACTGAACAGAGCACAAATTTAAGTTCAAACATCACTTATTAAGCTGCTGCACCTCGACAATTGTTTCCGAGTACGACATAAGCAATTCACAGGTCCATTGAACAAATAACTACGATACAACCAACAGACTAACTTCAAAGAGGACACCCTTCAGGAGGACACCAGACAGGTACCAGACGACCCAGGTACAGCAGCAGCTTCAACCGGCAGTCTACTGACCACCACGGAGGCGGAGCACCAGGTGGAGGGTGGACTCCTTCTGGATGTTGTAGTCAGCGAGGGTGCGGCCATCCTCCAACTGCTTACCGGCGAAGATCAGACGCTGCTGGTCCGGGGGGATGCCCTCCTTGTCCTGGATCTTGGCTTTCACATTGTCAATGGTGTCCGAGCTCTCAACCTCCAAGGTGATGGTCTTGCCAGTCAAGGTCTTCACAAAGATCTGCATCCCACCCCTCAGGCGGAGGACAAGGTGGAGGGTGGACTCCTTCTGGATGTTGTAGTCAGCAAGGGTGCGGCCATCCTCCAGCTGCTTACCAGCAAAGATAAGCCTCTGCTGGTCCGGCGGGATGCCCTCCTTATCCTGGATCTTGGCCTTGACGTTGTCAATGGTGTCCGAGCTCTCAACCTCAAGGGTGATGGTCTTGCCAGTGAGGGTCTTGACAAAGATCTGCATGCCACCCCTCAGGCGGAGGACAAGGTGAAGGGTGGACTCCTTCTGGATGTTGTAGTCAGCGAGGGTGCGGCCATCCTCCAGCTGCTTACCAGCAAAGATGAGCCTCTGCTGGTCCGGTGGGATACCCTCCTTATCCTGGATCTTGGCCTTGACGTTGTCGATGGTGTCCGAGCTCTCAACCTCAAGGGTGATGGTCTTGCCGGTGAGGGTCTTGACGAAGATCTGCATGCCACCCCTCAGGCGGAGCACAAGGTGAAGGGTGGACTCCTTCTGGATGTTGTAGTCAGCGAGGGTACGCCCGTCCTCGAGCTGCTTGCCGGCGAAGATGAGCCTTTGCTGGTCCGGCGGGATGCCCTCCTTGTCCTGGATCTTGGCCTTGACGTTGTCGATGGTGTCCGAGCTCTCAACCTCAAGGGTGATAGTCTTGCCGGTGAGGGTCTTCACAAAGATCTGCATGCCTCCCCTGAGGCGGAGGACAAGGTGAAGGGTGGACTCCTTCTGGATGTTGTAGTCAGCAAGGGTACGCCCGTCCTCGAGCTGCTTGCCGGCGAAGATGAGCCTCTGCTGGTCCGGGGGGATGCCCTCCTTGTCCTGGATCTTGGCTTTGACGTTGTCGATGGTGTCCGAGCTCTCCACCTCGAGGGTGATGGTCTTGCCGGTGAGGGTCTTGACGAAGATCTGCATCTGCAAGGAAGAATAACCAAGACCAGGGTCAGGTATCTAGCAGGACTATTAAAATTGAAGACAGCAGCAGCACAAAACATGCAACGTGTAACAAGAAAAACAATCCTATATTAATTTGATCCAGAGACATGCTAACAATTTCACCCATGTTGAACCAGTCGTAACCGGGTGCGTATTATCCTATAGATAACGATAAGAATAAACAGTGACATAACCGGATCAATCCCTGTATCAACACCACACAGATAATCTGTGCGTGGATATGTCAACTACCTAGCCCCACATCAATAATCCAAAATTGTCTGATCTACTGCATAGCCCCAAGGGCACATAGCAACAGTTCATAATTATCTGATCCAGATGTAGAAATCAATCAGACAACGGCTAATCAGGACGCTCATGCTAACAGTAGTAAGAGAAAATCAGATAACTGCAGATCGATACAAGATGAGCTAAGCTGAACAAGCACGCGCATCAAGAGTAGATCTAATTCCAGATAAAGCCACACAAATTACGCGGACGATTTCATCCAGAAATAGCCCCCAAATAGTCTAGTGTTCCCTAATCAACAAGGTACCGACACCAAAAAATCGCATGCGCGTCAGTGATTCATGACCCTAACCCAACAGGTATGCAACAAAACTTCACCACCGAAACATCTAAGAACAGAATAAGTCAGATCTAACATGCCTACTTTATCACCACCTAATCAACAGGTAAATCACCCGCGACTACGAACCTAACCAGGCAGATCTAGACGGGAACGGAAAAGATTAGATGGGAGAAGGGGAACGGCACCGTACCTTGACGCGGCGGAGGGATCGACGAGCCTCGCGAGAAGGATTGGGATGGGTTGCGTTCACGATTCACGGAACGAGATGAATGAGATGGGGAACGGAGGCGAGCGGGGTGCCTATTTATGGAGGCGAGGAGCGGCGCAGGAGGGATGAACCGGGCCGGCCGGGTGGGGAAGGAATCCCGTGCCGTGACGTTTCCGTCTTTGAGGTGTCCGCCTCGTCTCCGCCATGCAATTTCGGTGGATTTTTTAGCGGGAGGGGTAACCGCGCAAACTCCTGGAAGCCACCGCGAAAAAGTCCGCGAACCAAACGGGGCCGGCCGGCTGTGCGGAACGTTCGGGAGAGGGCGAGAGAGATGCCGTCAACGTTAGGCGGTTTGCAGATCGGGCGGTAGGTGGCCGTGAAGCTTGTCGACGCCGTTAAACCGCTCCTTCCCTTCGCTACTTGCCCACGTAGTTGCTGACGACACCTTGCGAAGCTTAGACAAGCGGCTGACGAGTGGGGCCAGCCACTAAAGGCTTGCTTAGGGCTCCTGCTATATTGTTGCTTAAATAATGACGTTAGGATGAAAAAATGGTTAAAACACAAGTATAGCGCGTTGGGCAGTGAAGAAGTATGATTAAGGATGAACCACTCTATTTTCCTAATCTGAACATTTTACATATCAGTAATGCAAGTTGGCATTGCTAGAGAGATCGTATCTATCACTCGCCTTTTGCCCGATCCAACGACTAGTTTAGAGTTAGAACTTTGATACGACTGATTGGGCCAATATTCATAATTGTGTGGGCCTAAGGCCAAATGTGGAAAAAATGGCATGCCCTCCCCGGCCAAGGGCGATAGCCCTGGTTCCTTGTTTGTGGCTATTGGATCGTGATTTAATATTGACTTTCTGTATCTATTTGATAGTTTCTACAAGCCTCCAAACCCTAACTCCTCTTCCTCTCAGTAGTCGCCGTCGCCGTCGCCTCGCACAACTCAAGGTGATGTATCTACACTAAACTTTTTCTGTATTGATCCTTCCGTCTACCTTGTGTAACCCCTCGATTCACTCTCTTCCTCGTCTTTGGTGTCGCGACCGCCTGTGTGTCATGTCATTCTCTACATCTCTGACTTTTTTTTCTGTCAGATCTGGCAACTCTTAGCCGCAGAAATTTCCTCTATTCATTGGTGGGCCACCACTCGCAATTTCTTTAAAGCTCGTAGGACGAGAGACCCACCTGTCGGAGAAGAAGTAACCTCTTCGAAGGCACTGTAGAAGGTTAGCTATTTGTATCTTGTGAAATTGATTAGTTAACTATCGATTTCCTACTGTTTAGTTTCTTTATTGAGGCCAAGATCTATGCGTTCCACAGATTAAAAGCCTATCCGGTTGGGATTACACAAGAAAATTATGTTATTGATATTGAAATTGCTGGAATTTAATCCTATGAAACTCTCATAGCCTTGAAATAATATAACCAACTTCATACATCAAGGAAAAAAATCAGAAGTATTATTTAGATTTTAGAGTTATAGGATCTTAATGTAACTTGTTAAATTTAAAGTTGCATTATTCAAGTACTTCAAAGAATATGCTTTCTTCCATTGTCACGATGCACCAGAGCTTGCAGTGCCCCGTTAGCGCTCAAAATGTCAACTTGCCGTGCCGGATTGGGCTAAATTGTGCCCGTAGGCATATGTTTACTCGCCTATTTGAAGCTGTCCTTACAACTGTAGCAAAATTAAGTTTGACAAAACTCTTATCCCGTTTTCTGTCGATGCATTGGGCACACATCATCAATTTCGTCCATCATTATGAGCGTTTAACTTCTAGATTGACTGGGACAGACAATTTATACGTTATACCATGCTTTTTAATAAAATGTTTAAACCATAGTTATTGGTAAGGTGCCTTTGGTAGTTGAACTGTCCCGGGCACCTAATACATTGACGAATTATAATACCAATGGCAAAGGACAGTTGTTGCAGTATGTAACCATATTTTCTTTGGTACCACCCTCAATTCACATAAAAAAAATCGGAAGACCTTCCCACTCACCATTTGTTGTAATAACTAGCACATGCACAAGTAGATGATTCTGCTGTGCTGGTCAGGCCAAGAACCTTTGCATAGATAAAGAATATGGGATGCGGTTTGGATAAGAACAATGGACAATGTAGCTATCTTACTTAGCTGGATTTCCAAATGGATATGGTTGTTTCAGAGTTTATTTCTTCCAACGATGTGAACAAGGAATAATTCATTATTGAACAATGAAATCCACAGCATGCCTTATTTGAAGCTGATTATTGCCTATACTAGACCTGCTATGTGTTATTATTATTTTCCTCAATATTTTACTGTTTTCACTTCTATGCATAGTTGCATCTTGTCATCATTTTTCTAAAAAAGTATAGGTTTGGCAAAAAAAAAATGAATATGTTGTTTGATTGGCTACTTAAATTGATTTGTAATCTTCAAGAAACTGATTTCATTGATTTATACTCTGCATTACGAATTATTTTAGATGTATGATGGGTTATTTTGGTTTCAGACTGATTAATAGTCCATCCTACAACGATGTGAACAAGGATGGTGCAATGTCACTGGTTTCATAGACGTTTACGAATTATTATCATACACAGGCCCAAAATTATCCTGTTAGATGTATGATGGACTATTAATCAGTCGGAAATAGCGACCTTAAACGCTCACTGGGCCTGTGTATGATGATGGTGCAATGTCACTTGCACATGGGCCAACTGCTCACAACTTTGTCATGTGCAACAAAGGCCTATGTCTAATGGATTTAGGACCCAAAGGATAAATTTGGGCTCCATAAAGTATCTGCATAAAAAGCAGAGTGTTTACAGGCAACAGCTAAGTTCCAATTGAAAAATTAGAGCCGATCAAACGATGATCATGCCACGACTTTGCAACGGCATTGGTGGGTAGGTGCGAGCCATGACCTGATCATGTCTCAAGGGTGCCCATCACTTGCCAAATCTGAGCCAACCATGCTTTGCTTCTCTTCTATTCTCTCCTCATCCATATGAAATATCTCGCATCTCCAGCTATCTTCTTTAGTCATAATCCAGTAGGCAACCAGCTTACGGTACATGCCTGCAATAACACTCCTAAAACATACCATTCGAAGAAGGAAGGCAGCAGCTAGCTGTGTTCGTTTTCTGTCATTAGTTTGTACCAGTTAGTTCATATACTTATAAAATATACATTGCTTGTATATGCATCATAAATTCATAATGTATGCTTTTATATCCCAAAGTCAGAAAAGGCTTTTCTATGTCACATTTTGCACGAATTTAGACATTTCTGACAAGTGACAATGCACATTGACAGATGGTGCCATGATGGACACCTGTTACTTCTACATGATAAAAATAGCCTTCTGAACTAGTTTTATTGTTAAAAAAGGAAGAAAAGTATGCATGCAGATGGACACCAGGTTAATTCTGATCTGCAGGAGTATAGTGATGCATATTTTTCTTCCTTATGCTGTGTTTAGTTGTACCGAAGTTGATGTTGTATCACTTTCAGCCGCTTGAATGTGAATTTAATATAGATAAGGCAAATGGCCTCCAAGGATTGGTTGCTGATGCTGAACCTTGTAGCTTGGAAAAGTTCATGCCATAAAACCAAAGGGGATAATGGCAGTGATCATATTATAGAGTTTACTTGATTCAGTGGAATGGGACAGATCACCATTCACAAAAGAGGTAGGTCAAACTTGTGCTTTCAAATATGAAATCATAACTCAAAACTCTATAACTCTAGTAGATGTGCGATTCTCCCTGATCTGCATGAGTTTCATAAACTTTCCTGAACTAAATGCGATATTTGGCCTCTGCACCTGTAAGCTAAGCTAGTATATGCACATCTACATCACTGTATCTGGATGATTGAACTCGCGTGTCAGATACCGAGCTGAAATTTCAACTATCGTCTCTGCTTTCAATGAAATGATACGCAATTCGATCATGGCATCCTTCGTTTATATTCTAGTTCAAAGTTCCCTAAGTCCAACGAGGAATACCTCACTGTCCCTGCTTCTTGTCTCTGTCCATCGTTTATATTCTAGTTCAAAGTTCCCTAAGTCCCTGCTTCTTGTCTGTGTCTATCGTGTTAATTAATCCCACCAAAGGTATGCAACGCCTGCTGAAAATGGAAGGACCATAGCCATGAGCCATCTGTGTGATACACTGATATTACAGATTTGAGCTGCCCGTGAGTCTGGAGACTTGAATGTCTTTGCGTAATTAAGCCGTGGATATTTGCTTGCTTTTGAATGGCCAGTGCCAGTCAGGTGAAACCAGAAAGAACTTAACGATTGACAGTTAAAACTTAAAATCTGTAGAGAACAGTACAGATTTCTCAAGAACAAGTCGTGTCCCAGCTTCTCAAGATTTTTTTTTTTTTGGGGGGGAATGAAAGTTCAACTACTCATTGAGGGTATTATATTGTCCACATGAGTGCCCATTAAATCCAAAGAAACGATCACCATAGAAACGAAATCAAAGTACAGCTAGCAGTAGCTTGAACAGCACAAGCTGGTGGTTTTCCAACAAGGCCTCAATTGCCTCAGGCGAATTAAATAGGAGAAATACAGAGAACAAGGAGAGTTGCAACCAACTAACTTGTCACCATATTTAAACAGTTGCAATGCTACCTTCTGAGAAGATTTAGCTCCCTCCGCCTCTTCTCCTGTCCCTTCCAACTAAAATTCCTGTAACATCAGGCATTTTTGTTTCCTCTTCAGAGTGAAAACTTGGTCTTGAGCTTCAGAAACAAAGGCTTCTTGCCACCTTTTTCACAACAAAGAGACTGGTCTGAAGGTAAGCTGCTACTGCAAGACATGATCTCTTGCGTCTTCTGTCATTCATGCACCAGTGTGTTTCTAGGCCTCTGCAATCTTCTGTTCAATGTAATTGTCATTTTCCTTAGAACAGGGGATGTTAACCTCTGTCATTCATGCCAACCATACCAACT
Organism: Eragrostis nindensis; assembly: GCA_012490785.1. Lineage (NCBI taxonomy): Eukaryota > Viridiplantae > Streptophyta > Magnoliopsida > Poales > Poaceae > Eragrostis > Eragrostis nindensis. The sequence continues at coordinate 174,242 of JAAXCT010000130.1, forward strand.
GCTCTTCCTTCCTCTCTTTTTTACATTTCAGAAAAGTTTTCCCTTACTTGTCAGAATAATGAAGCATTGATGTTTACGATGCTATTCTGAATTATCATTCTTGTAGGAGCTCTTGCTGCGAGGAGCCTTGTTAATGGCGATAAAGATGAAGGGGATCTTCAAAGGCCTGAAGATAATCTCTCAAATGTTCGGTAAGAATCACACCCTTATTTTACTTATTCTATTTCTGCACTTTATGTGGCATACCTTTAGTGTTGGTATTCCTTCGTAAAACTAATAGTAATATTCATGAAACGATTGAGAAAAGTGTATAGTTGGGTATACTATCTGATCTATATGAACTTTGTTCTTTTTCAGCGCACAAGGAACATGAGATGGAGATTGGGTACCCTACAGATGTAAAGCATGTGGCTCACATAGGTCTGGGAACCAGTGACACATCTCCAAGCTGGGTAAATATATCATAACTTGTCAGCTTTTCAGCAGAAGTATGCTTCATTCTCGTAACAGATTGTGAATTTACACTGTTGATTTTAGATGACCGAGTTCAAGGCAACAGAAGAATCATCTCTGAGCACAGCTGGACAGTCAAGGCAGACTTCTTGGGCCTCTGCAGGTAACTGTTTTCTGTCAAACTTCTCTCACTACATGTTTGTCCGTCAATGTTCAGTCAAGACAACACGCTACATTTACCGAAAATGGATTTCCATTTGTAATGCTACAGATGGCATGACTGAAATGCCTTAAACAAGTATATGCCCAATGATCACATAGACACCTTGGTGCATATTCTGTCCTAATCATTTAATAATTAGTAGTGCCACAGCACTACAACAAGGTCCTCTTGGACTCTTGGTTGCTTGTATGCATAATAAGATGCATTAAACATGGTTCCAGAAGAATCTTACAGATCCATATGTCCATTGCTGATACTATTTTCTTTCCTGAACTGAAGGTACTAATAATGGTTGGTTGCTGCAGACTTTGAACAGCCAAGAAGCATGCTGCCCGTTGAGATTTTCACAGACAACAGGCCTAGCCAAGAGCCGCCTTCCTCCGGGCCTGACGCGCCAAGGGGCGCAAGGAAGGTGAAACGGAGGAAGAACAGAGCATCATCCCCTACTTCGTCTGCAAGATCGTCGTCTTCGAGGTCAAGAGCCTCATTCGCCACTGCATATGACGCCTTCAGCGAGTCGCGAAGAGGGTTTCGTGTTGCCTAAGGGGCGCAGATCATGTGTTGACTACCATGCCTGTACATGCTTTCGGTTTAGGGAGACAAGCTGGATTGGAATTGTTTTATAATTTGTTAACAGTAAGACATAGTTGAAAATGCAGGAGGAAATTGGTTAAGTTAATGTTTTAAACTGTGCATATTGCTAATCTTATATTTCTGAGTCGTAGTAGCACAACTTCTTTTTTTCGACGCATAGCAAAGATTCTTTGGACGATTGAAATGTGACTTCCTGACTCCAGATTATGGCTCTGCAAAGCTTCACAATTTTTTTCAATCACGTTACTATTTTTCGTAACTGACAACTGTTCGGAACTAGCCGGCATGTCCAAGTGCTGCAGCTGATTGGACTTTGACAAATCTCGCAAACTGTTTCTCCAAACCAAGACAGACGTGCCTTCGACAAAACATGATGCAAATATTTCTTCAGCACTCTGTTGCAATGAATGAGTTTATACATTACAGGCTGGTCTGGAGAACATTCGGCAATTGCGGCACTGAAGAAAATAATGCAAATATTTCTTCACCAGAAACCCCCTTCTTGTGGCAATGCAGCTGCCGTCTGTGTTACCTTGCACGTGGGACAAGAATAACCTCAACACCTAGGTCAAGAACCCTATACCATACAGCCTACACACTGGACAGAAGAGCCTTGCAAGGGAAGAAAAGGGGAAACTTTCTGAAAAGTTTTTCGTCTTCAATTACCAACTAATCAGGTCTTTGAGCTTTATCAACTTATTAAGCCGTTAGCGCAATCTATCCCTCCTCGTCACAGTTCCACGCTCACAAAATTAAGGCGCATGCCATGACGCGCCATGTGCTAACGACATTGACAAACAGATTTTATCTTTTTGGAAAATGACATCTCTATGAACCATAGTCCGGTGCAAAAGCTATGCATATTCTACTGGCAATTGGCGATGCCCCAGCTAAGCTACGGATCGCGGAGGCAGGCACAGCAGAACCAGGACAAGACAAGATGGAAAGGTGATGGATGAGGTGCCATATGCTTTGGAAACATAGCTCAACGTGGCCATGGAAAGCAAAGCACCCACAGCTTGTAAAGCCGCAGGCATTGACACCTACAAATACGCCGCGAAACCCGGGTTATTATTCAACCCAGCGGAAGAAGCACAAGCACGAGCACGAGCACAATCAGATTCTCGGACATGGCGAAGTGCAGTGCTAATTATGGTATTGGGCTTGCTTGCTTCGCCGTTGCGGTTGCAATGGCCGGCGCAACTCAGTTCACCGTCGGCGGCGCCAATGGCTGGAGCGTGCCTCCCGCGGGCGCGGAATCCCTCAACGCTTGGGCGATGAAGAACAGGTTTCAGGTTGGAGACACACTAGGTAATTAACCATTCCTATGCACAGTAGCAATTAATGAACATTGTAATTAATTAACGAAGATTAGATTTTTTTAACACGACGAAACATTGTAATGGACCGACCCATGGTTTGATCCATATGTGCAGTGTTCGTGTACCCCAGCGACGAGGACTCGGTGCTGCTGGTGGACCCGGCGGACTACAACGCGTGCAACACAAACACGTCGTCGTACGTGAAGAAGTTCACCGACGGCGACACCACCTTCACGCTGGACCGGTCCGGCGCCTTCTTCTTCATCAGCGGCGTCGAAGCCAACTGCCGGGCCAACGAGAAGCTCATCGTCATGGTCCTCGCCGCCGGCCGCAACGGCACCGGCGGCGCGCCGGCGCCCTCCACCACCCCGCCCCCGGCCACTCCGACCACGGCGCCTCCACCTTCGTCGCCGTCGTCTCCCCCTCCCGCCAGCTCCACCCCGCCGCCACCAACGCCTTCATCGCCCGCTCCTAAGTCACCGACCACCGCGCCACCGCCGCCTCCCGCTCCTGCTCCGACGACCACGCCGCCGCCTGCTTCCTCACCCCCTGCCGCTGCAGCGTCGTCCCCGCCATCCGCGCCGGCCGGTGCCCCGCCGCAGTCATCGCCGCCGGCCACAGCAAGCTCGCCCGCTCCGGTCGCACACGGGAACGGAACGGCGACGAACTCGACGATCGCGTCGCCGCGTTCCAGCGCCGGCTCCAATAACCACCGAAACGGCGCCGGGCTCACGGTGTCTGCTGGCCTCGCCGGCTCGGTCGGGGCCTGCATCGTCGGCTTCGCCATGCTTGCTCTCTAAAGAGAAACAATTGCTCCCGCTCCAGGAACTGAAGTCAGAGTCGAGGAAATGTTTGTGTAAAGAAGCACGATCTGTGCATGTTCTTGAGATCTTGAATTCGTTTTCCAAAGGATGAATAAAGAAGCGATGCCATTCATGAACCTGTGCTCTTTCCCATTATCTTAAAAAAAAAATGCACCTTACATGTGCTCTGCTTCATAGTAAAGAGCATGTTTGATCATGTGTCTCAGACTCCCAATGCCAATGGGTTTGATCGAAACAATGGCAATGGCTGAAGCTAAAGTGAGTGCGCGCGATTGAACGAAGGCGTCCTAACCTATTTCGTGCGTGACATCCGAAGAAGAAAGTGGTCGCGAGACGTGGACAGCAGCAGTGCGCAAAATGGTGGGCGTGTCGTGCCGACGATCTCACGCACGGCGCCGCGATGGATGGATTACAATTGCGGCGTGTGGAGTGTGCTGGATTCGATCGCGCTGTTCGATCGGAACGTGCCGGCCGCGCGCAACGGCGCAAGGTCGTTGTTGACCAACGTCGGGAGAGCAAGGTGCCGTGCCGCGCGCCGCCACATGGCGCACGCTCACGGGCGGAAATGCCATGAAACCGGGAAATCTTTCTTTTGTGATGGTGTGGTTGATGATGTTGACGGTGGGCCTTTGAGCTCTTCTCGCCGTCGAGGGCTCAGCCCAGCAACTAATGGGCTGGAGCGTTTCTGGGCCCGTACAAAGAAATTACAATTTAGCCGTACTTCCCATTTAAAGTCATGATGGGCCTCTGAATCAAAATGTCTGGTGGCCGCGTCCAGTTGCAGAATCACTCACATCGAGTTCCTCCTTGTCCCTCTTTTTTTTCTTTTGTTTTTCTTCAGGGGAAAGTTACGAGATCGTGAATGAATTTTACATTACAAGCCCAACCAAATTGGAACTTCTTTTTCAGTTAAAGAATCAAAATGGAATTGGCCATTGACGATCTACAATCAGGTGCCCAGCTTGTATCAACCAGAGACGGGCAAACGAAACAAGCTATGCATGAATTTTCAATCGAGGAACGTTAGGCCGTTAGGAGAAGCATCGATTCCTCGGGGCAAATCGGCAAAAGGCGACGCAACGGGAATATGGGGTAGCGCACGGTGACACGACAACGACCTAGCACGCATGAAAAGGCCGACCCAGCACGTGCTCTGCAGAACATAGCTTGAGGTGACCAAGCCGACCATCAAAAGCAAGGTACCCCACAGCTTGTAAAGCCTCGCCCCCGGGGTTTACGCGCCATACGCCTACAAATGCGCTCCAAGCATCTCTCCAACATATCCCAGTAAAACGAGCATATCAACATCACAAACGGTCAGCTTCAGTTCGTAGCCATGGCGAGGTCTTTCCTTCTCGGGGTTGGCTGCTTCGTGCTCCTGATCGCCGCCGCCGCCGCGACGCAGTACAAGGTGGGCGGCGACAATGGCTGGGCCGTGCCCGACGCCAATGCCGAGTCCTTCAACACTTGGGCGGAGAAGACCAGCTTCCAGATCGGAGACGATCTCTGTAAGTCACACTTGACACCCTTGGAAATCTTCTGCTGACACTTCAAGTTCAATCTGCATTCCGTTCTTGACGTGATTTTGCACTCCGGGCAGTGTTCGTGTACCCCAAGGACAAGGACTCGGTGCTGCTGGTGGAGCCGAGCGACTACAACGCCTGCAACACCTCGTCCTACGACAAGAAGTTCACCGACGGCAGCACGTCCGTCACGCTCGACCGCTCCGGCGCCTACTTCTTCATCAGCGGCGTCGACGCCAACTGCCGCGCCAACGAGAAGCTCATCGTCATGGTCGCCGCCGGAGGCGGCGGCGGCGCGCCGGCGCCGAGCCAGGGGTCGTCGCCTTCGTCGCCGCCACCGTCCACGCCAGCTCCCTCCAGCGGAGGCGCGGGAACTCGAGCACCGCCTTCTACCCCTAATAATGCTCCGGTGGCGAAGAACTCCACGGCCAAGGGCACGCCACATGCCGGCGGCAACGACAAGAACGGCGCTGGCCTCACCGTGGCAGGTTTCGCTGCCTTGTTCGTAGGCTGCATTGCCTATGCCACGCTTGCTTTCTGAAACATTTGGATGCAGCGGCTTATGGCTCGTGTGTGTTTGTACTAATTTGTGTAAGCGTGTGCGAGCTCTGAAACAGAAAAAGGCTCTTTGAATCGTTTTCCAGTTGGGCTACCAAAAAAGTGTAAGATCGAGATTTCATAATGCTAACTTTATAGAATACACAAGAATCAGTTTAACCGGCTTGTGGTTTGAAAAACATCCTTATTCTAAACAGACGTGCACAAGAACTAGTTTACTAAGTGGCGTGTTTAAAAGAAACCACCTCATTCCATACAGATCAGACGCCTCGACTGATTAGAACCGGCGGCAACTAGTATTTCAATTTCGCTAGAATGAAACATTGTAGAACCAAAAATGAAACATATTTTGTTCCAAAGAGAAGATTTCCACAGCTTAACCAATACAAGATTTATGTATGCAATCCAATAGTACTGAAGAAACCATGTCTGTGCTTATACAGACCAGAGTTGGCAAAGATGGAATTTCCTCTTTACCCAATTAAGAATAGTGAGCTAAACTAAAGCTTCATAACAGCTACAAGCTATCCACCGAAGGGATTCTTGATGACATCCAGGAGAATGACAGAACAAAAGAAATCTACAGCCTCCTTCCTCTCCTACCACCCTTTCTGCGAGTGCTGTCAGTCGGAACTGGGGTCACATCCTCTGCAAAACAATAAGGAATCAAGTTAATCTTTCGAGCCTAAAGAACCATAAATCACAAAGAATTTACTACTGCCAGTGAATGATGTTGTTTATATAAATGATGCAAATGTCAGAATTTACCTATGCGTCCAATTTTCATGCCAGACCGAGCAAGTGCCCTGAGAGCAGATTGAGCTCCTGGTCCAGGTGTTTTGGTCTTGTTGCCTCCAGTGGCACGAATCTTAATGTGCAAAGCAGTAATACCAAGCTCCTGGAAGTGTATGGTACAGACCTGAATACATGCCCAAATAACATATACAGGTCTAAAAGAAGCATAACGATCACAGACAAACCTTGCAACGCTGCGCAACGTCTTGAGAGGCAAGCATGGCTGCATACGGTGATGATTCATCACGATCAGCTTTGACCTTCATTCCACCTGCGAATCAGGGGGAAATGGATATTGTCAGAAATTTATCATCATCTGAAAGTAGATAAAAGGGAAAACGAATCATACCTGTAATGCGAACAAGTGTCTCCCTCCCAGACAAATCAGTAACATGCTGCATGTAGATGGTAACACATGTAAGGAACTTGAAACTCGTAGAAAGGCACATTGCGTCATGAATCCTGGAAAGCACCAGCACTTACGATGAAAGTGTCATTAAAGGATGCAAAGATATGAGCAACTCCAAATACATGCTCCCCTTCACGGACAGTGGGTCCGAGGGTGACCGTCTCCTCCTTGGGCTCCCTGGTCTTCCTCCTCGACTGTCACAAACAGAAGATGGTTAGCTGAGAACGACCAGGCAACGATTCTTCAGACACAATTCAATCAAATTTCAATGCGTAAAGTTGTGTGAAATTAGTTGTACATTAATCTGCCGTGCAGCTGAGCAAGGTCAACTGCCTATTGTATAGAATGTACTATTTGAAAAACTAACAACAACGATATGGTTCAATTAATATGTTCCAGCAAACTAAAATTCTTCTGCAGGACACACCGAAATGATCCAGATGTCCTAGGCGCTTATTCAACCTTAAAAACGAAAAGAGCTTGCTTGCTAAATTTGATCATGAACCACATTCTTCACTGGTCCAGTAGAGTTCATGTAAAAGTAGCCAGTACTCGCCATCAACCCCTAACGAAACACTTAAATAGCATTCTATTTTAACCATTCAAACGTCCTTGATGTTACAGCATTTTACAAACAGGTTGTCAAACATTTGATCACGTATCGAAGCCCAGTTAGCGAAGACTACAGTTTCATATCACACCACAAACTTGACAGCCATATGTAGCGACGCCAGCCGACAGAAGACGGGGATAAAGACGACTTACCATTGTGGGACGAAGCGGCGGGGGATCACTAGCGCGGCGGGGTTCCTTCCTGCTCCCGCTTCAGATCGCTCCGCGCCGCCGCCGAGACCCGTGAGAGGAGACGGAAGACGAGATGTAGGGTTTGGACGGAGAGGAGAGGCCGCCGGCCCGCCACTTCTTCACGTGGACCCGTCTTGTGATCCGGGCCGACGGACGGCCCTCCAGGAAACTCTTGTTGGGCACATAGGATTTCAGCCCATTTGTCTATTCCTTTGCTGACGTCAGCGCCTCCCGCGCTTCTGTGCGTCTCGGTCGGTCCCTGTGCCCTGCGATGCACGGCATTGCCGGACGCTTCCGCATGCGGACAACGCCGGCGAGCCGGGCGCTGCGAAAACGACGACGCCCCATGTGTTTCAATTGGCAATCATCGAAATGGGAAGAAAAAAAATTCAATTCCCTGCGCACCACGAGCGCACGAATCCACCGGAAAGCTAGCGCGGTGGACGGCCGCACCGCCACACGTACGCCGAGCCCGAACCACCGGGCGCTCGACACGTCGCGCCCCGCCCCGCCGGCGTCGCCGTCGCCCGTCGTGGTCGCCAGCCGCCCCCCTCATTAAACCAGAAAAAAGGCGCGCATTGCAGCTCGGCAGCGACGTGCCCGCGCCGCGACACGCGCCACATTAACTCGGCCCTGGAACGCTCGCCGTCGCGTTACGCGTGCAGACAAGCTGATCACTTGTGAGCTGCAAGCGCCACCACCAGATGGTCATGCCGACGAGCCTCCACCTCTCCGTCCGATTTTCACTTGAAACTAACCGGCGGAGGCTGACGCGCGAGCTCACCGGGATCGCACAGTTGTGAGAGGCGATGGCGCCGTCGACGTCTCGCTACCGTATGGACCATGGCGTTGTTGCAGCCGGATCGGTATAAATATACGCATTTGCCAAGCGGGCGCTGCACATCATTCATTCAAACTCCCAGAACAAGCTAGCACAGCCGCAGTAGCATATACAACAGCCGCGCGCGCCCACGATTGCGCGTTTTTTAGACCAGATCGCGTTTCCATGACGAAGGGGGCGCAGGTGGCGGCGGCGGCGAGGTTGATGACGGAGGTGATGCCGCCGGAGGTGGTGTCGATCATGCGGCGGAGGAAGGTGCCGAGGAGCCTGGACACCATCGCCGAGGACGACAGGGAGCAGGTGAAGCGGGCTGCGCCGCCGCCACCGCAGCCGCAGGAGCGCGAGCGCGCGGCCGGGCTCTTGAGGGAGCTCAGCAAGTACTTCTCCGACGGCGGCTTCGGCGCTGGGGGCTGGAGCGGGAGCAGCAGCTGGGAGAGCGCTCGACACGGGCACCGGCGAGCGGTGTACGCTGCACAACCGTTGCGCGTCAAGAGTGGCCCGTATATGTCCCCGTATATACTAGGCTACTAGTACTGGGCAAAGATGTAAGTTCGATCGATTGTCGTTGGATAATCCGTAATACCACTATCTGCAGGTACCCTAGTAGTAGTAATCATGTTGGGGAGTATTTTTGTCACACTTCTCCGCTCGATCGGTCGAGTGAATCATGCATGTAAACTATTTCGTGTCCCTTGTTGTGTCATGGTGTATGATACTATATATATGCTTGGCGATTGTTGGGAATTCTTCATTGTAGCAACAAAGAATCCCGACACGGACAATCAAATCACCCTCGGGGAACAACGGAGCGGCATTTCATTTCAAGGGTGTAATCTCTTCTGTTCCGTCCCGTCCCACGGAGCTCGGGGGCGGGTATTTATAGGGAAGGCCAAGGGTTATTTTGGCATGACCAAATTACCCTTGGTCACCCACTATATTCGTGGAATATTCTGTACAACATTGTCATAAGGGTACAAATGACATTTCCGTTTAATAACGGAAACCCTAACTAGGTGACGTCATTCGCCAGCCTGACTCCCGGACGCCATCATGCCGGGATTCACCTCCTTCAGGGATTGCCGTCATTCTTGGTCGTCGCCATTTGGTCGCCGGCTTCAACAATGTCGGCAACTCGACGTTCCAGCTCCTCTGTACGCCGCCGATTCTAGGCCGGAGCACGTAATGTCGACAGCAATGTCGCCTGCAGCCAAAAAACCAAAGGCAAAAAGGGGGTGTCGTTATTATCGTAAATACCGATCCCCAACAGTAGCCCCTCGCGGTCGAGGGACAACTTTGATGGGCAGAAACCGCGACACAGGATAGGAAATTTGCGAACGTCACCCCAACGTCACCCCTCTCGAAGTTTCCCGAGGATTTTTTTTTTCACGAGAGTCGAGGCAATGCCATAAGTGCGGCGCCGAGGCCTATATATATGGAGGTAGAGGGGCCGGAGAGCCCCGTGCTTCCGTTGTTCGAGTCGAATTGCTGCCGCGTTTTCTGCTGAAAACTTTGCGCCGCATTTCTTGCCTTCCGGAATTTTTGTCGAGCTGCAGCGAGTTTTTTGTTGTCGCTGATTCGGCTCGTCGCACTTTCCCTGCTGAAGGGTGAGTTCGTCTATGTGCCTTCAGCTATGAATCTGTTTTCGTGATTGATTGCAACATCATAGTTTGCATTTTAGATGGCTCGCGTTAAGCAGACCGCTCATCTTGTTGAATCTGACGAGGAGTTCCTTGCCGACTCGCCTGCCGCTAATGTTGAGGGAGACGCCGACCTTGGCGGGGCGAGCAAACCGGTTGAGGTTGACTCTGATGCTGCCGCGACTCCCAAAGGTTCCCAGGAGGAGGCCAACCCCGCCGCAGATCTGGAGGTTTTGGCGGCAGCTGCCTCCAAAGCAGCTGGAGCTTCGGGCGCCAGCGGAGGTACTAAATCTGCCGCTTTTTTAGGTAAGGGTTTTGGGGGAGTCGTGTTATTTTCTTGCATATTGTGAGTATGCTCTTGCTGGGTCTGCAGCCAAAAGAGTGAGAGGCGCAGTAGATACTGGCTCTAGCGAAAAGGAAACCTTTGGTGATATCGACGACGAAGGCGAGGATCTTTCTGGAGTGCCGGCCTCTCCTAGTGAGCTGGTAGTGGAAGACTTCTAGGAGAAAAGCGGCATCGAGCCAACTTTTCGGTTTGGGCCGTCCAAAGTTACTCCCGCAGATATCGAGAGGTTTGTTGCCTTGGGGTATTTTGAATCCGGAAAGGATCGTGCTCCTGGCGGAGAGCAGATTCCTCGGCCCGAGAACAATGAAGCTATAGTTTATCGTGACTTCTATGAAGCTGGCCTTAGGCTGCCGTCATTTGGTTTTCTAGCCCGTGTACTGGAAAGATATGGACTAGATCTACACCACCTGACTCCCAACGCCGTCGCGACGGTGTCGAAGTTTATATGGGCTGTTCGCAGTTATGGCTCGGCTCTTCATTCTGACGCCTTCTGCCGCTATTATGATCTGAGGCATGATGTGAAACCCGTGAGTTTCGATGGGGTGCAGTATTATCCCCAGTATGGATGTTGCAGCTTTCAGCCTCGCACTTTCGTGAAGAAATCCAAGTATGAGAATGTGGAGCTTGTTGGTGGTCGCCGGAATAAATGGCCTGGAGATTGGCGGAACCATTGGTTTTATGCAGAGGTTCCCGAGGAGAAAAAAGACGACGGCAGCTCGTACTTTCCTCTTTTTAGTCGCTCTTGTGCCCTACGACCGGTGCTGTCGCCGGAATTCGTGGAATCGGAAGGTTTCACGAAGTGCTGCGACGCTTTTGAGACCGCAATCAAAATGAGTAGCGCAAGGGATTTGGTGGAGGAGTTTTTGGCCTGCTGTATTTGGCCCATTCGGAAGGGTTGGAGCCCGCGGAGAATGAAGAACAAACGGCTTGCCAGGCTGAACCTTAGTTACCAGGTGCCGTCTTTTGGTGTTAAAAAACCCGAAGGGATATCGGATAAGGACTTCGTTCGCTACGTTGAGCTGACTGCCGCAGTTATTTGCGGGCCTTATACAGTGTTGGAAAAGCAAGAGTGCGAGACCATGCTGATTTTCCCCCAGCGAGTGAATCGTGTTTTTGACGAAATGCAAGTGAAATACGGTCGTCGTGCTGTGATGTCCGTCAAGAAAGGGCGGCGAAAGAAAGGCGAGCTTGTTATTGGAGCGACGTTCGTTGAGAAACGTGGCTGGGAAGCAGGCTCCTCCCACTACTATATACCAGATGCGCCAGCCCCAACAGCTGCGGTCGGCTCTTCAGCCGCGGCTGCTGCCAAAGGATCTGCGGCAGCCCCATCTAAGGGTGCCGCAAAAAAATCTGCGGCGCCCAGCAAGGCTATCGGGACAGTGAAAACGCCGGCTGGTACTTCGAAAGCTGCTGAGAAGGCTAAACGCCAAAGTCTACGGAAGATGCCTGCTTCTCGGGCTGCTGTCGTGCCGCCGGCCAGTGCCGCTGTAAAACGGCGGCGGGAAGACATAGAGCCGGTCACTGCTGCTGAGCAGATGGAGACTGGTTCCAGCGCGGCAGGTGCCGCTGATTTGGCTGGAGAGGTGTCAGTGCGGGAGGAGTGCAAACGACGCCGGAAATTACTAGCTTCTGCAGTTGGCGATTCTGATGATGAATTTCTTGACGACGAGCCTGAAGAGCATGACTCGGGGAATACACAGGAGCAGCCTTCGCCATTACATGAAGCTGAAGTTGATAGTACTGCTGCTCCCTCTGGTGGATTTGATTTGCTACGGAGCCCCGCTGAGACTGCTACGCCGATGAGGCGGAAGCCGCTCCTGCCGGCTTTATCAGATGATGAAGAAATAGAGCTGTTGGACGACTCCGTGGATTCACGCGCCGAGCTTGGATATGAGCTAGATGCCGCGTTTGCGGAAATGAGTGGCTCTGATGGAGGTGCCGACCTTTCCTTTTCCACGAAAGACACTGCGGCAGCTTCCTCTCCTTTGACTGGAGTCGATGATAATATTTCTAGTTCATCGGTTAACGGGAGTACGTCTAGCTATTCTTCTGAGACTAGCTCCTCTGACGCAGGTAAAAAATGTTCTGGTGCGGGGATGCAAGAAGGCGAGGCCGGCAATCCTTCATTGGCCGTTTTTGTCGAAATGACGAAGGCGGTGGATCCCCAAGGTACTTTGTCCTTGCCGCCATTTCTCCTTTGTTTAAAATTTGACAATCGGTCTGACTTCGTTTAATTTGCAGAGCTTTATGACTTCTTGGCCAGGGCCGATAATGCTTCGGCCGCCGAAGTTCTGGACAAAAATGCGACAATGGTAATTTTTGCCTGTGCTAGTGTTGCTTTTTATTGCAACTTTGAATGGTTTTGACGCTAACGCGTGATTTCTCTGCTCTTGAGCAGACGCTTGCGGCGGCTCGCGCTCTGAGCCGGCGCTTTTACGGGTCGGAAGCCGCCTCCTCGTCCGGTGATGAATTGCAACTGCGGCGCACTCTCAAGGAGGAACGCGCGTCTTTCGACGCCATTAAGGCTGATCTCAATGATCAGATAAAAAAGAAAGACGAAGCGTTGGGGGTGCTCCAGGATGTTATCCAAAGCAATGAGGATGAAATTGCCCGCTTGAAGCGTGAACTGAAAAATGCGGGAGAGAAAATTACTACGGCGGAGGCAAGTGCCAAGAGTGCCAAGGAAACTGCCCGCAAGTTTGCTCGCAGTTTTTCCAGCGGCGCTAGTAGTGCACACGCTTCTTTCGGAGCAGCCCTAGCTACAATTGGCGGTGAGCCTAATCCTCTTCCGGTCACACAAGGTTCGCTGACACCGGAAGTGTATTTCAATTTCCTGAAAGGGGAGTTTGGCGACCTCCCTGAGGCCTTTGAGCGGTTCGGTCAATTTGCGGCTCGCACGGCGTGCTCTGCGCTTCTGGACCTGCTTGAAAAGCTGGATTGCAAGCACTTCAGTGCTTTGGCGCGCACTACCTACCCTGATTCTAACTTTGATGAGGCCAACGCGGCGAGCGAAAGCAAAGGCGTTCGTTTGGCTGTGAAGCGCTTCGCGAAAAGGTATTGGGGGGCGCACGGAATGGAGGCTTGTCGCCGATATGCGAAGAGCAAGCTTGAGGAGGTAAAGTATATTTTTGTTTCATCGGGGACTTTTTATCTTATGAAAAATGATTTACTAAACTCTTGTTTGCTTTAGATGAAGGCGGCGACTGGCGCCGAAACTGCGGCGGAGGGCTCAAAAAAGCGAGCGGCTACTCCTGCTAGTGAGACGCCGCCAGCGAAGGTTGCCCGCGTCGAAGATGTTGCGGGAACTGAGAAGACTGCCGCTAAAGCTGATGCGCCTGCCGCGGTTGAAGCTCCTGCACCCACCGCGGCTACCGCGACTGCTTCGTCTTCTGCGGCGGCCGAACCGGAAAATACGACGGGTACCGCCGCTCCTGGTGCTGCGTCTGCCGCTGCTGCTGCGCCGCCAATTGAAGAGGTTTAGACTCTTAGGCGTGAGGAAGAGCGTTTCAAACTTGGTTTGTAATAATATACGTTCTGGTACGCTTTGTGCGCAGGATTGTTTTCGCGGCGCCGCGTTGAACATTGCGCCTTTGAAGTATGAACGTGACGGCTTACGCGTTTCTGGCGAAGCGTATTTGTGTTATGTTTCACGATATCCGCGTGATGATTTCGGGCATTTCTGGAGGGAAATGATGGCTCAGTACTTTCAAGGGCGGGAATGCTTAATTCGATGCTTTCACCGCCGACCTTCTTCTTCCGTAGCGGCCGTGAAGGCCGAAAGCGTTGAAGATCTTAGTTTTGATCCTTATTTGGATCGCTTTAGGTGTGTGTACGATAGGGCAGGCCCTGAATGCGGTCCCGGGTTTGTAGTAGAAGTTGACTTTGATTTGTAGTTGGGGAGTCGAACTGACAGTGCTCCCGGATATAACGTTGTGCTTTTTGATTTGCGAAGGTGGGTTCAACGATACTGTGAATTTTCTTCAAGCCTCCTTTGCGTTTTCGCTTAGTAGGAAGCGCGCGCCGTTGCTCGGTCGTCGGAATAGAACGAACGTCACCCCCCCCGGCGATCGAGGGACGGAGGGCGCGCAAAAATTGCGACACACAATTAATATGGCGTTCTTTCGTATGAATTGAGAAAGAAGCGCACGTTGCCACTATTTTGGTTGGCTCTAGTTCTTGTCGGGTGTTTGTTAGCTGTCGCTATTGTTTGCTTAGAAAACGTCGTTTGACGATATGGGTCCTTGGCGCCCTTATTTTTTACAAGTTAAAAGGGTTTTCGCTTTTTGTTTGGTGTACGGCGCTCATCGTGGCTCGACTGATTGCATGACACGAACGTCACCCCCCTCCCCCTAGCAATCGAGGGATGAGGAGCGCGTAAAAATTGCGAGATGGCTCGCGCGTAATTATTTTTGGAGAAAATTGCGAGTGGTCCATAAGGTTTGCCGCAATTGTTAGGTTCTCTCCGAAATCTGTCGGATATTGAACATTTGCCGCTATTCTTGCCGAAAGGGCGGCACTTGAGAATTTGCAAGATCATGCTACCTCCATGGTCTTGAGTCCCGTCCTTGGATGGGTGTTTATATTGAGTCCTTTAAGACTTCGATCTTGATGATCTATTTTTGTTATGTTGGATTTTGTCCGGAGCCCCTTGGGGGTTAAGATATATCTTCCACTTTCCTTTAAGGAAATGTGTGACTGAGCCCTTGGGCTGCCAACGTGCCTCGATTTTCTCAATTTAGGAGAAAGATTGAAGAGATGGCCTCTTGAGGCGCTTTTTTCTCAAATGACGCTATTTCTCAATTTTATGCGAAAGATCGGCGGCGTAGCCCCTTGGGGCGTTTTTTCTAGAGAAGGAAGCCTGGGAGAAAGGGGCTAAAATTTTTTGCTTCCTTTCGAGTGGCTTTGGCTCAGGAGTCAAATCCTCCTGCGTCGATGTGGCGATATTTTTGCGAATATAGCATCGACTACTTTAAGAGATGAAGAGCTTTGTTTTTCTGGGGAAGATAGCATTATATTGAATTGCAAGGGTTACAAAAGGTCCCACCTCGTTAAAAACCTCACCCCCGATGTGGGGTTCCCCTGTGAGGAAAAGAGTATGGGCCTTAAAAAAGGAAAGAAAAGTTACAAAACTGCCGACTAAGAGCGCCGCTTATAACAGCGCGTCGCTATTAGCCTTTACACTTTAGGTGAAGTACCTCTTGAGGTTGTCCACATTCCAGGCATGTGGGAGCTCGTTGCCTTCATTGTCTGCCAAATGGTAAGATCCCGAGCGATTGCTCCTGACGACAATGAAAGGGCCCTGCCACTTGGAGTTGAGTTTTTCAGTGTTCTCTGTTTTTGGGCTTCGCAGGAGAACAAGGTCGCCGGCTTTAAATGCTCTTTGCACCACTCTGGCGTCCCGCCATTTTCTTGTTTCTTCCTGATACCTCTCCAAGTTAAGGATTGTTTGGTCTTTGTCTAATTCCGACATGTCCTTTGAAACGGCGTCAAACTCGTGGCAATTTCGTCCGAGAGTTGCCCTCAAGCTTCGATGCTTTATCTCTTCTGGTGTCATGGCCTCTTCGCCATATAAGAGCCTGAAAGGTGTGAATTTGGTTGTTCTTGATACTGTTGTGTTATGCGACCAGATCACTTTATGCAACTCATCCATTCACTTTCCTTTTCTCTGGCCCCCCAGGCACTTCTTGACGCCCTCAAAGATTTGCTTGTTCGCGTTTTCGACGGCACCATTTGACTCTGGATGATAAACAGATGCAAAATTCACTTTGGTGCCTATAGAATGACAGAATTCGCGGAACTCTTGGTTGTCAAATTGTTTTCCGTTGTCCACGGTAATTTCGGCAGGGACTCCGAATCTGCACACTATGTTTTGCCAGAAGAACTTCTTGATTGCTGGGCCAGTGATATTGATCAGTGGCTTCGCCTCTATCCATTTGGTGAAATAGTCGAGAGCAACTACGGCGTGCGTGTAATTTCCGGCAGCCGTGGGTAGAGGGCCGACAATGTCGACTCCCCATCGCTGAAGTGGCCATACTGGCTGAATGAGCTGAGTGAGCTGAGCTGGGTTGTTGATTTTTCTTGAGAATTTCTGACATGCTTCGCATGTTTTGACAAGGAGTTGGGCGTCCTGCAATGCAGAGGGCCAGTAAAAACCTTGTCGGATAGCCTTGCCGACTAAAGCTCTGCTGGATATATGAGAGCCGCAGATTCCCTGGTGAATCTCGCTAAGGAGCTTTTTCCCTTCTTCTTGATCTATACATCTCAAGAATGGAGTGGATGTGCCTTTTGTATAGGAAGTCATCTACAAATGCGTAGTTTCTTGCTCTCTGCTTCATGCGCTTGGCTTCTATTTCCGACTCAGGCTCATAAAAATCTCGGAGATATGCCATGATAGGGGCACGCCAATCTTCACTTGAGATGGCATGTATCATCTTGGGTTTTTTCTCTGCCGCTTTTATGGATGGAGAACTCAGTGTTTCAAAAAAGACGTCTGGTGGTAGAGGATCTTTCCTAGCTGCCGCTTTTGCTAGCTGATCTGCTTCACTATTCAGGTTTCTGTCGATATATTGACAAGTGAAACCCTTGAAGTACTTTTCCAAGCCCCGTACATGTTCCAGATATCTGGCCAATAGTTCATCTCTGGCTTTATAAGTTTTATCAACATGCCCGGCAATGACCTGAGAGTCTGTTTTGACGATGAAGCTTTTGACACCTAATGCTCTTAGCTTTCTTATGGCGAGCAAAAGGCCCTCATATTCTGCAACATTGTTTGTGCATTTGTCAGTGTCATGGTTGAACTGCAACCTGATTGCGTACCGCAATTTGATACCAGACGGTGAGGTCAAAATTGCGGCAGCTCCTGCTCCGAGATGGCACCATGCGCCGTCGCAATGGATCTCCCATGGGACTTCAAAGACTGGACCCTCGGTGTACGATGAAGTCTCAGTCCAATCTGCGATAAAATCCGCCAGCACCTGAGAATTTGCGGCACTTCTTGACTCGAAGTCAACAACGTGTTCTGATAATTCCGAAGCCCATTTGGTGATTCTTCCAGATGCTTCTCTATTTCTGAACATGTCATTCAGTGGTTGATTTGTCAGCACTCGGATGGTGTGAGCTTCAAAGTAATGCCTCAATTTTCTTGATGCCATTAAGACTGCATAAGCTATCTTTTCCAGTTCGGAATAAAATCTTTTTGATCCTGAAAGAGCTTCAGATACATAGTATACTGGCACTTGAACTTTCATCACTTTGGCCTTCTTCTCAATTTGCTGTTCTTGTACAAGTGCGGCACATACTGCTGAGTGCGATGCTGATACGTACATTAACAGAGTTTCATTTTGTTTGGGACTTGCGAAGGCAGTCATTTCCTTGAGATACTCTTTCAATTCTGCAAAAGCTTTTTTCTGCTCTTGGCCCCATTGAAAGTTATTTGCATTTCTGAGGACTTTGAAAAAAGGAAGGCTTCTTTCGGCTGATCTGGAAATAAACCTGTTGAGTGCCGCGATTCTTCCGGTGAGCTTCTGCACATCTTTGAGGCATTGGGGTTCTCGCATATTGATGAGTGCACTTATCTTGTCAGGATTGGCTTCGATGCCTTTGATTGACACTAAGCATCCCAAAACCTTTCCCTTGCGAATTCCAAAAACACATTTTTCAAGGTTGAGCTTAAGGTTTGCCTTTCTGAGGTTTGCAAATGTTTCGGCCAAGTCAGAAATATGATCTTCTTTCTTGCCGCTTTTTACCACTATGTCGTCGACATAGGCTGACAAGTTCTTGCCTAACTGATTCTCAAAGGCAATAGATGTCATTCTGCAGAAAGTAGGTCCCGTATTTTTTAGGCCTTCCGGCATTCTGACAAAACAATAAGTTCCGAAAGGGGTGATGAAACTTGTTTTCTCTTCATCCTCTTTGTACATGAAGATTTGGTGATATCCGGAGAAACAATCCAGCAGTGATAGGAGTTCTGAGCACGCCGCTGCATCGACAATCTTGTCGATTCTGGGCAGTGGGAAATCGTCTTTGGGACAGGCCTTGTTGAGATCAGTGAAATCAATGCACATTCGCCACTTTCCATTCTTCTTCTTTACTGGTACTGTGTTTGCCAGCCAGGTTGGATATTTCACCTCCCTGATAACATTTGCGTCAAGCAACCTCTGTACCTCAGCCTTGACTGCTTCGACCCGGTCGTCGGACATTTTTCGGAGTTTCTGCTTCTTTGGTCTGATATTTTTATCGATTCGCAACTTGTGCTCTATGATATCTCGGCTGACGCCTTTTAGGTCACTTGCAGACCAGGCAAAAACATCCTTGTTTTTGCGAAGGAACTGGACGAAAGCTTTTTCCATGTCCTTCGGCGTACCTGCCGCAATTATCACTTCCTGTCCTAAGACATGCTTGTCCAATGGAACTCTCTTTGTTTCCTCGTTAGCCGCAATTGCTGGTTCTTCCTTGTCCATTTCTTTTTCCAACTGGAGGACTTCTTTCCCTGGCTTTTTTCCTGCCGGGTACAAGACGTGCACATTCGGGTGAGCATACAAAAAGTGAACATTCTTCTGGCCGGGAGCTGCCGCCCTTTCAATATTTCTGGCTTCTTGCTGATCGCCAAAAACTGAGATGACCTCCTTGTGTGCCGGTATTTTCATACAGAGATAAGAGTGTGCAAAACTGCTTCAAATGCATTGAGGACTCCTCGTCCAAAGATTGCGTTGTAAGGGTAAGGCATATCGACCACATTAAATGTGATGTGCTCAGTTCTTGCATTGTCGAGGGTACCAAAGGATACTGGTAGGCTTATTTTGCCGAGGGCACGGACTTCTCTCCCGCCAAAACCGTACAGGGGATATTCAGAAGGCTGAAGTAGAGATGAATCAAGGTTGAGCTGGTCAAATGTTCTCTTGAAGAGGATGTCTGCCGAACTTCTATTGTCAACAAGGATTTTGGTAACTGACCAACCATAGGTGTTTGCCTGGATGACCATGGCATCTGTGTGAGGGTAGCTGCGGAGGTTTAGATCAGCTTCTGTGAATGTTATTGGAATGTGCGACCACCGTGATTTCACCACTGGTCCGTTGCACACAGCATTGACGGTTCGGAAGTAATTTTTCTTTTGCTTTTTACTTTCAAACTCGGATGAAGATCCCCCGGTGATTGGCAGGATAACTCCATAAGTGGGAAGGCTCTGAGAGGAATTGTTTTGGTGACTGTTTTGGAAATGGCGGTGGAGGAGGTAAAGGCGGCTCCTCCGAGGCAGTAATTCTAGGAATTTGCGGCTGGGGCACGTGTGAACTTGTTTGGGAAGTCGCCAAATGCTGAATCTGCGGCGAGGGTGGTGGATGCGGTTGGTATGGGCTTTGAAAGTGGTGGTGAGGGTTGTAAGAATTCTGGAAGTATTGATATGGGTAGGAAGCACCGAAAGGTGAGTTGTTCCAAGAATTGGCGGCAGACGTGTGATTGACACTTCTCCGTGTTTCGCTTCTTTACTCCTTGGCTTTCATTCTTTCCATGGCATCTTTTGTTTCTGGGCATTCCTTGGAGGTGTGACCCTTGTCAAGTCCGTGAAACAGACAGTATGGCTTTTTTGGCTCCTGGTTTCGCGAGTTGTACGAATTGCCGCGACCCCTTCCTCGAGAGCGATTGTTTCTTCCTCCTCTGTGTTGAAAATTGCCGGCAGAGCTGCTTGTGTCGGCTTTTTCTTCTTGGTTGTCGATATGATTGACTAGGTTGGAGTTCTGGCTCTGATTGTTGTTGCCACCTCTCCTAGACGAATTCCAATCCTGCTGCCTTTGGCTCGATTGGTTTTTCTTCGCCTGGCGCTGCGCGCTCTGCTGCTCTAATCTTCTTCTGTGGTCATTGTCGGCTCTACAGAACTGATCGACCGTTGAGAAGAGCTCTTCGAGTGTTGAAGGGCGGTGCATGGAAAAATGAGTGGCGCAAGGGCCGGCTCGCAGCCCCCCAATTGCGGCATCAATGACAATTTGATTTGGAATGTCATCCGTTCGGGCTTTGAGCTTGACAAATCTCTGGAAATAGTCTTGCAGGGGCTCTTTTTCTTGCTGAACGCATGCTCTGAGTTCATATGCAGATATAGATGTTCTGTGAAAACCTTGAAAATTTGTTGTCAATTTGTCCCTTAGGTTCTCCCATGAATATATTGATCCGGGCTTCAGCCTTGAGTACCACTCGAGGGCTTGATGCTCAATTGCGGTGACAAAGGTCTTGGCCAATACAGTATCATCTCCTCCAGCAGACGCTACAGCAGCTTCAAATGACATCAAAAATTGCCTTGGGTCAGTTGAGCCATTGTACTTTGATAAGGAGATAGGCTTGTATTTTGCTGGCCATAGGGTCTCTGACAAGGGAGAGTTCTTGTCGAATTTACTCACGAAAGGTACATATTGGCGGTATACATTCCGAGGCCTATGATGGCCTTCGCCATTGTTGTTTGTTTCAAAGTCGGGAGTCACCCGGTAATGCTCTCTCTTTGCTTCGCTGTTTTGCCCTGTCGCGCTTGTCATCTCATCGAGCTCTTTTTGTAGTTCGGTAACTGCCGCTTTTGCTTGTTCGATCTGCACCCGGAGCCTTTCTCTCTCTCTGGCCCTCTCCTCGGAGATTATCTTCTCCTTTGTTAGCTTGAGTCTTTTTCCAAGTTGTTGCAAGTTGGAGAGCTGACGTATTTGCTTGTCAACTTCATCTTCCTCTGGATCACTTTCTTCAGGGTTGATTGTCAACGGTGGTTCCGCCCATTGCTTGCCGGCTTTTACCTGCTTCGACTTTTCTGCTTCTTCATTGAGAGTGAGGTCGATAGAGCTTTTGGCGGCGATGTCCTCATCACTAGGCCGAATTCCGGCGGCTAAGCTTGCTTTCGCCGCGTCGGAAATCTTGTTGGCCTCGTCGGCCATTTGCCTTGCTTGAATGAATGCCCAACGAATTTCTTCTTCCGAGAATGCCGGGTTGGGAGGGAGGATTTCTTCCTCTAAGTCCGGCGGGTGGGAGCTGATGGTGGTTTTTGGACTAGGTGCTTTTTTCTTCCTCTGTGGCATCACGGGTGGTATTTTCGAGCAACACAAACGGTGGGCGCCAATGTTGGGAATTCTTCATTGTAGCAACAAAGAATCCCGACACGGACAATCAAATCACCCTCGGGGAACAACGGAGCGGCATTTCATTTCAAAGGTGTAATCTCTTCTGTTCCGTCCCGTCCCACGGAGCCCGGGGGCGGGTATTTATAGGGAAGGCCAAGGGTTATTTTGGCATGACCAAATTACCCTTGGTCACCCACTATATTCGTGGAATATTCTGTACAACATTGTCATAAGGGTACAAATGACATTTCCGTTTAATAACGGAAACCCTAACTAGGTGACGTCATTCGCCAGCCTGACTCCCGGACGCCATCATGCCGAGATTCACCTCCTTCAGGGATTGCCGTCATTCTTGGTCGTCGCCATTTGGTCGCCGGCTTCAACAATGTCGGCAACTCGACGTTCCAGCTCCTCTGTACGCCGCCGATTCTAGGCCGGAGCACGTAATGTCGACAGCAATGTCGCCTGCAGCCAAAAAACCAAAGGCAAAAAGGAGGTGTCGTTATTATCGTAAATACCGATCCCCAACAGCGATCATGGTCTCGTCTACAATTTTCCTCACAATCAAGTCATAGATGTTTTGCAGTATTTCTTGTTTGAACGGACCAAGTGTGTCCATAAAGAAGCGTACTGTACGTGCCTGCTTGATGCGACGAAACGTGCCTGATGAATGAGGAGCATCAGCATGAGCCATGGTTGCTTGCACGCTCATGCGTGTCGTGCAGGATCAGTCCGTGACCAGAGTGGCTCGATATGTGCAGGAGATTCCCGCCGCGAACGACTACGGTCTTGGTTTGGCACCGGTGGGCGCCGAGGGCCGCTGTGTCTAGTTTCGGCAACCGAAATTCTCTCGGAACGTGCGGCGTTCAGCGTTCCGTTCCGTGTGCGATGATCGCCAAGCGTTCCGTTCCGTAGCCGAGAATCTGTCGGAACGTCTGTGTGGTGGGAGTGGCCGATGCGACGCCATTACGGCGTGGTGGGGTTCAGCGTTCCGCCGCGGCACAGCCACGCCACACAAAGCAGTCGACGCGGCGGCCCTCCGGTGCGAGCGGGCTGCCAAGGACAGACAGACAGAGAGAGGGGAAGATAAATCACCTCGTGTACACGTAGGCCAGTGACGTCGTGCTTTGGCGCTTCCTTCGATCGAGTCCAAAGCGCGGAGCCCGCGGTCCATTTCTTGCCCTGTGCGGTGCCGAGCTCATCAGGCGCGTCTGCACGGTCCTCGCGTTCGACGGAGCGGGCGACTGACATCGATCGATCGGCACACTTTGTGTTGCCGTCTGCCGGACTCACGACGAAATCGTGAAAATAAACGTTACTCATGCACCATACTACGCAACACAACTTTTACAGACGAAAGGAAGCAAAGAGCGAAACAAGATTTGAACGCGACATTGCTCTCATATTTTTATCTAAAAAATTGCTATCATATTTTCTCCCAAGCATCAAACAGAGCACATCTGGCTACAGCCTTACGGCACCCAGGTTCAGCCGTCAGTCAAGCCTGACAAGGACGAATGCGGCGAGGCGTCGCCGTTCCCGCCCCTCGCCTCCCGCCGGCGCAGCAGGAACCACTCCAGCGACCGCCTCATCGACAGCCCGCCCGCCACCGGCGCGCTTTCTCCCGCCGCCCGCCGCGCCATGCGCAGGATCGCGCTCGCCTGGGCCTCCGTCTCCGTCGCGTCGTCGCCACCGCAGGGCGCCGCCTTCTCCCTGCTCGCCGCCGCTTGTGCAGTGCGGCCGAGGGTCAGCTCCGTGTCGCGCTGCGGCAGCTCGGACGGCGTCATGGTCTTCATCTCTCTGACCTTTCTCTCTCTCTCTCTCCGTGCTTTCAGTGATCCTCCTCTTGGACGTCTCGGCCTGTAACTCCGATTGACGAATCAGTTGTGGAAAACTGATGGATTCTCTCCTTGGTTATATAGCTCCTGTCGCAGGCAGCGCGCACGTGTGGGTACTAGTATCTCTCTCCTGTGCGCTCCTCTGGAGTTCGGGCGCGCTGCTGCTTAACTGTCAGCTTTGCCCATCCGTTTTTTAGGCGGCGCGCCAAGTCATGTCGCTGTCACCTTCGTCCGTCCCCCCCTGCTAATCCTGGCAAGCAGCACCAAGTTTAACAGTGGACTGCGGCAGAAAGGCACGAGGAAATTGCTCTGCTCCCCAACCCAATACTGATCGTCTAGCGCTAGCATAGTTCGGTACCCCGCATTCATGCGTGCCCCGTTTCGGAAACGAGGTGTGCAAATAACGTGTGATGGCGCGTGACGGCCTCCTACTCGATGGGCTGGCCCGCCGGGAAGATCATTTTACACGTGAGGCAGAAACAAGGGTGATACCTTTCCGAATGCGGCTCGCACATGATCAATTCGGTAGCGTCCCCGCTTCCCGAAACTATGGCAAGTTATTTACTACAAAACATTGGCATGCATGTATGCAGCACACAAGTTATCATCAATTTTGTCTGCCTCGCATATCTTTATGGTTAGGCAGCCCACAAGTGTCAGTTCCAAGCAAATCGACACGTCTGTCGATAGAGATCCCCTGATTTGTCATGTGGACATCAAAGCAATCGGAAGCGAAGCATGGTGATGATATGAGCTCTACAGTTCCCACATCTCAATACTTTGGTTCCGGAAACAATTGCATATCCTAACTATATGATCCACGATAAGATGCAAATGATGTCTCCACCGTCACAAAACCTTACCTGGGATCCGTATCCTTTTTATAGACTAGACTCGCAGCTCCTGAAAGTAAGCATCTTTCACGCTCTGGGGTGTACTGTGTACAGTACAGCAAACAGAAAAATGATACTCCCTCCCTTTTTATTTATATGACGCAGTTGACCTTTTTCGTTACTTTGACCATTCGTCTTATCTACAAATATTTATGCAAACAGCTAAATATATAGGTTAATTTTAAAATGCTTTTGATGATTGATCTAATGATATCGATTTCACATTAAGTAACTAATTACATTATTATATATTGTTGGTCAAAGTTCAACTAAAAAGTCAACTGCGTCATATAAATAAAAACGGAGGGAGTATATGTTAACAGGCTAGAGAAGTGCAGATCCATTGCACAGAACATAACAATGTTGCTTTGCCATGCTAGATGTTAACAGGCTGCAGAAGTGCAGATCAATTGTACAAGGTTACTGACCCTCCAAATCACAAGATTATCTTTGTCAATGCTGCATGCTGTTTGTGCTGTTTTTCATGAACTTTCCATGTACAATGTGCACTTTATCAATTACATCTTATGGCCACCTATTGCCTACAAATTCTATCCGGGAAACTCTTGTTTAACTACGAAGAATAGCCCCAAAAAAGTTATTTTACACTCATGCACCCGGTAAGCAACTACAAAACTAACACTCTACAAAACTATATCATTTGAAGGTTCCCGTCTCTTGTCATGAAAAAACATATTATGGTTTCCATCATTCACTTCGCAGTTAGAAGAATATTATCTGCCTTTTGGTCGTGATCTGCTCATTTGTTCTGCAGAACCTAATTCAGTCTGATGCTGTATATACATCTGTACAGGAGAAATAGACTGTTCTGTTTTACATTTTTTGCTGATAACCTGCAAAGATTTAAAAAGATCCATAAATATTCCTAAAGAAGATGTATACATATAAATTACATTGCAATGGACGGAAACAGCTTCCTTTAAATTATAAAACAAGAAAGCTGTAGCCTGGTGACATAGATGCAGTAGCTAATAGGATATTCCAAAATCCTTTTAAGTGTTTCACATTCATTGGGTTGAACGTAGTCAAAGCACAGATCGGTGTAATCATTTAAGAGCACACTGAAAAAAAATGGTCTAGTTTAAGTGTTCTGCAAGTTTGGTGAGATACAAAACAAGATGGTACAAGCAATTGACAAAGACTCAAGGGCACATAAAAAGATTGTAGTAAAGTACATAGATCAGAAAACAACTCACCCCTTGTTTGAAACTTGCAGGAAGCAGCTCTGTTAATGTTTCAATCTACACCATTAACCACCACCAGAAGATTTTGTTTTATTCCGTTGCACGTTGCCTTTGCGAAGTAGTGGATTTTCTATAGAAAATACAATCAAGCTACCATCCTTGGTTCCCGCCAAGAAACACTCCTCAGGAGTTACAACTAAAGAAGTTATTGTCTTCCCAGACCCCTCGTACCTCCAAACAACATCAAGAGAATGCATAGAACGCAGAACAATTTGACCATGATCACCAGCACATACCATAAACTCTCCACAGCAACTTAGCTCCATGCAATTCAAACGGCTATTGGATTCCGAAGAAGCAATATGCTTTCCATTTATGGAATACATATGCAAGGAAAGATCACTATCAGAGTATAAGACAAGTCTACCATGTTGTGATGCTACCAATTTTGATAAGCCGGCACCAGAAGGATGCTGAATGGATCGAACATATGTTCCCTCACGCAATGTATGAAACATACAAGTTCCGTCTTTTGAGCCACTGATAACAATATCTAACTCCGTGCTGACAAATAAGCATGTGATTATATCATCATGGCCACATAAGATGTGAGAAGGGCTTTCAATGATAACGTGATCCTTAGTTGATAGGTCATAATTTGCATTCCTTGATCTTTTGTCAGTTGATCTTCCTCGAAATGCATGCCAGATCATAACAGTTGTGTCATAACTTCCAGTGGCTATTACACTTCCATCAGACGAAACTGCACAAAAGTATGTTATCAAATGTTAAAGATGTAAAATGAAATTGCACACATAAGGTTTCCTGAACACAGCGACTTTTCCATATGCTAGAAGCCAACAGAGCACAGCACATAGCAAACTTGTGAAGGCACATAAGCACCAAGCAATATGTTATTGATTGAGAGACTAGTAATAAAAACACATACTGCTATATAGATTACAGGTTCAGAATTCACGGTCAACATACTTGATAACAGTGTAAAAAAAAATTAGATCAACTGGTTGTTACAAGCAAAGTTTGGATTCTAGCATCCCCATAGTTTCAATCAGTATGTTACAATGTTGCAAAATTTTGTCAAAGCCCATGTATGTCGTACATATGAAGTCTGTTAAAATTCAGCAGCAAACCCATCTAAGATGCCAATAAACAAACTAGATAAGAATCAATTTGGTGTCGTTCATCATGCTGACAAAACCCCTCATGTCTACTTACAGTGCTACTCCCTCCGTCCAGAAATATAGTGTCCACTAGTTTCGTCCTAAGTCAAATTTTTAGAACTTTGACCAACAATATAAATATATATTGTTTCAAACTAAAAGAGTTGCATATTACAATAATCTATTTCACGATGAATCCAATGACATAATTTTCGTGTTGTCAACATTCATAGTTTTGTCGATATTGTTGGTCAAAGTTAAAAAAGTTTTGACTTAGGACAAAACTAGATGGACACTATATTTCTGGACAGAGGGAGTACATACACTACTTTTATATTTTAATTTCTTAAAACATAGCAGCAAGTTGAATTATCACATTTCCTGGCAATGACGATGACAGAACCCCTGGTCACCACGAATTTATTTTTGGGACGCATCCCCATGAAACTGGCTGTCCAAGTATTGCAAAGCTGGAGCTTGAAAGGGATTCAATTCAATAGCATACACTGAAGCAATGTTTAACTACCTGCCACACAACTGACAACATCTTTATGCTGCCGGATGCTCTGCACAATTTTTCCATCGCTAAGAGAAATAATCTGAAAACTGTTCTCCCAGTTACCACATAAAATTAAGTAATTGTCACCATGAATTTGAACAGCAGCTAGGCATTGTCTTCCAAATTCCACATTTTCAGCCAAGGAAGTACCAATTTTCCGAGGAGAAATAACATCAGAACCAATTCCAAAGAAAGGTTCCTGCGAAAAAAGAACATAAACAGTGAATAAAAGTACATGAAAACAATGTTATTCTCTAGACATGACCATCAAGAAGATACCAGTGATCCAGAAAACGTGAAGTTTCCACCAGACTGTAACTGCGTTGTTAGCCAAAGCTTTACTGACAGTATGAGTCCCTTGTTCATCAAGACAATGTTTGAGTCCAACAAGCCAATGAATAATACCGATGAAGAAGGGGTGCTTGTACTAGGGACTATGGAAGTCACTGTTATCGATTGTGGGGCAAAATATAGTGGATGTGCAATTGGTATAGGAGGCCCTCTTCTTGGGTGTTTCTTCCGAAATATTTGAATCGGTGTCTGTCCAAAATTTGCAATTTGGTCCTCAATAGCAGACTTCTGCAACATATCATCCATGTTCTCCAAATCAACTGCGCCCTCATATGTCAAATAATAGAATATGTTTGCTGCCTGCTCCAAACAAAATTGTAATATATTAGCAAGCTTACAATATGAGAACTGTGAACTTATGGATGCTAAATCTTTGACCAGGAAAGATGATTTATATTGTACCTCAACTGCAGGCTTCCCACGCTGCTTATAACCAAATATGAGGTCGATCCAGTGATGGAGATTAGAACTTACATATTCACTTTCAAGGGCTTCTCGATTGATATGAATGAACTCTTCTGGGGAGCCCTAAATGCATCATACAAAAAGAAAAAGAAAAAGAAAAAGAACTGAGACATACTTTAGTTATACATTCCTGTGCCCTTGGCAAGTGCACGTTAGACTTTGTATCTTCAGACAACAGTATCTACTTGAATAACTAGACAGGTTTGACATGTAGATTCCACATAAAACGATTTTACAATATTATAATTTTATGATATTTACAATTATATTGTGATAAAAGACTTAACACACAAACTTTCTGTTGAGTATCGTGAAAAGGTAAAAGATAGCACATATTCAAGTTGACTTGTCCAGTGGAAAAAATAATAATTTCCCACTAGCAATGTAAACCAATTGTAATTTAAATTTTTGCATACAATGTATTATAATGTATAATGCTATTTGATGCAGACAACTGGATATGTGACACTAACAGATGATATAATGCAAATCCACTGCATAACAAAAGCTAAAGGTTTTGGACACTGTTATACCTTTGCCCAAGGAGGGAGACCAACATCACGTAAAGGTTCACCATCCTGCTTTACACCAAGGTGATATGAATTTGAATTTTCAAGAAACTCCGGCATGTAAAAAAATTCAGGAATAAGCTCTTTGACATCACTTGTATTTGATAGGCAGTTCCTGAATGTGCTTTCAATGCTCTGAAAGAGACGATCTGCATGGTCAAACTTACCACCCTGTATTGAACATGTGAACAACATATTAGTTGGTGTAGCTAATAAAGAGGAACAAAGCAAAAAGAACAATGAATCAACACATTACTTGGAGGAAGAGCAGGAAGACAAGAATAATTAATGTACCTGAAGACCACGATGCAGAGCTGTAAACGGTTCAAGTCTTAGAAGGTAATAAAGAACAATTCCCATACTAGAGTAGTGTGATCCATAGTAAAAACTGCAAGTGGTAAACACAGAAAAGTCTGGTTGAAGAGTCTCATAGAGCAATATGATGCATAAGAGAAGGAATAAAAAGCATGTAACAAACCTTGGTATATCAGGATCAACAAAATTAAGATATCTATCTTCAAAAACCTGCATACCGCATATTGTTTATTTAAAATTATCAAGGCATAACAGTCAGAAGAATAGAAGATACAGTGCTGTATGGTCCAGATCATACCTTAAAGCGTTTTGCATCCAAGGCACCTACTGGTTTTGACAGGTCTCTGAAAGTAGATGATTTGTTGAAATCAAGCTTTTTGGAGGAGTAGTCAGCCAATATCCAGGGAAATATAGGATACTGGGTTAAATCATTATAAGATCGTCCAGCAAGAGTGTTAAGAATCATTAGATATTCAAAGTTGCTTATTTCTCTTCTTCTCCAACTTTCTCTAGCACTCTCTGCCATTTCAAGGGCAACCTTCCTGTCAACAAAGGAAATCAAACTGTTCTTGTCTTTGCTAGTTCCTTTTGGGAATAAAGCATCATTCCTCAGGGAAACTAAGAGAGACCCGACACTTTTAGCATCATTTTGGGAGGAAAAATTAAGAAATATTGGTGCATTTGCATCATCAAAAAATATCTCTGTGGCTGTATATTGTAGGAGGTAACGTGTCCAATGAACTGCTTTTATCTGCCAACAAGGAAAAGTGTCAAATTTGCGACTTGCCCATATGCACAAATACACTGTTTATATACGCACACAGTCACAATATGAGAAAGGACACACACCCTGGTTATTTTCCACCGTCTATGGTGTTTGATTTTGTTCGACTGGTTTTTTATCAGAGTGTCACAAGATTCAGCAGCATTGCCTCGTCCTACATCAAGATTGCCCTTCTGTTTTTCCAAACCTCCCAGCTCAGTCTTGGAATCCAAATCTTTTTTATCTTGAAACCTATTGAAAACAGATGATCCCCCAGTGCCCTCAACCATAAATTCAAAAGAAAAATGCAGGGCATTCCGTGTGATAGTCAATTGCCCAGCTAGTTTTCTTTTGGGTGTTACAAGAACACAGTGAACTGATGATAGCACCTACAAAATAAGGAGACAAAGGAATTTAGGGAGGAAAGGAGGCATCAAATCAACAGAGCAATTCTGCACGTACAAAATGAAATCTGCTAACCTCAATATAATCATTATCGTCACTAGTAGATGATGGTTCTTTCTTGTTTTGAACAATAGTAGAATAATCTGTGGAGTCAGCAGAATCTACAACATCACTTATGCCCTGGTTCTCAGGTAGGTTAGTCTGTGAAGACTCACTCATATCAGTGTTCTCATCATATGATTCGGAACCAATATCCCCTGTAATTCCACGCACACCTTTCAAAAGCAAGTGTTTCATTTTTGCTGGTATCTTGGCGCTAACAGAGGCCTCAACAGATGAGGCAGTGTAATCGTTACTAGATTTAGTGGACGAAGGGTGACAAAGACGCTCATCAAACTTATAATTACGCTTGAGCTTCAGTCGGCGCCGCCATTTATCCTCTGTCTTATCGAGTTTCCAGTAAGTCACAATAGTATTTGGAAAAGGAGTAGCAGACCAAGGTCCCCTTTCATCACTTAAAGCACGGAAAATATGTATCCATTTGTCCTGATAATGGAACATAACTCGGTTATACAGCATCTTAAATTACTGAACAGCGGCATGTTTCATAAAGATAAATATGTTCACAACTTACTGCAACGATTTGCTGATCCTCATCAAATGCAAGCTGGAAAGCAGCTTTTCTACTATCATCAGCAGAAATAGCAGCAGCCTTCGCAAACTGTATATCATCCTCAAAACTTTGCAGCTGTTCAATATCTTCAATCGAACGTTCATCAAGTTTAGAGTGCAGCTCCTGGAGCTGCCTCATGCGATCAGCTTTTGCATCCTTCAAATACTTTACCTCATCAGTAGCCTGCCAGGCAGAAAACTGATGATGTCAGCAACAGCTTTTGTTTTTGCACTAAAGGCTCAATAACAAATTCAACTTCCAGCTAAACAAAGAAAAGAAGAATTATATTACAACATTTGTTAGATGCTTGGTTAAGAATATGTGCAATGCAACAATGTAACTTGTTAGATGCGTGTGAAATTTCTGAGAAGCACAAAAACACTTCTGCATAAAACTGAACATGAAGACAGGGACAAACCGCAACAAGAACCCGATCCTTTTGTACAAGATTAAGAATGAACCCAGCCTCCTTGTTGCTATTTGGTTCGGTAGAATCATCTCTACCCAACATACTGGTTGCAAGCATAGACTTCCCATATATGACAGTTTCAAGAATTAAGTGCGAGATAACATGGAACCGTGCACCATCATCAAGTTCTCCATACAGGGATCTTACCCTTAGTAAAGACCTGAAGAAAAAGAAGTTACTGAACTGTCAAATTAACCATCATCAAGGTAATGCTTATAAAGAATTAAGAGTATAAGTCCCACCAAATTAAAAAATGCAGTCTGTTTTTGCACTGATCATCTTCAGAGATAAGACTAGGGAGCAATGATATAAATTGCTGAACACACTTCGATGCATTTTCTAAGCCAGCTTTGCAGAGATACATAATCATAAGGTGGAAGATAATTCTTGGAAACCTCTCCCCTCTCAGCATCATAGCTTTGTCACCAATTTTGTTGGTCTTTCCACTTAATGCGCTACCAATGCCTCCAGTCACAACTACAGCAGCCATTTCTGCAGCCGGGATATTGAGAGATTCTACCAATCCACGTGCCCTTTGCCCAATAGATGGGGCAGCGGCAGTCGAACCCTTTGGTGTTAGTCTGTTCTGTCCTTTGCCATTCAAATTGATCAGAAGTGTCCATATCTTGTCCAGAAAGGCCCACCAATCATCACTCAATTTTTCTCCATCAGTAAATAAGGTATTGCTCCAAGGAAGACTGCAAAAGAGTAAATTCATATACCTTGTCAATAATAATATAAAATGCTCATAAGCGCTACTCTTATATGACCACAAACCAAAGCAGTGAAACAAACTTCAGGAAGTGCATGCAGATTGGTTTCAAACCATTAATACTGAATAACTTGCTCCACTTCAATGCCACTGAATAACTCCCCAAACTGATGTGTGCCAATGAATAACTTGCTCTGCCTTATATTCAGTTGTTTTTACAAAACCATCACTTGCCCTTTAAACATCAAATAGGACATGAAAGGACCAACAACACATTTATGCACTCAATCATTCTTAACACAAGAGCTTCCCCTACTGTATTTCCCTAAAAAAAACTACTCTTTACACAAGAAATTCATAGTGAGTCGTGTACGGGAAACCAGCGGGAAAGGGGAGTTGGAGGGAGCTGAAGGAGGGAATAGACACGGGAAGTAACATTTTAGTCCCAATCCCGTGTTAACTCATGGTGCCAGCTGAGGGAGTTTAGGAGGGAACACACTTCAATTGTCTGGTTGATGGGTTTAGGAGCATCGAATCGGAATAGAGTTATGATGGATGGTGGAGATGTACCCGGTTACCAACCCTTCCCCTGGGAAGAGATTGGTGGGAATTCATTTCTCATCCTACTAAAATTCCCATTCCCACAAAATAAACAAAAGATTATTAAGCCCTCTATCTGTCAACTCCTATTCCCTCCGTTTATCCACTCAAAGGCAGTCTGTTAATTGCCTTCCAACCAAATATTCTCCTCACACAAAAACAGATCAGTGCCCTACACAAATACCCTTCGTTATCAAATTCTTCACAATATGAAGAGGCGCAGCATGTCCTTTCCAATCCCTACTTGACAGCTAAATTGAATATGGTTGAATGAAAGGGATCAATTTGCAAAGCAACTGCATGATGTGTGTGCCTACAGAACTAATATTACCTTGCAAGTTGGCCGCTGCTCTCAGTGTTAATAATTTCTGCAACTACAGAGTTAATGTCCTCTTTTAGGGAGTCATCAGATGACAATTGTATAGATATGTCAGGCAAAGGAAACTGCGAGAGAAAAGAGCAGGATTAGAAAATAGACTACCAAAAAAAAGCATTAGAAGTATTGGTCAGACATACCAAAAGTTTAATTCCGATTTGGTCAAGAAAAAGTTCATGACTAAGCTTTAAAAGATACAATATGTTATCACGGCATGGCTGCGAAATGAAAATGCTTTCTTCAGAAGATGCCTCAAGCAGGCTTCCAACGAGATCTTCAAAAATATCCCGTAGCAGACAAGAATTTGGCAGTTGTCCCTGTAGATGGGGCAATTTGAAGTGTCACTAGAACGAGAATTGTCACTAAATTGTTATGACAAACAAAGTAGCTAGAATATCAACCTCTTCAATTTTAAGTACAAGGAAATTTATTGTATCTTCCAGATGATGCCAGCCACCTTTCACAGAGAATAAGCAGTAGGAGAGGACCAACGAGTACATGTTCCTGACAAGAATTAGCTCATTGATCTCCAAACTATTACCCTTGGCTACAGAAACTGAGTTGTAGTTTCTAAATACATCAAGCTTCACAGATGTATCAAGCCAAGAGCTCCAACCATACTCCTGACAAAATCATTTTGTGATCAACAAAAAACTGATTTAAAATACAACAACAGCAGCAGCAGCAGCAGCAGCAGCATAGCCTTTTGTCCAAGCGGGTAGGCCAAAAAAACTGATTTAAAAATGATGTAAGAAAATAGCAATTAAAAAGTACCATAAGGGATTCAATATTCGAGGGGTTTGAATCCAGCAAATCAAGAAGATCACTTAAAATCTTTGTGCGTGCTGAAGCATCTTGACAAGATTGCATGTATTTAAAAATGCAGACCAAAATCTGAGGAACAAAAAAAGGAGGCAAGCTTGCTGAAGTGCTGCTCCTATCTTTTGAAGCATCAGACTGGGAACGTTTTTGTAAGACCTGAATAGAAAATATAACGTGAGCAATAGATAATTTGTTAATGGGTGTCAGTAATAGGGAAATCAGAGATAAGAGGACAAATATCAGTAAACTCAGCACAAAGTTTGCAAACTACCTGTTTAGGACTGGCTCCACCAAGAAGTACATCAAAGAGAGTAGCACATAAATTATCTGAAAGCGGAAATTTGAAGAGTCTTTCAGATATTGAATTGAAAAACAGCTGGGGTGCTGCTATTGCTCCTTTCCTTATATCTTCAGAAATGGATCTAGGTCGTCCTACGGGAAGGCCAAAAATTTTTGGTCCTTTTCTCTCAGATGGGACTCCAACCAGAAGCTTTCCAAGAAAATGAAGCCCCAATAGACGGATTGGCTCAAACTCCCTGACAAATAAATCATGTAATAGGCATCCTCAAATATTGGCAGAAAGGTGTGGCAAAAGTGAACAGGCATAAGTAAATCAGTATTGGTATTTGACACCCATAAATGATACGATAAGAAGGACCGACAATGACAAAACATTGTCTAATAACATTAACCTTTATTCTTAAATATTGTTTTTGAAGTGTACAAGAATTGCAATTTCATCGGCCCTAATGGGACTACAGCACAAACCCCAGTTGAAGTGAGAACTGATCCAGATTAGTGTGACATTATGCGGGAAACAAATGGAGGAAAACACACTTAACTTGAGTGTTGCTTGTTTCTATCTAGTAAGATATAAATAATTATGATCATAGTGCTTTACCTCTTGAGAAGATTGATGAAAATGTAACAGCCACCAAGAGAATTTAGCTGCTCCAAAAAAGATGATAGAACTGAATTCTGTGAAAGAGCACGGATAATCATGTGAAGTATATCCTCAATACACGCAACATCTTGACTTCTTTCAAGAAAGGAAACAAGAGCTCTGATA
Organism: Eragrostis nindensis; assembly: GCA_012490785.1. Lineage (NCBI taxonomy): Eukaryota > Viridiplantae > Streptophyta > Magnoliopsida > Poales > Poaceae > Eragrostis > Eragrostis nindensis. The sequence continues at coordinate 208,920 of JAAXCT010000130.1, forward strand.
TCATGTTGAGAAACCTTGAGCCTGCAACAGATGCTTCTTGCATTACAAATCAACCCCATGATGATATGCACAGAAATGCTAGCCTATGAAATCTAAGGAAAAAAGTTCAGAATTGCGCATAGGAATTAGAAGCACAGAAGAGCATCTATGAAGAAAAGTCGGAAGAAACATTACTTTAAACTCATTTCTGCCAGACTCAAGAGGAGGAGTCGAATCTTGCGAATTTCTTCCATGCTTAGTCTCTCACCAATCACCTTTTTGGTAACTAGATGCAGGGAAGGTTTAGAAGACCGATGATCAACCTTATCTGAATAAAACTGGCGTACAATATCAATGATCCGAGGGAGCCCACACAATATTGGTAAAAAAGTTCCATCAGCTTCAAAATACTGTAGCAGAAACAAATAAAGTTCTCTTTGTACTTCGTAAGTTGCATACACCCAGATATGTGGATTCAAGTAGAACTGTGAAAGAGCATCTTTCAGTAGAACTTCCGACATGCCTGAAAAAGAAGAGAGGCTACTGATGTAAACCTTCCAACCAAGTAAATGTATGTAACATGTAAGACAATGTGTGCGAGCATATGCACGTGCATGTGTTTGAGAGTGTGCTCACCAGAATTTTTCAAGACATTAAACATGTACTTCAATGCTGAAAGAGTCTTGAAATTTAGCAGCTGTGGCGAAACAGATTGAAACAGGAAGCCTAAAATAGAGAATCCAGAAAGAAGATGCATCTGTTGCTGATTTGCCACATTTCCATCTAGAACAGACGCAACAAGCTCAATAACTTGACCAGCCAATTCATCACTTGTGGCAGATTCTCCGTCATGAATTACAGCATCATCAAAGTGAATCAAAAGTGGGAAAAATACAGAGACACCACCAACACAATAGATTATTTCCTGCAGCAAGCGTCGGGAGCATAACTTTGTACCACCCATGGTGGTTGCCTCAAACTTACTCTTGTCAAGATTATCCAGTACAGATGACACATTAAACAAGGTCCTATTGTTACTGGCCTGGAGAGAAGAAAATGATTAAATATAGAGTCATCTAATTTCATCCGTTAGTCCAAAAGAAATAGATCATTCTTAGAGGCTGACTCATACCTGTGCATTCAAGCCAAAAATCATTTTTGATGAAATACCATCCCTTGCATCTAGAATAGCCTTGTACAGTGAGTCATCATTCATAAGCAAGTTCTGGTCACCAAGGAAAGAGTACATGTAACTTGGTCCTAGGTTGTATATGCCTCTTATTTGTTCAGATGAGAGAGCATCTGAAAATGCATATACTGGGCCCATTTGACCAGTAAAGGCAAAAGTACTCTCAAAACCAAGAGAAGAAGGTTCTTCACCGATGGGTATCAATTCTGTGCCAACGCTGCAGCGAGTCATTACTTCATTTACTTTTGCATACCTGTAAGTAGAAAACAAAGACAAAAATATATTAGCTAACAACAACAACTAAGCCTTTTTATCCCAAGCAAGTTGGGGTAGGCTAGAGATGAAACCGTAGGAACCCACAAGAGGGGCAAACAAAAAAGAAGACAGGGCAAGAAAATAGAACCAAAATCCTTAAGCTATTCACCAAATGAGTTCGTACAGTATGCAACAACTATTTTTTTGGGCAATTAGGTCACATACTTATCACTTTTTCCTTCCAATGTTTGAGCAAATTAGCAGTAACACTATTCTGCCTTTCCATGGTACGGCCATAGAGAACATTAACAGATATGAGTTACAACAACCTAGAAGATTGTTAAAAACAGTTTTCTGAAGGAAATAGATGTTAATAAGCAAATAAAGTTACTTTCTTTTCTTTCTTTTGTGAGCATTTGTGTTTCGTTTTTGTTTGATATGTATGCTTTTTGCTCCTTAAAATAGTTCAAGTTATTGCCGACCAAAATTGCCTCCATGGATGTTTAATCCCTGCTATGTACCAAGGTATACAACAACTAAAACGATGATCGAAAAGTCAGATGCTTTTGTCAGTTAGCTTTTGTGAGATCCAAAAGCCGGATGCTGTCAAAAGGCAAAAGCCAGAAGCACCTCAGGATGTGCTTCTGGCTTCCCAAGTTTCAGAGACATCCGACTTTTGGATCTCCCAAAAGCCAACCATCTCCCAAAAGCCAACCGACAAAAGTGAAGAAAAGCTGAAACAAACAGGCCCAAAATATAATGAACTCACAAGACACAAATAATGTACCAAAGTTAGGATTTGACTTACCTGCACTTTTCAGTTGATACTAGATCGCCATCTACATAGCATCTCAGCTGGCTCCCTCCAGAGAAGGTTCTTCCAATTGTATGGGTAACACAAAGAAATTTCCACTGCTTTGTAGGGAGGCTTAGAGGTAACAAAACACACTGCTGCTTTTGACTGACAGACTGCAGAGTTTTTGGAGGTAAAATATGACATATTAATACAAAAATCAAGCTTCTATTTAGTTGACAATAGAAGTCATGCAGAGAGTTCATGCCACATGAAAAACTAGGAAAATGGAAAGTCCTTATCCGAAAATGCCTGGAAATCATAAAATTTGTCTTGGTAACATAGCACATCATAGAAGAATGGATCATAATTATTGTTAGAAGTAATCCTTGTGTTTCTGGAATATAGCAGAATAAGCTGGTAGAGTGTTTCCGGAGTCTAGTAGAGTGTGTTCCGAAAACTAGTGGTACTACTGTAGCAAACCGTCCTACTGTAGGCGTCGCGTTCTGGAACCTAGGAGAAATAGCAGCCAGCCCCCCCTTCCCCCCTGTACAATAAATAGCACCTAGTGTGCAATGTAATAAAGTGCCTCAGCGTGCCTAAGAGTCCTAAGCATAAGCCTTCCCTGTTTTATCGCCCCTCTAGTTGGTAGCTGCCACCCCCCCCCCCCCCCCCCCCACCCCCCCCCCCCCCCCCCCCCAACAATTATGTTTGTGTTAGGAATGGAGAATGGATTAGTCTCAGTGAAGCCAGAACTGCATTTCCACAGATCAGTCAGTCTCGTGGAGGACATTTCCAGAAACTCAGTGAATGAAGGTAGGGGACACAATTACCTCATAGATTAGAGTATTTTTTCCAAGCATAGCTAAACATCCTTTTCCATTTTCGGTGAAGAAGGAGAAAAGGCCCATCATACCGTTTTCAGGAAAATCTTCCACCCTTAGCCAGCAGCAAAATGATAAACCTTTGTTGTAAGGCCATTGAACTGGTGATTTTATTTCAATCCCCTGTCGAGAAGACGAAAGCAGGGTATCAGTAGACAAAGAAATGCAAAATAAAGCACAGAAACATATAATGAAAAGGTGGACATTTAAAAATAAAAAAAATACTACTAATACTGCTGCTAGTACTTTACAATAAACATAACTCACAGAATCATGGCCGCTAAACTCAAAGAAAGCTTCAGGTCCTTTTTCCTTGAGCATGTGACTAACACTAGTCAGAAGCAATGAGCTGTGTTTCTGCTTGACAACAATCTCTTCACCACGCAAGAGAGCAAAGATTTTCCGAATATCCTTTCCACAAATACTATGTCCACCAATGATCTGAATCAACTCTGCAATTTGGACAACAATATCGTCCCCCTCCTCTACAGAAAACCAATCAAGAAGGAAACTAAGCAATCCTGCTCTGAAACAAGAAGTTCTATTTGAAATCGACCCCTTGAGCAACTGTTGTAAGATCATAAGCCCATAACGCTGAAGCGAATTGCTGCTCTGCCAATTGGAAATCACCCTTTTACACATACATATAAAAGGAATCAACAGTGAGGGAGGGAGCGAGGGAGGGAGGGAAGAACCGAACCTTTTGCAGAACATTTAATAGAAGTATAATAACATCTTCATTCTGAGGAGAAAGAGAGCAAATATCAGATGACAGAATTAAATAAACAGGAGTACAATCGAGCGAACCAATCAAGTACACATACAATGATGTCTTCTAAAATCATGAAAACACTAACCTTTATTGTAGTTTTTTCATTTATATCAAATGCCCCATCAACAAGCATGCAAAGTAGAGCATCCAAGAGTTTACGACTTGGAACCCATTTACAGAAGTCCAACAGTAAGCTTTGTAATGTTTTATAACCAACACCAACCAGCATTCTGAACGCCGCCTGGATTAAACAACCAAGGATTTTAATATCACATCAAGCAAATGACTACACAAGTCAGAGTTGGAAAGACCAATACTCAGCCTATCTGCCTCTCATTTACAAAGAGTTCAGCTGGGGGCTGCCAGGCTGGAGATTGTCAACTCATCAAGTTATGCTCTAAATGGTGCTTCCACATAATTATAGTTAGCATGAATGATAAAAAGGGTAGCCCGGTGCACATAGCTCCCACTTGCGCAGGGTCCGGGGAAGGGTCCGACCACTATGGGTCTTTTGTACGCAGCCTTTCCCTGCATTTCTGCAAGAGGCTGTTTCCAGGACTTGAACCCAACCTTCCCCGGACCCTGCGCAAGCGGGAGCTACGTGCAGCGGGCTGCCCTTTTTTAGTTCATATAGTTCATAAAAAGATATGAGCTATCCCGGGACAACCTACATTGACCACTGATATATGGTCAGTGCCTTAGAAACCAATACATTATGAAGAACAAACCGACAAACAAGTAACTAATTATACGTGACTCCAGTTTTGACCTAATGCCTTATATGAGCAGTACAAGTACCAAGTTGACAGTACCAATGTGTGAAATCTCGAGAAAAAAAAAGAACTGCTACAGAACGTAACAGTGCTCACAACACTCCGGGGAGGGATTAACTTGAATACGCTGGCGCACGAGGACATGGGAGAAACAAGAAGGTACGGGTGGTTATACATAACACATGCATGAATTGTAGCTCATATTACCTTGGACTCATCATTTTCTGCAAGTAAAGCTGTCAACGTCTGAAGGACATTAAGGACCAATTGCTCGCCAACTGCTTCATCAAAAGTTCCATTCAACAGAGAGACTATATGCAGGAAGCATTCCCCATTCCGAAACAGATTTTGATAATACTACCCACAAAAAAAGTTGTGAAAAAAATCATCAGGGATGGTGTGGATTAATGATGATAAGAGAAATACAAAAATACACAAGTATTAAGAGAACTCATCTTTTCAAAGAACATACCATACGATCAATCAGTATGATCTCTCTCATGTTAATTAATAGATCAATCAATAACTCTGCAAAACCCTTTTCCTTTTCTTTTACACGAGTGAAGGTCTCTAAATATTTGGAGCATAGTTGCAACTTTGCAGCATGATCTTGTGCTGATGAAGGAGGCAACTGACAGTAAGAAAAAACAGGAGACAGTGTAAGTTTCTGACATCAGTATCAAGAATAAAAAGGAATTACATCAAAAGAAAAGAACAATAAGGAAAGAGGATGAATGTAACTTACCCTAAATAAAGCAAGTACTTGCTCCAGTATGTGTTTCCTCAAGTTTTCTTCTTGGAACAAGTCAAATAAACACTCAATACAACTGGCATTATGTAAAATAGCAATCCTTCCAAGGTCAGATATTGTGACATATTCCTTGAAAAGGTTAAAAGCCAATTCCACACATGTACGAGAATTCCTAACTCTCTCATCTGAAGGTGTCTGAAAGTTTTTGGATTGAGAACCAGTTTCATTCAAGTCATCTCGCGGATGGGACAGCTTCCTTAATTCTTCTGCTTGAACGCATGCAACGTTCAGAACTTTAGTAAGCACGTCGATTGACTTGAAAGAAGCTAGGGTTTGTTCAGGTGCAAGTTGTAGGATAACATGAAAGCTCTTAATAATAGCACCAGCCAATCCAGGATCGTAGATGCAATGATCAAGTGCACCAACTAATGCTGAGCATTCTGGCTACAAACAAAACAAGACCTTTAAAGAGAAGGCACGATCAAAAGAAAAGGCGTTATTGAAAATCTAAAATAAGCAACATCTAAGCTGAGGAGAAATTTTGGATACCAGGTTATTTGAGTTTTCGCTAAGTGTTGCAGCAAACTCTAAGAAAGAAATAGCTTCAACTTGAAGAATGCCCGCATCAACTTGGTTACCGCTTTTGGAACCAGTTGATTCGGAAACATCAATTAATTGATCATTCCATGTCTCCTGAATGATAGGACTGATGTAGTCCACAGAAGACCCAAAGTAGAAAAATTTCTCTGAGAATATCAGATCCCAGAGACCCTCCTCTCGAAAAGATTTAAGTAGCGCTGGTGCTGAAATGAGAACCTTCCTAAACGTGCAGAGCATGTAATGCTGTAGGGTATTTGCTAAACTCCTGGAACATTAGTCAAGACATAGAAATAATTCATCATCAAGAGAAATTATATAAAAGCATGAACAAATTTCACATTAAGCAATATTTCATGCACAAACAGTTGTCCCAAGAAACAATATGATAACCATGCGAATTTTGTGTGGTTCCCACGTCCCCATTAGTGATTTTTGCATGTTGCAATATTCCAAAATTTTGCCAAAAAATGATGTGTGCAGTGCGCACAGGAACTTAAGTAGGTATGTCAGTTTCAGCATCAAATTCATCCTAGGTGTCAAAAAACAAAATTAACAAGAATCAATCTGGCACTGTTCATAAGCTACAAACAGTGCCACATGTTTGAATCGAGATATTAAAGATAATTTTATAAATGAACCTTTGCAGGTTTGTTTAACATAATGTGTTTTGTGAATTTTTTTTAAAAAAAAAGTTGTAGCATGTCAAATTATCGCATTTCCAATAATGGGGCATGGGAACCCCTGGTCACCAATGTATTTCTGTTTGAAAAAAAATGAAAAGCATTAGAATGTAGATTATAGCAGACGAGCAACTATGTTAAAGGTTGTTCAAATGTTGGAAATTCTTTACAGAATGCAGCAATGCCACTGGTTAGTTTCCTGATAACTTTTTCTTTTTCCCAATTGGCGTTTGTCCAATACATCTTAGCTTGGATACCAATACAACCATCTTGAGAAGTTGGGCATATTGGAAGAAGAACCATAACTAGTTAATCTAGTCAACAAAGTTGCACATCAAGCAAAAGGAGAAATGAATTTACCTTATATGGTTAGGTAATTCAGTTTCACTAGCACAAGCCTTAATACATGGGAAAACTGTTGAAAGAACCTTTATAATCCACCTCACACATTGCTCCCAGTATGCCAACGAGATGGAGAGTGAAATTTGGCTAGCATCAGATGCACCACGGCAGTACTTGATTTCCTTCGGAGGAAGGAGAAAAGAGCAAAGTGCTATGCTTAACTTTACAGAGTACTCGTTCCATTCTGTTGTATCAAGAATATCAACAGGATTTGAGAAAGACTGTAACGGAGGTGAGGACCCGGTGGCTTCTTTATCAATATCCAGATTGACTGTTTGATGATCAAGAAACTTTTGCTGATGAAACTCCTGAAACATAAATGCAGGCCAACAAATGCTGTTTGCAAATTTATGTATTCGCCCATTTTCACACAAGAATTGCAAATTGTTGACATTACCAAAACTGAATTAGTCAAGGACACAAGAATAATCATGTAACAGAAAAGTTAGAACCACTAGTTTGCGCTTGCTTCACAGAAGGGTAGCACCGAAAAATAAATCATTACAAGGATGAATACGGTGGATTACAAGTTCGTAGAGTCACATCACATATACTTAAAACTAATCCAAATCATTATTTACCATTATTACAACAAGTTATTTCTGTATTGATCATCATCAATCGCAAGTTACATTATGTAGTTTATACAGCATCTAAGTGCGTAACTAAGTGCGTATCATTCAGCAATATTATAGAGTATAGATTAGTTAAGCGAGAGAAAAAAACAGTTGATTAATCATAAAGCAGCCAGCTAGTAAAAAGTTGATCATTAATTGTTTAAGGCCCTCCATGCTCTCTGTATACCTTATACATCACGGCTTACCTACCACCCATTCTAATCGGTCGACTAACTGGCCAATACAACTGTTTTTCACAACACCCTCCAACCATCCAACTCTTTGATAGCATGAGTCTGTCATAGCTCCAAAAATCCAGACTCTAGAAAAATAGCAGTATACTATGCACTCACTTTGCTCCCTAAAAAACTGCACTCATTTCTGTAATTTAAAATGGTAAAACAGGATACACTGCCTCCCGGAGAATTTCCAATGATAGTATCTGGAGCTGGAGAATGCCATTCCTGCAAGAGCATGCTAGCATTAGATCAAAGAACAAAACAGAAAGAAAAACATGCAAAGAAGATCAGATAAATTTAGCTAGTTATCACTGGAACATTGTTGCTTCAGTGCATCATCAACTTATAACGGCAAAAGCGCTCCTATTCAACACCTGAAAGAAGCTGGCTCGCCAGACTATCATTGCTATCGAGTTATTTTCCTTCAGCCAAAAAAGTAAATGGAGGGTTTAATATAAAATAATCCCTCCAGTAGAACTTGTTTTTTGGATGAGTGGTCAAACTTTCAAGCATGGAGCAACATCATGGATATTTAAATTGGATATATGAAATTGAGCTCCTCATTTTTTTTCAAAAAGTGCTTCCGTAATACTACATTTGAAGTTGAGACAGTCATTTTGAACTGCATGCAGGCATGCTTTGTTGTCCTAAAAGCAAATATAATAGACTGGTGAGTAAAAATTGAAGAGCAAATTACTTATTCCCCCCATTCTAGCAGCAGATCCCTTATCTGCCCCCGCCGGAACCAACTTGCAGCCTATACCCGAAACTCAAAACTGGATCCCTTTTATGTCCTTTTCCGTCTGCCACGTCAACAAATGGAGCTTTGTCAGTTCCGTTAGTTTTACAAATGCCCAGACTGCCCCAACCCCATCGTGGACTTCTTCTTCTCCTGAGACCGAACGAAACCATAAAGAAAAAGAAAAGCTTCGCCGCCTCCCACCCCTGAGCGACTATCAGGGGATGCGCCGCCTCCGGCCCCCAAACTTCCCCGATGCGAAACCGCCTGGGGCACTGCTTCCCGGAGCATCTGCCACAGCTCCAGCTCGCGCCCCTCCCCCCTGGCGCGGCAGAGGAGCTCCACTCCAAGGATCTTCCTGATTTCGACTCTTTGCGTCCCCATCAAATGAAGTGGCTTCCAAAGGGGTCGGTTTTATTTCTTCAATTCGACGATTTCTTGTATGTATAGGGTTAGGGATCGAATCTGTTTGAACAAAGCTTGATGAGTCTTCATTTGGTATGTAGGATGGATCCTTCCTCAGCTTGTAGAGTATTGGTTAAGGTCCCTACTGTGCATATGTGGAGCTGCCATGTGAGGAATATCATGTCACTGAGAACTTAAAATTTGTAGTAGACAAGGATACTACAAACTGGACTGATTTTTTGACAGACCTAGAGGCAAAAATCAGATTGAAGGTGCATCTCTTTAGCTGGAGGGTACATCTAGTCAGATTGAGGGACCTGCCACTTTGATTGTACAGGCACAACAATCTACAGATGGAGCAAGAGCACGAAAGAAGCTTGGTGGAAAATACTATGTAGGCTGTAGCTGTTTCTCTTTAGGTCCAGAACTATTTAATTAATGGAATGTAATGCGAATTCCTATATGCATGTGTATGGATGCTGGGACGTCTCAATGTATTTCAAACTTATTTATGGATGATCAATTAATATACTTATTCATGGCTGCTCATGGATGAGCAAATATTAGCTGCCATAAAGTTGTGTGTTCTTGCATTTTTTTTGTAAGAATATGATGAGTCTTGATTAATCTGGGAAAAAAAGAAATGCATGGGTACTCCTGTTCATTTTGTTCAGTTTAGGGGCAAATAAGGGATCCCTCCTTAAGGGTAAACTAGTCCACAAGGCAAAATGTAACAGCAGTAACAGTAAAAGGGCATAAAAGGGATCCAATGTTGAGCTTCGGGTATAGGCAGCAAGTTGGTTGGGCGGGGGCAGATAAGGGATCAGCTGCTAGAATGGGGGGAAATAAGTAATTTTCTCAAAATTGAATTAGTTGTCAGGACTGGGATGTAAAATGCCACTTATTTATGACTGGAGTAGAAGTAGAATGGCAACAGTAGCTATTAGACTAACATTGATGCCTGGCAGAACAACGAAAACATAGGGACAGGAAAGAGTGACGTAATACAACCACTAGCACCATATAAAGGGTCCTGCTTGGAAAGGGGGATTGGGATACAAATCCTTATTCTTTAGGACTTCTAATAGAACTAAATCCTACACGGTTCAAGAGCAACCCCAGTCTTTCAAACAGCTCTAGAAGGGCAAATCTTCCTCAGACTTGAGGGATGACATTGTAGTCCTTAAGAACAAGCATTCATGCATAAGTATATATATTTCAGTGTTCCTTCACATTGATCATATTTACTGCTACTTTTTTCCAACTTCAGGACTACATACATTAACAATCTGGTTTTGCCACTATTGAACACATACCTTTCATCACTGGGAACAAAAGACTGCTTTGAGACTGAAAATTTGCTTGATGGTAGTCCCAGTCCATCTAACAGAACCTCCAATCCTCCTATGCTTCTGAAATGATTTTGTGCACGAGTATTTTCAGATATAGTTGATCGCAGTGCGTACAAAGTTATAAAGTGTAGTGACAGGTCAGTCCACTGCTCTTTCAGATTCAGTCTGCGAATGACCCTTAAAAGTTCTGCAAGAGCAAATTCAAGAATTGTAAGACTAGTGGTGCAAAATGTGTTGTTAAACGGTATAAGAGAAGGACGATTCAGTGGAAACTAGTCTATGCCCACATTTACCACAAGTTTAAAAATATATTAACCAAATGTAGCAGTCTTGCAACTCTCTTCTCCTGCCGTGGACAGGAAAAAAAATTACTCAGCAGAAGTTCAAAATTGCAGATTACTCATCAAGCAGTATTGATCAATCACTTGAGAGTTTCTCAAAAGGTAGGTGGGCGGATATATGCTTCCAGCCTTAGATAAGCTTAAAATGAGAGAGACTGCTTAGTATTTAGGTAGCAATTAAATCAATCGCTTAGAGTTTCTCAAAGGTAGTGGGGCTGGGCAATCTCCGTCTATGGCTGTGAACATACATCTTGTCTCGTGCTTTCTATATTATTCTTAGTCAGACCGGAGCTACATGTCGTTGTTGCTTTGGGTAATTCCTTTCCCAAAATATGCTTTTAAAAAAATATGGAATGCACTTGAAGATAGCAGCTAACACTTTTGAGCAAAGTGGGCTTGGACCATTGTGCACAAGTTACTAGACAATCTAGTTTTCCTTCCAAACAAAGAAAAATTGCAAGTGTCGAAGTAAAAAATGTGAACAACACTATCATGTTCATGTATAAAGTTATAAAGATTGAAAGAACTTTACCTACTAACCAATTGACACCACCAGCTTCCATAACTGAAACAATGGCCTTCTTCTGCCAATTTCTGTCAATACCTTTTGTAGGACTTGGAGTGACTGTGGCCAAATAATTGCTTGATAGCCCGGAGGTATTGATAAACTGTGAAATTTTTGTCGCACTTGGCTCCAAATCCATGAAGTTTGAAATAACTGTGACAATGTATACAAGTATCTTTTGCATCATCCTCATGTTCTCTACAGTTTTATTTGATAGTTGTTCGTCTGCGGCAAGCAAGCTGGTTAAGGTCTTCAGCTTTACAACTGCGGCTGAAAATACGAGAGGAAAGTTTGGTCAAGACAAGATTCATAACGAAAGTAAACATAGCACAGTTATAGTAGTGAAATTGGAATAAGGAAAAAGGCAAAAGGAATTGAAACGGGTCTATAATTAGAATTAATATCCATGTATGTACCTTTCAAAAGAGCAGTGACTTTCTGGACACCTCCATAATAATTAAACACTCTACAGTTATGCACTGAGCGGGTAATAATTGTCAAGCACTCCAGAATGGTCAATCCTTCGGTGCTTAATCCCATGTCATTCAATAGTTCTGAAATGTTAGCAGAGGAATCTGGACAGCTGCTACCTGCTAATGCAGAAAACACAGGCAAAATACCAGCTTATAATTTTAGTTGCCAAACCTAAAAAAAATCATGTACTTGCAATTGCACACTGCCAAACTCGATATCAAAGAATGAAATTGATGTATTAAACTTAGCATCATAATGCATTGCCTCATCAAAAGAACCAGAAAATATTCAATAAAAAGTTTGAAGTTGAAAAATGTTGCTTAACTCACTACCTACTAGCCTAGCACCACCTGGAATGTTGGTGTCCTTGAACACTTAGACTACATCTATAACTGGGCTTAACGGGTGAACCAAACAAACAAAAACCAAGGTAACAAAAAAATTATCAGGCTGTCCTGTTCATGAAAAACAAACAGTATTTAGTTGATTTCCAGAAGTCTTTTTATAACTTTACCAGCTTAAGAGTGTCTGGCGAGCATCAATAAAATGAACTCACCTAGGTTTTTACAACCAATTTCAACTAGTCTATAATAATGATGTGAATACTGGATATATGTGTTGCCTATGTCAGACATAAGCCAATACCACCCAAGTTTTTGAGCTCTTCTATGCAAATAAGGGTGCCTATTTCCTTTAGATTACAATGCCACCTGGTTCCCCCTAGGTTGGTCTAGTGTCCCCCCCCCCCCCCCCCCCCCCCACCCCCCCTAAAGTCAGGAAAGATTTAGGTACTCCCATTATAATTTCAAATCACTCAGTCACAAAATATGCAAAAATATCTTGACAGAATATGAATGACTGCTTGAAAAGGTACAGCTGTCTCAATATTTGTATGATATAATATTCAAAATGCAGAAATGGGAATTATAGCTTGTTCACTTACTTTCAGTAATAGACGAAGTTATTTGAGAAATCTCCTGAACAAGTATAAGGATGACCTCAGAGGGGTGCCCAATATAACATCCTAGTACTGTATCATCCGATAATGATTCTTGATCAACTGATTGCTCAGTGTGGCCTGGATCCCAATCTTTGAATACTTTTACAAAATGCAGGACAAATATTTGCAGAGATTTCTTCTTTTCGGCCTATGAAATTGTTGGTAAAGATACGAAGAACATTATTCAAGTTAAACGTTTAAGAGTTTCCCATAAAAATAATACTGAATTTAAAAGGGACAGAAGGCTTGTGGTTCCATCCTTGGACTAAGTTCTATGGTCTAAATATAATAAAAATAGAGTAATAGACAGGTTTATTAATTCATTCATGTTCGCACTTCCTCTCTCCTTATACAGAATTCGAGTTGAGGAAACTATTCAATTACTCGCTTGATAATGTCGCTTCACGGGAATTTTCAACAGATATGATGGAGTATAGCGATGGAACTATTATGTTGCACCAAAATCAGGACATGACAGAAGAAATTGTTCATGTTGAGATCGATTGAATAAGTCTTCGAACGAAGGATTACAATATACTATGTTCCGAGCAAAAGCATTTAAAGGCAATCAACATCCTCGGACAAGTACCTTGTCAATGGCAGTCTCATACTTTAGCCAGAGCATATTTAAGACTCCTTCCTCACCACTATCACTGAAACAGCATAGGATAAGATTAGGAACGAAATGGTCATATCAGATTGTGTCAAAACAGAACTATGAGCACTGATGGTTTACTTTGATAAGCTGTAACCTAGCAAAAACAGTGAAGAATTCAGCTACTTATCTAAATTCTATAATCTCAGTACATTCAAGCTCATACTCATAATAGTGTGCATACACATACCAACCAAAAGCCACTCAACTAATTGTCAGATTCATTGTGCCCAGTAGCATACAATTCATCGGTATAAGTATCCATATCTATCATATCTCCGTCGTAACAGCATCGAAAAGGATGTCAAGACTAACCAACACTGCAATGCCATGCTGCTACAGTAGTCAGTGATGACGTAATATTTTGCATATGTAGTGAGCCAGTGGCTTCCACTTAACTATCCATGTAACTATCCACACGTTGAGGTGAAAAGGGATAGGTAACTAATCAGCACCACGCCAGCACACTGCTACAATTCCATTGGCGTTACAGCTTAGTAAAACAATTGAAATGTGCAGTTGGCCAGTTGCTTAACTGTTGCTTATAGCATTAGTAAGAGTTGATGGCTCGATGCTTTGCCAGACACAGATGAAAAGTCAAGCAACTGAACAATGCAACACGAGCTCCACATCTACCAATCGCAGGATACAACAGTTCACACGAGCAAGCTGCATTCCCCACCAGCAAACGAGCCCCTCACGGTTGGCGCGGGTTGAGTGGCGTACCTGAAGCGGACCCTGGGGGAGGGAGCAGCGGCAACCCTGTCCGCGGAGGGCGAGCCGCCGTCGCCGCCACCGCCTCCACCGCTCCCGCCGGCGCCGCCGCCCCCCGGCGCGGCGGGCGCCGACTTGCGGAGGAGATCGGCGACGCCCTTGACGATGTTCATCGCCTCCGATCCCGCGCTAGCAGCAGCAGCGCATCACCACCGCGGAGACGGTAACGACAAGGACGCTGCGGGGTTCGAATCGAATCCAGCCCAACCCGATCCCCAGGCAGTGGCAGAAGTGGACAGGGCGAGATCGCGTGAGGGGAGTCGGGGAAATGTTCTAGCGTGCGCCGGTTCGAGGCTTTTTTTTTTTTCTCTGATGAACAGTCGGATCGATTAGGAGTGCAAGGGAAGCCAGGGATCTGGACTTCGGGAGGAAGAGAGGTGGGGTAGTTGTGAATAAAACAGGAGTTTGGGGGGTAATGAAAATGTTGCAATTGCAGCTAGCTAGGGTCTTTTGTGTGAGAAGAGTCGCTCGGTCGTCACTCTTTTGCACTTTGTGCGCTTAAAACACTGTAATACTTGATTGTTGCATAGTTGACCGGAGGTTAGAGCAACCACAATGTGTAAAAAAAAAAACAATCCATAAGAAATAAAAAAGAGAAAAATTGCCTTCCATGACCCTCTTAGATTTGAACCTCCCTATGAGAACCAACACTAATTTTCGGTTCCTTCCGTGGCCCTTCCGTTAGTTCTTCTAGCACTTAACAATGCTATTAAATGGAGGGTAAAAAAACGATTTTACCCCTGATTTGAATGTACTTGAGTTATTTTCAAAAAATTGTGCGAGTATGAGTATTAATTTAGTGTTCTATTCTTATTTTGAAATTATACATATCTTGGTTTGTTTATTTTAAAAATGAGCATTAAATTTCAAAATAAAAATAAAACCAGTAAATTAATACTTGCTTCTATATAATTTTTTGAAAATAGCTTATGTACGTTTCAAATAAGAGGTAAGATCGTCTTTTTATCCTTCATTTAACACTGTTAAGCGCTTGAACTAACGGAAGAGTCATGAAAGGAATCGAAATTTCGCTTTGGTCTTGATAGGGAAGTTCAAACCCGGAAAGGCCATAGAAAGCAACCTCATTTTTTATGAGGCTAGAGAAGGAATTTTCTCAATAAAAAACATGTGTGTGGGTGTCTGTAAACATTGTGAGAGTAGTTCTTATAGTCAATAGCACCAGCTATTTGTAAGCTTATGGGCTGGCTATAGCGAATAAAAAATATTATATCACTCTCACCTTTGTCTTGCTTCTATGAACTGGTTTTGGTTCAAACATTGTGAACCTAACCACAATTACATACCACTTGCTATGGGACCTACTTATATGTATTGTTTGGCTTGAAACATTGTGGTTCGGTTTCTCTTAGTAGTGTTGTTATCCAGAACGCAACATTTTATCTTTCTACAGATATCAGACCTCTGCCTACTGATTTCACGTTCCAAGATCTCATGTTCATCTCGGAGTCAAATTCAATTCTTGTCAAGTTAAGTTTGAGTGGCTATGGGGATCTGAACGGAAAGTCGGATCGTTAGTTTAATTTCCAAAGGCCATTGTAGCTTTTGATCATCTCTTGCATTTTGTTTTTAGTTTTTCATCCTTGGGTTTGGAATTAATTTGTCATCGGAGTTTTGAAATGCATTTTACTCTCAATCTCCTACATATCAGTTGATCAAGACTCAAGAGTCGTAGAGGTTACAATTGATGTAACATGAAAGCAAATCTTTTGACTGCCGCGCAAATAGTTCCATCGAAACTGTCTCACACCCAGGAGGCTGGGCATTCACATCATCAAGAGAAGCGATGTGACACCTGGGCCTGGTTGGTACAGCTTCTGGACTGGATTATGGATTCTGCTTCTGATACTGTAGATACAGCAAAAACACTGTAGCAGAATTTGTTTTTGTCGAGAATCCATGATCTGCGAAATCTGCTAGAATCCGATTTGCCAAAGAGGCTCACTTGTGTCGCCAGGAATCAGGAGCTCACCGGAGAAACAGCACTACCAGAAACTGGATGTTTGGTGAGGGCCTGGAATTTTTGTGACGGTATTTCATATTACCCACAGTAAAAATCAATTTCAATGAGAGTACTTAACTACCCTCAGAAAAATACGATTTTGGTGAGAGTATGATACGAACCCACAGGAAAACGTAATTTTGTTGTGGGCTTCTAACCCCCAGACGCACAGAAAAAAAGGCCCAACCCACGGTGCGACAAGAGATGAGCCAGTAACCCCCAACCCTAGCCACTTCCGCCCCATCCTCGCACTCCCGTTCTCAGCCGCCACACGCATCCTCCTCGACCCCCGTCCCCGTTCGTGCCCCTTCTCCATCCGAATCTCCTAGCTCCGGACGCGACGGCGGCTCGACTACTGCGCAGGCAGCCGCGGGTGGAGCGGCCAGACAGCACTCAGATCAGCGGGGGCCAAGGACCTCAAAGCCGAGGAGGCCAAGGCTCAGATCCCGGCAGACCAGGCGCGGATCCGGACGGGCTCCATCGACGGCGGCGGCTCCGAGAGATGCGGATCCAGTGGCGCTCCATCAACGGCGACGGCTCCGAGAGATGCGGATCCGGCGGGTCTCCATCAACGGCGGCGGCTCCGAGAGACGGCGTAGCAACGCGGCTCCGAGCTACGGGATCCACTGGATTTCTTCTACTGCCGGCAGCCACAGGTCCTTCCGCGCAATAACCAATGCCAGCGGCGCTGCAGCGGTCTCCTACCGCAAAGCAAGATGTAGGTAAAGTTCGTTCTTTGGTGCACATCCCCATCCCTTTCTTGTTCTTAGACTGCTTGATGTTGCTTGCTTACTCTGCTTATAATCTGATCTTCAAGTTATTATTGCGAATAAAAGTGTGTATGGCTTATAATCTGATCTGATGTAGCCCCTCATGGCGCCTAGGGTGTGTCCTTGCTGTAACGGGTTTATAGTTCTAATTAATCTGTAAATTCTTCAGTCAGACGGTAGTTTAGATGAAATTGACAAATGCTTGCAGGTCTATAGGCATGCAAATAACTAGCCTGAAAGAACTTGAGGATAAATAATTTGCTTTGTGCCGATTTCCTTGTGAGGTTTTCACTTTAGCTTCAGTTGTTTGTGGAATAGCTCAGATTAACTATCCTTATGCTGTTCCCTTTTCTTTCAACCAGGACTATATTCAATTCAATGATATAGACTTGGCCATCTCATGCCAGCTCCTCTATTTGACAAACAGGACTCTGAAGATAAAGGGATGATATGATCTCCGCGCATGAAGTTACATCTACTTGTTGCTAATTGTTTAGAAATTCATAGTTTGTGCCTCCATGACTTAGATTTATGGCTGAGCAATTTTAGGCACCAGATCAAAGACGATGTATGTTTAGGTTGTATAGATGTAATTCTCTTGGTTGTACATACGTGGTTGCTACTTGCATTATTTGTGAATTGTAAAGATGCTTGACCATGGCTCCGTTTGTAATTTATATACGTTTCTCTGAATAACATGAATTTTCTTGTTTGTATCATGTCAATATGAAGTTTACATATGTATATTCCTAACATGAAGAAAATTATAAAGATTTAATGTGCAAATTCTGTAATCAAAATTGGGTATTTCTCTGACAGTTTGTTGCATATTGCTGACGGTGGCTTGTCAGAATTCTAAATCTGTGTAGAAAAATTTTTCTGTCGGCTTCCCGTCAGAAAATGCCGTCACAAACATTATCTCTGTCGGTAAACCGTCACGAAATCTTAATTTTACTGTCGATCTATTGGTGAGGGGATTTTTCACAGGAAATATATTTGTGACGGTTTTTCTAATATTGCTGACGGTTTTTAGCCCTCACTAAAGATCAAGTTTTTAGCCCTGCAGGCGCGTTGCCCGCCAAGGCCGCAATGCGAGGTGACGTCGCCTTCGGTTCGGCTAGTGCTGCAGCCGCCAAAAGGCAGTGCCACCGAGTTGATTTCGTGGCAGACGAGCTGGCAGCTGGGGCGTGTATTCGACGATGAGTATGTTGAGTTTATGATCCAAATTCATGTACTTTGGAGGCCGACTTCTGACGGAGCGAAGCGAACTTATGGGGTCCCTCTCGTAAGCCTTCTCTTGGTGGTGCTCGTTATATGCTTACTATTATTGATGATTACTCTAGAAAAGTGTGGCCTTACTTTCTGAAAAATAAGGATGATACCTTTGCTGCGTTTAAAGAGTGGAAAGTTATGATAGAGAGGCAAACTGAAAAGAAAGTAAAAGTGCTTCGCACTGATAATGGTGGAGAGTTTTGTTCGGTTGCTTTTGATGATTATTGCAGGCAAGAAGGCATTGTCAGGCATCACACCATACCGTATACCCCGCAGCAAAACGGTGTGGCTGAGCGCATGAACAGAACCATCATCTCGAAGGCACGATGCATGCTGTCCAACGCAAAGATGAACAAGCGTTTTTGGGCAGAAGCTGCGGCTACTGCATGTTACTTGATTAACAGGTCGCCCTCTATCCCACTGAACAAGAAAACTCCCATTGAGGTATGGTCTGGTACACCTGCTGATTATTCACAGTTGAAAGTTTTTGGCTGCACTGCTTATGCTCATGTTGATAATGGAAAATTAGAGCCGAGAGCTATTAAATGTCTTTTCCTTGGTTATGGTTCGGGAGTTAAAGGATAAGTTGTGGAATCCCGAAACTGAAAAGGCTTTCATGAGCAGGAGTGTTGTTTTCAATGAATCTGTGATGTTTACTGACAGTTTGACTTCAGATCATGTTCCAGATAGTTCTGTAAAAGAGCTGCAGCATATCAGTGTGCAGGTGGAGCATGTGATTGATGATGAAGTCGAGCAGGTGGAGCCTATGGATGATACGGAAAATGATGTTGTTGATAATGATGCTCATGATGATGATGTTCAGCAGCACTCACCTCCTGTTATGCAGCTACAGGAGGATTTGCCTATTGCTCATCGCAAGCCTCATCGGGGTTGTGGACCTCGACCCCGTCTTATTGAAGAATGTAATATGACTTATTATTCTTTGAGTTGTGCTGAACAGGTGGAGAGCGTTCATGAGCCTACAACTTATACTGAAGCTGTTGATTGTGGTGATCGTGAGAATTGGATTTCAGCTATGCATGAGGAGATGCAATCTCTGGAGAAGAATTGTACATGGGACGTTGTGCCCTTGCCTAAGGGAAAGAAGACTGTCCGCTGCAAATGGATTTACAAGAGAAAGGAGGGTTTATCTCCTAGCGAGCCTCCTAAATTTAAATCAAGGTTAGTAGCTAAAGGGTACAGTCAGATTCCTGGTGTTGATTACAATGATGTGTTTTCTCCTGTGGTAAAGCATAGTTCAATTCGCACATTCTTCAGTATTGTTACTTCACGTGATCTTGAGCTTGAGCAGTTAGATGTGAAGACTGCATTTTTGCATGGTGAGCTTGAGGAAGAAATATACATGGACCAACCTGAAGGGTTCATAGTGCCTGGCAAGGAAAATCATGTTTGCAAGCTGAAAAGATCTTTGTATGGTTTGAAGCAATCCCCTCGACAGTGGTATAAAAGGTTTGATTCATTTATGTTGTCACACGGTTTTAAGAGGTCAAATTATGATAGCTGTGTTTACATCAAGTTTGTTAATGGATCACCTATATACTTGCTGTTATATGTTGATGACATGTTGATTGCCGCTCAGAATGGTAAAGAAATCACTACATTGAAGAAATTGTTGAGTAGTGAGTTTGACATGAAGGATCTTGGTGCTGCTAAGAAAATTCTAGGTATGGAAATTACTAGAGACCGTAAAGCTGGTTTATTGTTTCTTAGTCAGCATGGTTACATTGAGAAGGTTCTTCATCGTTTCAACATGCATGATGCTGACCCAGTTAGTACTCCTATTGCACCGCATTTTAAGTTGTCAGCTAAGCAATGTGCTAGTACTCGTGATGAATTAGAATACATGTCAAAAGTTCCATATTCTAATGCTGTTGGTTCTTTAATGTATGCTATGGTTTGCTCTCGCCCGGATTTATCATATGCTATGAGTTTGGTTAGCAGATACATGTCTAATCCTGGTAAAGAACATTGGAAAGCAGTTCAGTGGATTCTCAGGTATCTCCGAGGGACAACTGATTACTGTTTGAAGTTTGGTAGAACTGATAAGGGACTTATTGGCTATGTTGATTCTGATTATGCTGGTGATTTGGATAAGCGTAGGTCACTCACAGGTTATGTGTTCATAATTGGTAGTTGTGCTGTGAGTTGGAAGGCTACTTTGCAGTCTGTTGTTGCTCAATCCACCACCGAAGCTGAGTACGTTGCTATTGCTGAAGCGGGTAAGGAGTTGATTTGGCTGAAAGGGTTGTTTGCAGAGTTATGTGGAGTTGATTCTTGTATTAAGCTATTCTCTGATAGTCAAAGTGCTATATGTCTCACCAAAGATCAGATGTTTCATGAGAGGACAAAGCACATTGAGATCAAGTATCATTTCATTCGTGATCAGATTGAAAAGGGTAAGCTAAAAGTATGCAAGATCAGTACTCATAATAATCCTGCTGATATGTTGACAAAGCCTGTTCCTGTTGCTAAATTTGAGCTATGCTCAAGCTTAGTTGGTATTATGGATTAGCCCAAGAGGCTGTTTGGCGCCAGAAGCTTTTCTTTTTCATTGTTCTATTCAGGATGAAGGTTTTTGATTTATGCTACAAGAAGAATTTGTCTCAAGGTGGAGCTTGTTGAGTTTATGATCCAAATTCATGTACTTTGGAGGCCGACTTCTGACGGAGCGAAGCGGAGGCCCGTCACCATGAGATACATATACTCGTTTAGGGTTCTACCATGAGATAATCCTCTTGTAAGCCGCCGTTCGGCGTTGTAACCCCAACTCTTGATAGTGAATTATTGCTGGCTGGCGCCCGTGGTTTTTCCCTTCCGCATTGGGAGGGTTTTCCACGTAAAACTCTTGTGTCCCCTGTGGTTTGATTTCTCGTTCTTCATCGTCGTTTTTCTGTCATCGGTTTATAACAGAGTAGTCCGACGCCGGCGTGCTCCTGGTGGTCGATCTTGCTCGTGGATGAACGTCTCGAACAGCGGGCTGGTGTTGATCGCGGCTGATAGGATCGAAGAGAGCTCGCGCGCGCGGCAGCGGTAGCACAGGCCGTACGTACTTGGCGAGGCGTACGTCCAGGCAGACAACATCATGGTGGTGGTACTTGCGCCGTGACGTTGATCTGCATGTCGTAGATGAACGGGAACGTGTGGAGCAGCTCCTGCATAATCGTGCCGGCGAATTGGTGGTGGAGCGGCGCCGCCTGCAAGTTGTCCGTCAACGGCGGCAAGGCTAACGGGTCACCCACATCGAAGACTTGCGGCGGCTCGGCTGGGGATTGACGCTCCCGTCGGCGTCGTCCAGATGGTGTTGGGGCCGCCGGCGCGGATGAGGGCGACCTAGCTCGCGTTCGACCTCCGGCGCGGGTACAGCGGGAGGTCGGCGAGCCGCTTCAGCCGCGTGTTCCAGTATGACGGCGCAGGGAGGTGAGATCTCTCGGAGTAACGCCACGCCACGCCACGCCACGGTGCGCCGACAGAATCGGTTTGCATCCATGCTGCAATGCTGCATGCAGGCTGGCGCTGGCCGGTGACTGCGCGGGGCGATTGACTGTACACTTCGCATTGTTCACACAGCTTCAGATTTGGGTGATTTGGGTTTTATCGCTTTGGGCCGAATCGTTTGGATATTTGTTGTGTGCCTTCCAGAGGGAGGCCTTATCCACAAACACTGGCGCAGACAGATTGTGGGCCTATATACAGTGTTTCCAGATTCAGCAGCAGCGAAAAGCTTATCCACAAGGACCACGCAACCATAGATTGCGGGCCCAAGGACATCATTAGCACAGGGCCTTGAACCAACCCTTTCTAATCTGGCCCAAAGCGACCCGTTAAGAAGTCATCATCACACTGTAACGACGGCAGCCCCAGCACGTGCCCATAGCCTGCTTGTTTACCACAACCTGTTAGTTATCAGTACTAGCCTACCATACGTCCATCAACCTGTTACTCCTACCATACGTCCATCCATGGCTGGACCAGACAAATCCCCTAATCAACCAACCTAATCCCAAGCTGATCATAATCGTCACATCATAAAAGCGACGGGCCATCCTTCTTCTTTAATCTTTTTTCCTGTACCTGATGGCACTTGCGCGTCCGTAACGCTTTAATTAATCGGACGGTTTCTTCTAATGAACCGCATGCGTCTGCATTTCGCACACGATTGGATTAGCCGCCGCGACGTGGTTATCAGACGACGCCACTTTCTCTGCTCGGTCTGCGGGACCGGCCCTACCCGCCACGGCAACTGGCCACCGCACCGACGACCCGCAGGCGCGCGAGGTTGAGACGGAGGACCACACCGAAAGCGACGCCGCAGCAGCAGCAGCGCATCGCATCGCACAGCTGCGGTTGGGCCTTTCACCTCCTGGCCTGTGCGAGGTGGATGGTGCGTCCGTTGCACTTCCCTCTAAAGGTTAGACCTATCACATCAAAGAGAATCTTACTATTTAAAAATATTTTTATTTATTTAATGACAAAATCTATGTCACGATCCCTCCTCTAAATCGCGAGACGAATCTAATAAACCTAATTAATTTAAATTTCACTACAGTGATGTTACAGTAACTATCATCTAATTACTGCTTAATTACCCTCATTAGATTCGTCTCGCGAATTCGAACAGAGTCCTGAAATTAGTTTTATAATTAAACTTTATTTATAATCATAATATTCATTAAAAAACCTTATAAAATTTAGATCCCATACCACGAACACAGCCTCAAATGAAACTCGTGCAGTCGTGTTCTGGCCACCCACGTGAACGGTGCAGGGATCGGGGCGGAGCGGAAAGAGAGACGACGAGATCCGAAGCAATTAAAAACAGCGGAGTACACTGTTGAAGGATCTGGAATTCTGAGCCGTGTTCGATGAGATCCGCGGGTGCGTCGTCTCTGTTTGTTTGTTTTTACCCGCGCCGTGGTTTCGGTTGTCTTCCTCATCGTACCGCGTCCATTGCTCCGCCGTTATTACTGCTGGCAGTAAGGTGAGTTTAGAGTAATGCGGCGGGGGCGGCAAATGGCGTGTGCCGGTGGACTGACCGACTGAGCGTCGGTTGCTCTGCGCGCATCTACCGACCGCCACCCCACCCCACCCCCACTTGCAAACCCGTGGTGGCGGGGGAAGGTGCGGTGAGGTGAGGTGACTGCGTGGCTGACTGAAAGGTCAAGCACTTGCTTCCTCCTCCATCCATCCACCCATGGCCTCGATCTGGGGGGCCAGGAGGCACTGAGAAGAGGAGCTTGGGCGGGATAGCAGGCAGCGGCAGCCATGAGCTGGAGGAGAGCGGGAGGAGGAGCCGATGGAGGGGTGTCCAGGAGGTGGGCCGTCCTGCTCTGCGTCGGGAGCTTCTGTCTCGGCCTGCTCTTCACAAACAGGTGATTCACCACTGCTAGCTGCTTGGCTGCTTCCTCTCCCCTGTTTGTGCGTGTGTTGCCTGATGGTTCTCCAATTCGATATTCGCGGCTCAGCATTGCTGGTCTTGAGCTTGGACTGGACCGAGATCCGCGGTGATCGATGAGCCTCTGCGTCTGCCACATGTGGAGCTGGGCCGTTGCGTTTGTGTCGTGCCTCCATAATTTTTGCGTTCTGGCTTCCGTTCTTGGATTTGGGCGGTAATTTGGGCAATTGAGCTGGGACTGTGATTCACTCTGAATTCAGTGTTAGCTTATTGTCAATTGGGACTGTTGGGGCTGAGTGCGGATCACCCTGTACGCCTGTTCACAGGTCATGTAGGTTTCAGATGAGTTTTTGATAAATTGCTGTATGCTTTGTTGAAACTGAAAATTTGTACTCTGCACTGGCTTCCATAGATAGTTCCATTTCTAACCAATTGATACTAGTTTGCTTTCCGACTAGCGAATCAAATGATCATTATGTTACCCTGATCGTTTGTTTGCAGAATGTGGACACTACCTGAGGCAAGCGAGATTGCTAGACCGAATGAAAAGGTAGAGGAAGGCAACGTGCCAGTTGCTGCAGTGTGTGGTCCTAAAAAGGTACTAGAATTTTTCTCAACCTACTCTCCAAGCATTCAACATTTGTAGACTTCTAATTCACACATTGAATTTACATTAACATCCGCAACAATCAGTTTTAGAGTTTTGTACTTTCCATGTCTTACAATGCCATGTTCAGTAGTTGTGATGATTTTTTTATTGTCATGTCCCACCAGGTGCAAGAACAACAAAAAATTTACAAAGATATTTTACAGGCTCAAGATACTCATCATGATGAACAGTGCGTACTGACCTTGTCATTCTTGACCTTAATAATGTTGATTCCATGGTAGACATAATATTCTGATTGGCATTTTCAAATACTTTGGATGTAGAACTCTAGATAAGACGATAGCAAGTTTAGAGACAGAGCTCTCAGCTGCAAGATCTCTGCAAGAATCCTTGCTCAATGGTTCCCCTGTAGCGGAAGAGTTCAAAATTTCTGAATCGATTGGGAGGAGGAAATACCGTATGGTGATAGGAATCAATACCGCCTTTAGCAGTCGCAAAAGAAGAGATTCCATCCGCTACACCTGGATGCCTCAAGGTTTCCTAACATTAAAATCTATTTATTCCTTCATTTCTTGTTCATTGTTTTATCATGCTCTGAATACCTAATGATAAAAATACTGAAAATTAGGAGAAAAGAGGAAAAAGCTTGAAGAAGAGAAGGGGATCATAATTCGTTTTGTCATTGGCCACAGGTATCTGGGATATGACATTTGCATGGAGTTCTTCTGGTTTAGTTGTTCCTTCTACTATGAATGAAAATAACTTCTCATGAACTGTGTGTGCTTTGCAGTGCTATAGCAGGTGGAATTGTTGATAGAGCAATTGAAGCAGAGGACAGGAAACATCAGGATTTCATGAGGATAGTAAGTCATTTGCTTATTATAAGTTAATTTCATTGGACAGAGTGATTGTTGCTCTTGGTTCTGTCCGGGAATGATGTTTTACTTTCCTATTCACTGTGGTGACAATTGTATTCAGGATCATGTGGAAGGATACCTCGCATTATCAGGCAAAACCAAGACCTACTTTGCTACAGCTGTATCATTATGGGATGCAGATTTTTATGTTAAGGTTGACGACGACGTACATGTGAATATAGGTAAATTTCCTTTAGAGAACTTTATGCCCCTTTTTAGCTCTTTAGGACCCAAGTTATCATGTGTTCAAGGCTCCCCGCTTGCTCCTCAATGATCATCTGCAATGCACTATTTAAATGCATAGAAATACGGGTTAAGTTGTGAGTCTGTTTTGCGTAGTAACATATGGACAAGTTTTGGCAAAAATGTCTTTGCATAAATGACTTGGTATGTATTCGTTGTAATTCTGAACGTCTGTTGCAGCAACGCTTGGACACATTTTGTCACACCATGCATTGAAGCCCAGAGTATATATTGGATGCATGAAATCTGGACCTGTCCTGTCTGAAAAGTAAGCATTATGTGGATAAAATCTCTCGCTTGAGCATAATAAGTTAGCACTGTTATTTAGATTTGTTTCTGCCTTCCTCCAGGGGTGTGAGATACTATGAGCCGGAGCACTGGAAATTTGGGGAATCTGGAAACAAGTATTTCCGACATGCTACTGGACAATTATATGCTATTTCAAAAGATCTAGCAACATACATATCTATAAACAAGTGAGATAACCTGTCTTCTACCTTTCGAGATACAATTCAACTTGGAACATTACACTGACTTAGTTGTTTCTATTCCTACTACACCAGGCATATCTTGCACAAGTATATAAATGAGGATGTTTCATTAGGTTCTTGGTTCATCGGATTAGATGTTGAACATATTGACGATAAAAGACTTTGTTGCGGTACTCCGCCTGGTAAGCTTCCACTACTTCATGTCTTTCCAGCTTCCACGTGATTTTCGTCCAGTGTCATCACTCAGCAAGCCCGGTCATTATATTGCGCTCCTGAAACATAATATTTGGAAGTTGGAACGCTACTTCATGGATAGAAGTATGCTAATGTTTTCACTGAGGACTCACATGGTTTTCTTGTCTTCCAATCATAGATTGCGAATGGAAAGCTCAGGCGGGGAACATCTGCGCCGCATCATTTGATTGGCGATGCAGCGGCATATGCAACTCCGAGGGAAGGATCTGGGAAGTGCACAATAAGTGCGCCGAAGGCGAGAAGGCGCTGTGGAATGCCACTTTCTAGCGCACAACAAACATCAAAGAAGATTGTCTGTTGTAGCTGTGTAATAGATCATCCCCACTTTGACTGTTGTTTGTACATTTCACACGGTGCGTGTGTATTCATTTGTAGGTAGCTGTGATTTTGTGACTTGCTAACACCGACGAAGAAGCGGACCACAGTTTTTAGGTAGTGTCTGTCTGCCGGTGGCGGTGAAGATGAAGATGAAGGGGGGTATGTGAGGTGATGCATTCTTTCGCGCGATAATTGTTCATGGTGGTCATTTTGTACCGATCTCCTGGACTGTATGTATGGCTGCCGACATGTGAGACTGAAAATAAAAACTTTACTGTCTCCTTGGTGCCTCATTTTCCAATAAGAATTTCTGAAGTGTTTCTTGTCAATTGTAACCTTTATTCCGGAATCTGGTATCCACTTTATATACCAGAAAAAAAAAGATTTGGAGACATCTCACTTTACAAGTAAATTCAGTCTGAAGCTGCCATCGAACCTTCTGCGAATTGTGAATTTGTGAGCTATGCTTCTCCGAGCAGATGGTAAGACACCCACAAAAGAGAAAGGACCACCTGTCAGTGACACGCTGCTCATCCGCGTGTACCAACGTACTCTGCCCATACGCGCCAAGGGCCAGTGATAGCATCGTCAACCATTTCCAAATTTCGCCGCGCTCCCGTTTCCTTCCCTTCCCGCCATCGTTTCCCTCCACTGCTCACGCCTTGGCGCCCCGCGCCTTCCCTCAATAAATCTCCTACTCGTCCCCCGCCAATCTCACACCAAGCAAATCCACATCTCCGCTGCTCCACCAGTCCCCGCCTCCTCCGTCCGTCCATGGACCGCCGCGTCCGTGCCAGCTCCCGCGAGACCGAGCGCGGCCTCCACCACCACCGGTTCCTCCGCCCCGGCGCGCTCGCGCGGCTCCGGGACTCCAGGATCGTCGCCCGCTCCATCCGGTCGTCGGCGTGCCTCCTGCTTCCCCGGTCCGTCCCCGCATCTCCTGCGCCGTTGCCGGTCAGCCCGGCAGAGCAGGGCGGCGTGCCGCGCTTCCTGGGGACGGGCGGCTGGGGACCGGGTCGGTACCCGCTGCGGAGAAGGGTGGCCGCGGCCAGGGGCGTGGCTTTCTTGCCACCGCCGTCGCCGGACACGGAGGCGTTCTTAGACATGCTCTCGCCGTAGCCAGATCTGTGTTCTGGCACTGAGATTAGCTCGGGACCTTATATTGGCGCTTAGTTCAGTGCAATCTGTGCAGACTGTTTGCAGTTTCTTGTTTAGCTTAATAGCGTGTCGAATTTGAGGAGGAATAATACATCATATATTTCTTGTTCTGATTCAACTGTAGCCTTGAGTAATCCTCACCTTTCCAGCAAGTTGCAATGCAACGCAAATGCTAATAGCTGCACCATTGGACTAGCCAAGCGTGGATGCTTCATTTCTGCATTTTGGTCACAACTGGTTTCCTAGTCGTAGAAAATACTTATTACCATGCGGTAGGGAGATTGATTTGGATCTTGTAGTGCGTGATCAGATGATACTAACTGATTTGAAGCGAGACTGGGAACATTGCAGATCAGATGGTCTGTGTTTGATCTGGTCAAAACGGAATGAATCTGACTGCGAAAGGTGTGTGACTTTGTTGAACTCTAGGAAGCGGCCGACGGTGCATGAGCAGTGAGCAAGAATCGGTATTGGTTCGCCATTCGTGCATGGGAAATCAGATGATGAACAGAGTTGGAGAGGGGAAACCAGGGAGTGGAGATGACGGTGATGGAGGTCCATGAGTTCGCGTCCTTGGATTGGATTAATCTGGACGGTGGATGGCACAGGTGAACCTGTGCCTTGAGCACGTCCAAAGAGCGGGGTCGTAGCAAAGAGACGTTAGAACAGATTGATTTCGTCTCCTGAACATGGAAACTCGCCATGACAACTTTTGCCATTCCCAATCACCCAATCAGCCTTCCATGCATGTGTCCTCCCTTTCCATGCTTCCATCCTCCCTGCTCAATCACTCAAAATTCGTACTACTGATCAATCAACCAACAGTCACAAATCTTTTTGATACGGCGCTCCCTTTCCATGCTTGCACCCTCCCTGCTCTCTATATACCCAATCTAGAGACCTCTCCTTGCATATGTGCATGCCATTCTGAGATCATTTCCAATTTTTCGTTAGAGGAGCCGTTGGTCATGACGAAGGAGGGGACCTTTGGCGAGGCCGGCGACGGCGAGGACCGGAAGGGGAAGAAGAAGACGATGGGAAGGCAGAAGATCGAGATGAAGCCGATCGAGTGCATGGAGAAGCGGCAGGTGTGCTTCTCCAAGCGCCGCACCGGCCTCTTCAAGAAGGCCTCGGACCTCTCCGTGCTGTGCGGCGCGCACGTCGCCGTCGTCGCCTACTCCCCCGGCGGGAAGCCGTTCGTGTTCGGACACCCCTCCGTGCAGGCCCTCATCGACCGCTTCACGGACGCCTCCGAGCCCGCAACGGCTGCGGCGGCGGCGGCGGTGCACCCGGCGCTCCTCGAGGAGTTCAGCCGCGAGTCGGATCTCCTCGCCAAGGCCATCGAGGCCGAGGCGAGCCGGAAGAAGGCGCTCGACGAGGCAATGCGCCAGGCCGGCGTGTGGACCGGCTTGGACGACGCCAAGCGCTCGCTGCCGGAGCTCCTCGCCATGCGTAGCAACCTCGAGAGGGTCCAGGCTGAAGCGGCGGAGCGTGCCCACGAGTTCATGGCCAAGGAGGCGATGATGCAGAGGGCGACGAGCACCGACGTTGGCGGCGGCGGCATCTTCCACTACCCCGGCGCCGGCACGTTCATGGCTGATGGCGGGGTCAACAGCCATCACGATCAGGCTGTCATAGACACGCAGATGACGATGATGATGGGCGGCGGTGTTGACCATGCGCTGCCTTTCGCTCCGCTGATGTTGCCTCCTCCTCCGATGCCGTATCCGCCCAACAACCACTGCTTTGATCTCAACAACGACCATTGCCCGGTGTTTGGAGCGGATGGATTTTACGGGGCGATGACATGCAACTTCTTTTGATTAGAAGTGGGCTATTTTAGATTCGTTTGATCAGCTTGTCTATTAGTATTAGCATTGCTTAAATAAAGAGTGAGTTAATGGTGAACAATGTCATTGTTCCTTAGGACTAAAATGTGGATGAATAAAGCGTGTTAGTGTACAATTTACTATGAGTGAAATTAATTTTGCATGTGCAATAATGAAACAGGACGCCTCACTAGTTTGAATGAACATTTTGAGTGCCGCCTCGGAGTCTCGGACGCCAACCTCGCTAACGGGGAGGTCAATTTTCAGGCTTGTGCACCAGTGTTCGACTTCGCGGTCCGCGGACAACAAGCTCTGCATCCGCGGCGCTCGATTCTGAGGTCTGCCGCTGTCGAGTTCACCAGCGGACACCCCGTTTCAGTCGCGTGGCGAGGCTTTGCTGCTGAATAACCAAACGGACCCGATGCCCTTGTCATTCGCATGGCGCCGCCGCCGCCGCTTTCCAGCCCCCTTCCGGCGTGGGCGGCGTCCAACGCCCTTTTCCGCCGCCACCGCCGGCTCCTGCCGCTCCTCCTCCCGCCCACCTCCCTCCGCGCGCTCCTCCCCGTCCTGTCCCACTGCGTCGTCTCGGGCCTCGCCCGCAACCCCTTCGTCGCGTCCCGCCTCCTCATCGCCTCCGCCCGCCTCTCCCTCCCCTTCTCCCTCCTCCTCCTCTCCAGCCTCCCCGCGGCCTCCCTCTCGGCCTTCTCCTTCAACTCGTTCATCCGCGCGTCCCCACCGCGCCTCGCCCTTCGTTTGTTCGACCAAATGCGCCGCCGCGGCGTTCCGCCGGACCCTTACACCCTCCCGTTCCTGATCCACGCCTGTTCCGGCGGTGATCCTCCACTGTACCGGTCCTTGCACGGCCATGGCTTCCGCCTCGGCTACGGCTCCCACCTCTTCACGCAGACGGCGCTGATCAACATGTACTTTGCATGTGATTCGGTGGATGCCGCTCGCAGAGTGTTCGATGAAATGTCGGCGAGGGATGTAGTAGCATGGACTGCCATGGTATCCGGCTATGTAGACTCCCGGATGTACCTGAAATCTGTTGAGGTGTTCCAGGAGATGAGGTGTGCTGATGATCTCGTCCGGCCAAATGTGGCAACAGTGGTGTCGGTTGCTTCTGCTTGTGCCGGGCTAGGCTCCCTGGAGTGTGCTAAGGGGCTGCATGCATATGTGGAGAAAGTGGGCTTGGAGGGCGAGTTGATTGTCAGGAACGCGTTGATAGATATGTACAACAAATGTGGCAGCATTGAGTCGGCTCGTGATTTGTTTGGTCTGATGCGTGAAAAGGACCTGCATTCGTGGACTTCGATGATTTCAGGGTTGGCTTCTCACGGGCATGGTGAAGAAGCGGTTGCTTTGTTCTTCAGCATGCTGGAGGAGGGAGTAGTGCCGGATTCAACTACCTTCATTGTTGTTCTGGCCGCTTGTAGCCACGCTGGATTGGTGGATGAGGGGATCAGTATCTTCAATTCAATGGAGGCTGAGTATAGCGTGGCACCAGACATCAAGCACTATGGCTGTATGGTGGACCTTTTCAGCAGAGCAGGCCTGATTTCTCGTGCTTATGAGTTAATTTGCACCATGCCTTTTGAGCCCAACTTGGCGATTCTTGGGGCACTGCTGAGTGCATGCAGTATAAACAATGAATTGGAGATTGGGGAGCTCGTTCTCAACAAGATTGAGTCTGTTTGCTCCTATAAAGGAGGTGCTGATGTGCTCCTGTCCAACATTTATGCTAACAAGAATCTTTGGCATGAAGTGGATACCATCAGAAGGAAGATACGAAGGGAAGGAATTGCCACAAAGCCACCTGGCCAGAGTTTGATTGCAGCAGAAGTTCCTTTCACGAGTTCATGATTACAGATTGAGCACATCTGCTCAGTGGAGCAGCCCTCGCACTGGACAGGTTAGGAAACTTGCAAACAAATCCATCTTTTCCCTCTAAACAAAACAAAACAAAACCTGGGTATTCAATGTCAGCTCACATTTTACTTGTTTCAAAATGCCAATACCCAATACTCGTGGTTGAACTGTTAGAATATGAACTTGACATTGCTCATTTAGCGGCATTGCCCTTCTAGATGAGTGTACTGATTCCTTAGTGTAGATATTGATCCATACGTGACATACTTGGGTTGTTTCATCATATATAAGTAAAAAATTGGGTTTTGGTTGCTAGATTTGTTGGCACCATGTAAAGGTAATATGATATACATTCTTATTGGCAGTTACTGAGGAGCTCAAGCTTGATTTGTTGACTTATTGCTCCTGTTTGATCAGCATCAAATGGGGCCAGCGGAACCTGATGAACTTAATATGCGTATGAAATATTACGTCTTGATGGGCATTCTGAATTGTTCTTATCTGCTCTCGGCTTGTGTTATGTAGTCTCAAAGTATTTTAGGGTTTTTTGGTTTTGATTTTTATTAGAATTCCTTCCAGTTATTATTCTTAGTCACCCAAGAATTTGCAGGCTTTGCTGTAGTGATCTAATCTATTTTATATTCCAAATTCAGCTGTGGGAAACCTAATTCCATGTCTAGGCATATCGCTTTTCAAGCCACACTGTCAGCACATTGCCCTTGATTTCACAACATAGCTAATTTTTTCTACAGACCTGGCGAGAAATTGCAATTTTTTGCTTTCTTATATATAAACTATTATATTCCTGGCTTTCTGCAGTGAAGCGCACATCAAATAGACATGGCCGAAAACCTGAATTTACAGTGACTTTTACTTTTTAGTTGATATCTCTACAACTCATGAATTGGGAGGATGTCGTCCGCCCCCGCAAATTGCGTATTCCGCTGCACCCCCTCGCTCACGAAAACTGCTTCGCGAACCGCATGCACTCCGTGCGATCCAAATCCCACCCACCTGATGCGCACGCTCCTGCCTAATCCTCGCGATCCCCTCCCAAGCTCTTCCTCCTCCGTTCAACGCAAGGCGCCGTCGATCTTTCGCCCCCTCCGCGTGAATCGGCGATGCCTCGCTGCCTCGCCCCCTCTGTTCAACCTAGGAAAGGTTGTCGCCGCCGCCGCCATCGTGCCGCAGCTCTTCCCCACCAACTCCCCAATCCACGCCGTCAAGATCCACGTCCGAGCCCACGCCGCCTCCATCGCGCCAAACATTTAGGAACCGCATTGCCGCCATCGAGCCGCATCGAGGAGATGGTGAACCACGCTGCATGCCGTCGAGGAGGGGAACCGCCGCCTTAGGATTTGCAGACGCCGCCATCGTACCGACGCTGCCGAGGAACCGCACCTTGCCACCACTGTCGGGCGAAGGTATGGTCGGCACCCCCGCCGTCAACGCAGCAATGAAACACCAAACGCCGCGGCACCAGTTTCTTCCAGGTGATGTTTCCGCGGTGCCGTGAGTTTCAGAGAAGAGTTGCCTTTGAATTTCGAACTGGCTGATGCTTGAACTGTTGTATACAGTATTTAGTAGTTGTAGTTTTCTTAATATTTTTCGGACAGGCAACACATGGGGTTGGGCATTTGCTTCTAGAACAGCCGCATGAATCATTTTTTGGCACCTTTTGATGTTAATGTTTCCTTTATTTCCATGATTGCAGATAAAATGTATAGAGAATAATGTCGTTTTATTGATTCTGAGTACAGTTCATCCATCAAGGCTCCAAGGTTCAACAGTCCAAGGTCTCAGAGGTTCAGCAGTCCAAGCATGACAACGGCCGGCAGCAAAATGGAAGCATTGCTGATGTGCAGTTGATGAGCGGATCGGTTACCATACTCCTTTTGGGTACAAATTTCTTTTTTGAAGTAATCTATGTTTCTGCATAATAATGCTATAAAAATGGGCAAGCACTTTTGACTATTAAATGTATTTCATCCCTTCGACCATTTGAAAATATTGGGATCTGTAGGTAGCTTTGATTGATGGAAATGCCACTCCACATAAACCATTTGTGGCAATCTGGACTCTGAATGTGTAACAACATGAATACAACAGTATTTTGTAAGCATAGTTCAGAGAAAAAAATGGTCTTTTTTTTTTTCAAAACCTGTTTGGTGACTCAGAGTTGCAACAGTTTCTTCACATTTTCAGGTCTTATTCCCTCAATCTTGCAGATGTGTTATTAGTGACTCGTGAGTCGTGAATCCTGACTTTATATTTCTCTTCAGTTGAAAGAATGCTGGCAAGTAGCATTTTTCTGCAAACATAATTGGATTTTTCATGAATTTTTGTTCTCTTTAACAACTGTTTGATAAATCAAATAGCTTAATGTGTGTTTCATGTCTCCTCTTAGTTGCCTTATTTTGCTTCAGTCTCAATTTGGGTTGTCAACTAAACCACTGTGCCCTCAGGTCAGCGGATGTAAAGGCACGTAGAACAGTGATGATGAGGGTCATAAGAGGAGCAATGGTTTCATGTCGAGGTTAGTTTTCTTTTTTTTTCATATTTTAATCTCTTTCAGAGAAACTGCTGCTTTGCTTATTCCTTTTCTATTCTTACTCAGTCCTTTTCACTTGCTTTTCGAAAATGTGTGTTGCTTGCTCCTCCATTTAAAGCTGAATTAAATTAAAATGGTATTCACAAACTGTAGCTTTTTCCCTTTCATTGTCAATAATGCGTGGCATTTCATTTAAACTCCAATTTGTTTTTTCTGAATAATGCAACTCTAAGCTTTTTTGCTTGAACAATAACGTGTACAAAAGGAATTTTATTGACAACGAATATTACTGGATGATATTCTTTAACAAAGTTTTTTCCTGGTTCACTCAAAAACTAAGACTGCTACAAAATTTGAAAAGAACAAAAGCTTCTCTCAGAAGCAATATGATATTAGCAGCCTGGAAGCAATGCTCTTTGTTAATTGTATCTGACATAATATCTTTATTTTGTGTGAGATATAAATGATAACTGATAATAGTTCATCTTGCGTGACAGAAACGTAACCATGGTAATCATGAACTATGGCTTTTTTTCTTTCACTGCCGATAATGTGTGACGCTTCAATTAAACTCCTAATTTTTTTTTTCTGAATAATGCAGCTCCTCTAAGCTTTTTTTTCTTGAATACAAGATGAGATTATTAATGAATATTCTGTGTACTGGATGATACTTTGAACAAAAGCTTAATCTCAGAAGCAACATGGTATTAGCAGCCTGGGAGCAAGGCTCTTTGTTAATTGTGTCAAACATCTTTTTTTGTGTGTGTGAGATGTAAATGATAACTGATGATAATTCGTCTTCCTTGCCAGAAATGTAGCAATCATAACTTGGTTATGCTATTTTCTGAAGTTTGAAAGTTGCATGAGATTTTCCATACTTCAGATCTAAGTAATTGGTAGCATACTAATGTTCTGTATTGCTGCTGAATACAGAGGAGTAAAAGTAGCAAGACGACAAACTTTTAATTTGATGCTAGCATTAAGTAAATAAAAGCTTCACCTTGAGTCTTCTTTTGTGAATTCAAACACAACTGTAAGTTTTGAACACCTCATTTTGTTTTGAAACCATTGCACTCGTCAACTTTTGGTGTGAAAGGCACTAATCGTACTATTAACTTTGAAACTGCAGTAGTTGTACCTCTATGGGACTAGGTACTGTGGTAGTTCAGTAAAAATGAATATGTGCTTGATAGAGCTCAATAATGTGCGAGCTCTGCTACATGATATATATAGTTGTGCCTACAACTATAACATTATTCTTCACTGATGAACATGTCTTTTGGTGGGGTTATATAGGATGTTTTCCATCCATGAGAAGAGCAGCAAAAGCAAGTGGTGAGGTTATAGGATGTTGCAGTTCCTGGGTGAGGAGCAAGATGCTGATAGAGAGGGGAAGTTGGGGAGCCCATATTCAGTTTTGTTTCCTTTTAGAAATGTAAAATAATTTTGCATCGGAATACAGGGGTGAGGAATCAGGAGCAAGCTGCTGGGAGGGCAATTTTGAAGCCCATATTGATTTTGGCTTCCTTTCAGATAAGCACAAAGGTTCTGCGCGCATCAGTTAATACAATGATACATTAGTTTCACTGCTGCTTCTTAATGCTTAATCTCCTGTTATCTTGACCAAGTATTGATTTCATAAGTGTTCTACTTTGGCATTTGCCTTTGAACTTGATTATAAGAATTTTTATGTTATTTTGTATTAAATCACACAAAAAATAGTACTTCGCCATATAAATGTTGGTTCACATTGCAACGCTTATCCACACCCTATAGAATATATAAATCCATATAACTAATTATGTGATTTGTTGAAATTATGTGGATTGTTCATATTTGTTACTTCTACTACTCAGCTAATATGGTTGTCGCTTCCGTAGCAACGCACGGGCACTCAC
This sequence comes from Eragrostis nindensis, assembly GCA_012490785.1. Taxonomy (NCBI): domain Eukaryota; kingdom Viridiplantae; phylum Streptophyta; class Magnoliopsida; order Poales; family Poaceae; genus Eragrostis; species Eragrostis nindensis. The sequence continues at coordinate 244,773 of JAAXCT010000130.1, forward strand.
CTAGTGATACTTGAAATCTCTCTTTTCTTGGACTTTCGTATCGATATGATGCTGGAGAATAGCAACTGAACTTTTCGTTTGCTTGATCTGTCAGGAGAAGGGCTCTTTGGGATTATGCTTCTCGAAGATAGTTGTAAAGTCAATCTGAGATATGTACACCCCTCCTTCCATGCCACCAAAGCAGCCTGGCGACCTGGTGAGAACACCAACCTCCCCTTCCCCCATTTCTAGAAACAAGATGACACATCATCATAGTTTTTGAGTCATCTTATTGAGCGTCTCCGTGCAAATCATCTGCAGGTTAGGCCGAGTGGGACGCCCTGTCCATAACTAAATCTTGTGGCAGTAAAACTCTACGCCAGCATCTGCTCTGCATAGAAGTACAGAACTACTGTCTTTTGTCATACGTGTTCCACAGGATCTTGCTGAGGAGCCAAGCTGCTTTCTGCTCTGTGGTGGTGGGCGGGCACCGGGCACCCGCACGCAATGTAACCGGTGCTTTGCTTTGCTTGCCTGTCTGGGATCGGATTCGCCCGCCGTTCCATACTAGCCCCAGGGGCAGATCACATCATGTGTTGGCTGCGGCTCTTCGCGTTGACATAGGGCTTGTTCTGTTTCGTGTTTCGAATCTACTCAATGGTTATGAGTTGTTTGGAAGAAAGGGATTGTTTTGGAATATCTGAGGACTATCGTCGTGAACCAATTTGGCAGTGATGTCCGTATCAGTGTCCAAAAATGCCGTTAATACAGTAGCTCAAATCCTGCATCTCAATTTAGAAGTGGCATGTCTCTGCATGTGGCAAGAACGCACGACAGAAGATTTGAACAGAGTCCCTTCCTGCTCCCCAGAATTTCAGGAATGCACAGTGCTTACGCAAGTGCGGGCCGGCACTGACACATCAAGGCAGCTGAGGGGAGCAGGTGGCGCAGACGACAGATAGGTACACCTCGCCGTTTTTTTGTCTGTCTACCTCTGCCTGTTTTGTGCCACCCGTGTCGTCCTGGTTTTCTTTCCCCATTCAGATCCGGCTCCCACTGCTCATCGTCCATTCCCATTTCTGGTTCGACATCTCTCGCCGCTACGTATACGTCTTCCCCTTCTGCCTTCTCACCACGCCCCCCTTCTGTCTCCCTCCCTCCCTCTTCCATCGATTCAGAGCTCCGCGAATTCGGACAGAGCGCGACACCAGGCCCGCGCGGCGCGGCGTGCCTCCCCGTCTCCAGTCTTACCGCCGCGACGAAGCCCGCGCGGCGCGGCTTCTCTTGCTTGCTTTCCGGTGCGTACGTATGCTGCTCTCTTGCTTTCGATACCACGCGCGTGTGATTGATCAATTCCGTCGCAGTTTTGACGGTTCGTGTTAGCCGCCGTGCGGCTTGTGACCGTGGGAACCCGCCGGGGGCTTGGGCTTGGTATCGGTAAGCGGCTTTTAAGAGGAGGCGCCAGCTGCCGGGTTCGAATTGCAGCGTGCGATTCTGCCTGGTTCTAGCTAGCATCGGCGATGGAATCGGTTGCTTCTTATTCTCCATTTCTCCGTAGCTGCGCATTCCTTTGCCCTTCCACACTCTTTGCACATATGCAGCGTGCGCCATTCTGGAATCTGCGCGTTGCCTCGCGTATTTTCTTGGTTTGGGACAGGGAGACAAGCTCGTAAACACATGGAGCCTTAGCTACCTTCTTTGCCTGGAACGCTGGTATTCAGATCGTAAGGTAGAGATAGATTATAGTACCTCACACACAGTCGCCTTCCTGGGTTGAGCTCGGAATAGCTGTTGAAGTCTCTCGTCAGCAACTGCAACGAGTACCTGCAACTTTTCTTGACAATTGGTGCTTATTTTGGATGATTATGTAGGTGAGTCGACATGGAAGGTGTTGTTGTGAGGAGGGTGATCCCTTCGGACAACAGCTGCCTCTTCAATGCTGTGGGGTAAGTTTGGTCATTGTGCTGTATCCGTATGTTGAATTATTGATGGTTATGCAAGTCGACCTGTTGCTTATTACACATTGCAACACGTTTTTTTTACAGATATGTGATGGAACACAACAGAAATAAGGCTTCTGAACTAAGACAGGTGACTTAACATCTATCCGTTTCGTGTCTTCAATTCCTTGCCTCTGGTTTTTCATGCTGCTAGGTTTTGATATTTTCAGAATAATATGTTATTGAAGGGGGGAAAAGTGATAAAGCCTAATGGTGCTTTGCAAAATTGCATCGGTGGTTGCGTTGTTGTATCATGCTGATTAGGAAGTTAGACAAACCTATTTCTTAATTTGTTCCTGCTACCATTGTTCTGCCTACTGAAAAAGTCACACTTTCATGTACAACTGCATTAATTAGTTGGGATAGCTTGCTGAATGGAATAGTCACATCATGTGCTGTTGGATTGTAATTGAACTTCATATAGATTGGTTAGATCTATGAGCGTGTCAGCTGGTTGAGTGTTTCTTCATTATCCGGTAAGGCTGTAGCGATTCAATGGCCTTAAAAGGGTTAATACGAGATATGATGATTAACCCACCGTCAGTGTATTGTTGAATTCCAAACAATAATCATGGCAATAGGTAACCTCAGTGGGGTTATGATAAATTTACTGTTGATTTGTATCCCTATGGCGTTCCTTTTGCAGCTAGAAATTATTCTGTATATAGTTCAAATCTGCACACATTATTCCTTTCTGCTTACTCTCTGAACCTCTATAATGTGAGTTGTGACACTGCTGCTTTCTCTTCCCTCTTTGTATGAAGGTCATAGCAGCAACAGTTGCTAGCGATCCTGAAAAGTTCAGTGAAGCATTTCTTGGCAAACCAAATGAAGCTTACTGTGCTTGGATTTTGGACCCTGAGAAATGGGGAGGTGAGTTTCAGTACTGTTAATGCCGTACAACATTAAAACTGAAAATACTCACATGTTTCTGTGCCAATATGTAGACTGTATATGGTCGTTCAGGTTCCAATGTTTGCATATTATATTAAAAACTAGCTATTTTCTTTTCCAAGGAATTACATAATGATAATTTTTTGTGTTCCTACATTAGAATATGATATCATGGAAAAAGTTGGGGATTCAAGAGCTTATGAGTTATGATGACCCATTAGGCATGTCCGCCGCAAATGGACAGACCTCGACCAGAATCCTACTAACTTACAGAACTCTATGATGGTGCACCGTGCACTAGCCCAATCACTATTGATATAGTATTCCCCCTTGTCAGTAGAATGTTTCTGTTGAGAAGATGTTAGTTTGTAATGATGATTATTAACAATCGTAAGTAAATCCATTTCGCCTACTTTGTATATCACTAATTTGAACACTTGTTTTGTGAAGGAGCCATTGAGCTTGCAATTCTATCAGAGTATTATGGGCGTGAAATTGCTGCATATGACATTCAGACCACCCGATGTGATCTGTATGGTCAGGTTAGTGATCTCACCCCCATCCCCGCACAAATTTGCTTGTGCCATAAAATTAAGGTAGTTCATATCCTTGAATCCGTTGTTACAGGAGAAGAAATATAATGAAAGGGCCATGCTCATTTATGATGGCTTGCATTATGATGCTTTGGCTGTAAGTTTTCTTGATAGTTTGTACTAAGTTACAAGATACATCGTGGTATAAGCTAATTTATTGCATTTGATTAACAAAAAATCAGATGTCTCCATTTGAAGGAGCACCAGAAGAATTTGATCAGACCATCTTCCCTGTTGATCATAGCCGTTCAATAGGTCCAGCAGAAGGTCTTGCCCTGAACTTAGTCAGGGAAGCACAGAGGTATTCATCTGTCTGCTTATTTATATTAACTGGACATACATAGTTTCTATGGCATTTTGAATAATGTCTCGAGCTTAGCATAGTGCATCTAACCTTGCTTTCTGGGACTGCTTAGCATACTGCATCATCTAACTTTATATCCTTATTTTGTATGTGTGCAGTAATCTAATTGAACATTATACTTACTACAAAATTGTGAGAGAGTTTAAGATCACAAAAAATATGCATGTGGGAGCAAAACTATGCACATCTAGTTTTTGAAATTGTTTCACTGCAACCTAGCTTAAGTCCCTTATGGAACTTTTTTGTTAAACATGATCACGACTAGATTATTTAGTTTATCCCTGGAAGTTCTCAACCATGTTTGAATGTAATGCAAGGGTATACATTACTAGAAGATGAGCTTTTATTGGTGCAAATCGCTTAGATTTTAGTATAAAGTTTTCTAACATTTAGCTGGGCATGCATTATGCAGGAAGAGGAGCTACACTGACACTGCAAACTTCACTCTGCGCTGTGGGGTGTGCCAGATAGGTGTCATGGGTCAAAAGGTAAGACGTTTCAAGCACAAAAGTTTTGAGCCAAATCTTCGAGCACCACATTACTGAAAATCCCAATCTGTTTGTGCACGATGCAGGAAGCTGTCGAACATGCACAAGCGACTGGCCACGTAAACTTCCAAGAATACAAATGACAGTCGAAGATATACTAATTCTGTCTGAAACTACTCATCATTTGTTCCCAATTTGATGATCTTCTTTTGCTGGATGTGATCCATATGCTGTATTGCAACATTGTTATAGAGCAAACATAATAATGGCTATCTTACGTTCTGAATCACGCAATATGATGTCAATACTGTCTGCCAATTACTCGTGTCAACTGTCGTCCTGATTCGTAGCATCCATGTAACAGCCTGCTGGTTCAGTGATATTTCCCGTTTGGCCACTGCTCTCTAATTTGAATGAGTTTTCAGGTTCGTTGGCCCATGGGCTGAACCCGGATTCGGCTACGCATGGTTCTGTTGCGTGAATGGTCAGTGATGTGCGATTGCGCGAAGTCCTCCCCTCCTCCGTTGGGGAAATCACTTTTTATTTCAAGGGCTTGTTCTGTGGGCAGCATGTATGAGTCAAAATACAAACTAGATTCTGTAAAGCACACAGGATCTTTATATATTTTTTCTCTCGCACAAGCAATATACCAAATACGGCAAAGAATATTTGAGTGGTCCCTGGTCAAACTTTCTGTGTTGTATTTTTCTCGAAAACCCAACTTTCTGTACTACAGAATATACACATGTCAACTAAACCGTAGTTCAGAATATAATCATGCTTGCTCCTTTTTTTCGTGGACGGGCTACATTCCTTTCGAGAGAAATGAGATTAAAGGAGGGCTGGTCAAAATGCACATATACGTGATATTGTGATGCACAACGAAACCATGGAGCATATGCCTGATGATCCGGGCCCAGAAAAGATTAGCCATTATACATGATGAAACAAAAATAACAGTCACTTTTAGCTAAAGTGTGGGTGATCAGCGCCAAAAAAAGAAAGGGTACATGATCGCAGGATTTACTTTACACTTTTCATCCCACACTAAATTACCATCCGATCCCACACTCAATTACCATCCGCACAACTGCTTCGCCCATGCTCAACCGTATTACTGTTTCTTGCAGAGGTATGGCCCTGAAATATGCATAACTAATTCTGTCTCTCATGTTGAGAGAGAGAACACGTCACAACTGGGTATGTTTTCTTTTCTGCCTTTTTTGACTCATGCATACCCAGCCAATAGATCTCATCGACTCATCCTTTAGTCTCTATCATCACTTTCTCAATCCAATTTGAAATTTCCTCGTCACACATCGATCAATTGGCTCGGATGATCCATTTTCCGGCTTCACTTTTCTTATCCCACGTTCAAATACTAAATTATTACGCTCCCTTTAACGTCGTATCATGCATCGCAATCCATTAACAGTGAGTCTAGTCGATCGCTACACAATTAAAATAAAATTCTCGTGGCATCAGACTGAAAGCAACGGGAGATACATTTACACATTTGAAGACAATATAGTGCGTGATACGTCGGGTTTGTGCTCACTGCTAACACTATGGATAACTTCTGGATAAGAATGACAGTATATAAAAGGTAATCCATGTAAATCAGCATTGCTGTTGGGTTAATTAAATCACTGCATGGTGGCAAACTGATCGAGTGCTCAGTCAGTTGGGTGCGACTTAGGCTGTGTGCTACTTTTTTGACGGAAAAGGCTGTGTGCTACTCCGTATAACATTTCTGACTAATTATTCTATGAGTGTTTGCATAAAACATCACTTAATATACCTTGACCCTGGCTTTTGGCTTTAAGTTGTCATGCTGTTGTATGTTAGTAATATATTTCATCACGAGAGACAAGGCAGGAAACTTGCTGCATATGCATCGCTACGTGCCTACGTGGCATGACATTGGCAAATTATGTCGTTGTCTTTAACGACATGCATGAAGCTCAGAGCTTTGCTAGCCTCAGCAGGAGACATTGATTCCCTCCTAATCATCATCATTTCCCCTCTTGCCTCTTTGGGTCTAGACCATTCCTGCACAATGCAAAGCAAAATTCTTACTTTGTAGATTCTATGAACCTTGTCCCGGCTATAACACAAGTCTTGGTGTCAACTTGTGACCAGGCCACATGGCATACCATATCTAGGTACTTATCCTTATTAGATCTGGTCCTTGCGGTTAATTATCCTCTAGCTAATTAATCATCGATCAATTTCCTCTCAGATAAGGATCAGTGCCCCGCCTGAGGTCTTCCGAGCTAGGCTTTTGTTAGCACGTAGCTTTATCATGTGTGCTGTCACTCTTAAGACTATTTACGCATATGTTCCTTGCGCATGAACGTGACAGTAGCGATGAACTTACCTAATTATCTCCATGAATTCCATGTCATCAAGCTTGAATAATAATAATAGGTACTTTGTTTGTAGATCTGGTGAGCTGTATTGATATATAGTTTCTGACCCACCCTTTGCTACTGCCTTGCATAGGGACTTAGCTATGCATCTGTAGGGTTAATCTGGAATGGTTAGGTTCATGGGGTCCCCTGTCTATCAATGTGAGGGACCTAACCTAGTTCTGAAATGGCATATGTTTCTGCTCAAGGAAACGAAATCGGTATATGCTGTGTGTTTGATGTTATACTATACTAGTAGAATTTTAGTTGTCCAAATATTTTATTTGCAACCAATCAATGGACCTGCTACTCCCAGGCATAGTTTGCCATCATGGATCCATCCAACACACAGAGATCCTAGCGATATAGTATATGTTCTGACCAGATCTGAATGAACTCAATGTTCGAAAAAAAGATCTGAATGAACTTCAAGAAGTGAACCTCACCGCGTGTACAGCTGAGCAGAGACTAGTTAAATTTGCACTCTATCTAGCTAGAAGGAGTACACACAAGAAGTGATAAACCACACATAAAGGTGAAACATACAAAAGGTTGTATCCTACACATGACATACAAACGTAGAGTTGTTATTCTAATTTATTTGTGATTTAGAAAGTTTCTTGGCCACCTATTTCTAGCCATTGCTTCATATTTTTGCCCTAGCTACTTATGGTACCTAACCAAGCTTTCTTTTGTTGATTGATAGTGGGAAAGCAGCTAAGGCCTTGGCCTTAACTTGGGGGGGAACAAGGCCATTCTTAGGAAGCATCATTGGATGCCTTTCTTGACCACTTTTGACAACACATATGCTATAGCGGCTCCATGAAATTGTCTGGTCATGCTCATGCATGCTTTTGCCGCCACATGCATCCCTTGTTAGGTTTTGGCCCGAGCACAGGCAGTTGGGCCCACTGGTCATGCTAGGTGTGGCCCCACCGATTTATTGGGTGGACGAGGACGGTGTGGGTGCATGCATGCAAGGTAGGAGGGAGACTATTCAATTGTCGTCAATCGCTACGTGCTACGTATAATGTGTTGGTCTATACGTACGATCGATCCGTCGTGCATTCAGCAGGCTGAAATTATGCATGCTGTTAAATTCTAAGTTCATAATGTCATTTCTTTGTTCCGCAAGTATATCTGCAGTAAAATTCACATACTGGGCCTGGAAATCCATCCATCCATGCATGAAAGAATGATCCATGATCCATCCATGCAGAATCAGTTCCTGCACCCTGATGCTGCTAATCAGCGCGAGCATTTTGCAGAGCCTCCCAGTCCATGCAGAAGCCTGCACCACGGATTTGGTCAGGCTTTTAGCCTGCAGGCCGGACTGAGTGTACCTTGTCCGATAAACTATAGATTGTGTACAGCACCAGTGCAAAATGCTTTAGACCTATAGCTATCGAGCAGAGCAGTATACATTTACAGGAGCTAATCATTTCGATATTATTCCCGCTAGGAGTTTCCAAGGTCACCGACACCGACAAAATATCAGGGATCAGAGTGAGGTTGCACTTGCATGCAGCAGAGCGCATTGCAATGCCAGGTGCTCATAAGCCATTGGTAAGAAATTACTCCTACTAGCTATTATCCATCAGTAGTAAGAAATAGATCAGCTGAACTAGTCATCACATACATTAATTTTTTTTTTGCGGGGGATCACATACATTAATTAATGTTACTACTTAACTACATTCCAGATCTGAACCTCCAATTTGCTACGATTAATATCTCTTGCAACTACTGTAGAAGTGCCGCTGCACTATTAGCCGGTCCGCGCTCACAGCGCAGCTTCTGGGTGATTAGTTGATGCCAATTTATGTCCCTGGATTGATTCATTCATTCATTCATTCAAACCGGTGACAATTGTACAGCGACGGTACGGGCACCCAGTCACCTAGTAGCACGATTCCACTGTTCATTGACGCAGCAAAGGGATGGAAAGGAGATGAGACCACACACGGTACATGTGCAACGCAGTAATGCGCGAGTTAACGTAGAGGCTGGTACGACGGTATATGGATTGGACGGGCCGTTGCGTTTGCGTCCTCCGTCCTTGCAGAAATTTCCAAGGCTGGTAACGAAGGTACGTAGTACAGGTAGGTGGTGAAGGAAAGATCACCATCCAGCTCAAAAACATGCATAGAGAGTATTATTTACAGACGTGTATAATTAAGCTTCAGTATAAGAAATTGCACTATATATACTGTAACTTCTCTGCATGAAAAGGGTAAGATTCCTTAGAAAAAAGTACAATTACTTTGTACCAAAATATAAGAGGATGGACATGTTTCATATACCAAAATAAAGAGTATAATTAGTTATTTAGTTTGTACCAAAAACATATAAATGACGTATATGTTGTGTATGAAAAAGATTGATGATGTGCTAGCAAAATAAAGAATACTCCGTGCAAAAAATAAAACAAAATAAAGATCTATTACAAAGTTATCTTGCATCGAAATGTCAATGCCAAATTCCTATCTAGCAAATTATAACTGTTCAAGCTAGCTAGTAGGGTACAAGCTAGAGAACACACAATGCATAACTCCTCAGCAGGCACATTTTAAGTTTTTACCACACTAAGGTAAGACGTACAGTTGCACGATCTATATGGCACCTACCGTTTGGAGGTATTGCTCATGCCTACTTATGAGCACGTTGCAACTCTCTGCCCCTCCTAGCCTTAGATCATTCCCCACACTGCATCCTGCAAATGAATTGGGCCTGTCACACAAAGAATCCAGCCCCTTCTCCAAAGTGGTCATGGAGAGAGACATATAGAGATAAGACTCAGGGGTGAGCTGAGGGACCATTTTTATGTAATAGGTACCACAACATGAGCAATAATATGGTCCTAGCAAGCTCTGCAGTACTGCGTGCATGGATGAGAGCCGATAGGCACAATTCATGACAAAGTTTTACTGTGATGACTGATGAGGTCCCTCCCAAGAAACGGTAGTATCATTTTCATTTAGTTCCCTTCCCTAAGTAGAAAATTCATGCTTGCAGTTTAGTGTTACTATTTCTCTTCTGCATTATCATTTTCTGATCTGCAGTCCCACAGCCGGCCCAGAGGTCGATATTATCGATTCTCTAACTGACCAAACTTCAATGTAAAATTTATAAATAGATTTACATCCAGTATGCAAATGTTTATCTGCTCCTGACTCCTGACGTAGTTTGGATAGAACATCATTTTCAGACTGACCAAACTTAGAGTAGGGAATGTATAGACAGAATACATCAGCATTTCCTAGCATTTAATGACCATCCTATACAACTACAAATGTTTATCCGATCGAGCACGCGTCTTGGTTAATTGGTTTGCAGCAGTGTGGCACCACAAAGAAAGGACGATACAAAGAGAAGGACTTAACAGTGCTGGAAAATAAATTATGGATTACTAGTTCAGATGGCATTAATGAGTACCAGGACCAGACCAATCATCCTCCTTAATCTGCGCCCTAACAGTCAGTTTCCCGGAACATTCCAGTGATCAACTAATCCATGAAGACTGCTTTGAAAATTTGTGGAGACAAGATGTCCTCGCGAGGTACGACGACGATGACCTGTTCTTTTCCAGCACAGGCTTTGCTTTGGCGCAAGCTTCCGATCCACAAGCAATACGCGTGTGCATATGCATGCATGGCCTAATATATATTTATCATCAGAAAATCGTCTAATCTTAATATTTTGAGGCGATTTTATGTGTATTCCATTCTTGTGCAGCAGCCGTTGGATTGGACGCATGATGGCAGTGGCTAATTGGGGAATGGACCTAAAAGTCCTTTTGAGGCCTACTCTGCTCTGTTGCGAGCAGGACATAGGGCGGGCGCACATCACAGAGCCGGGGGGACGCGTCGGTCAGGTCGCTGTCCGGGAGGAATCCAACTATCCAAAGCTCCTGTCCTGCTGGATCGTGTACGTTCCAAACGGCGAGATGCTTCTTGATTGACATCGGCAATGGCATCGCCATGTTTTCGCCATGTGATTGAGGAGTGCAAAACCGGCCAGAGCCGCCTTCAAAGGGCAACCGCTTTATCGGCTTTCCCACGACGTTTGGGTTTGCCTGTGCTTTTTTTGGTTTGCTAAATGGATGCTTGAATCTGTCATCATTCCTGCGAGATTCAAACTGTTTTGAACTCGTGGTACGATTATTACTCACTCTGATCTGATTTTTCTTTTCTTGTCTTTAGGACAAGCAAACAGGATAGTACAAATTTGAACTCATCGAAGAAAAGAAAATCAGAGGGAGCAGTTTCACTCTCAATGCATGACTTATCACAATTTCAGTCAAATTTCTACATTTTTTTGGATTGGAACTGAAAATGCCGCACTGTTTGATATCGACTTAAATCGGTGTCGGCAATGAGGCGAGCTTGGATTCGGCTTTCCTTGTGGAATGGGATGGTCAGCTCTGCTTTTTTTTATGTGAACGTGCATGTATAGTAGTGACGCTGGATTCGTGGTCCTTCGTTGATGATGCACAGCTTGTATGAATAGTTGCAAGGGTAGCCGCTTTCGTGTGGAGTACTATGCCAAAAGGTGGGAATTAATCGGCATGCAAAGCCTTCAGTTCTGATTTGCATAGGAGTGCGTAGTTTTTTAAATGGCCAGTTCGTTTATTTCTTTACTACTACTGCTACTAGTACATTAAAGAGGAACCAGGCATGTACTCCGTATCTATACGCACTGTACGGAATTGGCGCAGATACGTACTCTACTACCAGAGGAGTATGTATCTGCGACGTGGACACTTTTTTCACCCCATCCCAGGGAATACACAAAGCCAAAATGTGGTGACCGTGGTGCATTTTATACTATCACTGTATGTACTGCGGTTAAAAGAGCTAAGTCAAGTCAGACTAATTTCCACGAGCATTAAGCAACGCTCATAATTAGCATCACATATAACACGTGTTGATTTGCTCTGCTCCTGTCCACACTGTCAATCACCAGCTTGACGAAAGCAAGCTAATCAGGGTGAATAAACACAGGTCAAAAAGGCAGGATCATGGAGGATCCATGAAACGCAGCCCCCACTTGATGACAATCGCTGAAACTCGATTCGGCGGCGCCTTTTCTTCCCAACACGTTTCGATCCCACGCCATTGGTGGTGCTGGTCGTGGAGCAGCCGGGCAGGGCAGGAACCAATGTCAAACCAGGCCATGTACATACATCCAGTAAAAGGAGAAAAAGAGGTGCAAAAACTTTACCAGAAGCATGTATAGTTGCGGCAGCTGAGAGAAAAAGTTTGGTTTAAAGCGCATAGGGAAGGACAGAGAGACGAGAGAGGAGCACCACTCGTGGGGTTAAAACTTAAAACCCCGAGGTGGAGCGCATAGGAGCGGCAGCACGAGGTAGACGAAGCGAAGCAAGCAAGAACCAAGAAGCACACACTTCTCCGTGCAGGCTACTCCCACTGCTTACTTGTTGGAGCTCAGCTGCAAGCACAGGCAGGGAGCTGTGACCCATAAGGCAAGAAGCTCCGCTCCGAGCTGTCCCCTCCGGCGGCGGCGGTCGGATCTGCGGTGCGGCCGCGGCCGGGTCGCCTCGAGCTTGGAGCTCTACTTCTGAAGCTCGCCGCGGCGAGATCTGAGGCGGCGAGGTGTTCATTCGGGAGGTCTCGGCGTGCCTGGTCGGTGTGTCTCCTGCTGCTGCCGGAGCCGCAAAGGCGGCGCCTTTGCGCATTTCCGCCTCTTCCCCGCGAGCTCTGAAGCTTCCCCGGAGTTGGAACCGGGGTTCCTGCATCGACAGGCTCCCGCCGTCAAGTAAATTTGAGCTCTCGGATCGAACAAGGAAAAAAGAGGCTGCGTCTTTGCGCCGGCTGGTCGCGCAAAGCGAGAGGTTTGGCGGGTTCGGCGGAGGAGAAAGCGATGGTGCTTGGCGGCTCTGCCCGGACCGCGCACATGCTTGCAAGGGCGCGTGATTTGGTGTAGATAGAAGCAGAGCCTTTGCTTCTGTTCTCCCTCCCTTCCCATTCATTTGGTGCTCTTCTCCCTGTATCGGGTTGTAGATCGGTCGGCGAGTGGCGGCCGAAGAATGAAGCTCTCGCCGTCGGCCTCCGGAGGCCTCCCGGAACAGCCGGCGTCGCCGGAAGGTAAGGCGTCTCGTATTGCCATTCATTTCACGGGTTGTACCAAAATTTTGTGCTGTGTGTTTAGCTCGTTGGTACTGTCCTCTTCTGTGGGTAGTTTAAGTTTGTGAGATAAGTTGGTTCGCTTCTGTCCTTTGCTTTAAATTTCCTACTGCTATATATAAATTATGTGATCCAATTCAGTCCAATGTGGCAACTTATCAATTCAGTCTTCTCTTGGCTGATTTGTATTGCTAGCAACATAAACTCTACCCCTGTAATAAATTAGTAAAACACATGACGCGATCATTTTGGTTCTTCTTGAGTCCCTTATTTGGTTCAGTCGAACCAAATTAGTATGCAACTTTCTTTGATGCAGACTTTGTTCAGCAGAAAATGTTTTTCCTAGAAACTTCTGTTTGTTGAAATCCCTTTTTATATTCAAACACTAGTTTCATTACTCGTTCTCAGTACCTTCTTAAACTCAGAATTTAGGGTATGCTTGCAGAATGCTTTCTAGGGCCTATTATTGCTAAATTAATGTGACAAGTTGCAGACTTTATACTGCTAATCTGTTATGTCTTCTGCTCAAATGATTTTGGCTTTTCAGAAGCAGAAGAGCACAAGTGCTTAAATTCTGAGTTGTGGCATGCCTGTGCCGGTCCCCTTGTTTCATTGCCTGCGGTTGGTAGTCGAGTGGTGTATTTTCCTCAAGGTCATGGTGAGCAGGTTAGTCTTCTTCCCTGAACTTCAGATTTATACAGAAATTAGATATAAATATTGCAGAATTTATTGTCAACATCATGAGCTTTGCGTGGTCCTGAATTCCCTAACTTGCATCTGGTCAGATCTTAACTCGTTCTGCCAGAACTAAAGTTCCTTTTTCCTTTTTCTTCTTCTTTTTTTGAAATGACAATGAACTTATTAAGTATCTACTTCAGGTAGCAGCGTCGACGAATAAGGAAATGGAGGCACAAATCCCCAACTATCCTAGCCTGCCTCCACAGCTTATATGCCAACTACATAATGTGACCATGCATGTGAGTTTGGAGTTATATAGTTCATGTGTACCAAGCAATTATTGTTGCTACCTCTTTGTTTTATCAGCTCTGCTGCATTTCTTCTTCAGGCTGATGCAGAGACAGATGAGGTTTATGCGCAGATGACACTGCAGCCACTCAGTCCAGTAAGACAGGATTTCCTAGCTATTCTCATCCATATCTGTATACTTCTGCTTCTCTCGAGGAAACTAATTTTGGTTTGATTATCTTTGCAGCAAGAGCTCAAAGATCCATTTCTACCTGCTGACTTAGGCACCGCCAGCAAGCAACCAACGAATTACTTTTGCAAAACGTTAACCGCAAGTGACACAAGTACACATGGTGGATTCTCAGTTCCCCGCCGAGCAGCAGAGAAGGTGTTCCCTCCACTGGTATGTGTTATTAGTCAGTTATGTCATTTGAATGGATACTTTTCCTTCTCCATATCAAGCAAGAAAAAAGCATTAGTGATTCTATAGGTTCATTTGGTAATCCTGTAGGATTTCAGTCAGCAGCCTCCAGCACAGGAGTTGATGGCAAAAGATCTCCATGGAAATGAGTGGAAATTTCGTCATATCTTTCGTGGTTAGTATCCTGTAACTTTTTGTTGTTTATTAATTAATTTTCTGATTTTTTGCCCTAGTTCCATACAGCCTTGTATCATATTATTCATGTAAGAGTCGCAAGTGTTTCAGTTTCATTTTATATTCAAGTGTAAAAGTAACCTAAAAATTAAATATGTGGGATAGGGCAACCAAAGCGGCATCTTCTGACAACAGGTTGGAGTGTGTTTGTTAGTGCAAAGAAACTGGTTGCTGGAGACTCTGTTCTTTTTATCTGGTATGACATTTTTAAGCTTTTCACAACAATCACTCAGTTGTTCACTTCCTTAAGCCTAGCATCTAGTAATATTTCCTGCTGATTGTATTCATGTTTTCATGTATGTCTTTGACTCAACAGGAATGATAACAACCAGTTGCTTCTGGGAATTCGTCGGGCAAACAGGCCACAAACTGTCATGCCATCATCGGTGCTGTCTAGTGACAGCATGCATATTGGTCTACTTGCTGCTGCAGCCCATGCTGCATCGACCAATAGCCGGTTTACTATTTTCTATAATCCAAGGTAAGCACAGTCTCTTAAATATCTGATCATTTACCTCTCAAATACTCAATGCTTCCCATGCACTTTACAGGGCAAGTCCTTCAGAGTTTGTCATACCATTGTCTAAGTATGTGAAAGCTGTGTACCATACACGTATATCTGTGGGCATGCGTTTCCGGATGCTTTTCGAGACAGAGGAATCTAGTGTTAGGCGGTATGTCAACCTGTATTTATCTTGCATTGTTTGTTACTTTGTTACATGACTATTGCATTGGTTCCTCCCCTGTCATGATTTCACTTGCCTCCAGTGTTGGTCTGTCATTGGAAGCCTTCTGTTTATTAGATTTCTTATTTTGTTTTCTGTTGCATTGTCCATATATATGCCGATCATGTTTTAATCTCAATTGCCAAGTGTTCTTGCAGATACATGGGAACAATTACAGGAATAAGTGATCTGGATCCTGTTCGCTGGCCGAACTCACATTGGCGTTCTGTCAAGGTAGACTTGGAATAAGCATCTCTCTTTTCCTATAGCTCTTTCTACATGCGCTTTCATGCTTCTTTACCTGTATCCTGCTCAAAATTTCACTTTGATTGTGTGTTGTACTTTTATACATCTAGCTTAAGCTATCAATCATGCTTTTCCATGTAGGTTGGATGGGATGAGTCAACTGCCGGGGAGAAGCAGCCTAGGGTGTCTCTTTGGGACATTGAGCCACTGACAACTTTCCCAATGTATCCGTCTCCTTTTGCTCTCGGACTAAAGCGTCCATGGCCTACAGGCCTTCCTTCTTTATATGGTACAAGTTACAGTTGCACACTTCGCAACTCCTCATACTGAATAGTGCATTGTGTTGTTAATGCTTATGCTCAAATATCACCGTTGTTCTTATTTCTGACTGTTTTTTCTAGGTGGAAAGGATGATGGCTTGACCTCTTCTCTCATGTGGCTTCGAGACAATGCAAACCCAGGTTTTCAGTCCTTGAATTTTGGTGGAGGTTCTAGTCCTTGGATGCAGCCTAGGCTGGATAATTCCCTACTTGGTCTGCAACCTGACATGTACCAGACCATAGCAGCAGCTTTACAGAGCAATGCGAAGCAAATCTCACCAGCAGTAATGCAGTTCCAGCAGCCTCAGAACACCGTTGGTAGATCTGCTCTTTTAGCTAGTCATATACTACAGCAGGTTCAACCTCAGTTCCAGCAACTTTACCACCAGAATGTCAATGAAACTCAAGGTCATTCTCAGCCTGAGTATCTCCAACAACAGCTTCAGCAGCAGCAGCAGCAGCAGCAGCATGAATCGCATGATCACCACCAGCAGCAACAAGGTGTGCAAAGTCCACAGAATCAACAAATCCAACAACAGAAGCACTTGCCCAACTTTCAGTCCTTGCCGAATTCATTGCCGGTTTTTACTCAGTTTTCCTCAGCCACTCAGTCTCCTGCTTCCACATTACCGACAGTTTCAGCATTCTCGCATCAACACAATATCCCAGACACAAATAACAGCTCTCTCACACCATCTGATCTCTCTGCCATGCATGAAATGTTGAGACCGTTACCTTCAGATGCAGCTTCAAGCATCCCTGGGGTGGCAAGAACCACCCCTGTGCCGGTATCAGATCCATGGTCATCTAAGCGAGTTGCAGTGGAGTCTGTTATCCCTACTCAGCCTAATGTTATTTCACCACAGATTGAACAATTGGATATGGCGCCTTGCAGTGTACCACAAAGCTCTGCATTAGCACCATTACCTGGACGAGAATGCTTAGTAAATCAAGATGGGAGCTCCTCTGATCCCCAAAATCACCTCTTATTTGGTGTTAACATAGACTCACAGTCACTTATGATGCAAGGTGGCATTTCAAGCCTTCAGAACGATACTGGTTCAAGTGCGATTCAATATTCCACCTCCAGTTTCATGAGCCCTTCTCAGAATGATTTTCCCTTGAATCAAGCATTAACTCATTCAGGCTGCTTAGATGAATCGGGATATGTTCCATGTGCAGAGAGTTCTGAACAAGTTAATGAACCGCATGCTACCTTTGTAAAGGTGAGTTATGAGTCCACATCACGGAGCACTCATTAACAAAAATTTAAATTCTGTTACCTGGAGTACTTTGTGTTGACAATATATTTCTGTAGGTTTACAAATCTGGATCCTTCGGAAGGTTGCTTGATATCACTAGGTTTAGCAGCTACGATGAACTTCGTAGTGAGGTGGGGCGTCTATTTGGCCTTGAGGGCCAGTTGGAAGACCCTTTGAGATCAGGCTGGCAGCTTGTATTTGTTGATCGAGAGGATGATGTCCTTCTAGTTGGTGATGACCCGTGGCAGTAAGTTCTGACATACCTTACAAGTTCCTGATTTCCTTGTTATACTTGTTCTTTTTCCTCTTACATTCAATGGGTATGTGATATGCAGGGAATTTGTGAACAGTGTGTCTTGCATAAAGATACTTTCCCCGGAGGAGGTTCAGCAGATGGGCAAGCAAGGCATTCAGCTCTTGAGCTCGGCTCCTCCAAGAAGGCTCGGCAATGGTTGTGAAAGCTATATGAGCAGACAGGAATCGAGAAGCCTAAGCACTGGAATGGCTCCAGTGGGTTCAGTCGAGTTCTGAGATAGGGAGCTCATAGTCGTCGGTTTTAGGATGCCCGTTCTGAATGTTTTAACAGCTCATCCTAGTTTTGTGACTTGGAACCAAGTACATAGATGAAACGTAGTTCTATGTTACGCTTCGTCAGATAATCTTGTTATATGATAGACTGTTAGTAGTCATTACTACATTCTGTACACATGGCAGCACCTCGTTCCGTGGTATACTAATCCTGCTAATTAACTGCATTTGATTATCATCATATTCTTGCTGTTCCGTAGTGTCACACACACATGCTACTTGTTTTTTGGTCACATTATGTGTATTTAACTATTATAAGGATTAAGTATGCTTTGGTTCAGAACATGCTGTTGATGAGGGCAATGCAAGGTGATGTGCAGAAATTGCAAAACTTTGGAATTTGGGGGCGTTTCAAAGAATTCAGACCAGCGATCAGTATGCTGATCCTTTTCTGTTGTTTCACATGTATATAAACCTATAGATGTACTTCCAAATTACTAGTAATCATGGATCATGGATGTTATTACTTCTTCCTCCCAGGTTGATAGTTTTTCAGTTGCTGCCGTGATGATTACCACTGCTATATTCAGCAAAAGGCAGTTTGGTATGATCCTGAAAGCTCACGTTGATAGATAGATCCAAGAGGGAACTCACCTGAAGCATCATGCTTGTAGCAGACAATGACTTGCAGAGACATGGACCTGCGCCCTCTCAGTCATGTTCCTCCTGGGTCCGTCCCCATCCGACTGAAAGCCTCCAGTGGGGAGAGGAAAACAAAAGGACGGCCTCCCTTTTCCTCCCGAGGTCAGTGGTGCGTCTGGAGCTGAATGCGATGCCTCTCTCGCCATCACGAAAAACCATCCGTTTCTTCAGGCCTCCCGCCAAAGCAGTCCCTGTGCCGATCCCCTTCGGCCGCCGCGCCTTCCGGCGCCGCTGCCGACGTGTCGTTGTGGATTGTGACGAGTTTAGGTGGAAGCATGTGGAGTGCTACTACGGCAGTGTGACACACGCACACCACCCGCCTCTTTTCGGAGATATGGGCACCTTCTTCTTCCTAGGCATTGAACGCCGTCACTTTCTCGGGTGATTCCTCCGTCGCGTTCAGATCTTTGGCTGGGGCCGGCATTTGGATCCCAGATCTTGCCGCTTGACCGGCTTTTTCGCAGTGGTAACCTGGCGACTAGAATGGAGTTGGTTTGGTGGATTATTGCCTCACAATTTCTTTTTAGCGCCTTTTTTCAGATGCCTTTCGTCAACAACAGTAATGCGTTCGGTTTCTCGACGAACACTCTGGTCATCATCAATCATGCTTGCGAGCGGGGCATTGGCAGTGCGCGCGGGCGCTTCATTCGACTGGGCCACTTGATAACCGGCGAGGCGCATGAACTGGGCCTGGTCGTGCATAGAGGCCCACTTGATTTATGAGCTTAGAGGCCCAAGTATGGGAACACACACAAGTTACATTTCCAGCCCGTAAAGCAGCCTCGATTTTGTTTTCCTTGGATAAGAGGCGAACCATACTTGCTCAAAAAAAAAATGTCTAATATACGCAGCTTTTTCACTTTTTTTCATTTCAAAGTGATATAGTGCTAATTCTAGCATGGTGCTAGTTGCAATGCACCGGATTAATTCATTTCCCTTCACCACTGAATATATATAACTGGTTTGATTTACATACCTCAGTCATGTTATTTGTCTAGCCTTCAATTAGAATAGCCTCTCCACCGGTTTCGAAGATTCATTAATCATTACATCCATTTACTTACATAGGACGCGCCCATGTATTGTGTTTTGAAAAAAAAATGTAGACTACAATAAAATTTATGAGATTTATGCAATAGGTTCTTTTTTGAACTCTATATGCTAGTACTACAAGTTTCCAACATGTTGGCGCATTGCACCCCTGTCCTACTGGTTTTGTAAATTTCTCGGAATGGGGAGCTCAACATACGTAAGATCTAAAGGTCGATCAACTTAGTATGTTCGTGGTCATCATCCTCATCCTAATTGGTTTGTTGTGGAAACAAAAATCAGCGTGACTTCATAAGAGCGCACCGTGACTTGATAAAGGTCGATCGACTTAGTATGTTCGTGGTCAACATGGACCGTTTCAAGCGACCGACCAACGGGAAAAACAGAAGAACAACACCTGCAAGACCAAAGCTTTTCTCTTGCAGCACGTATATTCTTTTCCTATATGGAAGTATAGAGGCTACGCTACGCATGCTCGTACAGTCCTGCTCAAGAAGTAGCCAGCAGACCAACCCAGCTAGGCTCGGTCAATTCAATTAATTGATTCATTCTCCTCGCAAAAAAATTAATTGATTCATTCGCAAAAAAGAAAATTTAATTAATTGATTGGGTTCAACTACGACTCCAACCACCTCACGGATGTCACGAAATGCGACGCAGTCGGTCGCGTTGCCACCGCGTCGAGCTCGATGTCCAGGCCTCCCGGTTGGGGACTGCCTATATGCAGGGCGTCCTACGGTTTACATTTGATAGATCGGCCTAATAGCCCATTAAATCTAGGCAGCCCAGCCTAAGTTCGAGTGTCAACATTTTGAAATAGAAGAATCAACATTTTTGTAGTTCTATTTCAACATTTTTAAAATGAAATTAACATTTTTTGAAAAAATGTTGACATAGTGCAAACAAAATGTTGACATAATGCAAAAAAAATGTTGACATAGTATATTAAAAAATATTGACAAAAATTTCGAATTTTAAAAAATTCAAAAAATATTCATATTGGATCTCATTTTGTAGAATTAATTGTAACAAACACGTAGGTTCAAACGGATTCGAAAACGGACTTACGGTTTAGGAGAAAAATGCGTTTAAAGTTTGAAATCTGTTTCTTTTTCTCCCACCTCCCACCCGCCCCAATCAGAGAGCGACACGTGGCAGCTTCTCAGCCATCCCCTTCTCCACCTGCGCGAATCTGAGCCGTTGCACGAATCTCAAACACTGTTCTATCAAAGCTTAACCATAGCCCGCCCTGTAGGATCCACCTCCCGGTTGTAGTACGTGACAGGCCATGTCCGGTTCGAGTCCGACCCGCGCGGCCCACACGGCTGCTCCGCGCCGGGGCCCGGCCCGAACCAGCCTACACGGGCACGCGGTCAACGGTTTGACCACCCCCTTCCTTCGTCTCGGCGAGGCGACCGGTCTTCCTCTGCTCTTCTCCACAGCGGAGAGAAGTCAAATACTACAGCACGCCACTTGGGAGCCACGAGTCCACAGACCGCGGCCCAGGGCGCCATTCTTCAACCCGAAACCTCGCCGCTGCTGCGCCCCGACGTCTCGTGGCGGCACGGTACTCGAGGTAGCGGTAGAGGCTTCGCCGAGCCTTCGAATTAGGGGGCGGCAGGGGAGACGGTTCTTGGGGCGGTTTCTACTGCGGGTTGATAAGGTGCGGTGCGTTCTTGGCTCGCGTTATTGACTAGCTGGAGCTGTTCGCGTCGGCTTGACTGGATTAGGTTCCGCCACCCTGCGCCGGCAGCGGCGGCGACGACTCAGGTGAGCTTGGTTGGTTTCTCTGAATATATGCAGCGGGTGGTTCAAGATTGGGTTTTTGCTCCTGTTCTTGGCACCTTGTTGCTGTTCTTTGGTGGTCTTGATTTTGCTGTTGACTAAGCAATGAATTAGCCGAATAGGGGATGCTAGGCTGCTTGCTATGTTGATTGATCGATGCTCTCTGAATTTTTCGTGAGATGATCCTCTGAATGCAGAAGCTTCTTTCTCCAGCATGCTTTTAGGCCATTTCCTGTCTGTAGTTTTACAAATTTTAATTGGTTGAATGGTGATGACTGGTCACATTAATATACTTGGCAAAGTAGAAATGCGGTAAGGTGGCAAGATCTTGCAAAAGTTAAAAAAGGAAATGTGGAAAGATGCGAACTATGCTGACGATGAACGTTGGACTTTAAGGAATTAAGTGTAATCGTGGGCTGAATCTATTGGTTGCATGATAGGTTAGGCCTAATTATGGACGAAATTTATTGCCACCGGGGTTAGTTGGATGAAAGCAATCTTTGATGCGGTGATGCTTGTCCGATAACGGCGTCTTGCTGAATAAAGACAGTTTCATTCTCTCTTTTTCAGGACATGATAGCTGTCAATGAAGACTGATAAAATGCTTCAGTTGATATCATAAGTGCAAGCAGTGGATATTGAGCCGACAGTGCCAAGGCAGATATAGTCGTTTGAGAATCTCAGTAATGAGGTGCCTTTTTGTCTTTTGCAAGAAGAGAAGGGCAAAACGGCAACAAAGTTTTTCTCACCATGGTGAAGGTAGAGATCTCATGCCTGAGCTACATTCTAGACTATCACCCTATCTATGTAATGCGATATGGCGCCTTCTACCTTAATATGTTCCTCATGGTGACATCTAACCTTGTTTGCGTAGACCTCGCTGGCAATACAAGTATTAAAAAATACACTTATAAGGAGATAGTAAGGTCAACTGGAAATTTTAGCCCATCAAACAAGATTGGTGAGGGCGGCTTTGGTTCTGTGTACAAGGTAATATGTAACTTTCAAGAAAGATGATGCGTAAGCTGTTAATTACTGCAGGGGTATTTGACATAGGACAACTTAATGGTACAGGGAAAGCTCAGAAATGGAACATTTGTTGCGGTCAAGGTTCTCTCGTCAGAGTCAAAGCAAGGAGCAAAGGAATTTCAAAATGAACTCATGTCAATATCCGACATTTCACATGATAATCTTGTGAAACTTTATGGGTACTGTGTAGAACGAGACCAAAGAATCCTTGTTTACAATTACCATGAAAACAATAGCCTTGCACAAACACTTCTAGGTATGTCGTGGTTACTTGAATGCTTTCTGCCGATCTTTCTTTCCGCTCTTTGAAAACTGCGATTTCTTTATGTACATCATATAGTAAAGCTATAATATTGTAACTAGTCTTCTACCTTCGAGCTACATAAAAGATACACATAATAATCTACATTTCGAAACAGTCACAATAAATGTGTTCCTATACAGTGTAACTTCAATTAAAGTTTTTGTTTTAAACTATGACAGCTTCAGGTATATATATGTCTTAATGTTCCTTCTCACCCTTTAGGTTCTGGGCGTAGTAATATCCAGTTCAGTTGGAGAACCCGAGTAAAAATTTGCCATGGCATTGCTCGGGGACTAGCATACCTCCATCACAGTGTTGTTCCTCACATTGTTCACCGAGACATCAAAGCAAGCAATATACTTCTTGATAAGGATCTGACGCCAAAGATCTCTGATTTCGGTTTAGCAAAGCTTCTACCTCCTTATGCAACTCATATTAGCACAAGAGTTGCAGGAACCCTGTAAGTGAATTTTCCTATATGCAACAAGTTACTATCTGCATTTTGTATCTTGTCAGTTTCTTCTTCTTCTGATTTTTTCCCCTATTTGTATGTATTGCATAGAACCTAGTTTTGTCTACTGTTTTTTTTCTCAGTTAAGTTGGATGGCCGATGTTATATAGCCTGAAATTAAGTTATTTGCAAATGATATTAATAGCCTATGAATACCTCTTCATCTTTCCTTACTTGAGTTTTAATTGACAGAGGTTACTTGGCTCCTGAGTATGCTATTCGAGGACAAGTGACACGCAAGTCAGATGTTTATAGTTTTGGTGTTCTTCTTCTAGAAATAGTTAGCGGAAGATCCAACACCAATACAATATTACCATATGAAGATCAGATACTTCTTGAAAAGGTTAGAAGAAATGAAAGTTTCCTTCATTCCTTGTATAAGTTATTGCTTGTGCCTTCATCTTTGAAGCTTGAGTTTTCTGCAACTGAGCATGTGCGTGACTCATGATTTTGGCGTGCATAAGAGGAGTCACATTTCCTGTACGAAAACTCTTGTAGAAATATGCAGTTCTGCATTTCAGAATAATGGTCATGACAAATCAGTCTTTTGTTCTCAGACTTAGCCATTGTCCTAAACTTAATTTGTTGATATGCACTGCCCAGAAAGTTGTTTTGCTACTCTTTTTCCCTGAATATTCATTGCGTTACAGAGAGAGGAGCAAATATTCTAAAACGGGCTTTTGTTTTTTACTGATACAGTTCCCAGAGATCACGAACGGGGTTCTCCTCTTGCAGACATGGATATATTATGAGCAGGGAGGTCTGGAGAAAATAGTAGACAGCTCTCTGGGAGATGACTTGGATCTTGCGGAAGCCTGTAGATTCCTCAAAATTGGGCTTATTTGTACACAAGATGTCACAAGAAAGCGACCTGACATGTCAAAGGTTGTCGCCATGCTTACAGGCGAACTGGATGTTGACTTAGAGAAGATCAGTAAGCCCGCTATGATTAGTGACTTCATGGACCTTAAGATCAGGAGCATGAGGAAAGGAAATGATATAGCTACATCATCCAATTTCCTGCCGTCCCTCACAGCGCATTCTTCTCCTATGCTGTCGATCGAGACAACACAAGCCTCCATGACATGCTCTGAAGTATCAGATCGTGTGTGATCCCCTTCACAAACAAAAAAATCACATGGTGAAGGAACTGAGCTGGTTGCAAATACGTAGAGAAGAAGTAGCATAGGCAAATACCTTTTTTGTTAGGGGTGGGGGCGAGTTTGTTTGATACATGGATAGATTTTCTTGTCTGACATTCATGTATAGATGGTTTGATATTCTTGTGTAGATCGTCTTCGTTCGTAGTCAGAACATCACTATTGAGTCAAAGGAGTACATACAAGGAAAATAGCTTCTGTATGTACGATAGTGGATTGATGACACGTTTTCACTGTACATGTACTACGTTCTTCAGCTGATTATGTCTGGTGATAAGGATTCATTTTCATATTATGTGGCTAACGTCTGATGCGTTATCAACCAACACTAATGGTGGAAGAATCTTAATTCCGGCCAATGCATTGCTGGCTTGTTATAATAAGGTGATCCAATGCAAAGACATCTTGTAATCAGTTTCTTGCTTCTGCTTTACTTCACGTGTACTCCAGCTTCAGTGAACTTTTGGGGGTGTTCAGGTGTCAGTTGCTAAACGGTGTCCACAATCACTTTTCTCTGAAACCTCTGCTCTGTTTGCAAGGGTGCACCTCGCAATCACTGAGGACTCTTAACATGGCCGCCAGCTTGGTGCACGGAGTGGCCATGTCCCCATTCGTCAGACTCTCACCATCACTGAGCTTGACAGCAGATCCATGCACGCTTTCTTGTAGAACAAGCGTATCGATCGCTGTCACTGAACTGCTGGAGTGGTCCATGATGCACAAGCAAGCAAGCTGGCCGGAAACTGAAGTGTGTGGGTGGGTGAGCTGGTCTGGTGCATTGCCGATCGGTTTCAGAGAAAGCTCATGTGCGCCTCCCCTTGCCCCGAGGTGGTGGACGCGTCGCGGAAGGCAGGCCTACACCAAGCGCACCGGCGCCGACATCAACGCCCGCCATGAAAGCTCATGTGCTATGAACACGCAGAAACGTCTTTCGGCCGTGTCGCCATCGTTAAGGTACCTGATGCCGTCTCGTAGGGACGCAGCACCGCCGTTCTATAGTTGGAGAGAAGACACAGCCGGGCAAGTCCTTTGCTACGGCTCTCGATCGCCGTCCACGCGCGGTAGACAGCCGCGTCGCCAGAGCCAACGACGTCACCTTATTCCGTGCGCTGTTTAAGCTAGGCTGCTGCGAGGTCGCGTCTGCCCCGAGGGCCGAGGCGATCCATGGATGGAGACGACACTGACGCTGGGATGGATGCAGGGGATCAGCAGGATGGGAATGGAAAATGCGTACTTGTACTCGCGCGTCACGGTCATGGGGAGACATGCCCGCGTCTACTAGCTCTTAGAGGCGGCGCGACGTGCTTGGCAAAAACGCGCGGAGCGCAGCCCGCAGGCAGGCACAAGGCCGACGACAATGTCCTTCCTCGGCGGCCGCAGGAAGACGTCCGGGTCAGTCGCCGTCACCGTACGTCGTGGCGACGAATCTCCTACGACCGCCGGCCACTGCCTGCACGGGCGACGCCGCGCCCAGTCACCAGCGCTCAGCGCCACGTCGAGGTAATTGGCGGGCAGGCGGCGGAGCGACGAAAGCGGATAGGATCTCGGTACCATTCAATTAATCCACGTCGATCCTGCCCCGCACACGTCCCATCCAACGGTTGCCACAGACCCAGGGGTGGTCGCTATTTCGAATAACGACCCCCAGGACGCTATTTCAAACGGCGACCACCCCGGGTCACTCTCGAGGACGCCGACCACGCAGCCGTGAACGCCGCCGCGGGTTCTAGAGAGCTGCAACGCGCGCGTTCTCAGCCCCGCACGCCTTCGTCCTCCTCTAGCGCGTATTTTCTGCTACATATATACGCCGGCGCCCATTGGCGTTCGACACAAGGACGCCGGGACAGACGTAGACCAGGCCGGTGCCAGGCCCTGATAATCCGCCATGACCGCCGCCGAGAGCTCCAAAAGCTTCTACGTGCGCATCTCGGCGCCATGAACCGCGCGCGAACTCGCAATCAAGCGCGAACTCTATGTAACGCGCGCCTGCGCTCATCGATTGTCGCCGTGCCCAGCAATGACGGCTCGCCGCGCCGCGTCCCTCGTCGTGGGGCTTAAACCGGCACAAGCAGTTAGAAGCAACTCTTGCCAGGCTTACACATGTTGAGCATATATATGATACAATCCCATTAGAGAAGAACATTACTTCTTGAAAATTTAAAAGAAGTGCTCCGGAAAACAAAAATACAGGTAAGAATCAGTGAAAGAAAATACAGGCATTGGCCTTCCACCGGCTTCCAGCTCAAATTAATCAGTTAAAAGGAACTGAACCTTGTTTGCGCGTTTGCCATTTTCAGGTTTATTTAGCACAAATCCAAAATGCATAAACAACAGCTCCTTTTACAAAACCAAAGGGGAAATACGCCTATGAACATTGTGTACTGTATACTGTGCATAGCTCGAGTCAAGATGTAAACTACAGAAAGACTTTCAGATAAAAAACAAACTGAAGAATGGAAGAAAGGATAATCAAATAAATCAGAACCCGAGGAACAAAACGAACCAAACCATCTCTGACTGGATTCCGGTCTCAATCTATCAATCAGAACAAGCAGATCGAGGGCGAGCAACACTCAGACTAGAATAATCAGTCTTGAGCCAACCACACACGGATTGTGCTGACCAGGCTATGTTAACTCGACAGGAGAACAATAAACTCACTCAGAGATCAGCCCTTGAGCACCTGCAAGAAGAAACAAACCAGACATGAAAGCGTAGCGCGACACAAAATGATCTGCTAATGGAAATCTAGCAAATAAGATCAAATGGCAGAAGAATTGTCACATGCATGCTTGGCCCCTTGCACGCCACCCACAGGAGGCAACCACGCCACGGGTTGATCTACATGAGTGGCATACAGGGAGCCAGGCACGCACCAACTTAATTTGATCAAACCTCTCGTTCGTTCACATAGCAGTGCACTGAAGAACGACCAATGCAAGATCTGGAGCTCGATGAATGGGCTTTGCACTAATAGTGAGAAAGACAAGACGAGTACGAGCTGCTAGCGGATGGTGATAGCTAGCTAGGGTTGGGGGAAGAACAGTGCCAAGGTGCGAGGGATGATGTAGAAGACATAGCAGGAGCAGGATTTATAGAGATGCAGGGGCAAGAACGCCAAGAAGGCGTTGCTCTCTCTACACTAGCTAGTACTACTCCAATATACATCCAAGTGAGTACGAGACACAACAACTCCATTGCTACTTGCTCTCCTGCTCAGGTCGCTAGAAAGTAATACTACAGTAGTACAATGAACAAAGCGAGAGCAAAGGCATGGAGCACGAGACACCAGCTACTAGAATACTCCCAAGAGGGCTTAAAGCGTGAAGCTTTTGATGCCATGACACACTCGGCGACTACTCTGCACCCTACAAATAGAGCCTTTGCAAGTTTTATATTGCATCTAAAGTGCTGGCCAAAGCCTTCTCTCCGGCAGCACCACCCAAAGCGGCCAATCCGCCAATGGCATGCAAAAGCATGTTGGAAATTCAAGCTTCTTCCCTGACCACTGAATACTTACTGATGACAATGGCACGGCGATCTTCTTTTAATCTCCTCCACCCTGCTGCACGCGATTGTAGGAGAATGCTAGGGCTATATACTAGGCCTGTAGGGCACTGTGAGCTTTGCCTATGGAGATGCTGACCACATGGAGGAAATGGAAATGGAATCGCCATTTTTCCTTTCCCAACCTTTGCAGTGACTCAGGCCGTCAGGCGAACTGCACACAGCTTGCAGACGAGGCAACATGCACCTTCCTCTCTCTCTCACGCGGGAGAGAAAGATGTGGGGTTGGTGTAGATTGTAAAAAGTTGATGGCTCTGACTCTGACTTGTGAAGTGGATTTTGTCCGGAGCATATGGCCGAGCTCCAGATTCTCTTGCACCGAACCAGTCATCAGGCAGTCAGTCAGGCGCCATATAGGATATGCATTGCTCTCCAGCTTTTGTTGCTGCCAGTGCACGAGTTCCTCAACAGTGGGGCCAGTTGTGGGCGGGACCGGCTGTCAGTGATAAAATTTCAGGGTGATGCATTTATCTGAGTATATAATGCACTCTTCTGATTTTTTTTTTGTTGACGCTGCTTAGCACAAAATTGAGCTAAGCAGAGAAAAGGAAAAAGATCGGAGGGAGTACACATATATATGACTAATATTCATCATGGTTCTGGACTCTACACGCTCATAAGGCTGTTGAATTAAACTTGATGAACAACCTGGATGAACTGTTTCATTGTACTATGCACGTGTTTGTGTGCTGTCCAGGGAGTGTAATTTAAAATTATGGCTCTTATTTGTCTCCTTTACATCTTTACAGACAGCAGACAACGATCAACAGAGCTACTATATAACAATGTTTTCACTAATTAAAGCATCCACATCAGTGACCTGTCGCCGCACTCTGCCTTGTCTGCCCTCAAACCGTTACACATCGCCATTGTTAATTAGCTCTTGCCCGCTAATGCAGTCATGCTAACCACTGCACTTGTTCAGTACCGGTGATCTCACGTAAGTACGTCTTTTGACCGACCAGCAGGAGTATTTGGTTCCCAAGGACAAAAGAACGGCGTTTGATGTTGCCTCCATGGCATGCATGGAATGATCGATTCATGTCTGATCTGGGAGGTCCTAGCTGTTGGATTTGGATGAAGTTGAGCAGAGCAGGGTTCGCGTGATCGCCGCTGCAGGTGCAGTGCAGGCTGATGTTGGCATGGAGGCAACGCGTGCGCGGCTTTCCGTGGCTCGTAGCGCTTGGGTCCTTGTCCCACGGAGAGGACAAGCGAATGTTCTCTGAATTCGCAGCGGGAGCCTGGGATCCATCATCGAGGAGTGTTCGTTTCTCTAGGTCTAAAGGTCACATCAAATCTAATCTTGTTATTTAGACATTTTAAATAAGTCTAATTAAAAAACTAACTGCAGAACCTTGTACTAATTTACGAGACGAATCTAACAAAAGTAATTAAGTCGTGATTAGACGATGGTTACTGTAGCATCACTGTAGCGAAACATAGATTAATTAGGCTCATTAGATTCGTCTCGCAAATTAGCCTACATCTGTAAAAAAGTTTTGTAATTAAACTTATTTAAGACGTCTAAATAACAAGATTAGTTTTGATGTGACCTCTAGGCTTAAATTGTCGAACAGGCACTGAGATAGCTTGTTGGCACAATCTATGTCCGTCGGATCCGCAGCAACCAGAAAATATCACTTCGAATATTTCTGCACCTTGCCACAGACCGTCCCCACAGGCCACAACAACTGCCACAAGAACTGCATTCTCTGTACCTTCTTCCGAGCATTTAGCAACAAATCTAATTTATATTTCTTTTTCTTTTTTTAGAAAACTACGGTGGGGGAGCTCCCCACCTGAATTTTCTCATTGCAATAATCAAAAAGTTTACAAAGTGCCGTTCAAGGCACATGAGCTTCACGGACCAATTTATATTTCATTCCAAGCATTTTTCCAGTTCTCACGTACCCACCATTCCTGCGAAAGAGAACGATTCCAATTCCAATGGTCTCAACGATCGCCATGTTTGAGCTTTGGTACGTTGCGGTCCGTGAAGCTAGCGCCGACAAACAATCATGCACTTCCCTTTATTGTTTTGTTTTCCTCAATCTCTAGAGCATGTCGCTTGATTAGTTTTTTCATGCAATCTATTGTTTGGAGATCTTTGCTCTACTCGTTTAGAGCGTTCTTTGGTTGGCAGAAATATGAGTACAAAATTTGTACGATGCAGCGTAAACTCTCGCTTGAATACGAATAAAGATAACTCAGAATTAGCAGAACATGGGTGAAACTTGAAAGGTGAAGAAACCAGGCACCATTTCCCTGTATGATCTGTATGAATTAAACCATAGCTTCCTGGGAAAAAAGAAGAGAGAGGCTTGAACAAGTTGTCTGGTAGTTTCCTTACATGGCGGGTTGCGGCCCATGCCCCAGATATGGGTTGGCAGGCCCGGACAGTGCAGTGTTTGGTAGCTGCAGCAAGGCCTGGCCCAACAGGACATCGAGTCCTACACTCAAAAAATCAAAAGTTGTACACAAATTGTACATGTGGCAATCAGTCATAGGTCAGGTTTTGCTTAAATTAGATAGCAGTGATTGTATCAGCCAAAAACGCGGTGCCACATGAGCTGTTTGTGGGAATTTTGTAAATGGTTTAAGTAGACATACTATAGCATTACTGGTGCATTGACTTGTAAGACGAGATCACGAGAGACGCGTTGCATGCTGTGCAGTGGAGTGTTCAGCAAGTTTGAGTCTCTGATGAGCTCAGGACGCGTATAAAACTTGTTACTTTTGTTTGTTAAAAAGTGAAAATATTAAAAGAATCCTATTTTGGTGAAACATCCACAAGACACCGATAGCTATACTGCTATGGGTTTATCATGAGTCATGACTCATATACATCGATTCAGTGGCAAAACACCTCATTCGTATTTTTCCTGCTCATAGAAACTGAACTACTTGAGCAAGAAGACAATGCAAGTTACACATGAAGATGCCCCAGGTTGTTTCATACTAGGACAGGAGACAATAATGCAGACTAATTTGTTAGGTGATGGTGATGCAGTTCCAGAAATGCCGAGCATATATAATTTTGGAGATTTGAGGTGCAGATCGCTTGAGTGTGCAAGTCTGCTGCCTGTCTAAGTTCACTCGTAGCAGCAGTGATGACGTGTTGACGTGCCTGACTATGCTAACATGGTCAACACCGCCAATACGCTAGATGAATATAAGGATTTCAATTTTCGAAGCTATGTTAACGCAGCAGGTAACCCCAAAATAATTGCCAACAAACATACTGGAGATGATAACACAAACTATGCCGATGCACAGCCATAGGAAAAAAGATGATAACAGCAACTCCTACGAGCATACCTGGCATAAGATCCCTAATTAAAACTCGTGTAACTCGCTGCATATAACTGCTGACTCTATTTTTCTAAAAAAAAAACTGCTGACTCTAGAAATACCTGACATCAGATCAACTTTCACCATCCAAGGAACAGAGAACACAAGAGTTCATTCGTGCAACTCTGCGTTGCCGATTGTCCAATCCAAACACCACATATTATTCCATTAGACAAAAGTCGTGGGCAGTTCTCATATATGAAGAGAACAGCTGCTTCTATACAGAATTAATTCAAGTTGGATTTACTAAAGATGACCACCCTTTTGTCACTGCGTGGTTGGAACAGAGACGAGTCTGGGAAACAAAGCAACCGAACGAGTATTAAAGGTTAATAACACAGCTCAATAAAAGGGGGTGGCATCCTCTAAATTTGTATTTGAAGGTCAGAGCGATTGAGTATTCGACTGCTACCTGGTCGAGATGAGGAGCCGACACATTAGCGCTACGGGCAACCCTGTCGTGGCAAATCAGGTAGTAATAATCAGATGCGAAGGGACAGAGGACAATAAGGAAGAAACTGATGTCTGAGGTATGCAAAATGGTTTTGTATTTCCGGCCAAGGAAGGCCGTCTGCATTGGACTACCAGCTGCGAGATTTGGTTGATTGTTGACCGGAACCTGAAGCAATCGTTTCTGGATAAAGCAATGAAGTGAGTCATCGCATCACGTTTGTCATGCGCATGAATAGTCTGTTTACACATTTATTCGAGTACTGCATCTGATAATATGCACCTATACTAAGACTCCATAAAACTCCTTTGCATTGTCGTAACCAGATAAAAATAGCAACAAAAAAGTTTTAAGAATTATACCTCAAACTTCTTCTTTTCGCGAGGTTTCTATAGTTTTAATTTTCTTGTCTAATGGAACGATGTGAAGTGATTCCATCTCAGGTTAGATCAATTAACAACTGAAATGTTGAATGATGACCAATGTACACCCTAGTGATGTATTTATGGCATCAATACTACTGGGACTGCGCGTTATTTTGCTATTAACTTCAAATGATGTCATGGCCCTGATATGTACTCCCTCCGTTTTTTAATATATGACGCCGTTGACTTTTTTCGTTACTTTGACCATTCATTTTATCTATACATATTTGTATAAATAGCTAAGTGTATAAGTTAAACTTAAAGTGCTTTTGATGATGAATCCAATGGTATTCATTTCACATTTGAAAAGTAATTATTTAAATCTATGTTGTTGGTCAAAGTTGAATAAAAAAGTCAACGATGTCATATAATTAAAAACAAAGGGAGTATATCGAAAAATGACTTTTCAACACTTTTCTATGTTAACATGATACATTAAATATATAGAAATACGATGCGGCGTATGAAAATTTGCACAAAC
This sequence comes from Eragrostis nindensis, assembly GCA_012490785.1. Classification (NCBI taxonomy): domain Eukaryota; kingdom Viridiplantae; phylum Streptophyta; class Magnoliopsida; order Poales; family Poaceae; genus Eragrostis; species Eragrostis nindensis. The sequence continues at coordinate 277,166 of JAAXCT010000130.1, forward strand.
TTCTGCCTAGAAATTGATAGAGCAGGGATTCTGCAAGTTGAAGTGTCTCAGCATCATGAAAATGGCATATTAGTTATTTCATTAGCAGACTACGTGCAACAAAATCATGTTAACATTGAATTTTTTTTTTTTTTGGTATTCAGGGACATCCATATGATCATATCAAATCAGACATGGTAGTTTGCAACGGGGTGTAAACTAAAATAAGACGAAGAAAACCAGAGTAAGCAGGTCATCAGTTTTTTCTGTTTCATTGCAATGCGTTGCCGAAACTTGTAAAGTTGATTCCAATATGCATTTGACAATATCTTGTTGGCAAATGAATATTTATCAAGGCATTGATCTCAGTAAAGGATCAAAACATTCACTTTTCAAGATTTGCATGACGAAACGCAGAGAAATCACGTTCAACCAGAGTTATTAAAGATGAACGGTATACTGCATAAACTCTGAACAACCAATCGGTAGAGAAGATGATAAAAACTGGATCTCAAAAACACCAGTGAATAGGAGACGAGAAATCACTTTGACTAGAAACATTCTACATAAACTCTGAACACCCCATTGGTGGAGAAGATGATAAACACTGGGTCTCAAAACAAAACAAAACAAAAAACTAATGAAAATGACACTGACGCAATACCATGGGTATAGATGATCAAAGGCAGCGCCTATAAATACCTCGCACTGCATCCCCTTCTCTCCGCATCCAACGGAGCAGAGTTTCGGAAGAGTGGTAGAAATCTGGCAGTTCACTCGTGGAGGACTAGACCTTCCCCGCTCCCTACAATGGCTGCCCGGTCAGCCTCAATCACCAGCTTCGTGCTCCTTCTCTTACTCCTTCCTGTGCCGTCTTCTTCCTCCTACGTCAATCTCAATCTCCGTGGCAGCGTCTATCCTGATGGGTACGTGAGGAATCTCCCATTTCCATGTTCCCTTCCTGAGTTGGATTAGTAGCTTGTTTGCAATAATGTTTCTGAGTTTGTATCAGAAGCATTGCTTTCGATTTGGACCAAAATGTTATACAAACGATTTACATTCATTTTTTTATATACACGCAACCTCTTTCTAAGAAATGCTGCCATTTTAGGAACAGTTTCAGGCAGCTTCATGCCTGCATGACCATATGATCGCTTCCTTTTCTGGATCCTTCTGCAAGTTATTTATAAAGTTATCACAGCTTGTTCCTATTACAATATATTCTTGTTGTTTGTGTAAATTTTTCCCCGGACCACTAAGGCTGACTGTGCATTCAATTGACGTTGAAAACTGTTATCTGATCTATTTTGTGGTGTGCATCTCTACAGCTACGTCTACGTTACCATGAAAATTGGGGAGCCGGCGCTAGAGTACAACCTTGATGTCGACACTGGTAGCACCCTCACCTGGGTGCAATGCCGTGTCCCTAACAATCTCTGCAATGGGCAATGCCACACGGTACGCTTAATGCTGCACATTTTTTTTCTTGCGAATGAATTGCTGCACATATATTTCCTTTTGCGGGTAGCATTGGGTAATGTATGTTAGTTTCTCCATCCGGTTGCCTTCAGTTCTTGTTACGACGAGTAAACTCAACTGTTAGTTTCTTATTATGCTCTTTTCCCCACTTGAGAACACTTAATAAAGCTATAAATTATTTATCTATATATGTTCACTGTTTGACACATGATTTATTCTGTCTTGGTGATGCGTATCACAGTGGCCACAGCGACACCAATTGTACCATCTAGTAAATCTAAACAAGCTGGTCCCAAGCATGGATCCACTCTGTGTGGAGATGGTTCGACACCCGGGCAATCCCAGGTAGGGGTGAAAGCGGGACGGGAAAATCCCGTCCCGACCGGCAACCGCGTCCCGAATTTTCCCGTTCGTTTTCGTATTAGCAGGAAGTATACGGGAACAGGACGAAAGTGGGATGACTGGTCGGTATGTGGGATCGGAAACGGGGGAGCCTTTCTCCCGACCGATTCTCCGGGATCCCGTTTTCATGCGGGATGTTCCCGTTTTTGGGCCCCGTTTTCTTAAATACGGGAAACTTTCACCTCCCACTCCTACAGCACATGCAAGCCCACGTCACACCTCAACGGCCCACCCACCTCCACCCTGGGCCGCTACCGTCGCCCTGGCCAAGCACTGTCGTGGCCCGCGCTGCCCGAAACGACGTCGTCGACTCTACAATGCACAGCGTGGTGTTCGACGGAATGCGGAGGCGGATCGATCAACAACGGAGGTGTCTCGCTGCCTTCCAGACAAGTTCTTTCCGGTCTCATTAGCAATGCACAGCCTGTGTACGCGCAAGGTGTGTGTAAAATATACCGAGCTAGTGCTTGCGGAAGTGATGAGTTATTTGAGCAAGGGTAGCTAGAGGCAGGCCGTGAACAACTAATTTGTGCCCCGTCTGTACATGTTGTCATGCATGGATGCTCTTATTTGTTATGTCCATATATTTGAAGACATGAAATTGTGGGTTGATGTTCCCGACTTTGATCACCGTTTTTCGACCGATACCGGCATATTTCCGACCGATTAGACCGTTTTTCGGATACCCGACATTGTCCCGACCGTTCCCGTTCCCGGCTTTCCCGTTTTCGTTTCCGTCCGGCAAAATAAATATGAAAGTGAAAACGGTTGAGGTGTTTTCCCGACCGTTCCCGTCCGTTTTCACCCCTAATCCCAGGGACAAGCGATGCGGCTATAACTTACAATATGCATCCGGAACAACACAAGGTTATCTCCTCCGCGACAAGTTCACACTCAGGAGTAATGCTCGCCACACCATCACCTTTGGGTACGCCCCAAACTGAACTCCTGCATTTTTTTTTCTCTTTTCAAACCCAAAGGCAGGCAATGAAGAGAATTTTCTGCCGTTTTTGTTTAGGTGTGGATACAATAACCATGATCCAGGCCAGCATGGGATATCCTCAGTGGATGGCGTCCTTGGACTTGGAAGGGGCGCGTCCGTGGGCCTGATCTCTCAGCTCAAGAAGGAAAATGTCATCACTAAGGATATAATCAGCCATTGTATCAGAGCCGGAGCAGGGGGCTTTCTCTCAATTGGGGAAAACATGCACTCTTCAGTCGACAAAACCTGGGTTGACATGGGTCCCGATGCGTAAGCACCGCACCAAGTGCTCTCATCATAATATGCTATAGGATTCCAGCCTTCTCGTTTCTTTTCTTCTCATTGGTTGCGCACATTTAATAACATTTGCATTTCCTTCCTCTTAAAAAAATCATTTGTATTTCCAGGGGAAACGGCCACTACTCACCGGCTCTCACAGCACAGCTGCACTTTCAAGGGAACGTGATAAGTACGAAGGCAATGACGGTGGTGTTTGACAGTGGTGCCACCTACACCTACTTTAACGCGGAGTCATACCAAATGACTGTAAATGCGGTATATTATATTTCAAGAACAATGCCTTATGATTTCCATATTTTGAATAGAGACATCACGCAAATGGAGCCCTTGACATGTGTGGATCTTGCAGGTGAATGCCTCTCTCGACAAATCACTTACAGAGTTTCAGGATCCAGCCATGCATCTATGCTGGAAAGGGCCACGCATCTACAGATCCGTGTATGAAGTGAAGCCGTTGTTCAAAACACTATCCCTAGTGTTTCCGCGCCAAGCCACCTTGGAGATTCCTCCAGAAAACTATCTTATGATCTCTGTGAGCACTCGGCAGATTACAAACACCTGACAAAAAACCATCAAAAGGAAATTACGATGACCAATGTGCCTTTCTGTGTTTATTTTTGTGTTTCAGGGACACGGGAATGTATGCTTCGCCATTCTTCCTGCACAAGAATATCCTTCACTGGGAGATAAGAACTTAATTGGAGGTATGAAGTTCAGAGACACATTGTCAGGTCTCTACAAGTCGGAGTCATATTCCTTATAGGAAAAAATATATATATTTGTAATCGTTTCCATTGCTACTTTTGTTTTTGCAGCCGTCACAATGCAGGATCGCATTGTGATATACGACAACGAGGCAAGGAAAATTGGATGGGGCCATGATTTGTGCAGGACGGCCGGGCCTGAATCTGTCATCGGTTCGAGCCTCTGAATACGATGAAATGCATCGAGATACTGCTGTGAAGTAAAGTAAGGTGGAAGTGGTGAAAGCTTCTCAGGAACGAGAATAAAAGAAATGTATGCTATGAAAGATAGTTTGTCAATGAAAAGGAATAAGCACCAAATTTAATTCGAGCTAACTGTGCTCTAGACTTGGTTGTGCAGCCCTGCAAGTATTTGGATTTCAAACTGTATTCAAGTTATCGGAGGCTTAGTATGCACTGTATCTAGAATCATTAGTTCCAAATTACACATTCCTGGTGCTCGATCAATAGTATTTTGAGAACTTCTGAGAATATTTTAAATCAGAAACAATAACTCCGAGGTTCCCACCTTTTTGTATAAAAAAAGGAAAAGAAAATGGGGTTCGTACCACTTTCTAGATTTAAACAGCTCATAATATATTGGCTAAAATATAGTAGACATGAAAGCCCCTTGGATTAGAGTATCCATCCGCCTCCTTCGAGTGCCAGTTCAATTGGTCTCGAACGACCGTCGACATCACCGCTGCCGGAGCCGGGGTGGAGTACGGTGAGGAAGAAGAATCGCCGGGGGAGGAAAGGCAAGGGTACTGTGGGCATTGTTTGGCCATGGGCGGAGGCTTCTCGCAGGCCATGGAAGGGACCTCTACCGAAGGCCCGAATATCGCCTATGCGAACTCTCGGTGACATTATCCTACCCGAGGTTCGCCGGCGGTCTGGGTCATCGCCGGTGGAGACGCGGCGGTCTCGACGATCCCCTGATCCGAGTTCTTCGCGGATTCAAAATTCGAAACAATCGATGGCCGGGGGCGCCGCTGGGCCGCGTAGTGGGCCGGAGGCCGGGTTGAACGACGGCCCAGTCTGCAAGGAAAAACATCGGGGCCTGGCTCTTCTACGAGATCGGCTATTCTCTCCCCGGGACTCGGGAAACCCTCATCGTAGCCGCCAGCGACAGTCGTATCTGCAGGCGCTGATGGCGGGCGGTGCTAAGGGGAGTTCGTCGGGTGGCGATGGTGGAGATGGTGCCGGTGATCGACGCCGGCCCTTTGGACAACATAGGGATCGGTTCAAGGCGGATGGGGGCCGAGCCAGAAGGTCTCCATCGCCGCCTCATGTTACCAGAGAGGAGGGGCGGGGCCGTGCTGGCCGGGCTCCGAGTGCCGAAGGCGGCAGAGGAGGCCGGGGTCTGCGTGGCCGTGGCCGTGGTCGCAGAGACACTGACGTCGACTCGGGGGCGCGCGGTGGGCGTGGCTGTAGCATTGAGCGCGAGCCACGACGCATTGAGGAACCGCAGCCCCATACAGGGAGACATCGTCCTGCAGAACCGGTGGTAGAAAATGCCAGGAAGAAGAAGAAGTTCCAACTGCAGTGCACAATTTGCCTTGAAGAGCACCATACGGCTGCTTGTCATCTGTTGTCGGGACCTAAACCGGCGGCAATCTGCTGCGGTCTTGCGGGGTATGGCAAAGGTTTCTTTCAAATCCCTTATGATAAGGCTGCTCCTATTCCTAAGAAAGTTACGGCAACGGCGCTAGTTACTATTGTTGAAGGGGAGGTTTCAGCGGAGTTGGTGAAAGCGGAGCTTGCTAGGCTCATCCCGGTTAAATGGGATTGGGTAGTGAGGTCTCATGGCAAAAACTCCTATATTGTTACTTTCCCATGCCAGGTGGAGCTGCAAAGGATGGTGGCAATCAAAAGAATTCCGACTGATAAGAATGAAGGGATTATGGCTTTTGAGGAGTGGAGTCAGGAAATCAAGCCATCCAGGAAGCTGCAGAAGGTGTGGGTGCATGTGTATCGTGTTCCATATGAGATTCGCTCATTTTTACCCCTCTGGGCGGTAGGGACCATTATTGGTGCTACTACATGTGTGGACATGAAATACACAAGGAAGGCTGGTGTCGTGCGTCTACAGGTGGCGGTGATGGATGTGCATGATATACCGGATCAAGCGGACATTGTGGTTGACAACTCTCTGTATGAAATCTTCTTCAAGGTTGATTATGTTATGCCTTCTGAAGAAGAACACAAGGATGATGATGATGATTTATTGGAGGATCATGAGGGTGGTCAGGACAATGATCGGCTGGGGGAGGACCATGACATGGAGGATGCGCATGAGGATCATCAGGGGGATGGTTCAAACTCGCTGGGGCAGCTTGATAATAATGCACCAGCAGCTGGGGGGTCCGAGCCTACGGAAGAGCTTAAAATTATGGAAAAGGCTGCTGATATGGCGGTGGACATGCTTCTGGCAGAGTGCGCGGACAAGGTCATGGCGGAAGATTGCTCTCCTACGATTCAAGGTATGAATGGTTGTGCAGGTGGCGACATGGACGATGGTCGTCCAGTGGCTGTGGAGGTGCCTGTGGCGCCCACGGTCGTACCCGACACTGTGGCGCATGGCGTCCCGGTATCTGACGAGCTGACTTCTCCAGCTACACTGCACTCTCCGGCGGTGCAGGGTGCTGCACAGGGGTTTTCGGTCGCGCAGGCCTCCCCGGCCGCGCTGGCCTCCCCGGAAGGGCGGCCCTCTCCTGCCGAGCAGGCCGGAGCACAGGCTCAGTCGGCGCCCGCCTCACCTGCTGTGGAGTTGGTGCGAGCTGCCTCGGCCGTGGCGGCTGTCACACCGATGGCCGGGCCACGGGCGGCTACGGAGATGCTGATCTCTACACAGGTTGGAGAACGGGTGGACGTGGTCCCTGTTTCTCCATGTGCTCCTGCGCTACATGTGCTGCCTTTGGAGCCGGGGGCTCTTCCTTCTCCAACAAGCCGGGGCTCGCGGCCCTCTTACGTGGATGTCGTGAGAGGCTCTCCTAGCTCTGGCAATACGACGATGGGCTCCCAGCTGCCCGCGAGGGCGCCCCGGTCTCCCGTCCGACAGATGCTCCCTCTTCCTGCCGTTAACAATGGCGGAGAGGTGGGACGGGTTGGTCGGGCGGAGGAGGCTGAGAAGAAGCTGAGGAGGAGTGCGAGGACTTCGGTCACCGACGAGCATACCCTCGCCAAGACCGAACGCATGGCGGCTAGGAGGAACCTCGAGAATAAAGGCACTTTTCAGAGGAGCGTACTGGCTGCGGTACTGGGCGTTGCTGCAGCATGAGGAGGTTCGCGACCACATTCGAGGAGTGAGCGTCAAGTTGGAAACTATGGCGCTTGAATTTTTTGCTTCTCATAGGTGGAGATTTAATAATAGACTGGAACCTCCTTGAGTCTTTTTATGGTTGTGTTTTGTGGTCAATCTGCGGATTGGCGCTTTGTAATAAACTTTTAAAAACCAGGCTGTGTGCTTTGCAGAGGCCGGAAACATAATCAAAGTTTCCATTATCTAAAAAAAAATCTGGCCAAATTCTAAATACACTGTCGATCTACTATTTTGAACGATCATCCACGTAGTCTGTGGCCAACTCCATCAGGCCCCAAGCGAGGCTTATGTACCTAATAACCTCGTAATACTCATCCGTCTGATCCCAATGCCACTGGTCTAGGCTCCCGGTGCAGTCCCTGGCCGCCTCGCCCATCCTGTCCATACAACCAAGTGCCACAATCTTATCGTCCTCCTTGACCTTCTTCCCCAATGGCTTCAGGTCCAGGAACATGTCACGACACACAGGGAGCCTTCGCAGCATGTTGGCATAGTCCGCTGCACAGAGCTGGAAAGCACGCTTGGTCCCGTTGTGTCCTGCAGGGAGGCTCGGGATCATGCTATCAATCTTGATGCTCATATATTAATTATGTAGAGGATCTTTTGTGATTCTAAGAAAATGGAGCCCACGCTATCCCAAGGTCTCCACCCAACAATATGTTGAGCCATGCTTTTTTTGTTCAGGAATTTTCATCTGTACCACCAAACCTCCTGCCAACGAGGAGATGGTGGAAATGGCGAGGACTGAGGAGGGAGGAACTGGCGTCTGGCGATAGTGTTTTTTTTTTTTTTTTAGCTGCTTGTGCACGACGGAAAGCTCCTATGTTGGTTGGCAGGCCGGAAGACAGCGGCCCACCTAGCGATATGGATGGCGGACCCCAAGAAGCGAGCCGGATCCCGTTGTAAAAGTCCGAATTTTTTTTATTTTTAATCGATTTTTTTATTATATTTTTATTAATAGTCGCACGTTTTAGAAATTTGCAAGACTAGTCGCCCAATCGCCCGTCTATAGGGCGATAAGGCCTTATCGCCCGGTCAAAGGGCGAGAAGAAGCGCCATTGGGCCTTGTCGCACTGCGGAAGGGCGACAGGACTCTTGTCGCCCGGCAGCTGGGCGACAGGTTACTGTAGCAAATCTTGTCGCCCAACATTGGGGCGACAGGTTACTGTAGCGATTTTTTATTTTTCGAATTTTTCTGCATTAACAGTTAAGCCTCGCATAGACTAAATTAAAAATACTTTTACACATCTAAAGACAATGGTGATTTTAATGGTGATGAATAATATGTTGATGCAACCATTTTAACACAGAACAGCCCAAAAGTTGCTGGTAGTTTTAAACTAAAAATCCCTGAATCAGGCTAGCTGTTAAGCGCTAATTGAATTTTTAGACCATCTTAATCTTCTCTAAAAATTAAGAAAAAATTACCTAAATTCATTGCATCCTTAGTAGTACCAATATAATTTTTTTTACTGTTAGGTTCCATATAAAATATTTGAATTATTTCAATTTAATTCAAATTTGAATTTGAATTTGAATTCAAAGTACAAATGACCATAATTTAAAATGACCATAGTTTCAGTTTGAGTTAAGAGGAGTCAGATTTTGAAATCAGATTTTAAATTATATACCATTAAAATCACCATTGTCTTTAGATGTGTTTATTGTTTGGTCTGCTGCCCCCATCTCAAGCTTTCTTCTGATCTTGCTTCATGGCACGGTCGTCAGACTATCAAGCCCTTTGACCTTTTAGTGGCCACTAGTCAAACCGTGGTGTGCAGGGCAGGGGCATATGCATAGGGGTGGCTGTCGAGCCGGCTCGACTCAACTCGGCTCGGCTCGGCTCGCTTTAGATCGTTAGACTAATGAGCTAGATCGGCTAGGTTCATTAACACTAACAAGCTAAAATTGTAGCTCGGCTCGACTCACTATACTCACGAGCTAGCTCGGTACGGCTCAACAAGCTAAGTATGACCACAATTATCATTTTAATAGTCTTTTAAAAAGGAAAATAAGAGCAACAAATGCATAAAAATAAGTCTAAATTTGCACCTACGATCAAGAATGGTAGAATTAAAACTACCAGCAACTTTTGGGCTGTTCTAATGTTAAAATGGTTGCATCAACATATTATTCACCACCATTAAAATCACCATTGTCTTTAGATGTGTAAAAGTATTTTTAATTTAGTCTTTGGGAGGCTTAACTGTTAATGCAGAAAAATTCGAAAAATAAAAAATCGCTACAGTAACCTGTCGCCCCACTGTTGGGCGACAAGAGTCGCTACAGTAACCTGTCGCCCGACTGCCGGGCGACAAGGCCCCATCGAGCTTCTTCTCGCCCCTTTGCCGGGCGATAAGGCCTTATCGCCCTATAGACGGGCGATTGGGCGACTAGTCTTGCAAATTTCTAAAACATGCGACTATTAATAAAAATATAATAAAAAAATCGATTAAAAATAAAAAAAATTCGTAAAAGTCCAATAGAGCTGGTTGTAAGCGAGCAGCAATTCCTGAGCCTGGCCCAGCAAGAGATCCCTGCCGCCTAGAGCGTGCAGTGGAGAGAGTCTGCTGGAGAGGCGTTGAACGCGACATGACAAGGCACCACAGGCTACCGCAGGTAGGCGTCGTAGGGCGTCCAAAGTTGTTTTGCCCCGACAAGGGGTACTACATGGACACGTCCAATCGCCCAGCACGGTACGACGATCCATTCGCGCGCTGGATCTGCTTCGAGGAGCGAGATTTAAGCCTGCCCAGCTAGTAGTAGCAGTATAGGCCTACAGCATGATCATGTCCGCGGATGCTGCGACCGTGGTGTCTGCGTTGTAGGAGTGCGACTCTCAGTCGTAGCATGGCAATGTGTCGTGGTAGCATCTCTAGCTCCGATTCAGAAAGCCAGAGTCTCCGACCGACCGATCGCGATCGATCGAAGAGGTACTAACATGGATGGAGCATTCCTTTCGAGCGATGAGCTAGCCGGCCGGAGGAGCACGTACTAGGAGAAAAGAAAAAGGCAGGCAGACTGGGTTTCGGAGATGTTTTCATTTTTCCTTTGCTTAGTCGTGTTATGTGTATCAGTGTGCGCCTGTGCACTTCTGATATGGGCCGACTCACGTCGGTGACTGTATTTGGCTTTAACTTTCTTAGAAGCTAAGGCTAATGCGGCTGTAACTTATTTGAAAGCCAAGATCGGGATTAATGTAATATTCTTATTATCTAAAAAAGAGCACGGCTACGAAAAGACAGGGCCTTTTTGTAACACGACTTAATACAGTAATACTAAACTGGGTCGCGTCGTCAAGATGGCAACGCCGCTCACCGCGTGGGAGCTAGCGGTCTTCATAAACCACAAGGATGGTGCTGTGCATGGCAGGGAGCTCGATCAATGCCGGTATGGCTCGAACAGTCTGCCTCTGCAGTCACCCGTAAACTGTGCAGGTGGGGGCTTTCTGCGATGTCATCCCACAGCGGATACACTCCACGGGACTGTTTGGACGAGGACGACCCTGCCTCACAGAACTTCGGTCCTTGATAGGGCACGTTTAGTTTAGACTCAAAGTGTGCCAACTGCCAACCAATATTAGGACATGCATGAATTTGATTTGGCTTAAAACATTTGTTCTGCTCCAAAGAAATTAGCGTAGCTCAGCTATGGAGCTTCTTTAGGGAGGAACCGAGGAAGCTGTCCACCGATCGAGGTTAGGACTTATAGGATCTCCTGCTGAATACATGTGTAATATTTACGTACTCCATAATATACTACTCGGCGGACGGCGGCAAACAAACCACCGACTTTGCACTCACAGAGTTGCTATTTTGTGATGGAAGAGGTGAACATCATGGATTGGTAGCTCAATCGGGGAGGGGTGTGGTGTGATGGCAAAACATGATTGTTTTTGCAAATTCTCAAAACTTTGGTTGTTCCAAATCATGTATCGGATGTACAACCCAATTGAACTATCGTATTGGTTTCATTCAACGTGCAAAGTTAGACGTACATATCAAAGAGTATATTTTAACGCTAAAATAATTAGTGACATGGGATTCACATGTCATAGATAAACATGAACTTCGGCGGCTATATTAGCAATCCAAATATGAAACCAACTTTTGGTCATTCCTTAAACTTGGTAATGTAAAAGTTGTGCTGGATAAACGTGCCCAAACTAGCGAATGACTACTATGTAACCAATGTGGATCCCTTTCTTTGCCATCCTGAAACGAGTTCAACCACATGTGGACACATAAGACTCAGGGCTCGTAAAATCGTGGCATGACAACCATGTCTATGTGGATATGTGCCAGTTTTCATCAACATCCGGTTTTAAGTATGATATACCATAAATAACAAGAACAGCTCTAATAGGCCAAGTTGAGTAGGAGCATATGCCCCCTCTGGTTATAGTGCATGTCTACCCTGTTGTGTTGATCTTCTAGGCATTCTAAATTTTTTTGGTATGTTGTGAAATTCCAGGGGTGGGGATCTTCAATATACCTATATGCAATACATGACTATCCTGATAAAAAACAACAGGTTGTCTCACTTTATGTCTATATATATCCTCATCCATACATATTTCAGCTGTATTTATTTATTGGTAAGCTCAATGCAATCAGGTACTTTAATTTTTAATCAAATTTTAATCTTTGCTTTTGAAAAATATATTTACTTCTTGTATGTGGACATGGACTCTTATACTTTTAGTATTTTTATCCCCAATTTTACTTATTTCTTGCTATATTTGACATGTTATTAAGGTACAATATCAGAATATTACAAGTTTATTTAATAACTGCTGTTATTTAATAGTTGTTACAAGTCTCACAATGGATAAAAACACACATATTATTTTTTATATGTATCCGATATGCACTGTTGCTGCAATCCAAATCAACATAACTCTGTATTTGAGAACATGACATTCGATTGATAGTTCTTTTGTAGTTCAATTCTCATTTCCAAAATGACACAAATTCATGAATGGACGCGGTAGTATTTGAGAGAATGACCTAAAGGCGCTTTTTAACCCTTTGCAAAAATATAGTAGACAATTAATGTCCAGATAAGGATGGTAATATAATTTTCCTTTGTGTGCTTTATTTGTAGGAGCAGTGTTACCAAGTGCGAACAAGTTTTTAGGTGCAAGCATCATATTGGATTGAAATGCATGACATTTTGAGGTCAAGTGGCAAGAGTAACATTATTACTACCCTCATTCTTAAATGAGTGTAGCTTTACAGTTGGTCCAAATCAAACTATTTTGGTGGTTGTTAATTTTATATAATTAAAATAATCACTATCTATGACAAGAAAATGAGAAATAAGTATCATAGGAAACAACATGAATTATTTCTGAAGTCTACTTATTTAATACTCCATTCTCCCTCTCTTTTATTAAATCAGGATAACTTAACTATAGTGCAAATTACACTAATTGAACTGTCTTGATGTCAACAAAATAAAAACGGAGGGAACGTCATAGACATTTGTAGTCTCATTAGTTTACAGGATAAATTTAAGTTATTTTAGTTCTGACAAATTCTTTTAAAAATCACTTATTTAGGGGCACTGAGAGTGAATATGCTGAAGCGGGTAGATCATCCACCGGGTAGTAGTAAAGTTCTTCTGCTTTAGCTTGGCGTTTCGACCGACTCTCCAGAGCCAGAGGGACGGGCAGCGCAACTGGCAGGCTCTCCGACGGTTGGTTCGACACAGGACAGGGTCATGCCATTTGAAACAGCGAGTGCCGCTGATGATCAGGACAATACAAAAGTTTTGGATTAGATAATACTCCTGCCCGGGAGGGAGGCTAGATCACATGGCACATGGACAGGATGCTAGCTAGGGCTCGCGTGTTTTCTTCCGCACGATTCTTGATCACTTAGTACTATACTTCATTGTCGCGGTCGTAGTAGAATGAGCGAATTAAAGTGACGGAGTAGCTAAGCAGTACTGAGTAACTGGTGTCACATGGATCATGGACGGGCGCAGTGGAGAATGGAGAGTGGTTGTAATTAGGATGCTAGCCTACACTTTAGCTCACTGTTGAATCCAAGTTGAAAGCAAAATAATCGATCGGTCATAACAATCGGTACAGCACAGTAGGAGTAGAACACTAGAACCCATGCCTTTAAATCGTGGTTAATCTCGGTCCACGGAGCCCCTCCTCTCTCCGCCATTATACTAAGCTGAGTACGGTACCGGATAGATCGACATGTTCTGCAACAGCAGCCAAAATGAAGTTGTGTTTGCGGAAGCAGAGGCCGGACCGGACCGGCGGAGTGGAGACCGGTCAGAGAGGCGCATTCACGGAGCACGGAGAGTACGGTAGAGGCACATGCGCATTCGGGCCGGATACAGTAGGACACGAGAAAAATACAGTTGCAGTATGGTGGTAATATACGGTGGGCCGTGGTACGTCCACGTCGTCCCCGTCAAACCGGGTGTGGGCGTTAAAAGCCTGGCTCTGCACCTTTTGACGCGTCGGGTCCACGGGCAGGGGCATCCTCTGTTCGGCGGTCACATGGATGTGAGAGCACGGAAAATATTCGGCGTCGTCGCTCTATGCGCCTAGGATAGGATAAAGCTTTGAGAGCCTAGGGCCAGGGTGAGGGGGGAGGCGTAGGCCTGCGAAAAGGCTAGGAGTAGTTTGGGTTGCTCCGGCACCTAGCTAACGAACGCAGATGGATCTTGTCGAGAGGGTTACGTGCATGGCTGAATGCGATGGGCGTGAATTGTGTAATACTCCTCCTGCTCTACTAGTAGTCCTGACGTAGGAGTATTAGTATAAGCTACGAGCAGGAATATGAGTTTGAAAGAGGAGGGAACGGAGAAGATGGACGTTGTCGCGCGAGAGGCTGCTGCAGTACGTGGTGAAGGGAAGCAAGTGCGCGGACGGGGACAAAACGTGAACGGCGGGGGCGCTCCACGAAGACAAATCGTGGAGCGGTTGAGCGGGAGTACGGCCACCGGAGCGGACGCGGCGTGGCCCGGGCCCCCGTATCTCTCCCGGGGCACGCGACGCGCCCACCCACACACACCAACCCCACTCGCGACTCACGGGTCGCGAACGCCATGTTGCCGACTGCACTACTACAGCCACGGCCACGTCATGGGCCAAGCTACCACCAACTGGCAGCCGTCGCTGAATGGGCGCCGCGCAGGTAGGACTAGTACGCTACATTCACTCGCGCGTACAATTTGGATGGGCGCGGCGCATGGCATGGCGTGTCGCGTCGCGCGCCGACGCGGGTGCGGGCCTGCATTCCTGCAACCTGGCAGGTGATGGGGCGAATGAATGAATGGGCGCCCGACGGCCAGCCAGCCACCTTGCGCAGTGGCGCCAGAACAGAGCGCTTGACTCACTGACCCTACCTGATCGCCAAGGCCCCACTTCACTGTCCTTGTGGCCCCAGGCAGCAGGGCCGCTCGCGAGGCATGTCCTCCCCTCTCGCGCGATGCTCATCATCATGGCGCTGGAATGGCGCCACTCGCTGCCCCCGTCCCTCGTCGCCACTCGATCGCAAATGGAGAGCCATGCCAAACGTCGCTGCTGCAGCACTACCGGCCACCCGAGAAGGTCATCAGACACAGCACCCAGGTTTTATTACTCCTATCGTGGTAGCAGCAGTACTATAAGCTAAACAAACCCAACTTTTACACTAACAACAGCCACTTTTAATTACCGAACGGTGGTGCAGCACCAGAAGATGCCTCGCACCTTCGTGTAACATAACACATGCCTTGCTGCCGACCTTATCCCATTATTACTACTCCTACCTCGGTGCAGCAAAACGACAAAGCTAGCACAGGAAAATCACTACTCGTCCGTTAAAACAAACAGCGACGGAGGAGGGCATGTCTCATCACGTCCGATACATACTCCTACCCGTCCTTATCGTACGGTCCAGATACACTTCCGCCACGCCGGATATAATAACCGGATTTCTCCCCACGACGCCTGCAGTGTTTTTTTTTCGTGGAGTAGGACCGGTACCCGAAAATACCCTTTGCCGGACCCCACGAACCTGGAGCTTTGACTGCTACAGTAGCCACGCGTCTTTTCCGTTCCCGCCGTGCAAATGATTGCACCGTGAGACACGGCCGCGGGACGGACGGACGGATCGCGGTCGTTGCGTGCTGCTCGTGCCGTCCGATCATGTCTGCCGGCAAACACTTGCGTCCGTCCCGCCTTGGTTTGGCGTCTTTTGCACGTACGCCCTTCCGAAAACGGAGAGCACATGGAGTTTTTTTTTCTTTTGCGAAAACAAATTATTAGTTATAGCACATTTTAAAGATTGTAGTACTCCATGTGCTCCTACAAAGATTCCAGTCTAGTCACTTGGTATTATTATTCTTGAGAACTCGTACTAAAACTGTTCTGGCAAGTCGAGCTCCGAGAAATCAATAATCTCAAGACACTAGGAGTACTGGGCATTTGCAACAAATCACCTGATTACTCGGAGTACTTCTGACAGATAAGTGGTATCTTTGTCCAAGTTGTATTTGCAAGTAGTAGGAGTATACCAAGTAAAGTTGCAGTAAAGTCACGCGAAAAAAGAAGTGCATTGGAGTCGAGTAGTAACACGAAGGATTGCAGGCTGCATCTGGTAAAAGAAGGAAAGGGCTGGCTACGTCCGCTGTTTTTCGCGTAGCACGTGAATAACATACGCAAAGCAAACTTTTCGCAATGAGTGAGCTTTTCTGATAGGGGCTCCCACGAAAAAAGATTTCACTCCCGCGCTCACTTCTCCGCGGGGCACACGCACGCACTCGCTCCTCTCTCTCACTTCCAGCGTTCCACGGGTGGCGGCAGCGCCTCGCGGCCCGGGCCTGTCGGAGTTAACTCCGGCCGCAACGTGGCGCGTCCCGGGGCGGGGCCAGACAGCTGGCCGTCACGTGCCCCCCGAGAGCCGGGACGCCACGCACCGTCCGATGAGACGAGCGGTCCAGATCTCCTTCCGAAAGCGTCAAGGCCAGTCATTTCTCTTTTCGGCTGTGGCCTGTGGGGGAGGAGGAGGGCTCGAGACGAGCTGGAGACTGGAGTTGGTATCACGTGAGCGGTGGGGCCAGGGTTGGGCCCTGCCCTGCCCTCGAGTCTCGGCGCGGTCAACGTGGGGCGTAGCACAGCTCTCCCCTCCACAAGCTGATGCGGAAGCAGGTGCGGGGAGGAGCGGATCAAGGAAATTCTTTACGCCAAAGATAAGATATGATAGCCGTTACCGCGGTAGAAAACCTCCTCGATACAACGACAAACGAGTTTCAAATTCCATGCTCCAGATAACAAGAAAATACTGGAGCTTTGATACGGACTTTTCCCTTGATGAAAGCGATGCAGCAACTGAAGTGCGATCCAGATAACGATAGGGGCACGCGGCGCCCGCGCGCACTGCACTAGGGTCCTGTAGCGTAAAGCGGCTTTCACAAACGTCACGGTCGGCCGTCCCGGCGCCGGCGCGGAGGACGGCGTCACGTCGCCGACGCACTTTGACGCGCGTCCGGCGCCGGTCGCCACCAAACGGGGCATTCATTCACGGATCACAAATCTTCGCCGTGTCGGCACTGTTCTGGGCGGGCACTCGTCAATCATGGCGACGGCACTGTGCCGGGGGCCAGCCCAACCGTCTGATGCCTGACGAGACTTCAACTTGGACACCTGTCTGCCCGCACCGTAGGTTTTGCTGCGCTGGACAATTGTATGTCAAGGTTTAAAATCTTAGCAGAATACGAGTAAGTAGTAGTTTTTCAGGAAAAAATCTTTGCACAATCATTTCACTTTCATCATAACTTTGAAAAGAAAAAAAATAGAAAAGATCAATTGCTGCGTGCCCGAAATCGTCGAGCTACGAACAGCGTGCCAGCTTGTTGTTTAGCCCGGAATCAGCTAAGCTTTTCACTAAAGTATACAGCCCTGGCCTCGCTTGTCGCGGCACGGGTAAAGTTGCAACGTTACGCTGCTGCACAAACTGCAGTATCAGCGTGAAAGTAGCAGCATTTGTTAAGCGCAGCGCAGCACTTGCATGCCCATGTTTAGCGCCAACACAAGCGCCACGCCAAAATCTCTGAAACAGAAAGAGAGGCAGAGAGTGTACCTCTGCCGCAGTAGTATCATTACCACGACCTACCCTCCTGTCAAAAATATTAACCACGGATTAACCACCTCATGTCAAGCTGCAGGACAACGCTGGAACAGCTATGGCCCTACCTGTCAGTGGACGTCGCAGGGAGACGGGCCCGCGTCGTCGGATTATTTACCATGCCCGGTTATATAGGGGCGCGTCCCTTTACCAGGCCACTCCTGTCCGTGTCTCTCCTCACGTTTATCGCCTCGCAACCCCAGCCAAGTACAGTACTCGAGTGTACCCGCACCGCAAGCGCTGTCCGCTTCCGCCCTTGGATGCGCCTCGCCGCCGGCCATGGCCTCCGCCGTCGCTAGCAGCATGCCCGCGGGACCGGCCGCCGCCGGCGCCATGTCGTTCGGATGGCTCGGCCCGCGCCTGTCGTTCGGCGGCCGCGACCCTGCACCCTCCGTGGAGGTGGAGGCGCCGGTGCTGTCGTCGCCGTCGAAGGCGGAGCCCGCGGTCTCCAAGGAGTTCATTGACTTCGAGTTCAGCCTTGGGGGGTCGGCGACCATGCTGCCGGCCGACGAGCTGTTCGCTGACGGGAAGCTGCTCCCGCTCCGGCCGGCGCCCGCGGCGAAGGCCACGGAGCCGGAGCGTGAGCACCGGGACACGGCGCTGGTTGAGCTCCCGGCCACGCCGGAGCGGGTGAAGACACTGCACCCGGCGGCTGCCGAGGCGGTGCTCGATCCGTACGTGTTCTCGCCCAAGGCGCCGACGTGCTCGAGCCGGTGGCGCGAGCTGCTCCGGCTGCGGAAAGTCCAGACACCTCAGAAACCATCTGCATCTCCATCGGCGTCCCCGTCGCCGTCCGCTGCGGCAACGGCGGCGACTCCGTCACGGGCCTCCAACTCTTCGGCGGCCAGGTCGCTCAAGCTCCTGCTCCTCCAGCGGAATGGCGGCCGCGCGTCCGCCGCCGCGTCGTCGGACCTCTCAGCCGCGCCGCTCCTCCGCGACAGCTCCGACTCGGAGGCGTCCATCTCCCTCGCCTCCTCCCGCTTCTCCCTCTCGTCGTCGTCGTCGTCCTCTGGCCACGAGCACGACGACCTCCCCCGCTACTCCCTCGACTCAGTGGATCCCACTCCTCGTCCACGCCTCCGGCTCGTGAGGTCACATCACCAGGCGCAGCAGCCGCAGCCGCCCGTCGCGGCCTCCGCTCCAGCACGCGCTGCCCACAGCCCCGCCCGTTCGCGCACCGGCAACAGCCCCGCTCGTGCACGCGCCGGCCAAAGCCCCGCTCGCCGCCGCCCCGCCACACCACCGCCGCCGCCGAGCGTGGTCTCGGTGGACTCCCCGCGCATGAACGCCTCCGGCAAGATCGTGTTCCAGGGCCTGGAGCGCAGCTCAAGCTCGCCGGCCGGGAGCGTCCACACCATGAGGTCGCGCTCCCGCGTGATGGACCGGTCCTACTCGGCCGGCGTCCGCGCCACTCCGGTCGTGCTCAACGTCCCGGTCTGCTCCCGGCCGGTGTTCGGGTTCTTCAAGGACAAGAAGGACGCCGGCGCCAAGGACGCATCCTCCGCGCGGCCACGGTCGGCGCTCGGCCGGAGGACAACTCCGGCAGGCGGCGTAGTGAGCTGCAGAGATCTGGTCAATGCCAATGGTAACTGACATCGTTTTGACTAATCTAGAAGTGTTAGTGGTAAACTTAGCTAGCTGTACTTCTGTTGCAAAAAGAAAACAGAACAAAAAAGAGTTTGATGTGTTTGGAGTAGAGAAATTAGGTTGAGATCTTGGGGAGGGAGACAATTGGGTGGATAGTTTGATGAGCTGATTTTGCTTGTTGCTCTCCTGTGTGAGGCTAACTAAGCTTTTTGAGCAATTGATTAACACCGTCCGTTTTGCTCATGTAAATTTTGGCATGGTTTTTTGCTACCCATCCAGTTGATGGTACTAGTACTATGTTGTTTGCCTACTGGCACATTTGATCTCAAGTTATGAACTCTAAATGAAAATGTAAAAGCTGCTGTGCATCTGTTGGTTCTTGTCTTGGAGCGCTAATTACCTGTTTGGGGTGTAAAAAAGCTGTATTGTTGGAATCATAGTGCCATGTGGTAGTACTGATAAAGGCGAATTAACTTCGGAGCATTGGCAGTAACTTTTGTTTGATCTGAGTTTCACGCATTTTCCACCTCGTGTGCTCCTTTCCTTGCCCGCGCTGGTGCGCTGCTGCTGTTAATTGATGGAGATGCCGGTTCAAACAGAGCACCATGTGTTGCCCCTGATCGAGCACTGTGCTGCATGTGCAGTTTATCTGCATCCGCGCATAAAAATAGTGAAGAAAAGGCAGTAAAAAATTCACAGTTGGGCATCGTCCTCTCGGTAACGTGGTGGAGCGCCGTGGTGGCTGGCTCCCCGGGCGGCGATCCGTACGCCGTGGCGCGCCCATGTGGCCGCCGCTGCCGAGTCCGATGATGCCTCATGGTGTTCCCCTTGTTTTTAAACAGCTCCACCATATTTATCTTTTTGTTAATCGTATAGCATGAGTTCAGCTCTGTCCTCACGCCCTGAATCTCTGCGTTTCCCTTTCCGCTTTCCCTGTTCTTTCGCTTCGTCTTTTGACTCGTGCCAGCCTTTCGTGAACACTCCTGCTCCGGCGCGGGGCACGGAATGGCTGCTGCGAGATGTTCCTTGTTTGGTTGCGTTCGATCGATGCCAATGCCATGCCGCTCTCGGCTCGCCTAGCCACTGTAGGCGTCGTCGCAGTGATGAATGGCAGCGCACTGTTTGATTGCCTTTGGCAGCGATACAGCTACGCAGCTGTTGATGGCATTGGAGCAGGGTATGTGGGTGCCTGCCTCGTGCAGTGGAGTTTTGACCGCAGTCGTCGAGAGGCAAAGCTTTGACCACGGTCCACGGGAGCCGTTATTTGGGCGACGAACTCGACGAGCTCGAAGAAAGAACTTGAACAAGAGCACCTGCTCTCTAATCTGCTGCCAGAATGGTTAGTTAACAGAAATGACGACAAAAGAAACAACACAGCATCCGAGCTGACGAGGCCAGGTCCTGTAGTACGCGGCCATCTCTCTCGCCGGAATCCGAACTCCACCACCACATACCACCTCACCTGAGTGTCTCTGTGCGTCTGATGATGCCTGATGAGTGGCTGGTTGATCGGAGCTCGCGCCTAGCAGGAGGGGACGTCCAGACCAGAGGGCAGCGCAGAGGCGCAGGGGAGGGCCATGATGCGATAGGATGGGCCGCGCGTCGATCCGACGGTTGGGATCGTGTTCTGACGTCTGGGCACGGCCGGGAATTCCTGCACCTCACTCGGGAGACAGCGCTGCTGGCCGTCTGCCATAAAACACTCCGCCCTCCCCCAGCTTTCCGGTTCAAATGGTGCGGTAACCATGGCGGCAAAACTCCGATAGTTCCATTAAAGTTGCTTTGGTGATCCTTCCACTAATCAGTCGCCGAGTGATGCTATTAACATCAGCTTTGCGGCTGCGCTACTTATGCCAAATTCGAGCGACCCTTGTCGGTATTGCTCTGCGAAGAGCTTTGGATGTCACAGTTTTGGTGATTCCCCTTTCTTTTGACCGGCAGTTTTGGTGCTTTGGCGCCACGGGAGCTCCGCTAATTGCAGCAAACAACATGTTAGACGTGTAACTCCGCGTTTTGCAACAATAGAACAATTGGAGAAGAGTGAGAACATTCACGCGGGAGCCCAAGATGGTTGACCTCTGATGGGCCTGGTTGGTTGTCTGATCTTCATGTCTGTCGTTTATCCTCCCGGGCCGTATCAGGCCGCAACTTTGGGCCTGCCCATGGCGGCGGCTCGTTTCGTGTGTCCCCAAGATGAACATGGAGCAGAGCAAGCGTGCCACTTCCATGGGATCGAACCAACGTACAACTAGGAAAACAGAACAGCTGAACTAATGCAAACATGAAAGTAAGACCTGTGCGATAGCAAAGATGCACCGTTTACATTCAGCTCGATATTTGATATCAGTTTCTCATCTCACGGGCATCTCTGATTTGGCACTAGATACTAGTACTAAAACAAAGGTGGAATAATATGTTTCAGACGAAACGCTAAAGTAACAGCAATTATCGGTAGACCTAAGCGCAGGGCCACGTTTTACCCCTTGGAAGCGGCGGCCTCCACGGCCGGCAGAGCATGCGTTGTCGTCGACGAATCATCTGCGCGAGCTGCCGCGGCTGCGGCCCTGGACTTGGTGAATTCATGGAGGCGGTGGTTTAACTCCAAGGTGTACGCAGTGAGGACAGAGAAGCCTTCCTGGACGGACGCCGGCGCGGCGGCGAAGGCCTCGGCTTCAATGGCGGCGGCCACGCGTTCCACCTCGGGCTCCGGGACACCACGGCAGGACGCCACCAGGCTCTGCACGAGGCGGCGAACCGCGAAGTCGCGCATTTGCTGCGTCGGCGGCCAGGTGCTGAGCAACGCAAGCCGCGACTCCATGTCCTTCTTGATCAAGTCGGCGGAGGATCCCAATGCGGCCGCGGGCTGTCTTCCCTCGGCCCGGGACTCTGCGGATTCATGGAGGCGGCGGCTGAGCACGGTGGCGTACGCGCTGATGGGGAGGGCCTCGAACCCTCCTCCCTGGACACGGACGCCGGCGACCTGGCGGCGGCGTACGCGGAGGCGGCGGCGAAGGCCTCGGCCTCGATGGCGGCGGCCGCGCGTTCGGCCTCGGGCTCCGGGACGACGCCGTAGTGCTGGGAGACGATGCCGGGGCCCGACAGCGACTGCGCTAGGCGGCGAACCGAGGCGTCGCGATCGATGATGCCTGGGGCGGCGGCCAGTTGCTGAGCGACGCGAGCAGCGCCTCCGTGGTCTTCGCGTCGGCAGCCGGCGGAGCCTCCGCGGCGGCGATGGGGGCGTCGTTCACCATGGCTTGGGAAGAAACTTAGAGACGGGGAGATCTGTGTCCCCAGGAGCGGGGGATTAATTATATAGGGGGTACACGATTTGGAGTATGGTAATTCTGGGATTCATGCAAATTAGCTACCGTATCCGTAGATCGTGACATCGATCTCCTCCCACACCTCCTTCTATTAAACCTCGCGCGTGATCGATCCACGACGAATTTGTTTTTATCTATCTATATCCATGTCAGATCATCTCCAGCAAGGCCCCTAGTTGGGCCCCTACTCTATTATTTAGGAGGTTGAGTCAAAAAATCAACTCCAACAAAGACCCTATTTAGGCTTTTATTTTGCATGCCCTCTCAAACTCTATCTCCAAGCCTCCATTCCTAGAGTCCTCCAATCCTCCCTCTCATTTAGAGCATCTCCAGCAAGAGCATGTAAACTTGAGCCCTCAAATGTCCTTTTAGGGGCTAGCTTGCAAATTAAAGACCTTAATTTTTGACTCCGACTCCAGCAATGGCCTTCAAATCTCAGCCCCTATTTCTTTCTGGCACGAGGGCCCCATTTGTCATTGGTCAACACAACCTTATCCTCTCCCTCTCTTCCTCCTCTCTCAAGTCTCAACCACTGGCTCGCGCGCGCGGCTGGCAGGCGAGGCGCGGCCATGGCGGTCCAGCCTGGCAGTGGCGGCTGTTGGTGGTTTCTAAGT
Organism: Eragrostis nindensis; assembly: GCA_012490785.1. Classification (NCBI taxonomy): domain Eukaryota; kingdom Viridiplantae; phylum Streptophyta; class Magnoliopsida; order Poales; family Poaceae; genus Eragrostis; species Eragrostis nindensis. The sequence goes on from JAAXCT010000130.1 coordinate 300,033, forward strand.
ACCACTTTTATATGTCCAAAACCAACAACATCGTACCATATTCTCATCATAATCATGTGTTTTACGTCTAACCTTGACGAATTCCACATGTGGTGTCGTTTTAGTGCTATATTGCAGAAACAGGTGAAAAGACGACAAAATGGTTCTTATATGAGGAGTACCGACATGAAGCCCGACTCGCCATGCAAGGAGGGCTTTCCACTAGCCCATGACGCATCCAGGGCACCTCTTGGACGTCCATGGAACCCAACATGCAAGCCCAAGGTCGTGGCCCAATGCCTAAAGATTTCTAGAAGGTTTATCCGGAAGGAAAGATCAATTCGCGCAGTCCAGAAATAGCACTGTATTGTCACGCAGATTTGGAGTCCAAGACGTACTCTAATGGGAATCCAATATACAGAAAAGTTGTAGATCTCGTCGAGAGCTTTCCGGAACATATATGGATTATCCCGTTTGGATTCTGGAGCTAGGAGATATGGGCACCGCAAGAAGACCTGCGCAGAGGAGTCCGAATCAGGACAGATATTTTGGCATCGCATGTTTGAGAACCAAGACGACCGAATCTGGAGATCTAATGAATAAGTTACAATTTATGGAAGGCGGAGCTGCGGAAAGGGAAATCAAGTCCGAATTGGAAACGACTCGTGCCGATCGGCACACCTTTGGTGCCGACCGGCACCAACCTAGATTCGTTTCCTTTCGCCTCCAGACGCCTCCCCACTGTATATATAACCAATGGGACGTCCCGAGGACAGAGTTGGACGGGAGTTGACATCTTTAGGGTTTAGGAAGCCTCTGCACATTGCCGGGAGGCCGCCGGAGTTAAAGAGCCACCATATTGAGAGATGTAGTCTAGTCGGGTAGTCTCCCTGCGTGGTGCACTACACCGGAGCTAGGAGAAGTAGAGCCATGTACTTGAGGAGTCGTCAATGGTGCACTAAGGCGGTGCCGACCGACACAATCTTGTGCCGATCGGCACCTCTCTGACGGTGATGAATTACGGTACAATTATTGATATCTATGTTATTTATCTTGATTCTACCCTTGGCTATAGTTTGTGCTCGTCTGAATTTCATGGTCATAGCATGTGCTTATTCCAATTGCTTGGCGCTAGCCTAAGTATTTAGATCTCTCTCTTAACCGTGGTGGTTAGGTTAGGAATCCGGATCTTGCTTTGCTCATGATTACTTAGCGACATAGTGTGTGATGCATAATGTCTTAACGATGCTAGATGTATAAGCTTGGTCGTGACAGGACTAATTCTGCATGTCTAGATAGTTTGGGTACGGTGGGAGGCCAGGATTTATTACCAAGTGAAGCATCTGCGAGCTACCTAACCCGGGCCGTAGGGTGTGGATGTGGGCGTGACAGCGTTAGCACGACTCTGCAGGAACAGTCGGTTTCTCCACTGATTTAAGATGTTCACAAAGTGCCAAGTAAGCTAAGGTTAAAGATGTAACTAAAACTGCTTCGGTGCCGACCGGCACACCCGTGGTGCCGATCGGCACATCTTTTCTCCGACCACTAGATGCATACAGGCTAACTCCAGGTGTTCCTCTTTGGTTATGTGTATGCTTTCCTGTCAGTTCCTCAGGCTATTCAAGCAATCTTCAGACAACTTAGCTCCTGTGCCGATCGGCACACCAGTTGCGCCGATCGGCACAACCCTCGCTTTCACCTTTTTCATGCTCTTGTATATGCAATATGTACTTCATGCTAGGATTGATTTGTTAGACGAAATAGTAAACCCTAAACACGGTTCTCTTGCTGATCCTTGTGGATTCGATATAAACCTTGGAATACTCCACTTGCGGTATATAAATGGGTGCAAATAAACGACCAACAGCGGCGCGGAGCTGCGCATGGCGAGGGCCAAGTCGGAACAGGGCGGCGAGGGCCAAGGCGGCAGGCCTGCTCGGCGGCGCGCGCGGGGGCGAGCAGGCGTCGTTGGCGGCGGCGCGCCCTCTCCCTTCTCCCTGTGCAGCCTCACGCGAGCTCGCCTCGTGCTCAGCCCTGGACAAGCTCGTCGCGAGCTTCCCCAAGCTCGGCCATGGCGGCCGCCTCCAAGCGCGGCGGCTCCACCATGCCGCGCGGTCGTGCCGGCCTTCTCGAGCGCGCCATGCTGTCATGCCAGCTCCTCCTCTCAAGCTTCTCCTGTCGGCCTGCTCCCCCCACGGCTTCTGCGCGCGGCAAGCGCGGCTGCCCGGCGCCCGCCAGCCCAGATCCGGAGCCGTTCACGGCGGAGAAGGGAAGGGGACAGGTGCGGCATGGCCGGGCGCAGGAGAGGCGGGGCGCGTGTCAGCGGCGGAGCAGCAGAGGTCTCGTCGGCGGCGAGCCACGGCGGCGGCGGGTGCGCGCGGGAGGCAACGGCGCCGGCGAGATCGGCAATGGCGTGCGGGAGGAGGGAGAAGAGAGAAAAAAAGAAAAAGAAGAGAAAAAAGAAGAAAATGAAAAAAAATAGTGGGACCTACAAATGAGAGGGAGGGTGGGAGGATCCTAGGAATGGGGGGGCTGGAGATGGAGTTTGAGATGGCATGCAAAATGAGAGCCTAAGTAGGGGCCTTGCTCGAGTTGATTTTTTGAGTCAAGCTCCTAAATAATAGAGTAAGGGCTCAAGTAGGAGCCTTACTGGAGATGCTCTTATGGGTCCCACTATTTTTTAAGTAGCTACCACACAAAATAGGGTCTTGGGTCAGTTTACTGCTGGAGTTGAAGCTAGATTTTGGGCTTTTATTTTTGTATGCCGGTCTGTAAAATAAAAATTGAGACTTTGTTTTGAGGTCTATTGTTGAAGATGCTCTGATTGGTTTGCACCTTCTACAAAACACAATGTGGTACTACGTAGTATTTGTGTAGCTGTGTAGCCCACCCTTGTGCAACCTGGAAAAGTCATTCACAGCACCGACCGGCCGCTTGCACAAGTGGATGATGGCGCCATATAATTTCGCGGTAAGCGATTGGCGCAAGCATACTCCATTTTTATTGAGAACGGGACTATTTGATTGTTTTTTATTTGAAATACGAGGGTTATTAGTTAACTTACAAATACCTTTCTTTCTGTAACCTCGATCAGTAAAAGTGAATCGCGCTTACAATTGAGTACGACGGCATTACGCCACGTCGCGGCCTTCCGAGAAGCTTCGGCGGCCGCGCGGCTTTCGAGGAAGCTTCGATCTAGACTCACTGCGAGTATATAAGCGCGGGCAACCCCGGTGCCTGGCTAGCAAGCCAGCCACCGAATCAACAAGGTAGAGAGAGAGAAGAACCCCCGGCCGGGCTTCACCCACCCGCGCGCTCGCGTCATGGACCCGATGCTCCTCCTCTTCCTCGTCCTCGTCGCGTCCGCCTCCTGCGTCGTCAACATCATCGTCGTCACTACCGGAGCCTCCTCGTCGGCCATGCCATGGCCCGTGGCTTTTGCCGCCTACGCTCTCTAGGCTGTGGCCTCCGCCGCGCTCGCCGTGCTCCTCCCGCGCCGCCGCCGCGCCAACTGAAGAACTCACGCGCCGCCGGCTGCCGGGGCCACGTCTGCGCCCTGCTATCAACGTCAGTGCTTCCTTTGACCCGCTCGCCGCCTGCCCTTAGTTTCTTTGCGCCCGCCGACCGCCGGACGCCAGTACGAGGTGTCATGGATGATGCATGGCCGCCGCTGGCGGTGCTGCTAATCCGGCGGTTCGCGTGGGGTCGCATCATCAGCGGAGGTTTTGCCCTGCTGCCACGGGCAGGGCCGATCCTTTGTTTTCGTTTTTTATTTTGTCTTCGCATCAACTTTGGTTGTGACCATACTTACTGTCCCGTTGCAGGAGAGCAAGGCGTGGCCATGGCGGCAGCCGGCGGTTCGCCGGCAGCTCACCAGTCACGCACTAGATCCATACATGAAACTCGAAAGAGCTTGCCGGAGGAGATTCTCCCCCAACCCCAAGGTTCCACACGCTTTCCGCGCCGTTATACGTACACGCGACGCAGAACAAGATCCGCATCTACTATCATCCAGTCAGGTCCAGGTTTATTTGAATCCACAAAAAGGTTTGTACGGCCCACCCATCAGTTTGGTGGACGCTGCTGCTGGTACTCCAGCTGCAAAGAAAAGGACAGGTCAAAGAGTTCAGAATATAGTATATCTGAATGTTTGTTTTGTGAAAATTGCTCATGCTTGTGCCAGGTCAAATAGCTCATTAGTATTGTTATTTTGGATTGTACGTTTGTATTGGTATTGCTAGAGATAGCCAATAGAGTCTGTATGGGGTCTCTGGTGTCGTATGGAATAATAATACACTTTGTATCTTTATCTGCATATACTGTTCCCTCGCTTGTTTCATTCATTTTTTGAGCGAACGCTGTGAGTGATTTATTTATTTTCACGAACGCATCTGATTTATTGTTAAGACGACATAATATCTGTAAGCTGGTCTCAAGAACAGATACAAAAAAAGGTATTTTGTCTAACTCTTCTGCTAATCATGGACTGATTGTGCGGATAACTGAGGGTACGTTTGGTAGCCCTGCTAAAGGAGGCTATAGCCCAGCCGAGCAAGCTTGCCCAACCCAGCTACGCCCTGCTTGCAGCTGCTTAAACGTTTGGTTCCTTTGCTAGCTCGTGGCGGTTGTTAGTTTTCCCTGCACGAGCACGTGTTTGCCTCCGAAGGCCAGCTAAATTGGCTCTCCCTCGAGAGCGAGGATTTTCTGGCCCCGACGGGTAAGCTGACCCACAAAAGTTACTTTATTTTGCAGGTTCCAAACACACAACCTAGCCAAGCAAGGTTACAACTAATCTTGTTAAGGATCCAAACGCACCCTGAATTACCTTTGAGGTGATCATGAAGACGACTGATTTGAAAAGTAGTTAGGAAACTCTCGCTCTCTCACAGTTGTCAGTTTCAAAAGCCCACTTTAATGTTGTAATGTCAAACAGGAGTTGCCGGCCGCGCCCATTTAAGAATTCCACAGAGTTGCTAGTAAGAAAACATTGAAAGGGATGTAATTTCTTCGTCATGAAGCTAGTGAGGTTTAGTGGAAACTTAAGAGAGAATGACGAATTGTTTTGAATCTCTGTCTGCCTTGATCTGGGCCATCATGCTACCTAAGGCTTGTGCCAGTAAGCAATACTCTCCCATAACAAGTCATCATAAACCGGGACGCAAACCGCAATTGTGTCCACATAACCTGAAGGGACGCAAACCGGCCGGGTAAATAAATGATTTATTGCGTAAAAATTAAGCAGATAAGGGCGGTGCGGGGCGAGGACCTTTTGCGGTCGACTGAATTTCGACACGTTCGTCGCGGTTTCTAATGGCCCGTGCTCCATCCTGCAGTTCCATCGAGATTCCTCTTTCACGCGCGCCCGCGCGTTGGGCTTCGCGCGCGTCAGCACGCTCAGAGAGACCACGTGCAGAAACAGGAGGCCCGGGCAGTCAGAGTGGTAGCGCAGCGCTGCGCGCGGGCTGCGTGTACGCGGTGGGTCCGGAAGCGGGAAAAAAAAACTGGGTAGCAAGTTTTGTTGCATCAAAACTTTTTGAGTCAAAAGGTTTAAGAAAAGTTGCACCGAAACTTTTTGAGACAAAAGTTTTTAGAAAAGTTGCATCGAAATTTTTTGAGACAAAAGGTTTAAAAAAGTTGCATCGAAACTTTTTGAGCAAAAGTTTCAAAAAATCTCATAAGTTTGAATGTAAGTTGCATCATAAGTTGTCTCATAAGTTATACGGGTAGACAGAAAGACCAGCACGACCCACGTGATGATGACTGGGCCTCACGGCCTGAGGCAGGCAGGCATGCGTGCTAGCCATTCGTGCTACTCCACGGCCTAGGTAGGAAAGAAATCATATGAGGTGGGCCCAACTGAAACGAGTGAAGCAAAACAAGCGGTGGAGCTTGTACGCCAGATCAAGAAGGGCCACCGGCTGCTGCGTTTGTCGGCTAGTTGTCCGAAATGCGCGAGCGGGCGTCCAAGCGCGCGCGTGCGGATTAGCCTGCCCCCAGTTCCATCTAGCTGGCTGCGTTGTTCGTTTTTGGGTCACATCGATCATCCATGCCCTGAGCTCAAGAGCTGAGCTGTTGACGAGACCGATGTTACGATGACAACACCATGAGATTACTACGATAGAGAGGAGTGCTTTTTTTAGCTTGCGTGCCTACTAATCACGCAGCATTAAAGTTTTCGCCCTGATATTGTTGGTTCATGCATGCCATCATGTGCCGATGGCATACGTGAACAGAAGATATCTCTGCACGTCACAATTCGCAGACGAGAGTCGCTACGATCCATCACAAGGTAGGACCAGTACTTAACAAAAGTCAAGCAAGTGGATGCAGTATATGAGGATGTTGTCCAACGGAAATTGTAGTTTTTGCAGTTGCTTTAGCACGGTCAGGAGCCAGGTGGCACGTAAATAAAAGTCTGTCCGAACCTGCGGAGTGCTGATCCAGCAGATCAAGATAAATCGCCATCCACCAGAGCGGTGTCCAGCAAATTAGCTTCGAACTGAAGCTAACTCCTAGCTGCACACAAGAATTAATTAATAGGCAAAATTCAAGCTGCCAGGATGGCGATTTTAATTCAAGCTGCCAGGATGCCGAACAGCCGGAGCACAACTTGAAACATGTGCGATGGAATTTCCCATCAACAACTCAGCTTCTTGAAGTGGTACGCATATGTCAATCTCAGGTAATCGTTTTTTAGTGAGTAGGCGACAGGAATAATTTACTCAGCAAAGTAAAATAAATATCATGGCTTCTCAATAGCAAAGTCAACCCCTATTTTCTTGTCCAAATAGCGTCCGCAGATCTTTATGGTCTAAAAATAAAGTCAACTAGTTTTTTAATGAAGTCAAGTGCATTATGTAATACAGTCAACTCAAAGTTGTTGCTTGAACTTAGCACTGTAGCTGCTGGGCGTCTTGCGAACCGTGTTTAACCCACTTTTTTTTTCTCTCTCTGAGTTCCGAGTTTAATCCACATATGAATAAGAAGAGTTGTTTGGTTGTACAAAACCTTTATAATGTTCAGATGGAACTACAAAATCACTGGTGCCATGAAGATAGTGCAGCACATACTGCTTGTGGGCCAAACTATTTCTTTTCTGCTAAATGGGCCTAAATCCTTGTTGCATTTTGAGTGATCAACATCGAAGTGACAGCCTGACGGAGCCGCCTCTGAAAGACAACGTGGAGCACGCGGCGTGACTGAGCTCAAATCATTTCACGCATGTCAAGACATGACTGATAGTTTGCCTATCACAGTGCAGCCATGTTTGCAATCCTGCATTACTTGATTCAGTTTGCTCTTGTGATGCTATTCTTCAGTTTCCTGAAAATAGGTCACATTTTCTGTGGACCAGCAGTTCCTTCAGTGAGGGACTGAGATTTCAGCAGACTGTTCTGTTCTGATTTGAGCTTAGTGTTTTATGGGATGGGCCCAAGACACACCAGGGCAAATCCTGCTCTGCTCGCGCACGGGGGGCACCGTCGAGCGGCTGCTGCTCTTTCCCTCTGATGAAGGACAACTAGGCCGGAGCCTCGCTAACACGAATGATTACGAGGCTTAATCTGTTTCCGTTTCAATTCGGGAAGCATTCGTCGTCGATCACCCAGTACTCGCTCGTGCTGCTGTGTTAACTGTTAGGATCGTATTAGAGGATTTTGGAAAGAATTGGTGCTGAAAGAATTGGTGCTGTAACAGAGAAGAGGAACCGACTGTTGAGATTTGATCAGTAGACCATGAGTTGCAACACTCTAGTTGGTGTGTCAAGCAGGACATCCTAGTTGCAAGTGACCTTCTTAGTTGTTAGAGCATCAAGAAATTCATCGGCAAACATCATCTCAAGCTGTGTCTTCTGTTTTTCGTTTTTTTTTTTGTACTCTACTTTTTCGGGCTGGGTGATGACCTTAGCACGGGTCTGGCTCTAATGCCGGGTTAGCTCGGGCCTGGCTCCAATGCTCCTGCCCTATTTTGAAAAAAAGATTTGATCAGTAGAGAACGACGGTTCGGTCAGTTGAACCTCTCGTGCGAGAGATACGGGTGGGATCGATGGCGGTGGTGGCAGCGTTGCACCTGATGGCAATGTGTTACTAATCTGGTACAGTGTAGTAGAACATCTGTGAACCGTGATGTCGATGCACCAAACATTCCTAATCCAACAAACCTTAGGCGGCAACAAAAATATTGGCCATTGACCTCTCACTTGCCGCATAGGTACATTCGCTTGACTGCTCAGTTACAGTCACTATCTACTATTTAGTCAGGGGACCACAGTATAGTTGGCGCGATCAGCTCGATTTGAGTGTGCTGATCGAGCTCAATATCTACAATGGAAACTCCGGCCGAGAAGGTTGACGAAGGCATGGAGGACATGGAGGCCGGGCTTGCAACGCCAGCGGGGGCGTCCTCGTGCAGTAGTGAATTAAGGTACTTTGAGGGACATGCCGCCGAAGCCCGGAGACGACCCTGCAGTCAGACCTGGACATCGAGGTAGGCGGGTCCATGCTCTCCACCTACAGCTAGGCACACCAATCACGCTGCTTGTCCGATTCGTTGATCATCCCACGATTTCGACTGCAGATGAGAGACGATGGGCTATCCGCAGCGGATGAGCCGAGGGAGGCGCTAGCTAGGAGGGTGGATCGAGCTGGCCGTCAAGCTGAGCGTCACAGTTGTTGTTCCTCCTCCGAGGCTACCAGCTCACAGCCTGTTGTTCCTCCGAGGCTACGAGGTTGCCAGCGCTACAGCCTGTGTTCATGATTAGTTTGCACCTTGTATAAAACGTACACAATCTATCTATTGTATTGATCTTTATGACAAAGAAAGGGAGCCACCATGATCACCATGGAACCCATCCATCCACCGATCAGAAGGTGACGACTCGTGCGTGCGCAAGCTGAGGATGGATCAATGGCGGCGATCAGTACCACGTCCTAGTTGCGGATCAATGGCGATGGACATCATCACCCGACGCTTGGCCGCCGCGTGTCGGCGTGTGTCCTGCTCAGCCAGTGCGCCAGGACCGCCACGCCCCCACCGGCGTCGTGTTTCGTGCAGCAACCGCCTAGCTAGAGGCGTCGTTCAAGACAACAGGGCCAATGCATGCGAAGCAGCAGCTGACCATCCTTTACGGCGGGATGATGAGATGGGGCTCAACGGCACACATGCTGCGTGCGTAGCCGCACCCTTTGTTGCGGATCAATGGCGATGGACGACCTCACCAGACGAATAACCGGCTAACCGCCAAGTGCTCAGCCAGCATGATGCTGCGCACCATCAACGTCCTTCATGCATTAGCTGCTCGATCGGAGCCGTCCAAGAAGCCAACGAGAAAAATAATATACAACCGCTCGGTGACAATCACCTACGGCGGGATGGCGGTCGTGCTCTACGGCGCCTGCACGCCGGAGAAGGCGGCCGAGCTCATCAGGCTCGCCGCGGCCACGGCCGGGCAGGGCACGCGGGTGCTGGCCTCCCAGATCTTTTTTTTAGAACGACCGCTGGTCTCCCAGATCGATCGTTAAGAGTTTGTCGTTGCCTCGAACTCGATCTCCTTGCGCTTGGAGAGGATTGCAAACATGGCTACGCACGTTCTGAACCCAGCTCGCTTGGAGAGGACGACGCAACGACAAACCCCTAATGGTGACATGCATGCGAGCCCGCCGCGGCACCAGCTGTAGCCCGGCCTCGGCGGCGGAGAGCCTGATTAGGTCGGCCGCCTTCTCCCGGCGTGCGGCCGTCAAGCACCACCACCATCCCGCCGTAGATGGATTGTCAGCGGTTGCACGTTGTTATTGGCACTGTCACTCTGTCTCCTTGGACGGCTCCGGACCGGGCAGCTGATGCAAGAAGGGCGCGGATCATGGCGCAGCGTGCTGGCTGAGCAGACCGCACGTGGCGGTTATGCGTCGGGTGATGTCGTCTCTCGCCATTGATCAACAGGGGTGCGGCCGAGGAATGAGAGGAGGGGTGCGCACACGGGCTATAACTTGAGGATGATTGAGTGGAGGCCCTCCATCGATGGCTTTTTATATACTAGAAGAAAAGGTTCGTGGAGGTATAAATAGCCCTTGCTTAATTTCGGCTTGCGCAAGAACGGACTGGGCCTGAGGAAAACACGTCCGCGGTTAGAGGGGAGGAAACCAATAAGGGCTCATTTGGATTGGAGGAAAAATTTTCTTTTCCTGCGTTTTTCCTGTGAAATTGAACTGTATCCTGTGAAATTCCTGTGCGATTCCTGTGAAATTCCTGCGTTCCAAAGAAGCCCTAAAAAGGTCTTGTACGGGTTGTGAGAGCAAGGAGCCTGTCGGGCTCTAGCCGCCTACCTAATCTGGGCTGTGGCTTGCATGCGCGCCGTGCTCCTACCTTCTCGGATCAGAATTGTGGAAGCAAATTGCGCTTCCCGGTAGCTGATGGCTGATGCTGTGAACTGTGATGGTGATGTACCCTCCTCCACCGCACACCGAACATTCCTCCTAATCCGATAAACCTTTAGACGACGGCAACAAAAATATTGACCATTGACCTCCCACTTGCGGCGCATATGTACATTAGTACATTATACTCATTGACCTGACTGCTCGATTAAACTCACTATTTAGTCAAGGACGGCAGAGTTAGCTCGATCAGCTTGATTTCAGTGTGCTGAAAATTCAGCTCAATCTCCCATGGGATTTCCGGCCGAGAAGATTGATGAAACGCATGGATCAGGACTTGTTGGAGGCTGGGCTGAAAAAGTCACTGGGAGCGTTCTCGTGCAGTAGTGAACAAGGTATACTGACGGTCGCTGCAGGCCGGAGACGAAGAAACAGAGATGACGACCCAGCCGTCAGACCTGGACATGGAGGTAGGCGAATTCAGGTTTTTCCTTCCTTTCAGGCACATCAGTCACATTCACACTAGTTGTTGAACCCGTTGATGATCAGTCCACGGATTCCGATTTCCGACTGCAGATGAGAGTTGACGCCGGGGCAGCCGCTGTGGCGAGGCCGAGGGACGCCACGAGGATGGAGCTTGCCGTCGCCGCCACAGCGGCCATGGAGCTGAGCAACCTGTTCTTCCTCCTCCGCGGCGAACACGAGGTTGCCAGCGTCACGGCGACAGAGGGTCTCGCCGCGCTCGCCGGCGTTCGCGACCTTCCTGTCCGCGGCCGGCCTCCTGCTCGCCCGCACGTCTCCGCGGGAAGAGGAGGAAAGCGCGCGATCGTTTCCGCGGCGGGCAGGCGCGTCATCCTGGTCGCATCCGCGGCGTCGCTGTTCGTCGCGTCGGTCGGCACGGCCTTGTCGCTGCTGCGTGCTCGCGGTCTCCGTCCCCGTTCGGCGGCGCGGTAACACGCTTTGTATGTATGGTGGCGCTAACCAATTCGCTCACGGCGGCGCCGGTCACGCGAGGTCAGCGCCCCGTCGAGATCGAGGAGAATGGAGGAGGGGAGAGAGCTCACAGAGAGGATTGGGCGGGCGAGAGGCGAGAGCTCCTGGCTTGCAATTGCCTGCTTTGATCTGGCCCGCGCATGTCCGATCGTACGCTCAGAACAGACTTAGGGGTGGTCGCTATTCGAAACAACGACCGGGCGGTCGATATTTGAAACAGCGACCACTCCCCGGGCCGACATTCTGGACGACAGCCGCGCCGCCGTGATCTCCCCCGCGAGTCGCTGGAGCCACCACACCACATGCGTTCCTCGGCGCTTCCGACCACGCGCGAGCTCGTACTAAAGCTAGGACGTTGTGCTGCGCTCACCGGCGCTCGCGTGGTCGTCGGCGCTCAGCCTCTCACAGACGAATTGAAGGCTCGCGTGTCCCTCGTACCAACGAAACTTTGCGGCGACAGCGCGCTGAACTGGAGAGTGGAGGACATTATTCTATACTGGTACATGCGAATGGCTCTTCAAATATCCTGTACTCACGTGGAGAACAATCGGCGGCGCCGGGCGCGCGGCTGCCGGCCGGCGCACGCAGGTGGCGAGGGGTGGTGCTGTGTTCCAACAGAGAAGCTGGCTCGGGCTTTATGTGATCCTCAAAACAAGAATGTTGCTGCGTTCCGGGCGCACAACCGACACACAAGATCCGACAATACCGCAAGGCAGCCAAAATGCCTCAAGCACAGTTCAGGTCACCACCGGCACCGCACGAGCAGTATGAAGCCAAGTCATCTTAATCAGGGGGACCTCTGAACAACAGCACGCCGGCGCCAACACGGTATGCCTCTGATGGGCCAGATATAGGTTGCAGCTCATGGGCTAGATAACACTACTCAGCGTATTAATTTGCGTCTTTAGTTTACGTAGCCCACGGGAACAACCCTCAGCAGCCCACTAGAGCCACTCCTGCTGCTGGATGGTGGGATCGCGATCGTGTGTGGAGAAGTCGGTCACTAGCAGCAACCGCCCCCCTGCCCTGCCCAAGTGGACGGGACACGCCAGATCGCTCTGAAAATTGCGTGGCAAGTGACCGGCGCAAGCATGCACGGTAGTTTCTGCTAAACCTGAATTCTTTTTTTTTTTTGCAAGGTGCTAAACCTGAATTCTGACTGAGGGGGAGTACTCAACTCCGCAATAGGAACTTAAATAACTTGCAAATTGCCAAATTGAGGCATTTTTCAAAGTTTTTCAAAGTTTTTATGCTCGGTACGATTGCAGCACGTGCATATATACAAACCACCAGTAGCACATCACCGTAGCTCGATCGTGAAATTTATTGACGTGTTTGTTGAGAAAATAAAAAACACTCATCGCAGCTGCCACCGGCGTCGCCCGGCGGAGGGATCTCCTTGCAAAGTTCCAAGAAGTGTCAATCCTGATTTTGATAGGCGCTAGGCGCTAGGCGGGCGGTGACCCTCCGCCTAGCGCCTAGGCGTGCTTAAGCGCTTCTAGGCGTTGCCTAGGCGTTTTGTACTGTAGCATAGATTTTTCTAATAATTATAAAAATATAAAAGTTCATGCATTACTAGTTCTATGAAATATTCCTAAAATACAAGTACTTGATTTGCTTAGTTCAGAATTAGAAGATACATAAATAAAGTACAATCTGTCCAGGCGTCCAGCCCCTTCAATCTTCCATAACGTCTTGATCTTCCTCAAAATCCTCTTGTTCGGACTCGAATTCCTCTTCCACATACATGTCTCTCATTCTTGCAGTTTGACGCAGCTGAAAATGATCATCCACTGCTTCTCCAATAGCAGACCAAGGGATACTTGCATTGTCCATTTCTTCATCTTCCTCATCCCTATAGACAACCATTGCACAATCATCACCGCCCTCAAATAAGAATCCTTGAGCTTCAGTAGTTTCATTAGAGATGAGGACATCAGTGATCTTCTTTGTCTTGATCTGTTCCCTCTTACTCATCAACTTGGAATTGAATTGTATGAAGACAAGTGAGTTGAGACGTTCTGTTGTTAGCCTATTTCTTCTCTTGGTATGTATCTAAATAGCAATAAGAAATGAGAGTGATTCCAGATTAGTATGTATCTCATATGAGTGCGTAATCATTTCAGAATGCAGCTAGGCAGAGATTAAGTGTAAAGTGTCAAACCTGTTCAAAGATGCTCCAGTTCCTTTCACATCCAGAAGAGCTTGAAGTCAATGAAAGGATTCGCACAGCCATCCTTTGTAAACCTGGTGTCTCAGTTCCATACAGCCTCCACCATGATGCTAAAAGAAATAGTGAATTGGTTAGAATTTTACAATGCATTGCAGATTTAGATATCTTTAGACCGCCGGGTTAGAGCATGAAGTTACCTGGATTATAATCAAAATTCTGATAAGTCCTAGCAAGCTTCTTTGCAAAGGAACCTTCTTTGGTCTGAAACTTCCTCAATTCAGTGTTCACAACTTGGTCTTGCATGTCTTCATCACCATGATAAAAAGTCTCAACACAGGTGATAAACCCTTCTATTACCGTGCCATCATCAAAGATTGAAGTATCAGCATAACTATAGTGGGGATTCACCAAATATGCAGCCAAGTGGAGTGGAGAATCAAGTCGGCCTTTCATCTTCTTGTCAACTATCGCCATGACATCTTTGTAGCGAGCCTCCATATTGCCATAGGACTGTTTTATCGCTCTCTTTGCCTTGGTTAACTCTCCAAATAGGAAACCCATAGATGGCTTTACATCCCCATCAACCAAACGAAGTACCTTTACTAAAGGCTCAAAAACACTCAAGCATGTCTTCACATGGATCCAAAATGTTGGATCCATCATTGTTGCTGTTACAGCCTTTCCTTTCGTTGACTTCACAACTCTCAATGACTCCCACTTGCTATCAACCACCATCTTTCTTAGCTGGTCCTTCTTCTCTAATATGCTCTTCAGTGTCAAAAAGGCTGAAGCAAATCTTGTCACCCCTGGCCTTACGATTTCTCTACCATCTGTAAAGTGCCTCATACAATCCAAGGTTCGTGTGTGCCCATAGACAAAGATGGTGAAAGCCTTTGCTTGGTCAAACTTGCTGACATACGCTTTCCATCTTCTCCTTCCCTGAACGGAACTAGCCTGATTTCAGAAACAGGGCATACTAGACGCTGGTGCCATCGAGCAGCAAAAACATGAAGGCAAGCAGCAGCAGCACGCACACAGCCAGGCGGACGCGAGCAGTCAGACTTCACGCGGATACGCGGACATGCGGCGGAGCAGCGGACTGCGGACGCGAGCAGCTACGCAGTATGCACACGCGGGCGCGCGGACATGCGCGAGCAGTTGGCGAGCCTGCGGACGCAACGACCTCGCGCGACACTGCCGCGACCACCAATACGACGCGGCTCGGCAAGATCTGAAAAATTCCCTTCTCCTGCCCATCTATCCCTCGCAAATCCAGCCAAATCGAAGACGAGCAACCAGGCAAATCGGGCCAAATCGAGGACCAGCAACTAGAAAGAGAAGGGAGAGGAAGTTTCACCTCGAAGTGAGGAGAAGGATTGGAGAAGAAAGGAGAGAGGATCTCACGTTTGCTTGCCGGACGGGAAGCGGGGAGACGCCTGGGATGCAGGAAGACGACGAGCAGCTCGGAGGTGCAGACGTGCAGGAGCCGCGCGAAGCAGGGGATGGATGAGCTCGACCTCAGGTCCGGCGGTGGCGGCCCGAACTCCGGCGGCGGCAGCGCGACCCAAGATTTAGCGGCAACTTCAGATGGGGATAAGGATAACCCTGGGCACGGGGCCTCCCTTTTATTTGGCTGCCGCTGCGAAATCGAGCTCCCGCCGGCCCCAAATCCATCTGCCGCCATGCACCAAATCGATCTCCCGCCGAGCAACCTCGGCCGCCTCGCGCCGCCTTAGCGTCGCTTTTCTTCGTCTCGTTCGCGTACACCCGCCTACGCGACGCTTTTTTCCGCCGAGGCGTTTCCAACGCGTAACGCCCGCGTACCCCCCGAGGCGGGGCGTTTCGGTCGCGCCTAGCGCTTCGACGCGCCTAGGCGTACGCGGAAAAACGCCTTCCAAAACCAGGGTGTCAATACGTACCCTACCCATCGACGCACGCATCCAAGCTGTTCGCTCGCCTATAAATTTGTGCCCCGACCGCCTGCGGAACAAAAAACCATCGAAAGCAGATAATTAAGCACACCACCTCTCTCTCCCCGACCCCTGCGCTCCGTCATGGACCAGAGGCTCTTCCTCCTCCTCCTGCTCGCGTTCACCTCCTGCACCAACGTCGCGGTGAAGGAAGCCGCGGCCACGGCGCGAACTCAGTGGCCGGTGGCCCTCGCGGCCTACGCCATGTGGGCCGTGGCGTGCGCGGCGCTCGCCGTGCTCCTCCCGCGCGGCCGCCGCGCGAACTGAAGAGCTCGCGCGCCACGCCCATCGATCACAGTCAGTGCTCCCGGCCCCTCAATTTGCATGTCCCCGCTCGCCTTATTCTTTTGCACCCACCGGGTGGCGCTCTGGGTCCGCCGTCAACACCGCCGCCACCGGCCGGCGGCCCCGTACGTGCACACAGGCAGCACGCATGCGTGTGAGATTCCAACGGAGTCTCTGCCTTCTCTATGGGCCAGCGGCCCGTACGTGCAGTCACACAGCACACGTGCGTGTGAGATTCCATCGGAGTCTCTGCCGCCTTTTCTCCATTCCAATTGAAGGACGACGCGCGTGCGAGGGAGGACCCCTTCTTCCCTCCAAATTCACCAGCTTCTCCTTTTTTTTCTTATTATTATCTGAAAATTCCTAGCTTAATTTGACTTTGCAATGGCTCCCGATTTCAGATGAAAAGATGACAATTCATCTCATCTCCGTTGTTGCAGGGAGTCGGAGAGCACGGCGCGGCAGTTCATGCAAAAGTTATCGTACCCAGGGTTCCACTGCCCATTTCCCTTCCAGCATTCCGCACCTTCCTAGTCCAGGTCCACGTATATTGAATCTCCTGGCATCGATCAGAGGTACGTATGGCCCACCCGTCAGTGACATAGTCCAGATGCAGCTCTTAGCTCCAACTTTTTGAATGGAGCTCTTAACTTCAGTTTCTGGGACGAAGAGGACAGGTTACTAGAGTCTCTACTCTCTAGTGCTCCGGTCCATCTCTTTTTCTAAGTTTTTCAAGAAAAAGAGATACCACGGGTCAATATGTACTGTGTATCTTTTCTGTTGTTATTTTGGATAAATGTATTTCGTATTGCTCTAGATAAAAGAGCAGATAGTTTGTAATGGTCTCTACGTGTGTATCGCAAATTAATAAAGTTTGGTGGATCCCTTTTTAATTGTCATTAGTTGTCGGTGGTGGATGCCTGAACCAAGAAAGAAATTCATCTCCATGCCTGCTTGGCGTTGTTCCAAAATCCACTTCAAAAAAAAAAAGACGTTGTTCCTAAATACTTTCTTTTTAGTGATCAGAATGCGGTGTTGGTCACAAAATAGCGTATTAACAACAAAAAAAATTGACCGTTCAGTTCATTTGAATATCTGATTATTGGTGAAGAAAATCCTATGGTGACCTCAACAGGGAATTATACACCTATTTTGCCTCACCATCAATCAATTATCCTTTAGCCGGAATTAGCATTCACGTGTGCATATGTAGGATTGGCTTTTTTAAATCTGGTTCAAAATTATGCATCACGCTTGACTGTTGTTTGTTGCAAAGGACCACTACTTTAGTTGTCCCTCCTGTTTCTTTCCTTGTGGTTTGTACAAGCAAACTATTTCAGATCTAAACTGGCTAGGCTGTCTTAACGACAAGAACAACGGAGGAAGTACTACTTAGGCACGGATCACCCTGGCCGATGAGAATTCCAGTGCGTTCCTATACAAAATGGAAAGAAAACTTAGAAAAGCACAACTCGCAAATTATTTACTACAGAGTCTTGCCCATCTTATTTTGGACCATCTTGTTAATTAGCCGATGCATATGCAATTGTGCATACCACGAACGAAGACGCAAACGAAGGTAAAATACTCAATGGCCGCGTAATCGCGTCATTTTCGATGACTTTGCGGCCGTTTTGACATGTTCAATGCAGTTTCTATTGGCTCTGGATCCAGCTGCTGGAATTCGCTATAGGAGTAGGAAGACGTCTCAGTGCCTTCGGCGTCCCGTTGACCACGTTACCTGAACGTACTGTCGCAACAAAGGACAAAGGGAAGGGAACAATAATCATGGCCCACGCGTGACGTTGTACAACTACTACAAAAAAGCGCATTATATTAGCGGATATCCTAATATGTTTTCCACGTCTGAAAAAAAATATCCTGATGATGTATCCATATTCTTTGCATTGGGCCATGTCGTTGGTAGCTAATGAGTATTGAATAAATTTCCTGGACCTGGAACCATGATCATTACGTCGATTCTATACGCGCCGCGGGAGATGCGTGCATGTGGACTTGTAAGCAACGCCTGAATGTTGCGCCTCCAATATAGTTTGCCTGAATGTTGAAGGAAAGTCTGCCTGCTAGAAAGTAGTGTTGCTCTAAAACAATGCAAAGTACTAATGTTAACAGTTTTCTGTTGAAAAGGAAAACGAAGCAAACGAAAAAGAGCATCGAGTTTTTGCGGTACGCATGGTTGCCCGTTTGCAAACCATGCATAAATAAACTTTCATTGCCATTGAATTAAGCATTGCTTAGGAGTGCATCTGTACTTCATATTTTATTTAATACTTTTTTTGCGAATTAGATTTTGTTTAATAACAACCGGTTAAGAATTGTGTTTCACGGCTTGACAAGCGCGCAGTCAGCGTTGCGTTGAAAAGTCAAACAAGAATCATCCCTACATGTAATTTCCAGTGAGATAAAAAAGAAGGGTTTCCTTGTCATGCATGATAGCATCAGGCGAGCGACGTATAATGGCAAGTAAAGTGCAACTCGCAAATCATTTTGAAAAAAACTGCCTACCTCTATCTGGACCATCATGTTGGCAGATGCTTGTGCAACGAGTCATCGTGCCGTGAAACATGGAACCAATTCAATTCAACCACTGTGTCAACATGATTGTGGCCTTAAATTAACAAATGACATTTACCTATAATCCTAGTGGACTTAATTTGGCCGGCCGCCTGATCGCATCACTTGTATTAATGCAGATAAGGGTCTCTCAAAAAAAAAAAAATTTAATGCAGATAAGGGCGGTGACGAGGTAGCTAGCTCCGTCGCAGGTTTCTATTGGCTGCGTTCCCTCCGGCATGCTTGCTGCTCGATCTCTGTACTTTACGGCGGTGTGTGTCACATCGATCCTTGCTGGAGCTAGATGTTGCAGAGACCAGACGCGCTGTAAAACAACGCCAGGGTTTTGGTTGTCTCTGTTATTCGCCTCGAAGAATATACTACTAGTACAGTCCCTTTCTCTCAACGCGACAGTTTCATGTTTCCGAGATACATACGTGAAGAGAAGATATTTCGTTGATTTTGCATGGAAACCCAACTGGAATTTATATATGCATGTGCTGTCTGCAGGAAGACTAGTTCCTGAAATAATAGAAGAGGGTGGAAACAGCCATGGCCCATGCGTGACGATGCACAGGTAAGTATTTTGATCCTTGAACAATGAACATGCATGGAAAAGTACCGAAAAGTTCATACATTACTGGGTGATTTATTCACGCTGTCCACGGAGTCTTTAGGCCAAGTCGTCGCTGATATGTTTATGCCCGGAGCCTGGAGGTCTGGATTCTCGACTACGCACACACGCAGGCGATGCATTGAAGCATGCGTGTCTATTGGAGCTGTCACGACTCATGACTCGTGCAAGTCCGCCGCCCAGTGCTTAGCTAGGTCGGCACGAAACGCAGACATTTTCACACACGCCCAGACTCGCGACGCGCACGTACGGGCCGTGTAGGACGATGTGACCAGTTGTGCAAGTGGCCGGCGGGGAGCGAAGACGTGCACTGCCTCTCAACCGTTATGATCTTGTGCTCCCACTTGGGGAAGACTTGTGATTATACAGAGGACGTGCAACAGCATTCTTTCAGCCAGGTAGCACACTACTAGCAGGTGCCAGGTAGACAGAACAGAAGCGACAACGCAGCATTGTTTCTCGCTTTGTTTTTGGGTACCTTGATCGGCAAGACAGGCAGACCAAACCGCTCGAATCAACAAATTAAACTATGGACATGCCCCTTTAGTTTTGACCAAATTTATCGTGTGACGCTGATGTGACGTAGGGAAAAATTGGACGGAAGTGCATACGGCGGTTATGGATTGTATTCGAAGCTTGCATGCATGAGATGAACCGATGAGCATGATGCCTGTACACTGATCAGCAAAAAAAACCCGTCGTGGTCCATTTGGGCTCCGCGCGCCCTGTGCTAATCGGAACGCGGTCGATCGCGAGTCGCGATCCATCATGCGAAGCGCGCAAAGTTACAGTTTGTGCAGATTGAAGCAGGCCGGAGTACAATGTCAAACAAGCGGGTGTACTCTACATTGCAAGTTGGCTCCAGAATCTTAATTGCGATCGAGCACACATTCTATTAGTTGATGCGGTTGCTTACAGCGACGTGGATTTCTTCTTTCTTTCTGTGTGTGTGTCAGTACAGAGAGGTGTGTTGGTTGGCACTTGGCACATGAAAAAGGTCCGCGTGAACCACTGGGCCCAACTCCTACTGCGGCTCGATCCAGCAAATGGCCCTTTGGGCCATTCCTGATTGGGTCCATAGGAACAGAACAGGCCACCCCCACCACTGCCTCATATATGGGCCAACATAAGTTTAGCCCGTAGCCCAAGAACAGGCCACCACACATTTGGATCGCATTGCAACTCCGTCAGAAGAAGTCTCAGGTTAATCGATGAAGCAACAATAATCGATCGACCTTTCAGCGGCCTCGTGCAACAACCATCTCAGCTCGCCCTATCCTTTCCTGCCCCTCCTACCAAACCTACACATGGACCGTGGAGGAAGCACAGCTTTGATCGGAAGCAACGACAAAACACCGGTCAGAACTCGATCGGGCGCACAAAACCCAAGCCTGAATGAGACCCTCTCTCTCTCTTTCCCCAAACTCTGCGGCATGCTAGCCTACGCACTAGTACTGCTACTCCATGCAAAGGCCCGGTCACTGGCTAGAAGGCCACACCGTGGTGTACAAAATGAATTTCGGTTGAATCATTGAAGTTTTACCTCATGTGCACAACGCAAGATCAAAAATGTGCATCCGGGTGTCGAGAGCTGGGTCCGGTCCCGAATCCGGCTGCAGCGTCGTGCCGCGAGACGACGGAGAAAATCTTTGGTAGCGCGAAAACAAAGCCCCGTGCGCGCAGTCAGTCACGCAGACATGGATGCATGCACGATGGATTGGAGTAGGACCAGGGTCCAGGGTGCAGCGTTTGGTCCGGTCGTCGTCGTTCCCTCTCTGATCTGGGGCCATCATGCATGGACTTTTCGGCATCATGCGCGCAGAGACAGACGCCAGTTCACGCCCGAACCGGCCTCTGCGGCACGGCCTGGCCTGGCCTGGCCTGGCTGCCAATATTGGTGAACGACCGTAAGAAAGGAAGAAACGCGGAGCAATTTTGTTTGAGCGAAAAAGGTTTGGACCACGGTAGAATGGGGTAAAAATCTGATCCGATGGCCAGGAGAGGACGACTGCTCAGCTCTGGGCATAGCAGCGTGACATGCACAGCACAGCAGCACATGCATCTATCACGCGACTTTTCGTACCAGTTTAAGCAGGCACCGCACACGTGCGCACGGCTCATTTCGGGCATTCAGTACAGTTTTCCCACAAAATCAAATTTCAGTATTTAGGGCATGTTTGGTTGCCAGCCACAACATGCCACACCTAAGGTTAGGCTCGCCACAGTTAGTTTGGCTGGTGTTTGGTCGCTGACAAAAGTTACGTTCGCCAAAGGTGCCAACGCCACTCGCCACACATTTTCGCAGCTGAAGTGTGGCGGAGTTTTTCCTCGCCACACTCCTCGTGGCGCGCCAACGCCACCGAGAAATCCTCACCTACCGTGATAAAACAACCGCTTTGACCAGTTACCGTAAACATCAACTCCATGGCTGCTCTGCTTCCGCACCGTCGTGCTTGCTGCTCACCGCTACCTCCTGCTCCATGGGTTCTGCGCTGTACCTTTCCATCTCCTCACCACCACCTGCTGGTCCGTTTTCCACTCGCGTGAAGATCTGTCAGCTACGGGGAGCAGAAGCCAAAGCGGGAGTAGACGAACGCCAAGAAATCGAACTGAAATCCAAGTGAATCGACCAGTTCCTGCAACTAAGTATTTCTTGTTCTTCCTTTCCATCGATTTCTTTTATGATGCGTAGATCCGTGGGATTGGCCATCGATTTCTTTAATAGATTGAGCTCTTGCCGTCAGAGGAGCAGCTTGCTATCTAATCAAGGTTGCAATCCCGCCTCTAGCTCCTCCATCAATGGGGAAATATGCTACTAGTATATTTTTTTTGTCTTGGTAACTATTTTCTCTTCTACTTGTAGTGCTACCGTTTGTCTACTAATGGGGAAATTTGGCTGTGCGGTGATGGAATGACTGCTGAATTTTGTTTCTGACTGAAATTCTACTGATTGATTGTGTGGTGATTGTCTCTCAGGAATTTGTGGTAATCTTACCATTATGACAATGAGGTCTTTTTATCAGTTTGTGGCTGAAATCCAAACAGGAGCCACACTTTGTTGTAAAACTTGTAACAGCAATCCAAACAGCAGCCACACCAATTTTGCCAAACCTTAGATACCAACCAAACAGTTCATTATTTCCACAGAATGTGGCTAGCCACAAGTGTGACTGGTACTTAACGTTAGGCGTGGCAGATTGTGGCCGGCAACCAAACATGCCCTTACTCGGGGGGTGTTTTTTTTTTTCTTTTTAAGAAAACACACCCGCGCACGCTAACTCTATGGTTTTGAGATTCATAGAGTCACCGTAGATATGTTATTGTCGACGCATATGTCACCTTTCACTAAAAGAAGAATTTCTCGTAAATTCAACACCTTGTCAAGTTGGAGTTTGAACCTAGGTGGTTTGGTTCTACAACATAACTAGCCGAGCTACGTTTCAGTTTGCAAAATCTAATTATTCAAGTGGTTCCGCACACAATTAAACTTAACGATCAAATATAGTTTTTTTTTGTTTGGACTCAGATGACTAATTAATTGTTGTTTTAGACAGGTGTTAATGACATGATGCGTCCTACTCATTAATTAAACAAAGTATCAAAACATGTCCTAAATACGCCGACAGAACCCCACGCAAGAGGCAACCTGTGCATTGCCGGTTAAACGGTGATTGGTTCTGTTTGGTAATTCGTGGTGCGGTCGCTGATGGGTGTTTTGGATGATTCTCATTACTGTGCTGTGCTGCTTGTCATTGCACTACTGTGCTAATCATCGAAAACAATTAGAAAAGCATTCGATCACCGACCAGGGTCCATTTCGATCCCTCGGAATCCCTTCCACTGTGATACTGTGCCAGCAGCTAGCACTATACGAGACGAAGCCACATAAATAAGCACGTACACCTGGAAGCAGACAAACACGATCCTATACGAGTACGTACCAGTACGTCGTCTCACTGCCGTAGTATACGTACGAACGATCGTAGCCACGCGATACGCGCGCAACGATCTCTCATCAGGGCTTGACAGCGTTCGTTTCTCTAGGCCTAATTTTAGACCGTTTAGAATCTTATTATTTAAAAGTATTAAATAAAGTCTAATTAAAAAATCCTACAGAACCTTATACTAAGGGCGTGTTTGGCGCCGGCTTATTGCCCAGCTTATTCACCTGCTTATCCACTGTTTCGCACTGTAGCACTGTAGCAACAGTGAAGTTACTGTTCATGAAAACGAAGAAGCCAACATAAGCAGGTTTTTCGGTGCTTTTCCCGGCTTATGCACTGTAGCTACAGTGCATAAGCCGGTGGAGAAGCTGGGCATATAAGCCCAGCCAAACACGCCCTAATTCGCGAGACGAATCTAATGAGAGTAATTAAATCATAAGTAGACGATAATTACTGTAACATCACTATAGCAAAACATAGCTTAATTAGGCTCATTAGATTCGTCTCGCAAATTAGCACGCATCTGTAAAAAAATTTTATAATTAAACTTATTTAATACATCTAAATAATAAGATTAGTTTTGATGTGACCGTTAGGCCTAAAAACACAAACACCCCCGAAAGAACACGGCGCCCAGCAAGCGTTGGTTTGTTCTTTTGCGACGGATCGATCGATGTGAGGTGACATCTCCATACCACCTCGCCAATAAATGCGTCGCCCTGCAGACAAGAGACCGGCCATGGCGAAAAGACGGAGGATGGATGAGAGAGAGCGTGAAGTGACAACTGAGGTGACGACCCTTTTTGTATAATGGGGGAAAAGGAATCGTCTCTCTCTCCTCTGTCCACGAGGTTGATATCTGCGCCGCATGGGTCCCGCGCCCTCTCCCCTCTTTCTCCTTCCCCGGCCGGCCCCTCTCCATCTCTTTACATATCCCTCCCGCCACATCTTGTTTCTTCTCCATCGGTCACCAAGATCAAGCTCGCCTCCTCCTCTCTCAAGCCTAGCCAAGTCACTTGCTTTGTGCATCTCTTCTTCTTGACTGTATTGGTAAGCTCCCTTGCTGGTCTCTCTTGTTGCCTGATCGCTTTTGCATATTATTTGCATTCAAGTTCCAGAAGCAGCTGCACAATTGATCTTGCTGTTCTTTGCTTTGCGCCGTGCATGTGCCGGTTTATGAGGTTTTGTACTCGTACAGTCCTACTCATAACGCTTGCGCATGTGCTGTTTTGTTGGTCAATTGTTCATGAAACTAGTACTAGTATAACTAAACAGGTAGGCATATGCCGCCTATAACACAGGCACAGTGCACACAGATTGATCAAGGGCCCTGTTGCCGGTTTGCTCTACCTACCGTGTCTTTAACTGAACGACGCCCACTCGTTTCTGAGCTCGGAGATCAATTTCGCCGTCGTTCTTGAGCATTGAGGCTTGAACAGTTGTCCCCCCCTTTTTCCGATGCAACTTTGCACGGAGTCCATCCGATCCAAAGCCAAAGCTGAACAGTGGTACCAGTAGCTAGCTCAAGTGTGCATCTGTTCCGGAATATTCTTGCACCTGTTTTCCGCATCGATCACCGGCGCCGCGTGCTTAATCTGGCTTCAGTGAGTTTTATTTGTTCGATTCTGTATTTTGCAGTTTTGTTTTGCTCGTCGTTTTGTGGCTTTTTGGCTGTGTGTTTCTGCATGCTTCAGCTTGCGTCAGTTCGTGCATGGTCGCCACTGATCAGAGATGCTCTAAACTTGGCAACCCAATGTGGTCCAACAAGCAGAAACCCTAGTTCTTGCAGAATTCCGATAGTTGATAGTTCATACTAGTGCCAGCTCTGTGTTGATCTAATGCAGTAGTAGAACTCATCATGAAGCGACCGATCTGATGAGCCCATGATTCATTATTGTTTCTTGTTTGACCCATGGGTCAAAGCATTGGACTAACAGCCAGCTTGGCCCGGCATGGAGACGCTGCAGGTACTGGCGCAGATCTGAGCCTGCGGAGACGACCAACGATGGAGATGCCCGGCGCCGGCGTTGTGGCCGCGGCGGACAGCCCCATGAGCGGCGGCGGTGCGTCCGCGCCGGCGGCCCGGCCGAGCCGGTACGAGTCGCAGAAGCGGCGCGACTGGCAGACGTTCGGGCAGTACCTGCGCAACCACCGTCCGCCGCTGGAGCTGTCCCGGTGCAGCGGCGCGCACGTGCTGGAGTTCCTGCGCTACCTCGACCAGTTCGGCAAGACCAAGGTGCACGCGGCGGCGTGCCCCTTCTTCGGCCACCCCTCGCCGCCGGCGCCGTGCCAGTGCCCGCTCCGGCAGGCCTGGGGCAGCCTCGACGCGCTCGTCGGCCGCCTCCGCGCCGCCTTCGAGGAGCACGGCGGCATGCCCGAGGCCAACCCCTTCGGCGCCCGCGCCGTCAGGCTCTACCTCCGCGACGTCCGCGACAGCCAGGCCAAGGCGCGCGGCATCGCCTACGAGAAGAAGCGACGCAAGCGCCACCCGCCGGCGAGCAAGCAGGCCAAGACGACGCAGCAGCACGACGACCACCACCAAACTCCGGCCGCTACCGTTGCAGCCGCGCCCGTCGACCCGGCGATGGCCGAGCGGCGAAGGGACTTTCACGTGCTGGAGCCGGCGCCGCACTTCTTCTTCCCGCACGCGCACTTCTTCCACGGTCACTTCTTGGCGCCGGCGCCGGCGCCGGTGCCGGCGACCGAGTCCGCCGCGGAGGGCCCGGCGCCCGCCGTTGGAGTCACTGCGGAGGACATGATGCTTGCAATGGCGGAGGCGCACGGGGCCGGGTGCATCATGCCGTTGTCCGTGTTCCATTAATTAGCAAGCTTAATTAGCTTCGCAGCTGATCCAGTACGTGGCGTAGCCAGTGTAGGCTTCTGGATGCAGGTTAATTTTGCCAATGGCGATCGATGTTGATCGATGTCGTCGCGCCATATATTTGATTACCTGGCGTAATCTGTATGCGAAGGAACATGCTCTGTGGCTTTTGGTTGTGCTTTGCAATTACTTATCTACTACGCTGCTATTTCATGGTCGGATCAATTACTTATCCTCCTTGTGGGATTCTTATAGTTGCACATTGTTGTCCAAGCGGCTTTCATGCGGTTGAATGTTCTTCGCCAAAAAAAGGGGGAAAAAAATGTGCGCCTTACGCTTGGCTCGAAAATTGAACCAAATTAGAGAAACCATTGCCATATTGTAGGTTTTATGATCTTTGTCAGAGCACAACACTCACTACCTTGAAATGCGTTTCACGTGAAATTTCCGGTCTTAAAATTATCTTTTTGGTCTTTTAAATATTGTGTTTCCTTTCGGGAAAATTGGGATATTGGATGCGCAATATTTATCTCACGTGCTCCCTCTTTTTTTTTTTTTTTTTTTTTTTTTTTGCAATTCTACTATCACTCAAAACTTTTGCCAAAATACTTACGGTTCTCACTTCGCATGCATTGAGTATCACTCTTTTACAATGTAGTACTTATTATCTTTTCCACGGTTCTTAATAAAGTGAAATGGGGGAGTACTGCAAAGAATAAGCATCTGAAAATGTGTCTAAGCTTCTGAATCTGAAAGAACAAATCGATGCCCATAAGCTGTTTTGACACAAGTCTACTATAAAGAACAGTGTGGATGGTAGGTGGAAATATGTTTGTCCCTCCTCATGGATTATATTCCTGGCAAATGAATGTTGCCATCGAGTGATTAGATTGATCATGGATCATACTTTAAAAAGGGTGGATCCGTTTTTCACAAAGGAACTTTAGGGTAAGATTATTGGTTAGCGTGTCGTGGAACTGCAATACGTACAAGCCTAAAAAGGCCTAGTAAGAGCTAGTGTGGTCATGTTGAGTCAATGCCTAAATAGTCTTGTCGAAAGGGTTAGTGTAGTCTACTGTGCTCAGTGCATGCTTTATATTATGTGGCTGCCCTTGGAGAAATGCAAAGTTAGGAGTACGAACGATCGTGAGTTTGTGACCAACCGTTTGCCGTGTATATTCTTATTGCCGCTAAAATTCTGTGCATCCGTATTACTAGCGCTAAAATGATTCGAGCACTGTTAATTAATGGTAGGGGGTAGCAGCTGCCCTGCGTGCGTACACTGTTCAGGTTCTTGGTGTCTGTTCTGCAGTCCAGCGGTTTCTTCGTCTCAACCAGTCAACTACTGACAAGACATTCCAGATCAAGTGCATCATCCATTCGTGTAATCCTTCCGATCGAACGCTTGTGGTCCTGAGATGAAGAGTGAGTTACGGGGCTTCTTGCGGTCCTACAGCTCAATTCGGAAAGTTTAATTTCAAGCAAGCATTTCAGAGGTTTAACATAATTCGTTATCGATCACACGCTTCCAACATCTTGTCAAATCCTGCAAGCTGAATTGTGATTTGGTTATTTCCTCTCGTGTGAATTCTTTCATCCAAAATTCACCCGTCAAAAATCATTTTAGCAAACGCTACTGCTTGGATATTTGAGCCCCGACCCATGCCTGCAAATGGCATGCATTCAGGAATCAGGAGGCAGTTGATATTGCATGTCTTGTCACGGGATTCACCTCGCATCACGGCTCTGCTCAAACGTGTCAAACAAGCGAAATGGTTTGAAAAGATGTGGATGATCGCTGCCTGCAGGTTTGGTTGGTAGGTCGACGGAAAGGTCTGCTGCAGTCGTGCTGGTCTGCTGCAAGCAGTAAAAATTGAAAATCGCGATCCAGCGACGTCGTGCAAGGTCGACTGCCAGTCCTGTCATTTCACTCCACGACTAGTCATCCATTTCCAAATGCAGGTCTAGTTTTGCCTCTCTCTTCATTTCAAAGAAAAATCACATGTACAAACTTCTGCTTATTCGAATACTGCACTGTATTATGCACAAGCAAGTTTGTTTGATTTTTGTAGGAGTATACTCCTTGCTTGACATGGAGTCCAAACTCTTCGGACATCGCCGTGAATCTTCACTTTTCACGGTTTCACCACCCTCCGGAAACGGAGAGCAAAGCTCGCATGTGGGGAGGAGGGACAGAGGACAAACGCTGCAGTCTGTTGATGTGACCGATCGCGGCCAGACACGCCACGTGTCAGCTTTCCCGCGCCGTCGGCCTGTCACCTGCAGCTAGCTTTGGCCTTTGACCATACCTGCGTGCTGCTCCTCATCCCGCCAAGGCTCCCGACGTGCACGCGTTCACGGAAAACAACACGAGGCGAGGGTTACAAAACGTGGTTATATTTTGAAACGGATCGATGTTCTACAAGGATGCTACGTACAGTAACAAATCTACTAACCTCCGTTTCACAATACTTGGCAATTTTGACTTTCACTGTTCACGCTTTGACCAATAATATTTGTTAAACTTTTTAGTTAATTAAATCACTAATAGTATCAATAGAGAGCTTGTCAAAAGTACTTTAAGCATGTCAAATATTCGCAAATGTTTAAGCAAATATTTATAGAAAAGACAAATAGTCAAACTATGAACAGTAAAGTCAAAGTTGTCAAGTATTTTGAAATGGAGGTTTGTACTTGTACATGTACCATATACGTGGAGAAGCACGTAGTACGTACACGTTAAGTTCCCGACCATGCCATGCGATGCAACTTTTGGCTATGGTCGTCCGGTGCATGACATGGGCAGAGATCGAAGCCAACGTACGAGCGTGCGGTGGCTCATGGAAGACACTGACATGTCGGAGTTGATGTGACCCGTCTGATCAAGGGCCCCACGTGGCATGGAGCTCGCTCACACGCGCGCGTTTCGCGGATCTTGGATGCCCCGGACTGGGTAAGACTGACTCCAACAAGAAGAGCCAATTTAAAGATGCAAACAGCCATTTGCCCCGCGTGAACAGTAGTTTGCAACTCGTTCTCAACTCGCCATCTCCAACAGCAGCCGCAGCTGCATCTCGTGAGCCAGCCTGCTCGCCGCCGCGCCGCCAGCTCGCCGCAGGTTCGCCCCCGCGTCGCCGCGCACCTCGGGCCCCGCGCGCCATGCCCTCGCCGCAGGTTCGCCCCCGCGTCGCCGCGCGCCCCGCGCCCGCTGCGGCGACGGGTTTGCGGAGGAGCAGCATGTGCATGGGAGTGAAGATTTCTTGTTGGAGCTGTCCGGAGCAAGGTGAGCACGCGGACGACGAGGGAGTTGCGCCAGTACGCGAGGCGATGGAGGCGATCTCTTCCTGGCGGCGCAGGCAACCTGGGGATTGGTTTGTACAACGATTCAATTTGGGGACTGAAATTGGGTTGAAACAGAGCAGCAATTCGGAAAGGAAAACAGAGGTCACCGTAAACTGCTCGAAGAACAAGGAGCTTCGTGAATGCATCAGCTTTGGAATTGTTCACGAATGAACTCAATCCGTTGCAGCACGGGCTCCCTGGTGCCGGCGCCACCGGCTGCGCTCCAACCACGAACGGTCCGCAAGGAAGAAGAAGGAGGATTCCACGAACGCAAGCATCGTCGTGGCCATTGCAGCTGGTCGTCGTCGTCGGTAAGGACGGTGCGACCAACCCGTCGCGACGTGCCGACGGGCCGGCGTGCTTCTTCATTCAGGACCGGCTTTACAACACGCCGCTGCCGGGCGGCGGCCGCGGCGCCGACCCCACCATCCCGACGGGGTTCCTCGCCGAGCTCAGGGCGCGATGAGCTGGGGGACCTGAACACGCGCCGCCGCTCGGCCGCGGGAGGCATGGGAGGCGGCCGGGTGCGACTAGAGGCGAGGGAGGCGGCCAGGCTCGGCGCGGCGTCGACTCAGCGGCCTGGGCTCGCTGCGGCGAGCTCCAATCGACGGCGGGCGCGGCGTGTAACTCCCCAACGCCACCTCCGCCCCGGCGCTCCACCGGCGCCGACGCCTCCGCGCCCCACCTACACACCCCCGCGCCACTGCCATCTCCGCCCTGGCGCGCCGCGGCCGCCGCCTCCTGCGCGCCCTCGCGCCGCCGCAATCTCCGCCGCGGCCCCGCCGCCTCCGCCCCCGCGCCTCCGCGGCGACGTTCGGCGCGTCTCCACTGCCTTCCTGCACCTCGACCTCCGCCCCCGCGTGCAGCCGCCGCCATCTCCGCTCGCCCGCCCCGCCCCTCTCCCTCTCTCCTCCCCTGCCTTCCTGCTCCCCCATGCGCGGCGGCC
The DNA here is from genome assembly GCA_012490785.1 of Eragrostis nindensis. NCBI lineage: Eukaryota > Viridiplantae > Streptophyta > Magnoliopsida > Poales > Poaceae > Eragrostis > Eragrostis nindensis. The sequence goes on from JAAXCT010000130.1 coordinate 330,064, forward strand.
CCAAGCCGCACCTTCGGCCGCGCCATCGCCTCCCACATGGCCGGGGCGGCGTCGTCTCGAGGCTCCTCCGCGCTCGAGCTCCTCCACTGTGGCTCGCCGTCCGCGTCGCCGCTCCTCTCGCACCCCCGCCGCAACTCGAGCTCCCCGCGCACCACCGCCTCCGCCCCGTCCCTCGCTGACGCGGGCCCGCGCGTCCAGACGCCTCCGACGGATGCATTCGAGGAGAGAGGGATTGCAAACTTGCATCTTCTCTCTCCTCGATTGCAAAGATGGGTCGCCGGTTGCCTCTTCTGTTGGAGGAACTTTTTGTGAGGCACAGTCCACTCCGCGACGCATATATGGCATTTGCAACGCCTGTTGAAGTCAGTCTAATGAAACGCCAGAACGAAAATTACACTGTGGTAAAAATTCCACTTGCCAACTTATGGCAGCCACGGCCGCGATCGTTGCCGTGCTAAATGGGTACTCCTGACAGTCAAATCGTCAACACAACTTTTTTTTTTTAGATTACACAGTACAACTCAGACACTCACAACGCACGCACACTCACCCCTATGAACACACGTACGCAAACCCTACCCCTATGAGCATCTTCGAAGACTGAGCCGGCAAATCTAGAGATACGAAGTCACCACTGGCGCCTCGCTGTCGACGGGAGTGTCGCCTACCACTGAAAGCACAAATGCCGTTAAATCGTCAACACAACTACACAAGGCATGCAGCGGACCAGAGGAGAACAAACCACGGGCCTCATTTACGGTCGGTCTCACGGACGACGCAATTAGCGAACTCGATCCAACTCTGACGACGCGTACCAACTTATTGGAAGGGACATTATCGCGACACCCTCGCATTCGCATTCGCGACGGTGATGATTGATGAGATGCATCACACCATAATTCACCAGCTAGTTCACCACGAGCATGGAACGATTTTGATCCGTGACCACACTCCTCGCTCCTCACATCCAAGATTCCCCCTGCTGCCTCCCATCACAAAACATTTATACTCTAACGATCGATCGTTCGACGGATCGGATCGGACCGGGCGTTCGCCATCAATTCATGTCGATCTATAGTTCGGCCAAGCAGCAATAAACGCGTATGTGCATGCATGCGTCCACGTCTTGTTAACCGGCCCCGTACTTGCACGCGCCTAGCTTATCTTGGTTTTACGCCTAGCTTATGCACGTGCGTGTACGTCCACGTCTCGTTTTGTTATATGAGAGTGCAAATTAAATGCGCACAATGTTCAAACTTCAAAAGAAATGAAACTCGGGTGCATTGCAGTTGCAAGCTCTCATCATTTGCAGGCGGCTATCTGGCTGAGCTGTAGACCTGTAGTGATAATGTTTTTAGTAAAACACGGTTCTTTTCTTCTATGATTCCTCTCCGGGATCTAATATTACAAAAGAGAGAAGCAAAACCACAATCAAAATGAGGGCCTGTTCTTGGAACCACCTTGATGGAGATCTTCGCATCAAATGATCGGTGTTTTAGTAATAGGCTTCCTGTTGTTTGGATTTTTCATCATTGGGGTTTTGAACCATGGATTCTAAGTTCCACTTCTTGTGAAACTATTGTCTTGAAGTACATATTCTCTTATATAGCAAAAGTTTTTTTTTTCTTTGAGATTTTATTTTTGAGGACAGGTTTTTGAGAACATAAGAGGAGCTAGTTCCATTTGAAGATAAATCACAGTCCAGCCCACTCTTTTGTCACATTTAAGACGATGGGGTCCAGCCCACTCTCGATTCTTGATCTGAACAAATGAAGTCAGTCCAGCCCACTCTTGTGGCCCACATGTCCCTTGCCCTCAACAGCGGCGGCGGGTTCGTGCAAGACTAGCCCACGGCCGATTCGGAACGGGCAAAAAGGGTCGACGTGGTCCAAGGGACGGAGGAATCGAAGCAAACCAACCGTCGATGCCGTTCCCTTTGCGTTTCTCGCCGCCGGTAACAGCCGCCGCAGCAGCAGCCGGGGCCGTACTCGCCGCCATCGCGCTCCGCCGCTACCTATCATCGTCCCAGCAAAGGCCCTCAGCATCCGTGACCATGTCCGCGCGCAGGAGCAACAGCGCCGCCACGCTCCTGGTCTCCGGCAAGTCCCCGGAGGACCAAGAGCTCCTCGCCTCCGCGGCTAGCTCCCTCTCCCTAGGAGAGGGTGAGGGCGCCGGTGAGATCACTGTAGCTCTGGCCTCCGACGCACCCGTGGCCGGCATGGACGGAAGCTTCGACGCGGGTGCCTACATGGACGCGCTCCGGGCGCGGCGCTTCGGGAGGTGGATGCTCTGGTCGCCGAGGCTGGCTTCCACGCAGGACCTCGTGTCGCAGTGAGTGAAAGTTTTCTCCTTGCCCTTCTGGCCCGGTGTTTGGAGACACTCCACTAACCGATTTTGCTGGCGTCGGCGCTGGCTCATGTTTGCAGGAACTTCTCAAAGCTTCCGGTGGGCGTCGTTTGCGTCGCTGACGTGCAGTTCAAAGGGCGAGGTGCGTGTATTTAGCGATTTCTTGTTACTGTTTTTTCGGGTCTTGTTATGAAGTTGCAGCCATAGCTAGGATTTATGATGTTCCTTTGCGTCTCATATGTTGGACGAAATTAATGAAGGTACCGATTGTTTGCTAGGTGATCTCTAGAATGAATTTATTAAATTGATAGTTTCGGTTTTAGATTGTACTGTGGCACCATTTATGAAATTCTGGTTTCAAATGGCTACAACTTTTTTTACCATAAAAAAGGTTGCTCGAGTCACATTCCTGATTAAAACAGAACGAGGTGCATCATTTCAATCCTTACTTCAGCACCATGTGACATTGTGAGGTTAAACATTATCTTTAATAACAAATCATGCAGGTCGATCAAAGAATGTGTGGGAGTCGCCACCAGGCTGTTTGATGTTCTCTTTCACATCACAAATGCAGGACGCACGGAAGTTGCCCCTTATGCAGTATGTTGTTTGTCTTTCCATGACCGAAGCCATCAAAGAACTATGCCAAGCTAAGGTGAAGTTTAAGTTCCCCATATTTGTGTTTACTCTTCTTTATGTATATATGCTGTCATCAGTTGACTTATACTGACTATACTTGGTTTCGCATCTTATACTGTTTTTTGTGATAAAATTCAGGGACTACCCGAACTGGATGTAAGAATAAAGTGGCCCAACGATCTCTATCTGCAAGGAGTAAAGGTTGGTGGAATTCTTTGCTCGTCATCTTATGAACCCAAGGTCTACAATATCTGTACAGGTAAACATGCTTTTGGAGTGTTCCTGTTACTAGACATTTTGGACAAATACTATCAATAGAAACTTTTATTCCACCTACTGTCTTTGTGATAAGCTTGTATTCCTTTATCTTCTCCAGGTATTGGTCTGAATGTTGATAATGAAAAGCCTACCACATGTTTGAATGCTGGAATTCAAGAAATAAATGCTGGTTCACCCAGATTGAAACGCGAAGACATAATGGCATTCTTCTTCAACAAGTTTGAAATTCTTTTTGAGACGTTCTCAAATCAAGGTAATCAGGATGCCATCACTACAGTAAATGACCAAACAATCATTAGATAGGTGGCCGTTGATGTATGATCATTGATGATCATAATGTTACTCTACGATAAAAAACATTACCTTCAAAGAATGATAAATTTTGTCATCAGCATAACATTTGTGTTACTGTATGGTTTTGCAGGATTTCAGGTTCTTGAGAAGCAATACTACAACTCATGGCTTCACAGGTATGATATATTATCTCAATATTGGTTAATTGGAAGCCTCCATTGCCAAATTATGCACACAATGACACACTCAGATTTTATTTCACCATATAACTTTGTATTAAACTATCCATATTTCCAAAATAAGTGGTTGGAAGTAAATATGATTTCTATGGAAAAAATACTTTTTTTTGGTATATTATGGTCTTTGTTATTTGACATGAAATTCACAACCTCTACTGTTGTGTAGTGGCCAAAAAGTTGTTGTGCAAGATGTACATGAAGGCCAATCTGTAGGCAGTGTTGTTACTATCCAGGTCCGCACTGAACTCTTATTTTAGTGTGATAATGGAAACATAAATTTGTTTCTAACAGTACTAGTCTTTGTGCAGGGATTGACACCGGCTGGTTATTTATATGCTATTGGCCAGGATGGCCAAAGCTATGAGCTGCACCCTGATGGCAACAGGTGCTGTCCATTAGACTCTTCCTTTTTAATGGTCACTGATATATTTTTCCTTCTAGGTCCTTGCTTTTTATCCAGACTATATTTTGTATGCTTTTGATCCAATATCTATTCTAAATTATGACATATAGACATATCTGACACAATATGTTGCGCTGCAGCTTTGATTTCTTTGCAGGATTGGTGAGGAGAAAGATGGAAACATAGTGCATCAATACAGTTAGGCACAGTACAGATTGTACATAGGATTGTACATGAATGGAATGAGAATGTGATCTAAATAAACATCAGAACCATCACCTGCACCCCGACGTGAGTACATAGACTGTTGTTCAGAGAAACAGAAGATATACTCTCATGACAAGTCTGAACAACTGGGTTGAGGTGCCTCAAACTTAAACGATGCTGTCAGGATACGAAGATCAACCAAAGACTGAAATTCAAATGTCATGCGGACAGCTGATTATGCACACACCTCTGCAGCAATACGCAACATCTCTGAATGTGTTGGGCGCCTGGTGTACTTAGCACTAGCTTGTAATACTGTGAGTTTGAAAGTGTTGTAATAATTGGTGAATGGAGTGTTGTGGTGTGTTTTATCGCCCGTGAGCTGTAGTTTCTATATGTTTTCCTGCTTTTCGATCTAATTCAGATAGGGTCCCAAGTAACGAGTTTAGAAGTAGAAAAAAGGCTGTCAAGCATATAGCCGAGAAAATCTGGATGCTGTTAACTTTCCCTTACTATATTGTTTTTTTTTTCTTGCTTTTCATGATATCGATCAGGGACGGAGCCATGACATGACTTGGGAGTGCTGGCTCCTCGTGAAACTAGTTTGGACTTCTCATTGGATCATCTACCTTTGCCAAAGAATACAAGCTGGTGTTTTGAGGGCCAAGCTCCAACCCTATATCGATCATGGTTTCTAATAACAAAGTCAAAGATCATAGCCTTCTTATACTCTGAGAAAAGAAGCCAGGAGTAAAATCGGAATCAGACAGGAGAGGAAAATCTTACAATAGGAACCAGACTGGACTAATGTTCTTTTTTTTTGCGATGAGACTGGACTAATGTTGTTTTTGCTTGCTTGTGTTTGACCTTAATCACCAACCGTCGACACACATACCAATACACAGTTTGCCACCGCACTGCATCCCTGAACCGAACAGATTTTTCTAATTTAATTAATTATTTTTTACTGGAGCTATACTGCAAGTACACCCTTCTTGGCGGCGCCTGCTTCACGAGTCCAAATCGGCTCATCTCCCCTCGTCTTCCTGAGTCCTTCGCCATTGTTGGGAGCAAGTCAGGTAAACCTGGCTTACTTGAGTCATCGATTTGACCTTTCAGCTTGTTTTCTAACCCGGTTCGGCGACGTCAATCTTGCAGCTAGTCCGCAGGTCAGTAATGGCGGAGGATCCAGTTGTGTCTGCTCAGTGGCTGCAAGAGCACTTGGGGCTGCCCGATGTTAAGGTGATAGAAAATTTACCATCCAGTTTCGCATGTTCTTACGCGATGCATAGATGTTTGTTTCCTTTTGCTACCATCCGAGGAGAAGATGTCTCGCAAAAAAAAAAAAGTGTTCTGTTTTTGGTTTCTTATCCAGTTGTCCGCATGCAAGTAGCATCCGTAGATAGTTTGTCAGTGGAGCAATTGTGACTCAATCATTCATCAGCTTGCTTGATTTTACTCCCTTGCTTGTTAGTGTGCTCTAAAGGATCACAAGACTGCAGGAAGGTGTATCATGTACTGACAGTCATCAGCTTGTTTCAGGTATTGGATGCATCATGGTACATGCCAGAAGAGAATAGGGATCCATGGCAAGAATACCAGGTTTTTAGCATCAGCTGTACCACGATTTATGCTTCCTTTTTTTTTGTGAATTCCTGGAGCTTAACTGTTCCAATATGCTCAGGTGGCACATATCCCTGGTGCTCTGTTTTTCGACATAGATGGCATAGTTGACCGGACAACTGATGTGAGAAATGTTTCTAAATATACATTCTATACTCATTTTTTAATCTTCTATTTGATTAGATAAGCAATATGATTTCCTGGTGTTTTGGTAATTGCCGTATCCAAATTTCATCGACTGTGTTCACATCACCAGATTGTCATATAAAGCCTTCATCAGTTCATTTCGTCTTGTTTATTTGACTGGCATACCTGTAATAACATGAATGTGACCATCATATATACGTACTCATTCTCTTTTTTTTTTTCAGTTACCACACATGCTGCCATCTAAAGAAGCTTTTGCAGCAGCAGTTTCCGCACTTGATATCAGAAATCAGGATAAAGTTATTATTTATGATGGAAAAGGATTCTTCAGCGCGCCTCGTGTTTGGTGGTAAGCATAATGTTTGGATCCAATTTACCAAAATGATGAAACTGACTAAACTTGGTATCGCAGTTGAGCTGTTCACGTATAAATATATAATATGACTAAATACCTTTTTATGAAGAACTATTGTTATCTTGTCTGCTGTTAATGTATATTAGCTATCTTGGCCTTGCCAGTGAACTTGATCCCTTTTTCGAACCAGTGCAACCTATGTTTTGATCATACTACGAAAGCATGAGATTTTGTTTTTTCACGTAAAAAAAAGAGAGAATTAGATAGATTCACATGGAGGAGGATGAACATGTGGCGGATGGTTTGCCGCTATGAGGAAAGAGCACGTATTATGCATCAACCTTGAACACTATACCTTCTTGATTGTTGATTTTAGTGTGCTGGTTCAGGAAGCACAGCATCAGACCCGAATCTTTGCAGCATACCAGTCAGATAGCCTAAGTGGCCACCTTCGTTTTACTACTCATATCATATGCACATGCACAATAAAGATTGCAACCATTCATGCACACTTTATCTCAACAGGATGTTCAGAGTTTTTGGACACAATAAAGTCTGGGTGTTAGATGGAGGTTTACCTCAGTGGCGAGCTTCTGGGTTTGATCTGGGAAGCAACATCAATGATGATGCAATTCTAAAATCCAAAGCTGCTAATAATGCTGTTGAAACAGTTTATAATGGCGAGATGGTGAGTAATAAGTCTATAAGACATTATAAGGAAGGGACGCATATGCTACTGAAATTTCATTTTGCTAACAGGTACGATTTGATCCATGCAGGTAAATACAGTCACATTTCAGGCAGAATTTCAGCCTCAGCTATTCTGGACTCTAGAACAGGTTAGACCCTCTTTGCCCTGAAAACTGGAAGAGGAGGAAGAATACTGTGTAGAACTTATTTCCTTGATTATCTCAATGACATCGAGCTGTTTGGTTCATGCAACAGGTAGCGCATAATGTAGCTGCTCGGACTCACCAACAAGTCGATGCACGGTCAAAGGGCAGGTAATGTTTCTGAAGTTGGTTATTTCAGTTGCTCACTATTAAAATTCTGATGATAAATGGATGTCGCCATTGAAAATTTGTTTTAAAAAGACATTCATAAAGAGACTTTTAATTTCAGCAAATATGATTAATCACCTTATGCTGAGCTAAAACTGATTACGTTAAACTGCTCTCTGTAGTACTGCAATTGAGTTTCGCCTTCAGAATCGCTTCAAAAAAAGTTTCGCCTTCTGTCTTTCTATCAATCCTCGTATTAACAGATACACTCATTGACACCAGTTGTTGCCTTAATAATCCTCTCCGTGAGTTGCCTGCATTTTCTTTGTTGTCAAGAACACTACAGACTTCTCTTTCACAGATTTGATGGTATAGCGCCAGAACCCCGGAAAGGGGTAAGAAGTGGACATATACCTGGAAGCATATGCATACCATTCCCTGAGGTGAGTATAATTCAAATATTTGATCCATTGCTTGATACCACGAATTGCTAAGAAATGGCCTCATATTGCCCCAGATGTTTGATGGTGCACCGAGACTTCTCCCTGCAGATGAGTTGAGGAAAAAGTTTGAGCAAGCAGGTCTGAATTCTGGTGCCGCTCACTGTTCTACCCTGAAACTTGCAACTTCACTATAGGCTTTGGCATACAACAAAGAAACTGCTACAAAGTACAAAACATTGGTATTAAATATAACTTAATTATTTCAATAAGAAACTAGATTTTTCTTAGGAATGTTGTGTATGTACAGCATGCTTGAAGAAGTCACCACTAATTAACAATAACAATAACGGAAATCCTATGGACACGACCAATTTGTCCAAATCGTCCGACCAGTGCAAAACATGTCCCTGCAACCTTTATCTGCTGCTTGTTTGAACTGGTCATACTGACCCAGCCGTACGTATAGAATTTCTCTAACAATAATGGCACCGGTTGATGTTGCAGGGATTTCCATTGATCGCCCAATGTTTGTCAGTTGTGGATCTGGTGTAACTGCCTGTATACTTGCTCTGGTCTGGAAATCGTTCATGTGCTTAGAATGTATTATGTGTTATAAAGCAATCCCCTAACAGTAGATCCTTACAGGGGCTCCATAGGATTGGAAAGCATGATATTCCAGTTTATGATGGATCTTGGACAGAATGGGAAGCGCAACCAGATTCCAATTACCCAAAAGTTACTGCCACTGCTTCTTAAAATCACCAATTCTGATGAATTTGCGTCCGCTCAAGTTTAGATTGTTAGCAAGAAGATGTTTCTGTGTGCAACCTTTGCAGTTATAGCTAGGTGAAGCTTACAGGGATTACAAATGACCAATATGCTTCTACTTCTATGTTTTACTGCACTTTGACCAATAGGGGTAATGTGAATGTGCATAAAGGAAAAGTGCACTGTTGCAAATTTTGTATTCGAAATATTTTCATACAACTTATGAATTATGATTGATGATTAAAAAACATTACTACTACTGCCCCGAAAGAGATGCTAAGAATCTGCACTATTATATTTTTTTAATAGTTGCAAACCATGTGTATATTGGCAGTACAAATCACCATGCCGGGCAACAGTGCAACCAAATGAGCGCAGCAAATTCTATACTGCAATATTACAGTAACAGAATATGCTATACTGCAATACTACAATAACAGAATGTGAGGCCCAATGCATTGCAACTTTTTCCTCGAGAGCGTGCTTTTTGTGGATTGAGGAACTCAAACGTTACAAGAGATTGCTTATGAAGCTCTTGATTGAAGAATCGATACTGACAGTGACCATCTGGTACACAAAAAAGACATATATCTGTTCTCTGGATCATCGAATTCGACAGTTTCTGTACTGGAAATACTTATGGCTAAGGAGAACAGCTCTTTTCAACGAGTATGTGCTGTCCTTATCAAAAAAATGAGTATGTGGTACATTAAGAGCTTATACCTTTCCACTTGTTCTACATCTAAAGCAACAGATTTAGCAATTCATGCAATGCTCCATTCAGATAAGATTTTAACTTCATAATTGGAGCAGGAAGCCAGGAATGGTTTGCACCGCAAGCAACAGCTCAACAAAACCTTTGAGACAAAATGAGCCGAGGAATTGAGCACGTGGTTAATTTTTCAACAGATATTCAACAGCACATTGCTGATTTCCAGTTCTTCTTGCCAGTCCTTCATGCCATGTGTGATTTGCAGCTATGCAGGCAAATTGCAACAGAGCCGCCCCGTTGAATTAGGCTAACATTGGGTTATATTTATCGACGAACCTCACCAACACCAAATTTAGAATCAGCCAGCACAGGTCTCATCTTGGTGCACTTCTATAATTCCAGAAGTGTAGTCGTGACCTCTAGACAGTGGGAATTCTCCAGCATTCGTTCCAAGATCATCAGCTACCATAAAGGCACGAACACCATCCTTGTGATCTACCCAACTGTATCCACGACCTTTCACAACTCCACGACTACTCATCAGTGCTCTAACAGCCGATGCATCACCTTGTCTGCCCAAGGAAGCATATATGTTCGATAGAAGCACATAAGGTGATGGATTCTTTGGATCAAGGCGGAAAAGGTGCTTCGAGGCACATTCCCCCAGTTCAGCATTGTCATGTACCACACAGGCAGCAAGCAGAACTTCCCACACTATGGGATCATCTTTGTATGGCATATTATCTATCAGGGACTCCACTTCAACAAGACGACCAGCTCGTCCCAGTGCATCTATGAGACAAGTGTAGTGCTCAGCCAATGGGGTAATTCCATAAGTGATTTCCATGGAATTAAAGAATGCAATGGCTTTATCAACCAGACCAGAGTGGCTACATCCTGTCAGGACAGCAATGAAAGTCACACTGTCTGGCTTCTGTTTTGTGGTTAACATATACTCAAACAATTCGACAGCTTTATCTCCAAGACCATTCTGAGCATATCCATGTATCGTCTCATTCCATGCAACTATGTTCTTCGTCATCATGCAGTCAAAGAAAAGACGTGCATCATCCATATTGCCACATTTCGCATACATATCTATCAGGGCACTGCCCACATAGACATTCTGATCATAACCATCTTTTAATACTTGACCATGTATCTGCCTACCTTGAGGTATGGAAGACAGTCTAGCACATGAATTGATCATGCTAGCATAGGAGGATTCTGTGGGGAACATTCTGTTTTCTCGCATCTGCTTGAAGAAGTCAAATGCCTCTTTATTCAAAGAATGGATAGCTAAACCTGAGATCATAGAATTCCAGCACACCACATCTCTCTCGGTCATCCTACTGAAAATGCTCCTGGCGATACCAATCTGGCCGCATTTTGAATACATATCCACCAGACCACTAGCAACAAACATGTCATTATGAAGTAACAGTCTTACTGAAGAAGAATGCACTTGCTTGCCAAGTTCCAAAATTCCTAATCTAGAGCATGAGCTAAGGATCACAGCCAAAGTTGTCCGATCGGCCCTCACGTTTTGATGCTGCATCTTCCTAAACAACTCAATTGTGTCTTGATGCAGTTCCTCCTGGCAGTAACCAGACAACAGTGTGTTCCACGTTGTCACACTGGGCCTGGATATCTTGTTGAACAATGCATGAGCAGACGGAACATCCCTAGCCTTAATACAAGAAGCTAGCATGTTACTGTAAGTGACCTCATTGGGCTCAAACCCTGACTCCTGCATAAGGTCCAACACTTCCATCGCCTTATCATAGCAACCCACCTGACCGTATCCAGTTATAAGGATGTTCCATGAAACAGTACTGACACTGGGCATCGACTCGAAGACCTTCATGGCCTCGTTCATCTCCATGCCCTTTGCATACATATCCATCAAAGAGTTACCCACGTGCTGATCTGATCCAAACCCCTTCCTGACAACCAATGCATGGATGCACTGTCCAAGCTTTATTGCACGAGCGATGTTGTACTCGCCAGTGCAAGCTTGCGCGCACGCACCAAGAACACTGGAGACAGCCACCGGATCAACGCGAACCCCGGTCCTGCTCATCCGCGCAAACAACCTGAGCGCGTCTTCAAAGGAGCCGCTCTGCGCCAGACCTCCCATCATCGCCGTGAATGACACCTCGTTCGGCCGAGCCATCCCGTCGAACAGCCTGACCGCGTCGGCGACGCTCCCGCACTTGGTGTACATTCCGAGGAGCGCGTTCTCCACAAACGGGTTCCCGTCGAGCCCGACCTTGACAGCGAGCCCGTGGCATCGCCTCCCGTCGTCGAGCGCGGCCACTGCGCCACACGCGCTCAGCACGCTGGCTAGCGTGATGTTCGTCGGCGCGAGGCCCTCCTCCAGCATCCCCTGGTACAGCCCCAGCGCGTCGCCGGGGCACTCCGACCGCGCGACCGCGCTGATAACGGTGTTCCAGGAGACGGCGTTCCGTTCCGGCATTCGGCCGAGCAGGTCCCGGGCCGCGGCGAGGTCCCCCGCGCGACACGCCACGGAAATCGCCGCATTGTAGGAGTACACGTTGGGGTGGGGCAGCGATCGGAAGGCGCGGAGCGCGTGGCATGGGAGGCCGGCGAGCGAGTAGAGCTCGACGAGGCGGTTGAGGAGGAAGGTGTCGTCGGCGAGGCCGCCGGCGACGACGCGCGCGTGCGCGGCCTTGGCGTGGGCGCGGCTGGGCTTGGGGCCGGCGCTCCGCTTGATGCAGGCCTGGAGCACGGCCGCGAGCTGGGCCGCCAGGTTCGCCATCCACCTCAGCGTAATCACACGCACGGACTCTCTTCTCCCATTTATACTGCTCGCCAAGGCTGCAAGAAGATTTGGGCCCGTATGTTACATGAACCTTCGTTTTGGTCCATTTTTGTGCCCCAACAAATAAATGGTCCCTCCTCATCTCCTCAAAAAAAAAAAAAAAAAAAAAGGTCCCTCCTCAAAAAAAAAAAAACAAAGAAATGGACAAATTTAAATGACTCGGAAAAGGACAGCAACAGTGCTCGAACTTGTTCATTGTTTCTTCCATCTGAGTTGAAAGGTTTCTGAGGCGCTTAAGAAGATGGGCATCCTCTATCCGCATCTAGTTTTTCTAGAATGTTGAATTACTGTCTACTACTATGTACTCAAAACATAGTAGTTTTCAATGATTGAATTACTGTCTAGATATTTTTGCGGTGGTTGGTTTGGCGTCCATTTTTCTTGGTGATGACAACTTGACAAGTATATGTATGGTCAGGGAAATAGTATGCCTTATGGACCCATATGTGCCCGTGAACACGCTGTTAAAACAGACGACCCATGAGTCTAGTCCACGATCGTAACCTGCGGTTTCACCACCGCCAGGCACGTCGCAGTTAAAAGGCACATGTATGCGTTGCACCGTCCAGTAGCTAGGCATTCGCTGTCGCTGCAAACCTCCTCCAATGGCCAACTACGACCGTGTCGCCGAGCTCAAGGCCTTCGATGAGACTAAGGCCGGCGTGAAGGGCCTCGTCGAAGCCGGCGTCACCGCCGTCCCGCGCATCTTCCACCACCCGCCCGACCCCCACCATCATGCCTCGTCTCATCCTGACGACGTCGCCGACAGCAGCAGCATCCCGGTGATCGACCTGCAGCTCGCCGCAGGCGTGGAAAGAGCCGAGCTGGTGGCGCAGGTGAAGGCGGCGGCGGAGACCTCCGGGTTCTTCCAGATGGTGAACCACGGCGTCCCGGAGGGGTCCATGTCGGCGATGCTCGCGGCGGTGCGGCGGTTCAACGAGCAGCCGGCGGCGGCGAGGCGGCCCTACTACACGCGGGACGCGGCGCGGCGCGTCAAGTACTGGAGCAACTACGACCTGTTCCAGGCGCCGGCCGCCAGCTGGCGCGACACGCTCTTCCTGGAGATGGCGCCCGCCGCCCCGTCGCCGGAGGAAGTCCCGCCGGCGTGCAGAGATGCCGTGTTCGAGTACACGAGGCAGGTGCGGGGCCTGTGTGGTGCGCTGCTCGAGCTGCTCTCGGAGGCCCTGGGCCTGCGCCGCGGGTACCTGGAGCGCGACGCCGGGTGCCTGGACGGGCTGAGCGTGGCGGCCCACTACTACCCGCCGTGCCCGGAGCCGCGCCGCACGCTCGGCGCCGCTAAGCACACCGACGCCACGTTCCTGACCGTGCTGCTCCAGGACGGCGTAGGCGGCCTGCAGGCGCTGCTCCTAAACGGCGGCGGCGGCCGGCGCTGGGTGGACGTGCCGCCGGTGCCGGGCGCCCTCATCGTCAACGTCGGCGACTTCCTCGAGGTCATGTCCAACGGCAGGTTCAAGAGCGTCGAGCACCGCGTGGTGGCCGCGACCGGCCCCGGCGCCCGGGTCTCCGTGGCGTGCTTCTTCCGGCCGCACGGTCCCGCTGCGTCGACGAGGGTGTACGGCCCGATCGTCGAGGGCGACGACGAGACGCCAAGGTACAGGAGCTTCACGGCGGCGGAGTTCTTCGGATCTCGGGTCGATGGCCGGCCTCCACTAGACCGCTTCAGGCTCTGATCTCATTCGTACGATACGAAAGCATGTAACGGCTCTGCCTTTTCTCTCCGTTGGAATAAACACACTCCATGCTTGTGTCCCAGGCATGTGCGACTGCGTGCAGTCCGTGTTCGATAGTATGAGATCCTGACTCTCTATCAACCCAATTCGGATCTTCCAAAATAAAATGCCGTAGTAGTATCCTTATATAAAGACTTGAGAGTATCATGGATCTCCTGAGCCACCGAAAAGCTAGCATGGCGAAGAAGGCACGCAAAGATGAGATGGAGAAGGCGGCGCCGCGAAATCCATCCACGACGAGGAAGAGGAAGATAAAGAGGAAGAGAGGAGCCAGCGCTGCTGCGACATCAGGCCTGTGCGACGATCTCATCCGCAACATCTTCGTCCGCCTGCCGGCGCGCACCTTGGTGGCGTCCATGGCGTTGTCCAAGCACCACCGCCGCATGATCCTCTGCCCGGAGTTCAGTTGCCTCCACTGCAGCCTCGGCCCGCCGCTTCCCCGCCCGCACGTCGCCTACATCTCGACGGCGATGATAAGCAACAAGCGGTGTGCCGTCAGCGCATCTCATAGATTCCGCGTCGCCGGCCGCCGCAGCCGCGATGCCCCGACACGATCGCTCACCGGGCCAAGGTACCTCAACATGAAGTACATCAACACGTGCAACGGCGTCCTGCTCTTTGCCGACTCGCGTCGCTGCGTGTTCCTGAACCCGTGCGTCGCCAATGGCGAGCAGGAAGTGGACATCCCTGCTTCAACAACTAATGGAGATTGTGTCTTGGGATTCGGCTATGGCAAGAGGAGCCAGACCTACAAGGTGCTGCTATCTCGGAAGTGTGAAGGCACATCCAGCTACGATAAGTATCCTAGAGATCTGCTGGTCTACTCGCTCCGAGACGACGAAGACGCTGGGGAGCAACCGCGAGTACGGACTGTGTTATCCGGCAAACAAGAGGGAGACGGGTTTTTCTATAAGCGTGACCCTTCCGGAAGAGTCTTTATCAGTTCACTTTACATAGATGGCATGGTTTACCTCTTCCATGTCCAAAAGAGAGTGGTTTTTGCTATTGACGTCGACGACGAGACAGTCACCACCATCAACTTACCCGGCAAAGGCTACATATCTGACGATTATCTCCAGATGTCCAGGCTCATGGAGATGTCTGGTCGTCCATGCATAGAAACAAGTGAATGGAGAGATAACTCAGATAAGTGCCATATCTTGTGGGTGCTCAAGGCGGATCACCAATGGGAGGAGAAGTGTGTCATCAAGAAGCAGGATGGTTATGATCGTTGCTCAATCAACGGTGTTTGGGAGTGTGGTGGTGCGTTAGTCCTCCACTTGAATGGTCTCTTCAGCGATCCCAACTGGCTCTACTTAGTACTCCCTTCTTCGACCATGAAGATGTTTAGGACATACCTACCACCTAATTTGAAGCCAGAGCTGTCGGAGTACGCATTCTGCTGGGGTTACAAACCGACCCTCGTGCCACCGGGGAGCATCATCGGTGAACTCGACCAAGAAGAGAAGAGGACCCAAGGCCATACGTCGACAGATATTATTAGGGCAGTAAAGCGCCTAAATAAGCAGGAGAAGAGGGAAGGAAGGAAAGCAACAGCGAGAGTTGTGTGCCTCATGGAGGTGTTGGCTGGCGTCCTCAGCGGGCTGCCCGAGAATACGCAAGAAGTAATTGAAACCCTACGATCCCTAATTTGAATTTCATGTTTCTACCTCCTCAAGAGTTAAACATTTATGGTTTCGTGTGCTGAGGCTTAACTTTTCGTAAAGCCAAATTAAAAATCATCTTCGAGATATTATTGTTTCTAGTCTCGATTACTTCGGTGGTGGAATGAACTGAATGTCTATTTAAATTTGATTCGAGAAACATGGCGTGAATATATGCTTGATGCCATGCTGTACCGAGTTTCTGAAATCCTATTAAGTTTTTACAATGGTAAAATTTTTGCAATGCATATCATCGCCGTCGTCGGTGGACATCAGTTGTGGCGTCGTTGCCAGGTTGCAGGAATAATCTCTTCCTCGAGCAGTGCAGATGCTAATTGGGTGTCGAGACAGATCAGGAAGGATGCCGGCCGGCGCCCGCGCGCGCGCGAGTCTCCCTGCACCAAAATTAGGGCTGTCAATGAAGCTCGAGGCTCGCGAACTACTCGAATTCGACTCGCTAAAAACTCGACTCGAGATCGACTCGTCAAGTAACCGAGCCGAGCTCGATCCTGACTGCAAGCTCGCGAGCTTAATCGAACCGAACTCGAACTATTCGTTAAAAGCTCGTTAGTTTCCTTCCCGCGCAATCCTCACCATGGCGCCAATATTTTCCCCCCTGTCGCCACGCTTGTGCCCAAAATTCAGAACAAGGAGCGGGAAGGAAATCTCCAGAACGTGCGTAGTAAATGACATTGCCTTACTGCCCAACTACCAGCTCCAGTCCGTCAGATAGAAAAAGTGCAGCCCCCTGGCCACACGCCCACTAGTCCCCATTCCACAATCCCCAATCTTGCTCATCGCTGGTTCCATCCAACACATTCAAGCATCAGCAATTGCCGATCCACAAATCCTGCAGGCCGCATCAGTCAGCACAAGCCAAATCTTGGCCTGAGACGTCAACTACCATGGACGGCAGACACCGTTGTGGTCCTCCACCTTGAACCTGCAAGTAGATGTGTCTCTGCTGTCCTCTTCCATCTTGAAGCAGCAAGACGACAGGCCGACTACAAAGCATTCAAGGGTAATACTTGCCTTTTCATTTTCCCTCCCATGTGCTCATCGTCTTGTTCTTTTTGCTAGGACTGAACTACCATGGCTTCCAACTTTTTTGCTGTACGTATGCTTTAGGAACTAAGCTACTGTAGTTTAGGAACTAAGCTACTGTACTGAGTGATACATGTGCTTGCTTTATAAACTGAGACATTGAAATCTGATATTCGTGTTCTTTCCTTAGGCAAAGAAGTACAATAGTCTGTGTAAATGCTTTGGAATAATATATCAATATTTATTTTTCGTTTTTTGCATGGTATCTAATGCTCACAAGTAGTAATGTCTGATGGCACTATATTAATTCTTGTAGATGTCTGAGAAACAGCAATCTATGGAGATTCAGTCACCGAGCATGAGGGATGGCACAGCTGCAGTAGTAACAGCAGAGCAGCAACCGGCAGATAATCAAGGGCAAGCAGATGAGATTCAGAATGTTCAGGATGGTAATGCAGCTAGAGGCAGGAGGAGAAAGACATCAGCCATTTGGACTCACTTTGAGGAGTGTACAGTTCCATCAAAGAAACAAGCTGGAAAAATGGAAAACAAGTTGAAGTGCAAGGCATGTGGAACTCTTCTGTTGCGGAATAGCAGTGGCACTACATCCTCTTTTAAGAGACATTTGGAGCAGTGTGATTACTTCAAGCATCAGCAGAAGTCAAAGAAACAACAGACGAGCCCACCATAAAACTATGGATCAGACGAGCCCACCATAAAACTATGGATCTGGTTCGTTCATACATGTCCTTTCCTTTGTGTGTAATAATACAATTACAGAAACTGACATGTTTATTTGCTTTTCTTGCATAGGAGGATGATGCTAATTCCATTCCTCTGACACCAAGTGAAGCTCCTACAGCAGCTTCAGTGGTGGCAAGCAACTAATTACTCGAGTGGAGTAGTCTCTAATTTATCAGGTATGTGCACAAGATAGTAATTATCTCTATAACTCTTTCTAATATCAAATCTCATACTTGAAATGTTCATGCAGCAACAGCAGCACACTAGCAGTAGTGATTGGGGCGAAGTGCTTGAAGCTCTGGTTGAAGTATTTTGGACATAATTTAGGAAGTGTTCCAGACTTTCAGTTGCGTCAATGGCGAGAGCAGTATTTTGGACAGGCTGTTGGACGTAGCTTTTTTTGCTAACTATAAGTAATTCCTAGGAGATTAAGTGATCTGTAAACTTGTTGAAGACATTGCTTGCTGTTGCTGTTAATTTACCATATATATGTACTCTTGTTAAGACAGCCGTACGTTTAGTAATGAACTTGCATTATATATTCATGCTACGTGTCGCAACTAAGTATATATATATTCAGATTCTATGATTGATTGTACAAACGAGCTTGGCCGAGCCGAACTCGAGTATTCGCGAGCTTTGGAACGAGCCGAATTCAAGCTTGTCTGTAGGATCGGTCAGATCCCAGGCTCGACTCGAGCTCGGCTCGTTGACAGGCCTAACCAAAATAGCTAGCCGGCCAACCCAACTGAACCTTATCAAACCCAGCTGTGCCGTACTTGCGGACCGGGTCGATCGGTCGCATCAAGTCCACATGTTGTATTTTTGGCAGTAGCGACGAGCAGGGTCGCAGGACCCGGTCGCCCTCATGCACCAACACAACACTGTGGCTATATATACACAAGTCCTCCATGCCTCTTAATCACCATCCAAGTAAACACTCTACTCATCAAGCGCGCGCACATTCAGAGCTTCTCTCTGCTTCGGCTCTCAATTGGTACAGGTGTCTGAAGATCAAGCTTGTAGCCAGCCATGGCAAAGGCCCAGCTCCCTCTTCCTTGCTCTCCTGCTAGTCGCAGCAATGGCGTCTCCTATGGTTCTCGCTTACGACCCGAGCTCTCTCCAGGACTTTTGCGTTGCCGACTACACTTCCAGTGGTACGTACGCGCATTCACCAAGTGTTTTAGCTCTCCACCTTAATTATCGCTTACTGTATCTGAAAACAAGCTATGTTTGTACAATGCAGTGTTTGTGAACGGGTTGGCGTGCAAGGACCCGAGCAAGGTGACGGCCGACGACTTCTCCTTCTCTGGCTTCGACCGCCCCGGCGACACGTCCAACGCCGTGGGCTCCAACTCCACGCTCGCCGACGTGCACGTGCTCCCGGGGCTCAACACGGCGGCCATCTCGCTGGCTCGCCTCGACGTGGCGCCCTTCGGCGTGAACCCGCCGCACACGCACCCGCGCGGCACCGAGATGCTCACCGTCGTCGAGGGCGAGCTCTACGTCGGCTTCGTCACCACCGACGGCAAGCTCCACGCCAAGGTCGTCTCGCGCGGGGACGCCTTCGTCTACCCCAAGGGCCTCGTCCACTTCGCCTTCAACCTCACCCCAAAACACGCGTGGGGAATCGTCGGGCTCAGCAGCCAGAACCCCGGCCTCATCCGCGTCGCCGACTCCATCTTCGGCGCTAGCCCCGACATCACCGACGAGGTGCTCGCCAAGGCGTTCAGGATCGACGCCGCCACCGTGCAGATGATCAAGGCCAAGTTCGGGACCAAGTGAAGTGAACAAAAAGTGCTTTAATTTATGGCCATAATCGTATATTGTTTCGTCATACATTGGTTTGCAAATTCATCTTTACTGTTTTCCAAACAAATACATTTGTGTCTGTTACCGCACACTTTGTGATAATTATTCATGTCATGTCGAGTGACAAGTATTGTTTATCGATCATTTGCTATTGGAAGTGATATATGTAAGATAAACAGCTATTGTAATATATTCCATTCGTTTCAATATAATTGTGTTCTGGCATTCAAATTTGTTGCCACAAAGGATGTTATTCTTACCTTCTAATACACATTTCTCTCTCCCTCTCTCCCTACATTTCTCGCTTCCTAATGCATCTCTCCCTCTCGGCTCTTTGGCTTCTCGTCATTTCCTGTTCACCTCACCTTTCAGTCCTCCTCATTATTTGTGTGCAGAGCTAAAACAACAATTGTATTAAAACGGAGGTGTTACACAAGACATATCCGCAAGATGTGTAAATGAAGAATTGTTGCAACATAGCATACATATGCATGCCGCCATTGAAAATCTTGATTGAGTGAAAACAAAATTTCAGATGATTGAAACCTTTTGAGGTGCTAAATATGTATGTGTTCATTAATAATTCTAGACGTTGTGGCCTCTATCTTACTACTCATTTGAGTGAGGTGAGGGGAAGGGGAGTTCTTCAGAACGCGAATTGTTACTCCCTTTTTTATATATATAAACGGCTTGTTTTAAAACCAGCTTAAACTAAAGGAAATAGTCTCTTATACGCTGCTGCTTGATCTGGTTGGTGATTATCAGCGATGATCATGCGTTGCCTGAGTCCGATAGCATGGTATGGGCCCAAGTATCTTCGTAAATTAACACTTATATGTCAAAAAAGTTTTGTAATTAGATTTTATTTAATACTCTTAAATGGTAAGATTATTTTTGATGTGACAGGACTAAAGTTTAGGCCTAAAGAAACGAACACCTCTTTATTTCTGGTCGTGCTACTCCTGGTGCTCGTTGTGGTTCTTCACCCGAGGACTCATATTGTGTCTTTGCTTCTCTTTTTCACTATCATGGTCTCTGACGGCTTCACATCATTTTTTCTATTTTTGAGATGGCTTTGCGTCACGATTCAGCCCCACGCCCGAACTAGAGATTATTGTACCTTTCAGTGATCTAGACCCGATCGGAGCCCAAGATCGAACCTTTTATATTTTCCACATTTTCCTGCTTAATTATTCGGCAGCCATCCTGCCGGTTTGATTCGATAAGGTAGTTTAAAATCTGTCAATTTTTATGACAGAACGTGTCCGATGATTGAGTAAATAAACTACTGATGGCTTGCAATTTGATCAGAACAGGACGAAGAACGCCGGCTGATGCCCGGCCTGCACAATTCATTTCAATTTAGTACGTCCAATTGCGGGTAGCAGGCCGAGCAGATGGGAGCACAGATCGCACAAGCTGTGTCGCAAACCTAGGCACCCGGGCTCTGGCTATAAATAAACGTCCTATGTGCGTCTTCTCTTCGTGCACTAGTAGAAGTTTCCAGACAATCATGGCGACGATCGTCCTTGCTCTTCTCGTTGCAGCAATGGCGTCGTCGCCTCTGGTTCTTGCTTACGACCCAAGCCCTCTCCAGGACTTCTGCGTCGCTGACGCCGCTTCCATTGGTAGGTGCATCGTCGCATTTCAGCATACCTTTGCAATATGATCGCAGCTAAGTGTTTGGACGCGCGTGTGTTCGCGTCCGTGTTGGTGGATGCAGTGTTCGTGAACGGGGCTGTGTGCAAGGACCCGGAGATGGCGACGGCCGGCGACTTCGCTTTCTCCGGCCTGGACAAGGCCGGAGACACGGGCAACGCGCTCGGCTCCAAGGTGACCCTCGTGGACGCGCGCGCCGTCCCGGGGCTCAACTCGCTGGGCGTCTCCATGGCGCGCCTCGACGTCGCGCCCGGCGGCCTCAACCCGCCGCACACGCACCCGCGCGCCACCGAGGCGCTCACCGTCGTCGAGGGTGAGCTCTGCGTCGGCTTCGTAACCACCGCCGGCAAGCTTTTCGCTAAGGAACTCTCGAGGGGTGACGTGTTTGTGTTCCCTAAGGGGCTCGTGCACTTCGAGTTCAACCGCGGCCCGTCCCCGGCGGTGGCCATCGCCGGGCTCGGCAGCCAGAGCCCCGGACTCATCCGCGTCGCCGATGGTCTCTTCGGCGCCAGCCCCGCCGTCACCGACGAGGTGCTTGCCAAGGCGTTCAGGATCGACACGGCCACTGCGCAGATGATCAAGGCGCAGTTCGGGACCAAGAGCTAGTCAGTCAGTGGCCCAGTGGGAAATGATTTGGTCGCCGTATTTGTGCTGTCCGCGTGCACGGGTCTTAGAATTCGGTAATTTATTTGCTACAACTGCTTGGCAAGTGTCGTCGATTTGTTTTTTTTTTTTGGCTTAAATGAAACCTTTGTAATTTATTTCTACCTCATACTATGTATGCCACCGTGCCATTTGATAATTAATAAATCACAACATTTTTTCTCACTAACCGTTTATGGTTCTTCAACATGTTGTGTATATACAACGCCAAATATTCTTATAGGCTCCAAACACATGATTTTTCCTTTGCCATACGCACAAAATGTTTTGATGAATCATTCATTAGAATTCGGGTTCACGGTTCACCACAATTGTTATCACTGGCGATTTTATTATCGATTTCTATATTGACAGTTCCAACCTGCCAACTAATGGTATGAGACAATATCATTCCTAGTTATATTGCTATTAGTTAAAGTACACATCTGTATTATTATCAATTTCTATATTGACAATAGATGGAGTAAACAGTTGGCAAATCTACATTAATTCACTGTCGAATAATCTGTGAGCAATGATTACATATAACAACATGTAAACTGTCCGCATATACCCATCCGAGGTATAAAGTGTTTGAGTTGATGGGGTTGTTTCAACAACTACTTCCGCGGTACAAAATTTCCACGGCTAAAATGAATTACAGAGCGCGCACGCAGGAACCAAAACAAGGTCTGAACAAAAATCTCTATCCACAGCCCTCATGCTGCTCCTTTCTTCCAGCGTGCACCCACAGTTCATTTTCCCGACGCCATCATCCGCTCCAACATGCCTGAATTAATATATTGAATGCAACCCAATATACAAGAATGTATGATACTACTAGCCTCACAAATCTAATTGTATGCAAGAATAAATATAGATTTGATAAGTATGAATTGAAACACATAATCTACTATATGTAAGATACACAAAATCCCTAAGTATAATAGCAAAGACTCTGGATGTGGTTGTCGTGAATAAGGAGAGTGGTAAGTTCGTGTAGTGTTGTATAACTAAAGTTATTGTTCACATGTTTCATCGTACCCTTTGTTAATTAATAAATCCTAATAATTTGTTATTTAACCGTTTGTGATTGTACATGATGGTATATTTAGAGAATGTCAATAAACTAGCTAAGAGTTATAGAGACTCTCAACACATCATTATACTTTTGCCTTGCCTAGAAAATGTTCGATGAAAGCGCTCATAAGAAAGTTCACCACGACTGGTATAACTAAACGTTTCAACCCTTGAGTGGGCCCATTAATCGCGGGAGACCATGCATATAAGCATGATTACGTTAACTGAAGTACACTCCGACATACTCATATTATTATTTTTGAATTCAATCCTGATGTACAACGAGCTAGATTACCAGCTACTCGGTAGAGAAGTAAATGAGCAGGAAACAAACCCACTGTATAGCTGTCTGGCAACCCATCCAAACTATATATCCGATCCAACTGAAAATATAGCTGGAATGCCTCTGAAAACCCATCCAAACTATATATCCACACTGAAACTCCAAGTGGCTGCTGCCTGGCAACGAGAACAATCACACTGAAACTCCAAGTGGCTGCTGCCCAACGCTTCCCTGTTCCTTCAGTTGAGTAGGAGGCACGTCGTCAGGCTGCGGATGGGCAGAGCTTCTTCAACGTCCGATCCTGCCGACGAAGCGCCGCATAAACGCGTGCACCGCCACGTATCCCGCCGAAGAGGACGATGAGCGCGACGACGTACCGCGACGTCTCCCGTCCCCTGCCGGAGCCAGCGGCGTGCGCGCCGAGGAGGCCGAGCAGGTTTAGCACGACGGTGGCGTTGGCCGCCATGAGCCACCACCCGTTCTCCTGCGGCCGCTCCGGCAGCAGCAGGATGACGACGACGACGGACACCTTGGAGAAGTCGTCCCAGAAGCCGCCCGGCGTGGTCAGCCCGGACACGTACGTGACGCTCACCGCGAACGTCGCCAGCAGCAACAGGACCTTGCGCGGCCGCTCGCCGAGCACTTCGCGGTCGTCGCCGTCGTCGCTCTGCTTGTCTGTAGGCACCGACGCGATCACCGTCTGGATCACGAGGTAGGCAGCGATGGCGACCACCAGCAGCGAGCTGTACACGGTGGTGACCGCGTCGCGGCAGGTGACGGCGGCGCAGGCGCCCAGGAGGCTGAGCACGTCGAGCGCCATGACCACACTCAGGGGCAGGAGGGTGCGGCGCCACACGGCCGCGCCGCAGCTCTCGTGGAGGACGAAGAGGA
Source organism: Eragrostis nindensis (assembly GCA_012490785.1). Lineage (NCBI taxonomy): Eukaryota > Viridiplantae > Streptophyta > Magnoliopsida > Poales > Poaceae > Eragrostis > Eragrostis nindensis. The sequence continues at coordinate 353,935 of JAAXCT010000130.1, forward strand.
GGAGGAGGAGGACGATGACCACCAGGGACGACGCGAACGCGGTGGCGTTGCAGCAGAGGAACACCAGGTGCCGCAGGTAGTGCGTGTCCCGGATGATGGGGTCGCCGCCCGGCGGGCTGAACGCCGCGGAGTACGCCAGCGTGGCCACCACGGTGGCCATCAGCAGCAGGTAATCCCACAGGCTGTACTCCCACGGCTGGTCGGACTTGTCCCGCGCCATTAATTATTATCACCGAGCTTCAGATGCAAGAGTTCCTCTCTCTGCTCGCATCAGGAGCAAGTGTGTGCGGGCGATCAAACCGCCTGACTTATAGAGCTAAAACTTCTGAAGTTTGTTATAGCATCGAGACGTGACTTTGTGAGTGGCACGCAAGGTTGTTTGTTTCAGCCAGCACGTAACATTCCAGCCGACTTGGTGGTTATCAAAGATTAAGAATGTAGTCACGCTACTCATGCACCACATGCGCCTGTTTTTTTTAACCAAATCAAACTATGTTTGTGCCAGCTAATTCCAGTACTTGCAGGGGGTTATTTTAACACGTTTCGGTGATGCCATGGCGCCACGAATACAATTATTAGCATTGCACGACATCCGCGATATTATTTCTTCGGATATGATGATGGATCGCCATTTGATGTTTAGAGTCTTGTGACTTGTGAGTTCATCGTGTGAATGGTGTTCTTTTATTATTCAGATATAGAAGAAAATTCACTCCTTATTTTTTTTTTCCAAAAAATAAGAGGATAAGAACAAGACAAGACTAGTTGTTGGGAAGAAGCTTAGCCCCTTATCCTGAAAGATTAGTAGCACACCATGTCTACTGCTGATAGCTAATCTTACCTCGAGCGGACCAGGTTACGTTTCAGCTGCATTCAAACGGTCCCGTGGCACATTTATTTCTCTGTTTATCAGTGCCACCAAGCTTCAACATCCGCAGAAATTAGGGATTGTTTGGCTCATCACTTCAGTGTACCAAGCCAAAATTTGGCCACAGAAAAATCCAGGTGGTGTTTGGCAAATAGGAAATGTGGGGTGAATTAGGGATTGGGAAATGGTCTTTGAGGAAACAAAAGATTGAGATTTAATATAATGAAGAAATAAAGAGTCTAGATTTCTCATCCTATTTTTCTATCCCAATCCCCATCCTCATTTCTCAATAGCCAAACGCCCCCCCGGGAAATGACCAAAATGTGACGAAGTAGGACATGTTTGGATTGTAGCTTGTGAGTTACATATGTGTGGCCTATGCCGCCTATATACTAATCCTAACAAGGAAAAAAAACACTAAAAAGAGAAAAGATTACAAGCTAACAGTGCTTTTCACATCGCAGAAGATGATAAAAAGGGCTCTTGTACCGTTTCGTCTATAATTATCCTCTATGAAAAGGGCACTTGTACTGCTTCGTCTATAATTATCCTCTATGAATTCTTAAGCGAATATCTAGATGTTTTTTTTTGGTACTCCCTCCGTCCCACAAAAAATGACATTTTAGTTTTGTCCTAAGTCAAATCATTTAAAGTTTGACCAAACTTTGATGAAAAAGTATTAATGTTTATAGTTTACAATTAGTATCATTGGATTCATCTTGGAATATATTTTCATATTATTCTTATTTGGTGTCACAAATATTGATACTATTTCCTACAAATTTGGTCAAAGGTAAGATTGTTTGACTTAGGACAAAACCAGAATGCTATTTTTTCTGGGACGGAGGGAGTATGACTCTAGCTCTAGAGTCATATTCTAATCGCAAAAAAAAAAGAAAAAAAAAAGAGAGCCCTAGAGCCATATTGTACCTCCGTTTTGTAAAATAAACTTAAATTCTAAATTAGTTTTATTCAAAGTCGTAATAAGATGATTAAACCAAAACCTTCGGTCCATTCACAACTTTGGGTTTTAGATTTTTTGTTTAAAAGCTAAGGCTCTAATACACTCCCCGTTGCTGGATGTACTTTGAGACTCTTAGTTGCAGGAGAGAGAGAGAGACGACGACAATGACATATTACTGTTGCTTAAACCTCACTGCAGATCCAATGGAGCTTTTTTTATTGTATTATTGGAGCTGTTATGAAGATCCACTTCAACTCAAAATATCATATTCATAAAAGAAATCAAAATAGCCGTTGCCATACTCCTGCCTACTTGAGATTAGAGCTACCGCGAAGACATTTCTATGTTCAGGCTACTATCGTTGACATAAAACAAAATCAGCTTATACTTTACTAATGTCCCTAAAGAGAGAGCCTTATTTTGCTTAATTCTCCAGTTAGTTGCTTGCTCAAAGTTTTATGATTAAGGTTGTTCGAGCCATTTTTTGTTCTCTTTGTTTCACGATTTTTTAAGGAGAAATTTATTAAGGGCATGTACAACCCAGAGACGGGATTTGTCTCTTAATCAATGATACAGACAGATAAATAGACAGGTCATACAACACAGAGACTATCTCATTGTCTGCAGACAATTTAATGTTGCGCATGTAACTAAAAATCAACTATAAATAAATTTGCGCATGTAACCCACATTCCTTGGTCCCACGTAACCCAATGACCACCACACCTTCTCCAACCTTCCCGAGACTCATCTTCTTCGGTTCTTTATCTTTTCTCTCGCCCGTGTCTCCTGTTCCCCCAATCCTCCATGGTCGTTCTCTCCTGCTTTTCTTCTCCAACTCCAGTCCTGCACATCGCTTGCTCTACTCGCACCAGTGAGCGAACAGGCTGCAATCCGAATCTGTTGCGCGCGAGCGCGCCCCGCGTGGGATCCGAATGCGCCGTCGCCTGGGGAAGACGATGTTGTACAGCGCTGCCGCAGCGTCTACTCGGCCTCGGAGCATGGGAGAGGGCCGTCGCCTCGCGAGGCGACGGGGCCCCCGTCTCTCAGCGTAGGCGGGGTCTTTTTTGATGAACAACACCGAGACGGAGAAAAGACGCCCGTTGTACGTGCCCTAACTGAAACTATAATTAGTAGTTGTCTTTTAGGTTCATATTTCCTGGCAATGGCTCGAAATATCGTGACTATGATTTGCCAACTCCCGTTTGTTGAGGCGATGCCTCCTCCCCCCCAAAAAATCCCAGTTGTTGAGGCATTAGTATCTGGGTCTCTATGACATAAACTGAGATTGATAGTAAAATCATCTTAAATCAACCAATCCACATTTTGACACGCGATAGAAAAAACGTATACTCCTAGATAGGAGTAGCAAATTATACTACTCCCTCTATTTCAAATTACTTGACGTTTTTGACTTTTGTAAATCATGTTTGACCGCTCGTCTTATTTGAAAAATTTGTGCAAATATTTATTTTTTCATTAGAGATACTTTAAGTATGATTTATTTGTTTTTATATTTATACAAAAGTTTTGAATAAGACGAGCGGTCAAACGTGATCTCAATAAGTCAAAAGTGTCAAGTAATTTGAAATAGATGTAGTATGTATGAACCGGTACATTAATAGATTCTCACCACCTACAGAAATCACACATTTTCGAAACAAATTTCAAATTCCGTACCGGTAACCCCACCACCCAGCACCACCCCTTCTCGATAGAACCGCCACCCGCTCCCCTCCCCACCCCACGCCCCCATTTCACACGCCCGCGACTCCGCCACCGCCTCCCACCTCTCCCCAAACCTCGCCGTAACCCTAGACCCACGAGCCCGCCGCCGACGCCATGAGGGAGATCCTTCACATCCAGGGCGGCCAGTGCGGCAACCAGATCGGGGCCAAGTTCTGGGAGGTGATCTGCGACGAGCACGGCATCGACCACACCGGCAAGTACGCGGGCGACTCCGACCTCCAGCTCGAGCGCATCAATGTCTACTACAACGAGGCCAGCGGGGGCCGCTTCGTCCCGCGCGCCGTGCTCATGGACCTCGAGCCCGGCACCATGGACTCCGTGCGCTCGGGGCCGTACGGCCAGATCTTCCGCCCCGACAACTTCGTCTTCGGCCAGTCCGGCGCCGGGAACAACTGGGCCAAGGGACACTACACCGAGGGCGCCGAGCTTATCGACTCCGTCCTCGACGTCGTCCGTAAGGAGGCCGAGAACTGCGACTGCTTGCAAGGTATTACAATTCTCGTCATAGATCTGGCCTTTCTGCTGGAAATGGCGTGTGATTGGGGGCGATTCCGTTGTAAGTGAGCGGATTAAGTGTAATTGTTTGCTAGGAAATTTGTCGGAATGTCGTGATTCTAAGGTCCCTTGCTAGTAGATCTAGCCAATATTGGTGCTGGAAATCTGTGCGTTTCTGCACACCAATATTTGGCCATCATATTTGCATTTAGCCTTCAGTGTACATTTCATTTACACGATTTACGGCGGTTGTTTGGAATGGTTTCGACGAATGTGTTTGCCATTAACTGTAATGTGATTTGAACTGCTGATTACTATCTAAGTGGTTTTGGTTCATTTGGCATCTATGTGTTTGTTAGGTTAGGTACACTTTAGTGGCTTGTTTGTGAGGAAATGTTCAGGGCTCCTTTAGATATTTTCTTTAAGTTATGACTCAAAGGTGTCAAGGTTTTGTTGAGTCATTTGACTTTTAGAGTGGTAGGTTTACATCTGATAAATATTTTTCACTGCATTTCGTACTTGATAAGGTAGCATGATATTATCCATAGGTATGGAAATACGGTGGTTCCTGCCTCCTTGGTAATAGAAATTTTGCTCTCAACTTTAAGTTGTCTTAGGATTGATACCTCTCTGGTGTTATTGGAAAAGTTTGGTTGTAAGGTAGGTTTTATGTGGTAGAGAAAGTTCTTTATTTTAAATCTGTTGAGAATTTTCATTTCATCTTAGTTTCCAATGCGCAATTTCCTGTGACTTGGCTTAATGTGCTGCATCTTGCTAGGTTCTATCATCTTGATCTCTATTTAGGTGTCAAAGTGGAATCTGAGTTTTCGGTGTCATTCATAAAGTATTTTTGGCTGTTACAGTTTGCTTACACCTTTGCTGTGACATTGTGCCCATAGTAATATGTTTACATTTTCTTCTATTGCAGGATTTCAGGTTTGCCACTCACTGGGAGGAGGAACTGGTTCTGGTATGGGTACCCTGCTCATCTCAAAGATCAGGGAGGAGTACCCAGACAGGATGATGTTGACATTCTCAGTTTTCCCATCACCAAAGGTGTCTGACACTGTGGTAGAACCTTACAATGCTACACTCTCAGTTCATCAACTTGTTGAGAACGCTGACGAGTGTATGGTCCTGGATAATGAAGCTCTTTATGATATCTGCTTCCGCACTCTGAAGCTTGCCACACCTACTTGTAAGTTTTTGTGGCTACTCTCAATTCCTGTACACTGCTTCACTATTTATTGATCATTGATTTCATATACTGGTACAGAAGTGGTTTGTAGTAATCTGTGTCGAATGCTGTGACACCTCTTGTGATGCTGTATTGAATTAGATGGTCCATGTCTTTCCATTGCCGCACATTTATTGCAATCTGGCACGAATTAATTGAATTGATGAACATGTTGGCAAATGCATTTTACTATCATCTTGGCATCATGTGACATGTTTCTTTGTAGTACACAGATGATCTAGCATATACTGGAACAAATATTTGATGCTTTTTCTGACTTGATTCTACCTTTTAGATATGAAATCTGATTCTGTTTTCTTTTGTTTCAGTCGGTGATTTGAACCATCTTATTTCTGCAACAATGAGTGGTGTTACCTGCTGCCTAAGGTTCCCTGGCCAGCTGAACTCCGACCTCCGGAAGCTTGCAGTCAACTTGATACCCTTCCCTCGCCTCCATTTCTTCATGGTTGGCTTTGCGCCGCTGACCTCAAGGGGATCCCAGCAATACCGTGCCCTCACTGTTCCCGAGCTGACACAGCAGATGTGGGATTCCAAGAACATGATGTGTGCCGCTGACCCCAGGCACGGTCGCTACCTCACTGCCTCAGCCATGTTCCGAGGGAAGATGAGCACCAAGGAGGTTGACGAGCAGATGCTGAACGTGCAGAACAAGAACTCGTCCTACTTCGTGGAGTGGATCCCTAACAACGTGAAGTCGAGCGTGTGCGACATCCCTCCCAGGGGGCTGGCGATGGCGTCCACCTTCATCGGAAACTCCACCTCCATCCAGGAGATGTTCCGCCGTGTGAGCGAGCAGTTCACGGCCATGTTCAGGAGGAAGGCCTTCTTGCACTGGTACACAGGGGAGGGCATGGACGAGATGGAGTTCACTGAGGCCGAGAGCAACATGAACGACCTGGTGGCCGAGTACCAGCAGTACCAAGATGCAACGGCGGACGAGGAAGAGGAGTATGATGAGGAGGAGGAAGAGGAGGCTGCCTAAGCCACCTGTCTAGCTTCTCAGTAGATGCGCTGTTGTTATCATCGTTGCTACCTATCTATTGCTTGCCGTGTCGTTAGAGTCGTAGGTGGTTTTATGCTTCGAGTTGGTCTATATTGCCTTGGGATTGCGTTTTGTTTCTGTTAATGATGTGTCATTGCTGCAAAACTGTGGGATTAGTTTAACTGTGGACTTAATTACTACTAGATCCTGAAATTGTTAATCTGTAGCTGCATTTTTTCCTCGTGCCCCCACAATACGTTCCTGTTTTCTAGTGTTGACTTCTGTTGAACATTTGAAGCTGTGTCGTCGATTGATGTTTTTGGACCCTCTACGTTGCAAAATAATATTCATTGCTTTAATGGATGGGCATTATAAAGGGGGGGAAAACATCCAGGCATCATCAAAACACGACTCCATGCATCGGCGGCGGCTCGCTGTGGCGGCATGACGTTGCCGGAGACGCAGCGGAGGTGGAAGGTGTGGTTACAATCTGGCCTGACGAGTGCCTGGCCGTGCAAGCTGCACACGACGGCGGCCACTGTTGCGCAGGTGGCGCGGGGGCGTAGCAGAAGGGACTCGTGTTAACTGCTGTTTGATGACCTAAGTGGCTGCTCTGGATGATGCCCAAAGTGCAGCCGTAGTGAAAAGCGTGGCCGCACTCCGACACGAAGGGGAAGGGGTCCTCGTCCAGGTCCAGGTCCAGGAGGCAGCCCCTCGCACCGCCAGCTCGCCATCCGCTTCAGCTCAGGCGACGCAAGAGAAGAGGTGGTTGCACTCCGTCACGCCAGAGGTTCGATCGATGTTGCCGTGTTTTCGTCGGGCCGCGCCGCTTCCCTCCCTCTCCGCGTACTGCTACAAGCAGGAGGGATCGAGTCGGCAGTCAAGCCTGCCGGGGTCTCGCGTCCACAGGGATCGACGAACGCGCATGACCCGGGAACTGCTTTGGGCCGGGACGGCTCGAGTGCTCGACCCGCCGCGGCGTCGAGTTCCCGCATCGACTCTTTGCTTCTTCCTCCTCCTCATGTTCAAGAACAGAGGTCGCCGGAGCAGAGCACAAGCTACCCCGGTCTTCAAATGACCGCCGGTCCCTGCCTTCCGCGCGGCGCTGCGGCTCAGCGGAACGAGCGGGAACGTACGGCGGCCGAGGCGCGCGAGAAACGTGTAAAGGTCTCGCTGTTTGCGTGCCAACACATCCATCTCGCCGCACGGTGGTGGGTCGTTGTGGTGTGATCCTGACCCAGCGGCTAAGAAAGCCCAGGGCTGGTCGCCGAATGAAATAGCGACCAACCCAGGCACGCCTCGCCTGACCCTCACCGCAGATGCTACGCACGTCCGGATTGCTGTTCAATGTTCACAGAAGGTTCGTCGGGGAAAAAGTGTCCACGGACGCACCGGCTCCAACGGAGTTCCTGGAAAAGCCATGCATGATTTTTCGGACAAATAATTGCTGTTCTCGTGGAGAGCATCCAAGTCGTTGTAGTATAGTGGTGAGTATTCCCGCCTGTCACGCGGGTGACCCGGGTTCGATCCCCGGCAACGGCGTCTAATTTTTTTCGATTCGGTTCCATGGCTAGTGGGCCACTTGTTATTTGTTTTTCCTGTTCCGTTCCATGGTTGGTCGGTCACTGCGTTGGTGTGTGCAGCGTCGGCATCTCCTTTCGTGTCGATGCACAATGCCTTATCCGTCCTTCGTTCATCGGTTCATCCTTCTGGCTTAAGCTTTGCTCGGAAACCGTCTTCCAAGCGTGGCCAGCCGGTTAGGGGAAAGCGGCTCTTGTCCTCCGCGGAGGCGTGCCTCCGGATATCTGTACGACATGGCATTGTGTGGAGATTCGGAAGCGGAACTGGGCCATGTATATTGGCACTCGTATTTGGTACTGGTATATGGACCGAGATGATTTTTTATTACAAATGTTGGGTTGCGTGGAAGCCTTGCACAGATCATTTAATGCGGAGAAGTGTGTGAAAGGCTGCAGATTGTTGTTCCTGCAAAGGAAACCCGCACTGTAGTATGTTTTTTTAATTATTATTTCTCTAGTGCGCTCTCCTTGAAGTTCATTTCTTTTTCAAGACATTTTTGCGACGGTCTTTTTCAAAACATTGCATCCTCTGACCAGTGTTACCATCCCTTAAGATGTTACCGTGTTATCAATCACGATAGCACCTTATGAAGTGCCTCTAAAATTTCAACAAAAATATAGATGAATAGAGCATGCAAAGATTAGCATGCAAAATTTGAGTTACAACTAAAGCTTGTACAATAAATAAATAAAAAAGAGAAATCAGGTTGTGAATAGTACAAGTTGTAACGGTTTCTCGAACCCGCAACCCATTACTATTCATAAGCTGATTTCTCTTTTTTGGTATATCCTTGTACAAGCTTTTTCATACAACATAAAAATTGCGTGCGCAGCTGAATTATAGTCCCCCTTAAAAAAAGTTGAATTATAGATCTAACATGCACAATAGCACTTGCAACTATTCATGTGCTAATTATTTTTTATTGCATCCCGTTTAAGTTTTTATTGCACCTCAAGTTTTGCATGAATGTAAATGATGTCATGATATACCATTTTATTTTATTTTGGACTTTACATACACTACTTTTAAGGTATATTTTTCAGTTTCATGCACAATTAACGACATATGTTCAGTGGTAACTTAGGCTAGAGAGAATATCAGGTGCTCCCGTTTGGTCGCATGCTCGCGTGCTCCCGCTGGAAGGATGCACATAAAGTTGCATGAAAAAATCCGAAAAATAAAGGATGCATAGCGAATGTCGCCGTACCATGCAAAATTTAAAATTCAACAAGTAAAGAAAATTATATAAGGTGGAACGAAAATGAAGAAAAAATCAGTGTTTTAAACAATAGCGGCTTGTGGGTTTGAAATGAATAGGAGCAACCCACAAATATCTCTTTTGTTGTTGCAGCTCAAATTTTGCGAAATATATATTGATGAAAACACTATCATTCATATTTTTTGTTATTATACCTATTCATTCTGCACCTTAATTGCTAGTCGAACCTTGAACTGTCACCTCCTCGCTGTATATAGATGTCCCTTTTTCTTATTTAATTTGTTGAAATGTGCAACAAGTTAATATGGGAAGATGACTTGAAAATGTGCATCATGCGGGTAGTCTTGTGTTTGTAGTTTAGCAACTACCGAATAAATACTATTTCCCTCCGTTAGGAAATACTTGTCACCCGGAAAATCACTATAGCAACTTTGACTTTACGTTTTTTTCTGCAAAATATTTAGATGTATTTCAAAGTATATAATGCTAATGTAGTGTGCCTCGAAACCTACCAAACAATATAAACGCTGAAAGTAACTAGAAATGTTTTAGAGAAAAAATATTTAGTTAAAGTTGCTAAAGTGATTTTTCGGGTGACAAGTATTTCCAAACAGAGGAAAATAGGTGTGAACAGTACAATGAATATTTTTATGGAGTACAGTTCAAATGGCATTAACAATCAGCTAAGTAGGAGGCCACATAGCTTAACGCATTTTCAAATCAGAAAAGCTTGATCATGCATTAGTCAGCTTCTGTATCGGTCAGATGAAAAGTCCCGTCGTGCATTTGTACCAAGCAGGTTCCAAAATATCTGCACTCCGGTTCCCTCATCCGACCCCAGGGTAGCAAACTTTTTTTTTTCTTTTTTTGGTGAGCGCCGCCACAGTGCAACTAACGTGCCTAGTGCCACCTATGCCCGCTGTGGGCAGCAAAAAGATCAAGTATTCTGCACCGTATAGAAGAAAATCCCATCGCCCCACCAGGTCCAGCGCAGATCCCGAAAAGCTATAGCCTTGCTCAGCACCGTCCAGATTAGCGGCGGCATAGCCGCGCGGAGGCACGGCAAATTACCGGCCGGGTAGGTGACCAACGCATTCGAGGTTCAACCCCGATCAATTATTGTGGTCCGATCATTGGTAGGAAGACCCCGGGTTGGCCGTGGCTGCTCCTCGTCGCCAATGCTTCCTCGGCTCCGGTCACCACCTCCGTGTCGCTGAGAAAGGTAAAGTTTTCGATCCTTGCCCAACTTCGACTGATGGCCAAGAATCTGTGAACCAAGCCCTTCGCCGCGTACTGACGTGCAAGTCAGCCTCAGTGATGCTGCTTGACAAAGAATGCCAACGTGCACGTACTGCTCGTGTACAAGAGCTCCACCAGAGTCAAAATCTACATTTGGAAAAGTGCCAGTTTGTATTTCCTTTCCGGTGCCCAATGAGGACGTTTTCATTTAACACAGGGTGATAACAAGCATACACAGACAGAACCCACGATTCCTTGGCTGCCACTGGGATAGCTATCAGAACATAACACCGTAAAAATCATCAAATCAGTATATATCACTGGATGCTGAAGCAAGTCTTCAAGACACAAATTGAACAAGTCGAGGAAAAAAAAATATCAAGCTACATCATGATGAACAATGTGCCACCTGGTATCGTAACATATAGTTGTGCAGAACAAAGCACAAACAGTGCAACAGAGAAATACAACATTAACTCAATTACATCAATGCAACAGCAGAGTTTAAAAATAGTTTAGGACATCTCCCTGAATCTTGCAATGGCCTTCTTCTGGATGATGGTCTTGTAGCTATCTCCAGCTTGGGCCTCCAACGATGGGTCAGCTTTCCGCTGTTGACTCCCAAGTCCAGCTCTGACGTCAACCGATTTTGCCTGGACTGGTTCCTTGATACCACTACCATCCTTCCCAAGACCCTGGATATTTGCAAGGTAATTGCAAGAAACAAAAACAAATACCAATGCACAATAACGTCAGCAGGAGTACAATTGTTTTGCAATCTCCATAATTTAGGAAATATCGGGAAACTGATTCCCCTGCATTCACAGTGCATTGCAATCTTCTCACGTTCACGCCCAATAAATATCTTCTCCCTCAAACTAAAAGTGTTGACATCAGATTCGTACACAGAAAGTTTAGCCTTCCATGTAGAGTCTAGAACTCTAGATGCACAGGAAGCATGTAGCACTCAGATGAGTCTAGGCAGATAAGAAACGTTCACTAGACTTATTCGATAATAAACCATAAAAGTCTACAAGACAAACTAAATATTCGAGACACTGGCAGCTTACGAAGTTTGTACTAGTTTAGAGAGAACACCGGTCAAGAGTTACATGAAAAAGAATTTGATATCGCATAAAAAATGGTCATAAATAAATCTGATCCCACTATACTGATGCCAAACAAACAGGTGTCAGCAACCGCGACTGCAAACGTAAAGGTACACAATGCTACTAGGGAAACTAAAATTTCAGTCAATCCAAAAGGATCAACAAACTGAGAAATATGTTGCAGAACTTACCAGTCCCTCCTGCCAACCCATGTTGCGTAGAATACGGTTGCCCACATTTGTCTCATCAATTGCTCTCTCGGCAGTGATAATCTCATAGTTTTCAGTGTTGCCAATTTCACCACTAGAACGTTCACCCACCCCAGGAGGGAATGGCATCGAGCCTATCTCACTTGAACCCTTTCGGGATGGATAGTCACCAGCTTTGACAATAAGTAATTTCCACAAAGTTAATACGAATCTTGAATAAGCAAAATAAAATATCAGCGCCCAAGGAGTTTCATAATAACGTAATAACGGTAGGGTAATACTAATAAGAAATCCCAACGATACGAAGTCAGGCATAATTAAACACTAAAACAAAATTGAACGTACTACCAACAGTGACAAAAACAAAGTTTGTGGGTGGGCAGCAAGTTCATATTAGTAAAATCTTATGCTCAAGAAATGAAGATGGGAAAATGAAAAGCTACTGTACACTAAAAAATGTATGTGTGTTCTTACTTGAATCCAGTCCAACACTATCGTTGCCAAGTGCTGATCCATACAGGTTCCGTCTTTCTGCAGCCCGATCTCTGTACTGGGGTTGTACTGGTGCTTCAGAAAACCGGCGTTTACCACTCCCAGAAACTCCAGTTGAAGTATTAGAGACTAAGGCCGATACATCTGTTTTGAAAGGCGTCGAAGCTGTAGATATCTCAGCATTTGTCATTAACGCACTTGTGCTTGTTATAGTGCTGCGGGACTCAGTGGTCCCAGCATCAGATAACGAATTAAATGAAGTATCCGACTTGATTACTCCTCTAGAAGACCCTCTTATGACACCCATAATTGTAGTTCCTAAACTGTTACTGACAGGTATAGGTTTTACTTCAGAATCTACCATTTGGGTGGCTGCAGTTCCTTGGCCAAGAGAATTATAGTTTGCAGTTAAGTTCAAATCTTTGGCATTTCCGAAGTCGGATTTTGGCTTGCTTTTTGATGAGAAACCAGGTCCAGTGTGTGCGATGTTAAATTTATCATCGGAGTTTGATTGTTCTTTGTCATCATGGGCAACTCGTGAACCCTGCCCTTCTTGATTCCTTTGCTTCCACATAGCTAGGACATTGTTCATTTTCTTCTTGTTAGCTAAGAGACTAGTTTTTGAGGCCAACTTGATCTCTTTTGCCTTCTCCTTTTCTCTCTTCTCGGCAGCCAATGCCGCATTTGCAGCAGCTTGAACAGCATCAGGCAAGGAAGTTTTCTCACTTTGTTTAATTGTGGCTGCAGGCGCCGAAATCACAACCTTTTTACCGCTGTTACTTTCTGAGGTCTTTGTTGTTTCATTGGCCACATTCCCAACTGCCTTAGTATTGCTCTGATCAGTACAAGGAACATACTGTTGAGTTTGTTGATCAAACGAATACCAAAGTCCAGAATTACTATCATAATAAAGGCCTGCAACGAACAGATGATTACATAATGAGACGTAAACAAATATCATTTGCCGACAGCAAGTATTTGTTACATAACTCTTTGGTATCAAAGTTATTATTACCAAATTTAAATTATAGTTTAGCAAAATTGCATCAGTAGACTGCAGATTTACCAGTGTTTCCGTCGTAATAAAATCCAGAGGCAGAATCATAGTAATAGCCAGATTTTTCATCCCAAACAAATCCTGACTGTGCTGCAGAGCCATCCTTTTGAGGTTCCAAATTGCTATTCTGTTTCTCATCAGTAGTGTACTCTTTTGGAGCCCACCCTATGGCATCATACTGGTCCAAAAGACGAAAGAAGTTAACAAATGAGCAACATTTCTACAATTTAAAATATATACTATAGGGTAACATGAAATGGTCGTGAATTAGGACCATCACTACCCCCCACCCGCGTGTGTGCTCGTGTGACTGGATTGTAACCTTACCCCAGCACTAGAGATGATGTTCTGTATAAGCTTTCTATAAAACTTGTCTTTGGTCCGACACCTTCTAAATGTGAGTCTGAGTTAATTTTCGTAACTTTATATGATTAGAAATTAATAAATTATAGGATTATAAAGTGTCTTAAGTAACAAATCTAGTCATATTTCATTAGTGCAATCCTTGTGTTTCAATTCAAACAGTCAATTCTTGAAAATAAGAAAAGAATGGATCAGACGATAAATGAAATACAGAAACCACAACGGTAGTAGTATCATCATGGCAGAAGCTACAACGGACCTGCTGGGCAAATGACGCAGCCTCGATGGCAGCTGCTGCAAGGCTGTTCGACTGTGAAGCACTTGATACAGGTCCATGTGTGCTTTTGGCGTATGCAACACGCAAAACCTGGCCATTTTTCTCAAGTGTAATCCCATTTGTAGCTTCGAGAGCTTTCGTAGCTTCTTCCACCTGTTACAGTTGGATATCAGAAAACTGTCAGGAGCTAACATCAGGAAAAGATAAAGTCGACTTTACTATCCGCCATCACTTACCGAATGAAAATGAACGAAGGCGAAACCTCTAGACACATGAGTAAACTTGTCCCGAACAAGGCGGATATCCTGAACATAAGTGACATGAAATTATCTCTCCAAAATAAGAAGATGAATCCTCACCAAGAGTTTGGTTCATTTCTCACCTTTATAGGCGCATGCTTAGAAAATTCATAACGGAGCATTTCTTCATCAGCATTTTCATCCAGGCCACGAACAACTAAAACATGAGTTGGACCTGCATATGACAGCATCTAAATAAGGCAGCACAATACATACGCCACATGATTGTCATAATAAAAGCACAAAACTTGCCTAGTTCGGACGCCCTTCTTCCGAACAGTGGACCTGAACCAGGTGCATCAGCTAGTACAGCATCCTCAGTACGAGGCTCATTACACTATGAGAAATCAAACGATTAGCCAGATATCATTTCAAGAGCACAACAAATAAAATTTTCATTCAGCATCCATTATTACCTCAGGAAAAAATAACCAAATTACACTTGTGGCATTATAATGCGCATCTACAAAACTATAACTATATGGCACTAGTTCATAGGTATATAAAAAGTTGGGGGAAATCTCACACACCTATCCCTAGAACATACAAGTTGCTGTTATTACTAGTTCAAATTCCCGTTAAGCCCGTGTAGGGCTATTCCAAAAAGGTGGTACTTGGAACGGTGGAACCAAATCGCTAGGTATTAGCACAGATAAAAAGGAAAAAAAAAACCTCCACCTCTACCAAACAGGGTCATTGAGTACATAGTGGGATGGAGAAAAGACGGAGGAATCAAAGCTAAAAAAAAAAGGAAATGATAACAGAGAGCAGGCCTGTAAGTACCTGAAAACATGAGGTTCTGCGGGCAAAGTTCATACATCCACATATGGGACATATCCAATCACAGGGTGTAGCTGTCCTGGACCCATAGGTAGGCCTTGTAAAGTTTTCTTGTCCTGGAGCAGACCCACTCATCCCACTAGTTGGTTTACTACTGCAGTAAAGGTAGTTGTAGAATTAGTTGCCAGGTAAGCATCAGATAAAAATATAAATACACTGCCGCAAAATGTTACAAGGAAGAATAAAAGGAATACGAGTAACTGACTGCTAAAGGAAAAGTTCTATTAGAAGAAATAGAAGGTATACGAGTAACTTATTCAAGCAAAAAGTCATCATTTATTCGATTTCATCACCATTCCTCCCTGAAGTATCACTCTTGAATGCTTAATTCACTAATACAATATAGGGAATAGACAAGATGAGAGGACAAGTAATTGAAGCAATTCCATTGTATCAATATTTGATCAAACGACAGACAAAGCACACTACGATGAGAGGACCAGATTAGAGTATACTTATTGTGTCAGAGATTTGCTTAAGACAACAGCAAACAAATTAAAAGAGGACGGAGAACATCAGCATAGAAAGCACACATACCTGTACTCAAAGTACACATTCCTGCCATCAATTTCGAGGCCATTCTCTCCAGTACCTTCCATCATTCTACGAGCAGCTTCCTGTAAAAAGCATGCAGTTTTGTTAACAAAACATGACAAACTGATCCGGTAATGTAACAACAGTTTAACGAAAAGTACCACAGTAGGGAAGTCAATAAAAGCAAATCCTCGGGACATGCCGGAATTCCGTTCCTTGATCACACGCACACTGCGTAGAGGGCCCCACTGAGCCTATAAGAGATCAGACCCAAATGATTAAAACGAACCATAGAATACACTTTCAACCAGTGTAACAGTTTATGGAGAGGAGCTTGTACAAGAATCTGGTATAGATCGTCATCATTAGTCTTCAGAGACAGTCCCTTGACAACGACAGTGGCAGATGGGATCTGCAAGAATGAATGAAGAATTAAAAAAAGCATTCTAGTAAGAATGCATGTGAGTTAAAGATAAAGGATAGCCATACCACTGAATCACCACGCTTCCTTTCATCCCAGTCATATTCCCTTCTTCTGTCAAAGCGGTTATCCTCATAAAACTCATCTCTTTGGTTCCGGCTGCGACTTTTCGCACGAGGAGATCTTGATCTAGACCGCGACCTTGACCGGTCATCACGACCACATGATCGAGAACGGCTATGTCGCATGTATGAATTGTCGTCCCTTTCGCGACTTATCCCTCTTCTGTCATGTTCAGTTTCACATGAGTCGCGCCTTCTCCAGCTGTTGTCTCTCCTGCTTCTCTCATAATCTGAATCGTAGCTGTAACGTCCATATTCATGATCTCTCTCATAGCTGTCCTCTCTGCTTTGGTGAGAGCTGCTGCGGTAGCGGTCCTCAAACTCACCATGAAACTCCGGACGGTCTCTACTTCCAATCCTTTTGTGCCTATCAACACCAAAATCACGGTGACTACCAGATTCATGGTAATTGTCAGCAGCATGATAATTTTCACGGGATCTATCAGCTCCTCTATAGGAATCAAACTCATGATGCTTTCCGTCATGGCGATAATCGGTCTCATGCCTTCTGTGATCTCTGGCAGTGGCATAGCCCTCATCATGATTTCTTCGAGGCTGAGACCACATAGAGCCAACAGGGGGTGGTGGTGGATACATATCTCTATCGTGTACATTCTGACAGAATGCACCTCTTCCGTATGAATCCCTAGGAAAGCCTTCATCCACAGATCTCCTACCATTATAGGATCCACCAGGCCTGAAATTCAGTTAATATGGACAATATGATATGTGGCAAAGTACCATAAAGTGAAAATGTGTATCGTAGATCACAAAAGGGGGGGGGGGGGGGGGGGGGGGTGAAGGCATTACTTTTACCCCAGGAACAAGCATATCTAGGTTTCTAAAGATGTTAAATAAACTAGACACATTTCACAGGGAATAATAGACATCAATAGAACAGCTATTGTGGCGCCAGGATGGCTTATTGACTTACCTAAAATTTGGCTCATTGATGACACCATAACCATCCGGTGCCTGTAGATTCAACAGAATAAGTTGAGTCAGCAACAAATTCTACAGAACAGGCAGGTAAATCCGTTCCATTTTAAGCAATCGCCTCCTCTGGAAATCCTTTACAACTAACACTGGTTACACGAAGGTCAACCACATGGCCAATAAATCTGCTATTTTCATCATCCTTGGTATTAGTAAAGGAAAAGGCTGCAATTACACTGTTGTTGTCCCATCCATGCTGTGGAGCATAACGCCCATGATCCATTTCCAAGATTCAGCACTAGCGTTTATCCAGCCAGGTTTTCCTGATCTTTCAGACTTGGATGCAGATTTTGTTTCAGTGTATCCTGTCAACAAACGCATGATATCAAAGAGTTAAGCAAAAAATAAGAAGGAAACCATGTCCGCCAGTATTATAATTTCAGACTCAGGCTGCTTGGTTAATTCAACACGCCTTCATTGAGCAGCATAAAACCATAGTCAGCAGCAGCAATAGCTCGTTTACTAATCCTTATTACGCGAAATCAGGGGGACTGCTATACAATATTTTAGGATCTCAAGGAATTTGAATTTTGAAATAATTTGCATGGAGCAGAACTTATGTCGGTAGTTCCCATGAAGATCTTAAATATTGAAAGGGGCCATTAATCAAAAAATGTTTACTCCAGAACCTGAAGTCAGCAGTATGCCAGTATCACTACAAGATGGACATGCTTAGTGTCAAAGTAAGTTATCAGGCAGGAGTTAATTTACACGAATATGTTACACATAACATACAAATTTTCAGGTTATGAAACTTATGGTTGTGTTGTGTCCCACAGAACAGTAGGTCGCAAGCATGTGCAGAAAGAAAAGGATATCTTCATGGGTCAGCAGCTTTAGTTTCCCGTTTTAATATAACAATCATATTTCATTTCAATGTATACAGTAGATTCCTATCAGACGAAGGATAAGAACTGAGGGGTCTCTAACGATATATTACCTCCGTTCTTGAATTCTAGTCGTTTTGGACAGCACAAATGAACTAAAACACAATACTAACTAGCTGTCTGAACGTCAGTACTTAAAAACGGAGGGAGTATATATATATCAGCAACATTGATTTTGTACGTCCGTCAGTAAGAAAATAGTGGATCTTCAATCATGTAATCCATCCATTTAAACACCATATATTAAAGAAGAAAGGTAATAGTATATACATTGCAATTTGAACTCTGAATTAGATGAGCAACAACAGGAATGTGAAGGTTCACATCAGGAACTTTATAACTCAAACTGATTCAAAGCAGCAAATAACTTGAATTCACGTTTTAAGAAAACAAAGTGACGGCAGAATAAAACAGGGGACACAGAAATTAGCATTGTCGCTATTGTCCCATACTATGATACTATAACCAGAAAAAACCACCAAGCACATCACGACAACTCGATACAGCATAAATAGCTATACCGAAGTGTCCGCGCAACACCAGCATGAAACCCTACTTGGGGAAGACGGTGAAAGCGCATGTCAAATAATTGAAGCGCCAGCACCGTACCAATGGTTGACCTACGCACGCAACAAAGGGCAATAAAATGCACCCACTACTGGGTTCGCGAGTCCTATGGCGCCAGCTGAGATCAATTGATCGATCGACCTCGCGGCAACGAAGATGAAGACATAATCGAACCACTATAATGCGCATGTCAGCTGCCAGAGTGGTACTCTACTCCAGCAAGCAACCGAGAGATAAATCCATAGATTTGATTGCCGGAAGCTGCTACGAGATCTCCCATCTGCCCAACAGGTCGAGAAATATCCATCGGAGCAAGTTAGGGTTCCTTACCGACAGGAGAAATCGATCCCAGGTCGCGACAGATCTCCACTCCAAGCAAAACCGAGAGAACAAAAGGGGAAGAGGAGGAAGGCGTCGGCTGCTGGGGCGGAGGGCCCGTGGCGTGGCGTGGCGGCGGTGGTGGTGTGGCTGGCGAGGCGGCGGGGGGGTGCTGGAGACGACGACGACGGGATTGGTCTTTTTTCAGTATTTTTTTTCTTTATTTTTTCCTCTCTATCTTTTTTTTTTTTTGAGAGGATCCTCTCTATCTACGGGTTGGTCTCGGTCTGTGACCCGGGTGGTGTGACATTTGGGCCCGAGGCCGACAAAAGACATTAGGCCCGTATGGCCCAAATGCTTGGCCCACTTTAAGTCCATGCAAACCCACTAGTAGCCCGCTCGTTTTCTTGTTCCTCGTCATCAAACTGTTACTATCTTAACCCTGGTTTAGGAGGGCGTTAGGTGTCTCTCAAAAAAGGAGGGCGTTAGCCGTTAGGCTCTAGGCGGGCGCTGACCCTCCGCCTAGCGCCTAAACGTGCCTAGGCGCGCCTAGGCGTTTTCCTAGGCGTTATCTACTGTAGCGATTATGCATAATTCTGATGAAAAGAGGAAAAATTAAAGGGAAAAGGAAGAACAAGCCGGCCACTCACCACTAGGCGCAGTTCAATAACGCGCCACCAGGCCCATTAGCCCACTCACGCACCCTTCTGACCTCACGCACGCACGCACTCCTCAATCCCTCACGCACGCACGACGCCGCTTCCCTCGATTCTTTTCTTTCTTCTCTCTCCTGCTCACATCCGACGGCGCGACGACAGGAGTTCGGCTACGGCGACGGCGAGGATAGGTCAGCTCCTCTCCAAATCGCGCTCCGGTGCCTTTCTCCTGCGCCGTCGAGGTCCCGCCGCGCCGAGGCGATAGTCTAGCGCTTTGGCGCGCCTAGGCGAGCGCCTCGCAGCGCCTTTCATTTCCCGGATCTTAATTCTTAACCAAAAAAAAATCAAACTGTTACTATCCAACCCTATCAGGAAAAATCAACTCAAAAAACAAAAAGAAAATCAAGTGTCAATTCCACGGAAATATACAGAGCGACGTGTGTTTTCGCACTAAGTTTTCTTTTTTGTTCGCACTAAGTTTTCAGTAGATGAATGACACTCTATTCCTCTGCAGTTTCGCTAGACTGAATAATTCTCACAGGCTTTCAGTCGTCAACAACGTAACCATTGCGTAGGAACTGCAAAAGGAACACTCTCCACGATAATACTGTACAGCTACAGGGATAGCAAAAAAAAAAGAAAAGAAAAGTCACTGCGATCCTTTTTTCCTTAATTTGCTTCGTGGGCCTGCCCTAAGTACCGTATTACTCTACAAATCTTTGGAACCCAGGATCTTTCTGAACAACGAATTGCTTTCACTCGATCGCGGAAGATCCAGATCGCGAGGCAACGTACTGACGCGAGCTTATTTGAGCGACTTCTGACCAGTGCCGGTTGTTCGTTGTATACATCTCAGCTCTCAGGGACACCTGGACGCTGCTAAACCCATAGATTATTCTTCGGCGATGCTTTTTCCCGAGCTGAATTTTCGTTGAACAAGAGGAGTTATGTTACAACTTACAATATCAAACGACATGCATACGCTGGTCCCACAGAAAGACCGTGACTGCAGGAGGAGGACGTGTGCGCGTAGCTCCACGCGCCAAATGCACGGCGCACGCAACAAGATTTCAGGCAGACAGACAGCAACTGCGCCTGGAGGTTAGCTCTGCACCAGACACCGGTCAAAGTACCTGGCGATATTTTTCTACGCGAATCCAATACTGATCGACTGATCGATCAAGGCACTTATCCCACATCACTATCAGCGATATTCGGGAAGAATAGTATACAAGCGTGTTGAAGGTATAGTAGACTGCTACGTGACGTGCCGCTACACTTTGATCTTTTAGTCCACCATCTCGATCATCCTGTTTCAAAAAGCTAGTAGTAGTAGACTGGTCCATAATGGACATGTACAAAATTACAAAAGGTAGTGCGTTGCTTTCCGCCAATTTTTCGTACATGTCGTGGTACGGAAATGAAGCTCCAAGGTCTCTCGTTTTTCTTGTTTCTTTTCCAGGAAATTGTAGAGCCGCGCGAAGTTAATCCTTTTTCAGTAGGAAGCATGCATGCATACATGCTTGGAAAAGTTGCGAACGACGACTGATGTGTACTCTAAGAGTTGAACCTTTGAAAAAAAAAAGGTCCAAAACATCGTCGACAATTAACACGAAATTAAAGCATAAACTCCTGCGTGTTCCACATTTTTTGTTTCTCCTTAATTTCTCTGTGCATTTTTTTCTATTTAGGACAGGAAATGCACAGAGTCGTCCCTCGTCCCTCTTTGAAATGCAGTAAGAAACGCCATGCATGAAACAAAGAGGACAAAAGGAGGATTCAAAGCAAAGCCATGATGACTAGCTAGCTAAGGAGTTTGAGATAAGCTTGTTTAAGCATGTGTATGCATGGGCCGAGCACAGGCATGCATGGCGCCTGATCGAGAAGACCGAGAAAGTGCGGCTCGATCCGCTCGTGGATTATACTTTACTTCGACGATCCTGTCACTACTGGCACGTCCGCAGGGGAGCGTGCCTATAGATTTTTATATACAGTATATAATGTGGCGAGCAGTAGCAATACAGGTCGTCATACTGATACAGTGCTCCAATTTTGTACTGCTACTGACTGTCGCAAGGATACTTCCTCCGTCCATAAATATAAGCATTCGTTGACGTTCAGCCAATTCGTTTGACCACTCGTCTTATTTAAAAAAGTTATGAAAATACAAAAATAAATAAGACATACTTAAAGTATATTTAGTGATAAAACACATCATAATGAAATTAATAATAATTGTATAATTTTTTTGAATAAGACGAGTGGTCAAATGAGTTAGCTTAAAGTCTCCAAATCCTTATATTTATAGACGGAGGAAGTACATACAGAAGTCGATCACCGCGGCGCGACAAAGGGGCAGCAAAAAGGAAAGCGACGGCACACGTACGGCGCCCGTGATTCCAGACTGTACGGTATGGGTCCCTCGTGGACTCGGGCACAGTCTTCTGTGCTTTCTCTGCATGATTTGCTAGGACTGTCTCGGCAGGGAATCATGAGGGCCATCGCCTCCATTTGCCGGCACGTAGAAGTACTTCTACTGCGAGTACGTACGTTGTCCTCCGTAGGGAGCAGATAAATTTGAGCAGGCCGCGGCACTAGTACTCGTAGTATTCTCAGAAGAAATGGTGAACATATATCATCGGTGGGCAGCCTGGCTAACGGTTCGATTGATGAACGAACGACATGCGCTTCATGCGTAGAAAATTTACCACAGCACGCGCGGCTGGTCGTCGCCTAGCTATTCGTCAAGCTAGTGTCAGTGAACGAGAGTGGTGTGCGGTGTGCCCAAGAAAAGAAAGGACGTGGAGTGCACGGCCCGGCTGGACCTGGACGGACGTGCCGTGCGTGCATGAGCATGTTACGCTAACGGTGCGTCGGAGAACCGGCGGGGGCCGGGGGCAAGTAGGAGTAGCTCGATAGATGTAGCTTCGCGCAGCTGGCAGCCGATCGACGAGTGCTCCAGCTAGACGTCCACGCGTGCACGTACGAGCACAGTGCGTGCTGCCAGTAGCATTCCGACGCTGCGGCGGTGGCCGGAAGCACGGTACGGTACGTACGTACGGCTACTGTGGTGCCTGCGGCAAAGGGTCCCACGCGTGGCAAGCCACGTGCATGGCTCGGTCCGGACAGCTAGGCAAGCAGTGAAGCAGCGACGTACCTGTCCCGCGGTCGGGGCCGGCCGCTGTTCGACCGGTGCGCTGGCTCGTCAACTCCGTGTCAATGATGCATGGCGCGCGCCTGTTAGGCTATCCGCACTCGTATTCCTCTATATCTTTCCTCTAAAAGGAATATTCTGTCTTAGTCATTGAGATTCTCTCCTCTAAACCGATTTCTCCTGCACTCATCGTTCCTCTATATCCTTCCTCTATCCCAACTAACTTATATTTTATTCACCTATCCCAACTACCATCTCCTCTCTCTCTTCACTTTTTTTTTCCTTTTCTTTTTTTCTCCCCGTTCCCGCACCAGCAGCACCTTATCCGCACAGTCCGACTCTCTCCATCCACTCCTCGTCGCCGCCCGCCCCTCCCCAAATCCACGGCCGCACGACGTCGCCGGCGCCCGCAGACCCCCTTCTCGACTGCAACGGCGTGCGCGCGCTGCTGGAGTGCCTCGCCGTGGCGTTCCAGGGCTCACGGGCGACAAGGCCGTGCCGCCGCGCCTCTTCTTGCGCGGCCGCGACCTCGGCGGCGCCGCGCAGCTGCCGGCGCTCCACGAGGCCGGCGAGCACGAGGACGAGATGGCGCGCGTGCTCGAGGACTGCGCGAGCACGAGCACGTGTGCCTCGGGTGCGGCGGGATCCTCCGTGCCGGCCTCGCTCGCCGGCTCCGCCGCCTGCTCCCTCCACCTCGCCACCAGCTTCCGCATCGCCGACTGGGAGGCGCACAAGGCCGTCCGCCTCTCCTCGGCCTCCAGCTCCCCGTCCTCCGCGCGCGCCGGTCCCCCAATCGAAGCGCGCGCCCGGATGCGGCGGACCGGGCTTGCGCGGCGGCGGCACGCGGATGCGGCGGCGGTTGGGGGCGCGGCGGCGGACTGGGCGCGTCGCCGTCGAGGAGGTCGCAGCGCGTGGGTGGACGTAAGGCGGCGAAAGCACGAGCACAGGCTTCACGGTGCCGAGCGGCGGCGAAACCTCCTGTTCCGGCGAGCTCGACTAGAGAAGGACAAGAAGAACAGGTCAGGGAGGTGTGAGAGGAAGTTTTGCAGCCACGGGAGCGAGGAATCGAAGCATCGCTGACCGGAGATGACGAATTTCGCGGCGAGGCGAAGTGTGGTTGGTTGCCGGGCTCGACGAAGAAAATGCGTCGATCTCCTTGCTGGTGGAGAAATGAGGAATGAGGGCACCTGGGGGTGCTTGAAGGCCTCCTTGCGCGTCGGTAGGTAGGCTGGCTTGACAGGAGATGAGCTACCGTGGCGGCGCGGCGGCTGAGAGCTTGACCGGCGGCCATGGTGACTGTGCTGGCAGGGTTAGAGAAAAAGAGAGAGAAAGGAGGCGCGACGACTTGACTCCGGGCGGGCCCCACGTGCCCGATAGCGGGACTCCGCTGCTACGCTAGGAATAGCGGAGGCCGCGCGTTCCGCTTCGATAGCGGAAGCGGTAGAGTAGACCGCTGCGGGACATTTTACGCTATTTGGTTCCTTCAGGAAGCTGTCCAGGAGCCCAGTGCGGGCAGCCTTAGAACACTATAGCTAGTCCCTCTCCTTAACCAGCTCCAGGTCACACGAAGCCATCTTGCAAACCGCAGCTCACGCGGCCGTGTATAGCACACAGTACGGCACCAAAAGATAAAAAATCACGCAGGTTGGTCGGTGGTCCTTAATTACGCATCTGCGCAAGGGTGCACGGACGTACGTAACGTACTTAGCCAGTTGTTATAGCACATACTCTATCCAGGGTGCAGGGCAGGAGAGGCTTGCCGGCCGTCCGACTCCTGAATGCACGGGCCATGCAGCATGCATATGCTAAACTAATTAAAGAAGTCTAAAAATATCTGCTTGGCCACCTAGGTAGCTTTTTTTGCGCACGTAGATCGAAGTACGTTGAGATCGTTTCGCTGCACGCTGCGACTTTAGATGGAAATATATGTGGGGAGTAGCCAGCCTTGATGGACGGGTCGAGCTGTTGGGGCACACGTACAACGATACTTCACCTTCCGTCCATGCTGGACCATGCTAGCAGCAGCGGAGTATAGATACGAATGCATTGTATATTAGCTATATATCTGCTTATAACCTGCGTGATCGCCGTTTGCGTGTTTCACGGTACAAATTAACACGAATTAGTCGACATCGAACTGCAACTGACAGTGTTATAGATAGCCTTCCGAGCCTGAGCAGACACATCGATTCAATGTACTGTGTGCCTGGCCCGAAAAGGATCCAACGACCACAACGCAAGACCATGCAACCCTTCAATTAAACCTGTCACCCACCGAAGCGACCACACTATACGTACCACCTACGGTGCGGTAGACACACATGTACATATCCACCGTAGAAAATGGAGCTCAACGCGTGAAACAAAATTCAAAAACGAAGCTGGTTATTCCACATCCACGCACGCACGTAGTTCAGGATTTTTCAGAACGAACAAAAAAGAAGAAAGAAAAAAGGAGCAGGAGAGACCAGGGAGAAAAGAAAACGGGGTGTGGCGCGCGACGCGCCATGCAACTATTCTGCGTCAGGGCCCACGATCGAGTCACTCTCTTTCCATCGCGCTCGGGCGATCGCCTGTCACGGTCCCACCACGCAGTTCTGGTTCCGTACGACCGGACTACGGACGCGGCCCGGTCACGGCGTCAGCGTACTCGTTGCGTTGGCTCGGCGTCACTACTGCACCGGCCGAACCTAACATGCTAGGCTATGGCTAGGTGCAGGGACCACCGGACCAGAGAGAGAGAGAGAGAGAGAGCGAGCGGCAACAGCGACGACCGCCCGTGGTGGGTGGCGCGTTAAAAGGGCCGGGCGGGTCGGGTCGGAGCGACATGTCGGGCCCGGCCCACCGGCTTTCTGTCCCCCCACATCTGTTCCCCGCTCTCTCTCTCTGTACCCGCCGGTACACTGCCGGTACACTGCCTTGTACGTCGTCCTTCTCTCCCCCCTCCGTTGCCTTTCTATAAAGCGCGGCGCACCGCAACACCCCGCCCCAGTCCACTCGCTCACCAGTACAACCGCGAACCAAACGCCTCGGCCCTCGCGCTCCTCACTCCTCTCGAGCTTCCTTCCTCATCCTCATCACCAACCCGCCCTTCTGTCCTCGCCGGCCGGACCATGAAGCGTCTGCTCAGGAGGCTATCCCGCAGCGTCGCGGCGGCCGACTCCTCTTCCTCATCCTCCTCTTCCTGCTCGTGCACCACCGCGGCGGCGGGCCGGCAGCTCCGGCAGAAAAAGAAGAAGGCGGCGGCCGACGGGGTGCCGGCGGGGCACGTGCCGGTGTGCGTGGGCGAGGAGGGCGGGCCCGTCGAGCGCTTCGCCGTGCGCGCCGAGCTGCTCGGCGAGCCGGACTTCGCCGCGCTCCTCCGCCGCGCCGCGCAGGAGTACGGATACGCGCATCCCGGCGCGCTCCGCATCCCATGCCCCGTCGCCGACTTCCGCCGCCTCCTGCTCCGCCTCTCCGACGCCGGCTGCTAGTGCTATGTCTCCATCCCTGACTGCTACGACTTGCAGAGTGGAGGGCATGATTCGGAGGATTCGATTACTAGAACTCTTCGTTTTTACCACTAGCTAGCTAGTAGTAATTGCTGCCTGATGGATTGGAAGAACTATGGGTGTCCTTTTTTTACCCCCTTCTAGTTCTAGGACTTGCAGTGTGTGTGTTGTGCTAGGGATTCTGGGGCATTCAGTGTTAACCATACATGTAATCCTTGATTGAGGCTAGCTTCATGTCATTTTATTATGGAGGTAGTAGTATTTTTCAGCACTACATTGTTGTCCTCCTTCACATTTCTTTCGCAATTTCTCTCTGAGATCAGTCCGGTCTGTGTCGAACGCAGGAATTTCGATTCAGATTGAATTTACGACGAAACAGACTGAAAATTGTGTCGATTTGCGCCTTGACACGTCATTTTCTTCTGCATATCAGTCTCGCTTAAATTGCACTGAACTTCTGTGCGTAAGTTAACGTTGATTCTAACCGTGATGCCAAGACGATGTTGGCGGTCCGGGCAAAGATAGCAAACCTGCTGATCTGAGCTGGAGTTTCTATGAAAGATGGGCACTGTGCGCTTGCATCTTCAGTCCACAACTACACACAGGCTTCCGTAGCATCAGTACAAAACACAGTTTTATTGCAACAAGACAACCTTTTTTTCAGCCAGTGGTACGTCCAGTTCGACAAGATATTTTCCTCAGGTTTGAGGAACGCGTCGAGCTTGAAAATTCTAGAGGAAGAGATTCTAGAATCTAAAAAAACTTTGAACTGCCCTCTGCAAGTGTCTAAATAATCTATACCCGTTGTGTGACAAAATTTGATCTGTGTATTGAACAAAGCACTCATCGAAAATATACAGTATGTATTTTCCCTGCTTAATATAGTCACTGTCTTCAGCTTAACACACACCAAAAAAATTGTTTCTGTTGCTTGAATAGAGATCCCAAGCTTTCACAGGAATACCGTTTTGGCAAGATACTGAGCCCAAGACAGAAACAGCGCGAAAAGGAAGCGACCTGCGGAGCTGCAGTCCTTTCTTGGTACGGCATTTAACTTATCGTCAGTTCGTCAGGCTGGCATGAGAGCGACGGTTTTGTTCGCCACTACTCAAAACAAACCGGGAGTTGAGACAGTCAATACTAATCGCCGTCCTATTCCCCCATCAAGCCACAAAACATCAGTGTCAAATCCCTTGAAGCAAAGGCGATATAGCTGACCACCGCAAATAAGCATGCATAATAAGCTTGCAGTATCTGTTTCCATCTACCCTTTCAAACAAAAATAAGCGAGAGCAAGGAATATTCTGTGCACATTCCTTGTCAAATTGCTGGCATCACAAATGTGAAAAATTCACGAAAGAGAATGGAGTAAAACTGTCACTTTCTCCTAAAAATGAAAGCATATCTTGTTCCAAGATAAGAAAGGCTAAGCTTGGATATCACAAGCCACTTCAGGTAAGCTCACAAAAAGAGGCTTCCGTGACGTTTCCGAAGCCTACCACTTGTAG
The DNA here is from genome assembly GCA_012490785.1 of Eragrostis nindensis. Lineage (NCBI taxonomy): Eukaryota > Viridiplantae > Streptophyta > Magnoliopsida > Poales > Poaceae > Eragrostis > Eragrostis nindensis. Next base: position 381,590 of record JAAXCT010000130.1, read on the forward strand.
TGCACCGCCACATTTAAAAAAAATATAGAAAACGTGTGCATTCAAGCCTAATGAAAAAGAAAAGAAAGTACTCCTATAATGCTGGCTAAATCATGGACTGTTCTTGCACAAGCAGACCCATGTGCAGAGCCATTGACCAGCACAGTTGACAACTAACAACTGGAGCTTAACTGTGACTTAAGCTCACAGAGGGATTCAGAAGATTCAGCATGACTCCAAAGCCTACTTGCTCCCAAAGCAACCGATCGATCTCGACCAAATCATTGCGCCAGAACCGATGTCAAACCGCTCCTGAATCTCCTGCCCCAACAAACTAATCATGCCGTACACCATCATACGCAAAAGCAGGTGAGCTGCTGCTCATAGTTTTTTTTTCTCTCTCTCTCTCTCTAGTTTGAACAGAGAGCAGAAGAGGTGGGTTATGTAGAGTATACAAGCACCGGCGCCATAAAATACAAGTGGATGGAAAAATAGGTGCCATCAATGCCCGTACCATATAACTGCTCTCTGATGGATGTGTACACCGAAGTCGAAGACTAGCAGCAGCACACAACCCATTTCGTCGTTGATCATCCACATGGCGAGTAGAGCAGCAGGAAGTTTCTCCACAGCTACTTCCAAGCAACTATAACCTGCACTTGCACAAGTTCGGAAACGGCGGTGAGGTGCGGGCGGGAGAAGAAGTGCAGGAAATGGAAAATTTACCTGCATTGGTGTTTCAGACTTTTGAGAGGTGAGCTGCAACTACTTCTGCCACCACATAGCCAGGCGCCCAGGATTTGGTTGGGTTCAGTCAGGCCGGTCATGTGCAAGCAGGACTGAGCGGTTGTGGCACATTGAAGGGCGCCCCATCCAGCCATGCACGGGCCGCGCCACCAGGTCAAGGCGGGCGCCATGGACAGGCAGACACATGATGGGGGTTCGGAACAGCTTCCTGCCCCCGCCATTTCCAGAAGCAGGGGAAGTGCACCACATGGCGCGGTGCATGCGCGGGCGGCGCAGGGGACGCCGCGTTACAGCCGTACAGGTAGGACGGCGCCATCTCGTTGTGGGAGCAGCAGCCGCGGCAGATCGGTGTTGCCGGTCGAGCTGGAGGTGGCGGGAATTTGAGGCAAGGGCGCGGCAGGGGTCAGGGGAGGATTGTATGGCGCGAGAGAGGAAATGCTGTTGCGTGCGATCTGAAACTGGTGCAACCGCGGACCATGGCGCTCATGGTCGTACTACGGGTAGTTTCGTTTGGTAAACTTTACGTGTTGACATGAGCGTCATGCTTGTCTGCTCCGTGATATCAGCCTTACCAGGAGAAAGTTCGTCTCCTTCCTGCTTAATTTGGGAATTCTCGTCAGAATGCTGAACAAACTCATTATGCAGGGGCATACTCAGGCGACGGGATAAGATTATCCCTGAAGTGCATCGCCAACTGAGCATCGCTAGTTAGATTCCTCTGTAACATTGTTTCATAAAGGTAACTGGGCTCTTATTGGCCACCAAAAAGAAAAACTGCAACTGGAAAGTTGTGAGATCTGGGGGGCGTAAGAGACAAAGAAGAGTGAAAGCTTCTTTTAACTGCCGCAAAATTTGCAACCAATACTAGTACAAAACCCATCAATACTTAATTACCACCATGATTTGTACAAAAGTAATTCCCAGCATTCCAACCAGCAACCTCACAATCATGCAGATTTTCCCAGCTTCGACGTTCCAACTTCTCATCAGTGTTATTCAGAATTAGCTACAGCAGAAGCATGTACCCCTTACACAAAGGTTGGTGCCGCTACCTCAATCTAAAGCAAGGCGGTGTTGATGGACATGTTCCGATTCGGGTTTAACCTATTTTCTACCATGTACAAAATCCAGCATTTATTCACTGCGCACTGAGCTGTACTTCTCTGCGAGTGTAGCAGTGGATGATATCTTGTTCATCAGATTCTTGAATCGTATGCTGTAGTCACTGCCACTGCAGAACACGAGACAAAGTATGTCATGATCAGCTTCTGTCGAGAGTAGGAACATTATTGGGAAAATAAAGTAATCAAAGCTACCGATATGGATTGGTCTATTACTATTCACGAGGAATGGAGGGATGACAGGGTAAAATCCTTTTTTACCTAATGCGGCTTAGAGATGCAATGGCTCGAAGAGCACTACGAATCATATCTTCATTCCGATCAACTTCCTGCTTCACTGCATCGCCTTTGGGTTTGTGAGTTATAGTTTTCTCTATAGGTTCAACCAAGGAGTCCAAAACTGAAACAGCATAACAAAAATATCAGGAGCAAAGTTAACAAGTGAAAATCACTGAAATGATCTTAATATAACATATAACACACCTGCAAGAACGGCAGATGGACACTTGTCTGCCAGCTTTGAGAGAATAAGATGACAAGGCATTTTTACATCATAATGATCTGCAGAAAGCAGAAAACAGTTCACAAATTGAGATAACCAACAATCCTAAAGGCTCATGCAGAGATGCTCGTTCAATATAGAAACATTAGATAACAGGAGAATGGGCAAATACATTCACTAAGAATGTTTCTGGCACTTCGGTTTCTTTCCAGACAATAAAAATTAGTTAAAAAAACAAGATCTTAGGCTCAAATATGCGATTTCCCTCGACTCAGGTGGGGTGCTCTCAAACTGAAATAAGGGACTAGTCTATTGCATTATTATACAAAAGCTTTGATTTTGTTATTTAAATACCGAAATATCAGGGTGGTTACGCTACACCAGGTATCCGTATATCTGGTAATGGTTCAGTAGTTTCTGTTATCATGCTTATAACAATAATAAGAAATTCCAACACATCTATAAGTGACAGAACCGTACTTACCACCCAAGCCAGATAAGAGGAAAGGTACAATGAAGGACGATGGATTAACTTGATCAAGACAGCTATCCAGCAGCGTGTCCACACATTCAAAGGCAGCTTTCCTGAGTTCAAGTCCATCATCTACAACATGCTTAAAAGGCCCAAGATCAACTGTCCTGATTAATTCTTGCTGCATAGAATGGAGATCATTAGTTTCCAAGAATAAGAGCATGTAACATATGGGAGCAGCAATGTATATTAAACAGCAACCCCCTCAGTCAAGAACTGGTTCAACACTGGTTCGAACACAGTAAGGAGCTGACTAGAAACATTACCTTCACAACAGTTTGGTCATACAAAAGAGGTAATAATTCGGGAAGAAGAGCTTTAATCAAATTTGGTTTGTTGTGGGCAGCTGTGCTTAAAGCCAGGACAGCTGCACGTCTCACATGCTGTGAAAGCAAACATAAGTGTTGTGAGTTCCAAATCTTGCCATCATATTCAGAAGCGTTAAATAAAAGCACAATAATAAGTGAAATTACCCTGTCACTGTCTTTGATTAACATCAGGAAGGTAGATATCTCAGAGTACATGATTTCATCTATTTTTTCTGGTCGTTCAACAATTGAATACTTTATAGCAATCGCAACTGTAGCTCTTGTGTTTGCTGCTGGGCTAGATGTACGTTCCTACAAAAAGAGAACCATTAGTGTATTGAAGCAAAATGACTGCAACATGGCAAAAAGATTTGCATATCCAAGTCACACCTTCAGAGCAGGGATTAATTTTACTGGTTCTATCAGAGCAATTTTTCCTAAGCACTCGGCAACAACATTCCGTACTCCCTCCTCTTCACTTTCACAGTGGTTGAAGAGCAATGCCAAAATCTTCTCGATGTATGAATCCTTGAGCTCACTCTGGCCAGTATGATCGACAGATTGTCGCACAATGACCTGACAGATTTCGAATATGAACATGCATTAGGCAATTGTTAGATGGGGATCCATTTTACAAACCAAGTTCCAACAAAATATTAACCTCTTTAAGTGAATGAAGCAACAGATACTGCTTCTTCTGTTGATTATCAATCTGATCCAAAATAAATGGCAAATACTTGGATAGGTTGCCAACAGCAATGTTCCCAAGTGCATATGATGCTGCAGACTTGATCTCCTCAAAAGGTGATTGAAATGACTCAATGACAATGTTCTCGATTTGAACATGATTGCTGAGGTCCTTCCTCCTTCCAATTTCTCCCAAACATAACAAGGCCATGTGTTGTTTAGCCTGAGACGAAGATTATACAATATTAGGAACAATATACAGTGAACAAATAACACGCAAAAAGATATCCATGCAATCAACTAATGCAAAGCTATATAACTTCGCCATACGCCTATCGCAGCTAATCAAGAAATTAAAAAATGCCCATAATTCCATTATTTTTGTATCGGTAATAACAATGTTCTATTTCCAATTGATAGAAGGCCAATGGACTAATATCAGCCAAAACTTAGCATAACAGTAATATTCGAAACCAAGACAACAAACAAATAAAGGGAGTTACGCAAAAAATGGAGATATGGCTATGGGTATGACTTGAAGATATCCTTGATCAGGAACAAGCAAGACTTACAGAGTTAGTAGCACTATCATCTTTTAAAATGCCTTTAAGCATTTCAATAGTAGATGCGCACTTCTGATCACCAGCTGCTAAGCACAGAACAGCAACACACTTCGCAATGGAAGACAGGGCCTGCTTGGCAAGACCACCTGACTGGGATGGTTTAGCAGCACAAATAAGAGAATCCAACAAAGCGTCAAAGCTAGTATTTGCAGATTGGACCAGTGAAGCAAAAAACTTCTGAAGTGCCTGTAAGAGATTCATATGTTAGTTGCAGCTAAAAAGGAAATCAAGTGCTCAAGTCTTGGTAAAACAAAAGTACCTGAAGGGCTTGGCCTTGCAGCAGAGCACTCCTAATCAAAACAAGGGCCTGAGGCAAAACCTTGTTTCTCACAGCTAAACCAACATTCTGGATGGATTTTCTGTCAACCATTATTGTGCAACAGAGTTCCAATGCAAGAGCAGTCATATGCAAATCCATGTCACTGCACAATTTGTAAGTCAGTGTCAATAGTCGTGGCAGGTACATGCAGAAGCAACGAAGAATGCAAGAAAAAAAACCTTATGAGGCTAGAAAGTTCAGCGATTATCGTCTCGTATGAAGAAGAGCCTATTTGACCACCATATGTAACAACCAGAGAATTAAGTGTTCCCAATGTTGCCTGCCTAAGAGCTCTGTTGGCCTGTTAAACAAGGGGAAAGAGCAAAGTAGACGTTTTGTAACACTATGCTGCACAAGCTTATCTTTTCCAGAGATATATATAACTTACAAACAAATAATGAACAGTGTATAAAATATCTAACCTTTCGAAGAAAAGCAGTGAGCTCAGAAACAACATGGTCAAGGACACATGAGAGATCAATACGAAGAGGTGAGTTCGCAATCACTGAAAATGCCTGTACAAAGATAAAAAATTAAGTACCAATATGAAGTATGACCGAGCCACTATGAAACCATCTACTGTTATATGCCACTCTGAGAAGGAATCTTGCATCACTGACCAAATTAACGAGACCCCCTCAACCATACGCCTCCCTAAAGCAACCTTCAATCAGTAGGAGTTGGCAGAGGGAATTGGAACAGCTGGATTTCCAGTACCAGTCCTTCATTTGGCATTGAAAATTAAGCAACGGAACTTGAGAGTTTTTTCAACTGTTTGGTTGGTGGGTCCAAACACGAGTTACACATAAATTAGCGGTGGGAGAGATAATCATTCCCCACGAAGAACTCCGACTCAATTAGCTGTATACAACCCTTTTCCCTATGAAGTTACTGGTGGGAGTTTGCTGCCGGTCAAACACCCATAACTTACCAGAACTAATAGCCACCGCAAATAAACAAGAGGATTTAGAACCCCCACCTCTAAACTCTCACTTCCTAATCACTAATACTACCCTCAAGCAAACACAGCATAATGTAGAATACAAAGGCCATAAAAGCAAGCATTACACATAAGGATTGAACTATGAAGAGGTCAACAACTATGTTTAAAAAGAGTACTGGTCCTTTACCTTGACCGCTGTAAGTCTGGTTATTTCATTACCCATCCTATCGACAAGTATTGGAAGGCATGCGGGCAATTCTCTTTGTAGACTATCACCAAAAGTGGAGACCACAAGACTCATACAAGATATGGCACATTCTTTAACTTCCTGGGAGAATATAAATCTGCATAAGTTAAGTGCACCCGGAAACACACAGAGTATGGGGAAGTTAATTTTGCTAAACCTGATCTTGATCTTGATTAGCCAAGCGTCCCAATATAGCATTATAGATTGGACCAATATATGGCCTGAAATCCACGGAGCTGGCCTGCATCACAAAATAACCAAAAAGGGAAACAGTCAAGAAACAAAATAACTGGGCAGTTCATGCTGCAAAACACATGGAGTAGAGGGCTGACATCTAGGTTTGGACGAAGGACACGGACTAGCTCTCCGCACACCCGTAAGGCCTCAGCAGTGACCTTATAATATCTATCTCCAATAGCCAATAATATTGGGCCAGAAAGTGCCTGGAAAATTTATTTTTGTGGTAATCAACAGATGCAACTGTTGTAACTCAGAAGTACTATTGATTAATCAGTTGAAGCTCCTGTACCTTGATGTACGGATGAAACACAGATGGGGAATGTGAAGCCATAACAAGCCTTGTAAAAACAAGGGCTTCAATCTTCAGGTTGGAGGTAGACGATTTATCCTGTCAATTTGACAACAACAGAGAGGTTAAAAACAAAACAAAAAAAAGCACCTACACAAAAATTCTTCAGAGAGAAACCACTAACATTCAAAGCCTTCTCAATCCCAGGAACAAGTGAGCCAAAATGATCAGCAAGGCAGTCTGGCAGTACAACAACAAGCTCCTTCAATACTGAAAATGCCCCCACCTGAAAATGATGGAAATAAAATCAGAATGATGTGCCTATAAATATGGGCTGCAGGATAATTGAAGAACTAACCTTTGTCTTGATTGATTTTTCACGTAACTGCTTGTTTATGGACTTGACAACTTTTGGTACCTCCTGTTTCAGCAACCATCGAGGACTGCGAAGAAAAATAGATAGACAGCAAGGTGTCAAGGCTAAGAACATACAATATTAAAGCCTTTATGATTAGCATAAGGACAAAGAAATGATGCACACTCATATAACTAGTAGTAGAATAATACAAACTACTAACTTCCAAGTTCTAATTAGGAATCAACAAACAACAGCATCAGTACGACGTAACTTTAATGAAAAGCTGACAAGAAACGACATGGAAAATATGCTATGGGAAAAAAGTCTTACCTAGATTCATCGATGTCACTTTGTCCTTTTGTCACATTACCAGTCTGACGTAACAACTCAATGAAGGTGTTGAAGATATCCATCTAGAATCAGATAACAAGCTTCATAAGATTTCGAAAACAAGATAACTAGGTTTTTATATAGAACAGTTAAATGTAATGAAATTACCTTTACATTCTCCTCCCTTTCCCTAAACCGTTCAATTAACTTTGGACAAGCCTGCATACAAATATAAACCAAAAATTAATATGGGCATCTACTTGAATAGCACTATTTGGTAGTCAAATCATTTATTAGCACCAGTCAATAAGCACTATCTCAAAAACATGTAAACATGGCACAAATAGGAAAGATGCTGTCATTAACAAGTAGAACAGTCACATGTGACATGCTGATTTAATCTCTAATAGGAACATACCTCCAGATACATCTTCGACAACATTTCAGGACGAGATACTATAATTGCAGATAGGCACTTTGCTGAAGCCCTGCGGACTTTCCAGCTCGCATCCTCATCATCTGTATACTCATTCGCACTCTCACTGAAAAAAAAAGAGGGTTAGACTTTTAGGTTATGTAAGAATTAGTGAACTAATCGATTGGGTTACTGTAAGCATAATGGGAACATACTCATCATCATCCTCGTCTTGGCCTTCCTCGTCCGTATCCTCCTCCATGCAATCAGTGAAATTAGGATCATAGCTTACATACTTCAAAGCAAGATTCAGTATGCCTTCACAATAAGGGGATATATCCCTCGGGCACCTGAGCATAAAACTCTCGAGAGCCTGCAGGGTGGAGATAATTTAGGGCACATTTAAACAGCACTCATATTAAACAAATGCTGAAAGGAAAAGAAAATTCTTGCCTGCAAGCTGTATTCACGGAGCTCTTCATCATTTTCTGATGCATTTGTACAATAGCTTATGAGCAACGGAACAGTTTCAGCAAGGTGTGGACCAAAACGGTATCCAACAGAACGACTGCAAGTCGAACACATGCTATCAGAAGCATTTCAACACGATGAAGCTATCCACATTTGGACTAGCTATTTTTTAAAAAAAAACTGTTGCCTAACTGTCCCACTTTGCCTTAACAATATACAGGTTCAAGGTCGTATTTACCTTAGAGAACCAATCATCTGGATATTTGTCCGCGTTATTTCAGATTTGGAACTTTTATTTTTCAGCAATAGGACAACTTGTGAAGTTGCCTTTGCTAACAAATCGTCTGATAAACTTGGAGCAAGAGATGCTACAAAATAGAGTACAATTATTAGCAAGTGAGGTATTTTAATCAATAAAGATCATTATCAAGTGACAGTAAGACAAGTAGCACAATGAGATCAGCTATGCGATTACCAATGCAAGAAATAGACTTTTTCCTGACACTTGCTTGATTGGAGCCCAACTGGGACAGAAGTGCAGTGAGCATGTACTCATGATCTTTTGACAAGTTGCCAAATCTATGAAGTAAATCACCCAGTATATCAAGACATTCACATTTAATTTCAGCATTCTTCCCCTGCCAATAACATCAACAAACAATGTGACAGTTGAAAGCATATTATATAGAAATTAAGGAAAATTCATACACTCTTTCCTTCAGGCAGATGGTAATGTCATGCAATTAAAAATTCAAATGCGAAAGCAAAATAAACTCAGCAAGCCAAAGCATACAGTATCTGGTAGCATTCACATAAAGCACAAACAGAACATAGCTGCCATCTTACTGTTGTCGATGAGTAAAATCTCAAGCTGTGAGCACATTCTGTTGCCAATTTTCAATTACGACTCCACTGTTATTGAATTGCTTTACACGTCTCGAAAGAGAATCACTAAATGATGTTTCTAGTAACTGACAATCAACCTAAAAAACTATACAGGTTCATGAAGTGGTTCAGAACAATACCCATTATCACAAATCAACTTAAAGTAAAGATATGAAAGGAACATCATTAGGTTATAGTGTTATTACTACCGTCTACCGACACTGGTTAAGATTGCTGAAGGAATATATTTATAGTAAGTTAATAGCTTCAACATAGTAGTTCAACATCTATGCATATGTAGCTGTCATTTTTGCGATATAAGGCAGAGAGAACAAATACATCACCTACAAGAACATATACGCAGCTACTCTGATTTCTACAAGATACACTAATGTTGAACATATCACATTTAGAAAGCCCTTCCTCTATCAGAACAATCAAATCTTAACTAGCACACACACACTGAACGCTGATTAACAGAGCTAGACTGAGGCATGAAAAGAGCTCTACTTTTAAAAATACAAGTCTTACAGTGTTAACACCATTGATGAGCTGTGGGGCAAGAGAAATCAAAATCTTTTCAGCAAGTGCTGTTGTAGTAACTTCAGCAATGATCGTCTTCAGGGCTATACTAGCAGTATCACGATGCTGATCCTTTCCATTGAGCAATTTATCACAAAGTTTGTTGGTCATCTCCACTACCCTTTCCTCACCAACCTTCTTGACAAGTGGAGCCAAGCTAATAAAAGAGAACATGCAACCAGAGTTCAGACAGGATTTGATGCAAAGAAAACAGCACAAATTATAAGAACAAGAATTGCCGAAAGACATAATAGAACATGCCTAAAATAACTTAGCATGGCCAAAAAGAATCATGCAAAAGCATGTTCTTTCATGGAAAGATAATAGGTCCAATCAGATATATAAGGACACTGACACAATTTCAACGAGTAACAACATCAAAGTGTTCCAAAAAAATTTGAAGGAGAAATTAAACTGCCCGAAAAAAGGGGAGAAATTAAACGATAAAAATATCTTTAATATGTACATAATTCCCAGTTCCCCAACACCAGACCACAGAGGAATGTGAATATACCGTTTTATACAAGATATGTTGAATAAATATTTTGAACGGCAAAAAGAATAAAAATGAAAGGCAATAGTGGAGTAAAAAAATTAAAGTATTTTAAGAAAATAAGTAAAGAAAGAATACCATTTCACAGCTAAACCAGAAACATCTCCTGAAGCATCCTCCAATTGCTGAAGAACAGTACTAGTCAGCTTGGGCTCAAGGTCTTGATCAGCTTTAAAGGCCTCTTTGTTCAATTCACTGAGCAGATCTGATGTTGCCATATATCTGTAGTCTTTATCTTTTCCTGTCATCTGAAGAACATTTAAAGAAGTACATTAGAAGTCAAGGGATATTCAGCTTAACACGACTTCATGCAAATTGATGTAACACCTACCTTCTCCAAGATGTTGGTTATGTTCAAGTTTGCCATGGTGGCAAACCTGTAGAAGTCCTCTTCAGAAAGTGTTATTCACCAATGTCCTGCTGGAAAGAAAATTAAATAATGAAACAAATCTCACTGCAGACAGCTTGAGAAACATAAGCGAAGTCGCATGTTAACTTCTTGGTATCCCTATAGCACTCAATCACCGCAGACAGCTTGAGAAACATAAGCGAAGTCGCATGTTAACTTCTTGGTATCCCTATAGCACTCAATCACCATTGGGTGAGAATAAACTATGGCGAAAATCCAAAGTCCTGCTTGGCACATTAACCATACAAAGCCATACTTCGTTACATTGATACTCAATTTAGCCAAGACCTAATGGTAATTGCACAAACAATATAATGCAATACAATGACTGCTTACAGACTTCAATTATCAAAATTAATAACAACAGCTATAGTTCTGGTAATTCTGGCATCTAAGAACATATGTTTGCTTCACAAAGAGTAATCAGCATCTTCCTGGTGGACAATTAAGTAATCAGACAAGTCTAGCCCACAGTGACCCAAAAAAAAAACTGAATTATTGGGTATGCGCTTCCAGGCAGGCAGATATAGTATGGCACTCAACAGTACCCGGAGAAAGCAAACCTTGATGAAATTCTTTTGATGATTCTGATGAGAAGCACGATCATTTAACTCCAAAACAGTGGCCACAGATAAGACAGAACAATACTACATAGCAATGCAGTAATATTTTTTTTTTTCTAATAACTTCTTTCAGCCAGGGAGTACTGCTAGTTGTACCGATCATGCCATGCATTACAATGACCACCTAAATTCACTAATCAAATTTAAACAGAGGGCCGTAACTATCAGATAAACTAAGAACAACAGTTGAATACAACAACGCATGCAACAAAACAAAACAAAACAAAACAAAACAAATAAAGGCAATACTTGACAGACATGTAGGAAAACCATACAAATTAGGCTGTTAGCACAGACATAAGTTATCATCCAGCAAAGGACTGATAAAACCTACACAGTCACGTAGAACAGTACCGTCTGATCTTATACCCTGTATAAGTATATTACTAGATTGGATTCCTTTCTGAACACAACAAAGCTACACGAGACGAACAAGAGCTACCAGGATCAAAGGTGCCAACTAGTATTCTTCGGAGCGGAGCATCTAACGCCGATCTCACGCGCTGACGAAGAAGCACCTGATCGAACCACTAATGAATTAGAATGAACCGCATTAGTAGCGCACGGCCCCATGCATCACTCAAATCGACAACTAAGCGAACATAAAGAGACTTGGACTCGATCGAGAGGGAAGACGAGGCGAGCGCTTCGAATAAGGGCATCCATCGAAGTGAGTGAGCTAGGGTTACTCACCTGCGGACGAAGCAACCCGTCCACCTCCGAACGGATCTCCGTTCCGCTCCACTACGCTGGAGCGAGGGAGGAGCGGCGGCGGAGTGCGACGCGGCGGATGGCGGGAGGATCCGGCACCGGCGGTCGGCGGAGCGGGGGGCGAGGCCGGCGGCGGTGTGTGCTCGGCTGAACTCTACGCTTCGGCCTGGGGGTCTAGGTCTGGGCTTAAGAGGAAGCTGATGAGCTTTGGAAGGAGGAACGGTGGTGGAGGCTCATTGGACCAGAAGCTTAACGGCCGATATCTAATGGGCCTTGTGGGCTGGATAGAGCTTACCACTAATGGATTTACTGTGCTGGATTCAATGTCGGCCCGTAAAATTTCCTCTCTCTTTTGTAACTTTTGCTGCGTTGCCGTCGTCTCTTCTGCCTGAATCGGGGAAGCCGCTGCTCTTGGCTCGCCAGAGGCGTCAACGGGTCAGCGCCCGCCCTCGACGGGACCTTCGAGGGTGTACCTGGCCGGCGGGTTGGCTCCGCAGCTTCGTCCCTCGGTTCAGGCGCCGTCCCTCGTCGCTACCGCTCTCCGGCGACCTTCACCCAGGCCCTCAATTCGATCGAGGAAGTTCCGTTTCCGATCAATTCGTGAATAGCTGATTCTATCTGTGCTACAAAGTTTACCTAGGTATGACCTCATCTCGATTAGTTAATTCTTAAGTTTCTATCTCTGCTATATGACTTACGCCCGCAGGGTGTTTGATGGAATGCCTGGCTGCGAGCCTTATCTTTTTAATCATTCGTCTTTGACGAGTTGATGACAAATACGTTGCCTTCGTGTGGGTGTGCGTATATCCAGAATCAAGATACACTATCTATTATTTCATGCGACTCGCTATTGTTTGTGCTCTTATCTTGTGGTCAATCTAATCGTTGTACAACATTCTTCATTTCAGTACTACAGGCTGGTCCATCTTCTCTGTTGAATCTAATGGAGTCAGATCACCCCGTTCTGAAGAAATCAAGATTGATCAACTCTACGGATTGCGAAATGGAGGAAGCGCCATCCAATGCAGTGGGTGTGAAGCACCATTTGCACTGGACCCAGTGGCAGTTACTGGACTCCATCTTACCCACCGGCGGTTTCGCTCACTCCTACGGCCTTGAAGCAGCAATGCAATCTCGCATAGTGAACAACCAGGAAGACCTGAGGTCATTTGTCATCCAGATCATGGAGAACACTGGCAGCCTACTGCTCCCGTTTGTGTACTGTGCTTGCAAGTCCCCTGATTCCACGACATGGGTCAAGCTGGATCAGTTGCTGGAAGCTACATTGACGAACGAAGTTGGCAGGAAGGCATCAGTGTCACAAGGCTCCGCACTGCTGAGAGTGGCAGCATCAGTCTTCACTGAGATTCAAGCGCTGCAGGATCTGCGACAGTCGTTTCTTGGTTCCAAGATTGTGTCATTTCACCACGCGCCTATTTTTGGGTTGATATGTGGGCTGATTGGATTTGATAGCGAAACGGCGCAGCGCTTCTACTTGTTTGTAACAATGAGGGATGTGATCTCTGCTGCGACAAGGCTCAACTTGATAGGACCATTGGCGGCTTCGGTGCTGCAGCACCAGGTTGCACTGGATGCTGAAAGGATGGTGCAGAAATGGAGGGACCGTGATGTTGCTGAGGCATCGCAGACGGCCCCTCTGCTCGATGCATTGCAGGGCTGCCATGCTTACATGTTCTCCAGGCTGTTTTGTTCCTGACAATGAGGTGTGCTGACCATCTCTCTATTTCTCTGCCTTTGTACATTATCCTCAAGCATATCTGCCACATAGTTGAATCCAATGATAAATGCACCAGCCATGCATTTGATATTATTTGATGAACTCAATTTACTACAGCTCATAAAGTTTGTTACTCTGTATGAAACATCTTCAATGGTATATGATGAGCGATGGCTGCTAAATACAACTGAGTAACTAAAAGCTTCAGATGAGTGGCATCGTATGATAACAAGTACATAAATGAGCAACTCGGTAAAAAAAAAATATGGGATCTTGATAGAATAGAGACATGCCAAGTCCGTTTTGTGCTATTCAAGGTCACGGAAAGCAAGATGAGCATGTGAATGTCTTACATGGCCTTATTCTGTTCTTTGCTCCTGCTTCTTTCAGGATGCTGAAGGCAGCACTGCCTCGAAGGAAGTAAAGGTCAAAGGGTTCTGTTAACACACATTAAAAAATTAAGCGCGCGGATTACAAGTTTACAAGTAGCTCAAAGATGGATTCCTCATTGCACATGCTGATTCTTAATTTATTTTTTCAACATATTACAACAATGATACCAGCTATATGTATCATCAACATTCTGGTCTGTGCACTTCCTACCATGTATTATTACATTGATCACCGTGCCTGTATTTTCCATTCAACGATTGTAGCATCATTTGCATGTCATGTGTATCAAATCACAACAGTTTCATTTGCACCATAATACAAAGTAGCACTAAATCTATTGCTCTTGCTCAGCTTCTATCCTAGGATTGCTGAACTGCACCAACTTGCTTGGCTTCAAGGGACTTCTCATACTCCTCAATTGACTTGAATAGCTCGGAGAAGTTGCCCTTGCCAAAACCGCCGCAGCCGCCCTTCTGGTATTCTTGCCCATGCTCATTCTTCTCCATGCACCCGATCCTTTGGATTATCTCCAAGAACAGCGTTGGCCTGATAGAAATAGCAGGTCCATTTAGATATGGAATCGCATAGAGGAAACGACAGTAGCATCGATGCACTTGAGTTTCAAACGAAAACATAGTTACTGACTCAAATTAGCCTAAAATTTTAATTGATGATGCAAAATGAAGATAATTGCTTTCTTCCCAGTGGGAGGTAGCCTTGCTGACAAGTTCATGGAGGCTATAAAAGACATCTCTTTTGTACAAAAGCGAAAAAGCATTAATCTTGTCCTGGCATCAAAAAGTGCAAACATCTTTCTATGCTAATTTGTACTCCTACCGAATATGGAGCTAAAGATATGCTTGCAAGAAGCACCAAATGTTGGCTTTTCACTCGGCACATCACTTTATTCTTCTATGTCACAGACTTCGAAAAGAGTATATGCATGGAAGCACAAAAATGAGATTCTCTTGAATGATGACTGCAGATTTGTGAGTATTCCTTCTGAGCTCTGCATGCTGCAAGTTGAAAGCTGGAACGGATATTTGCATTTTACCTGTCTCCCACTGGCTTGGTGAAGATTTGGAGCAACACACCCTGGTCGTCCCTGTCCACCAGCACCCCCAATTCTTGGCACTCCTTAATCTGCGCCTCCGAGAGCACGTCTCCGGCGCGCCGCCTCACACCGTCATAGTAGGTTGGCGGCGGGGGCGCCAAGAACTCAAACCCGCCCATGGCGGAGCGTGCCCGCATCTCCCTCAGCGTCCTGAGCACGTCATCGCTGGACAGCGCCATGTGCTGCACGCCCGGGCCACCGTGGTGGTCCAGGTACGTCTGTATCTGGCTGCGGCGCTTGGTGCCGTGCACCGGCTCGTTGAGCGGGAGCAGCACGGTCTCGGCGTTGTTGGCGAGTACTACCGAGTTGAGCCCGCTCTCCGCCGTGCCCACGTCCTCCGCCGTGAACTCGGCGAACTCGTGGAACCCTGTGAATCCGGCGATGTAGGCGGCCACCGGCGCCAGCTCGGGGACGTTGCCGACGATGTGGTCGAACCTCCTCAGTCCATAGTCGAGCGCCACCGGGCTGCTCACGTCCTCGAAACCCGGCAGGAACGGCAAGTCCTTGTCGTCCGGGTAGCTCACGTAGCGGAGCACGACGTCGCCGTATAGCTCGACCTCGGCGAGGCGGAAGCCGAGGCCGAGCTCGACGGGCTCGAAGGCCGGGCGCGCGCCGGCGGCGACGCTGGCGCGGAAGGCGTCCTCGGCGTCGGCGACGCGGAGCGCGACGGCGCGCACCGCGAGGCCGTGGTCGGCGGCGAAGCGGCGCGCGGCGTCGGCGGAGAAGGAGGGCAGGGAGGCGGTGGCGGCGTCGACGCCGTGCGCGTAGGGGGCCGTGAAGAGGAACGCGAGCGAGCCCGACCGGAGCAGGAGGGAGGCGTGCGCGGAGTTCCCCGTGGAGAGGTCGGACCGCGCGGCGAGCGGCGCGCCGAGCCCGAAGGAGAAGCGGCCGGCGGCGGAGGTCGCGTCGGAGCACCAGAGCTCCACGTGGTGGAACGCGAGCGCGTGGAAGCGGTCCGTGCGCGGGTTGGCGCGGACGAAGCGGCGGTGGCCGACGAGGCGGAACGCCGCCTGGTCAGCCTGTACGGGCGCCGCAGCGCCGCCGTTGGCGGTGGTGGGCGTGGGGGGCATGGCGCTTGGCTCTCGAGGAGTGGGCGACTTGCAGTTGCGCTTGGGGTTAGTGGAAGTGGGTCACTGTGGGGGTGTGTTGGGGGGTAAATAAAGGGAGCAGATTGCGCCACGTTGGTAGAGGATTCTGTGGTTGCGGAAGGGATTCGTCTTCTGATGTCTGTTTGTGATGGTGATGAGTTGCTGACTGGCCTAGGGTACCAACAGGCGAGTACTGCAGTGGAAACGTGGCAGGAATAGCTGGAGAGGAAAATGCTGCAGTTATGTTTTTTTTAAAAAAAACTTCCCTGGTACTATCGTTTGTATTTTACCTGTATTTTCTCTACTGCAGTTTAATCTGTGAACTTGTTGTTTTCCATGATCAATCCTCTCCAATTTCTTCGGTTTGATGGATAGATACGCTAAGTGACAACTGAAGCACTTGGTTTTAGCTGAATGAGTGAGTATATGGCATCTTAAAGTGGTTGAATGTTATATAGATTTTGCAAGTGAAAAAATTAAGTCCCCGGCTCATATATACTAGGTCATTAGTGAGAATCTTCGTTCATCCAAGGCAAGTTTCCTACCTAAAAACTTTATTACGTGATTCATAGACACGGATGACAACCCTGTAGGCCGACCTCTAAATGGTCATTACATGGGTTAGGTTCTGCCGTAATAGCTGAACACAAAAGGGAGTACGTAATGTTCTCGTCCCAAGGTAAAATGTACGTCTTTGCATAAATCAGAGATACACCCGGAACCTGAATTATGCTTTCGTTGAATATTCATCTTTCTTTTAAGCTACAAAGTGACGATTATATAATAGAGATAGGACAAATGGCACCAGATATGTCTGTAGTATGACATTTACATCAATTTTGGATGCATCCTCCCGGGTGCCTGTATATTGCTAGCACAATTCTTATTTTGCTCGTCATATTGAAGCGGTTATGGCGTATGCAGAATTGTCTATTTTTTTACGCAAATTACAACCTCGTGTGCGGCTTATGACGCACAGCCTTATGGGCTGTGTAAATTTGGCTCATTTTGAGCCGCCCTTTTATAAAAAAATGACACACAAAGCTGAAAAAAGTATGCTGAATTCTGAAAAACGTAATGTTCACAGGGTAACATAAACTCGCCGAGTACAACGAGTAAACAAGTTTGACATGCCAAGCAACAGTAGAGTATCGGTGCCACATTACTCGAGTGAGATGTCTTTTAACGTTCCCGGATTGCTCTTCGCTCACTGGTCCTTCGTCACCAAAATGGATAAGCAAGGGATGTCTCGTCTCGAGGATATGCATCCGAGCTGGATGCGTTTGCCCAGTAGTTCCCTGTTTGAGCGTCTCTTGTTCATCCTAGAGCTAGCCTCCTCGGCGTCTCATCCAGCGATATGCATGAGCCATTTGTACACGTGAATTGGGCTCTCAAGTAGCACTAGATGCTAAGCGCTAACTCGATCACGCAATTCCGGAAGTGACAAAAACACGCCTAATCAGTCGTCACTGAAAACGACGAGGGCAGAAGAAACCAGACTCGTGGAGCTCGAGAAGCTTTTGACAAGCAAATATTTTTGTTAGGCTTGGAAACCAACTAAATAGAAATGAAATTTAAAATTTGATTTGTTGAGAGCCCACTCAAAAGAGTGAGGACCCTCCAAAAATAAGAGTATGCTGCTATGTGTGGCGAGCACACGGTATTCTTTAGTAAAAGGCGAAAGAATAGTTCGCTTTGTGCCCACCACGCAGCTGCTTGAGTTCAACTGAAGCAAGTGACTGATAAAAACACCCTACCCCGTGATCAGCTATTGAAAGGGAACGATGTGGGACTAATCTAACGAGTAATGAGAGCTTAGTCTCTCTCTGCTTGCCGCTGCCTCAAGCGGTCGACGCTACTATAATCTAGGCCCATTAAAATCATGGTGACGCTACAGGCCACCAGCCCATTGATTCCTGGGCGTAAAGAGAACTCACAGGCCCATAAGCCCAGGCGAAGGGTCTCCTGTTCCCCACCCACTTTCGTTTTGCCCTCCGCCTAAATTCAAATCCCGTCGCCTCCGCTGCCACCTCACCTCGTCCTCCACTCCTTTCCATTTCCGTTGCTACTCCCCTGATCCCTCCGCTCCCCACTCACGAAACCCTACCCACCCCCTAACCCTCGACGGCGGCGGCGTCAGGAGCTAGACGAGCGGTGTTGGGTCTCCTCATCAGCGCCGGCGTCGCCATGGGCTGCTTCCTCTCGTGCTTCCGAGCTGGCTCCGAACGGTCCGGCGACCTCCGGGTAATCGAGTTCCCCTGCAATTTTCTCGTTTTTCTTTGAACCCAGATGTAGGGGCTGGTAGTGATTTGCGCGCTTGCTTGGTTCAGGATCCGCTCGTGGTCGAGAGCCGCCTCGGGGACGCCTTCCTGGATGACGGGAAGAGTATGTGTTTTTCTCTCTCTCCCGTCCCCAATACATTTTTCTTATTTCGATCGGTTTGATGTGTGGCTCCCTGATGATGACCTGATCATGATTCTGGTTTTGGCTGCGTGGTCCTGCTATTTTTCAGGGCTTGAAGCGACTGGAAAGGGAGAGGGGGATGTAGGTGATGCAGTCGGCATCGACGAAGAGCTCCGGCAAGAGGTACCTATCAGGATTCTTCAGTGTTTGTTACTGTGTAAAATTGCGTTATACAGTACCTTACTTGAGTCTGGAGACAAATGAATGCCAAAAACTCTATCTGATTACATTCAAATTCAACTCTGTATGGAATAAACTTGTGTTGTCCCTTGGGAACATCTTGTAACCTTTTATTTATCTGATAGGACGAGAATGGAAGAGAACGTCTCTCTTGTAGTATGAATTGTGCCGTGATGGAAGTTTTTCTGATTGTTTCTTTTTGGAGCAGGGTTCTGCTAATGCTATGATTAATATGACACTTTTACCTATGTATTACTAGTATTTATAGTAGAACACAAATCGTTTGAGTCCTATAAAGTTCCTCTCTCATCTTTTCTTGTGGAGATGCATACGATAACTGGTTGAAAAGGCTAAGTTTCAATTTGACAAGTTTTATGCATGAGAATAGGCCGTGTTCAACTTATGGTGATCTTGGATTACTGACGCGAGTAATATGGAAAAGCCCACAGATGCTACTTTTTCCATGTGTTCCTATACTTATATGTAGGGTCAATTAAATCACAACTTCTACAGTTTGTTTTGAACTGTAGGGCACAACAAAAGTATATCAAGATATAAGGTGATCAGTGCATAATCCTGATAAGTTTGCTCAAATTGTATACTCTTCTTCACATATATAGATATATGGAATGTGTAGCTGAGGTTAGATCGGTTTATGTTATTTAGATGTAGGCTGGGTTCTAGTGTTTTGACTTGTGAGTTTGCGGCATAGAGTTCTCCAGGCAAAATGCCATGAAAAGGCCAATCAATGATCTTATTTTTCATATTGTGTTTCTCAGTTGATATGCATAGCCACTATAATTTTTCAGTTTTTATAATGGTCTCTTTATTCAAAAAGTCCATTAAATTATATTGAAATACATTGCATGGTGAGTGTCAATAACGGTAACATGACCTTTGTGGTAATGGCAGGCAAACTATCTCAAATCCTGTGGCACCATATCACAAACGCCACCAGAAATTTTGAAAGTTTCAAGCCCATTCAGTTCAGGCGATAATAATGAGGTAAGGCATGTGTATCTGGAATCTTGTCCCAATATTTTCAATCTGATATATAATATATTTTTTCTGTACACAGCACAATGACATGTCCAACAATGCATCGGTGGTGTCAGAGGAAATGCTACTTGAAGGAAATTCATCTGAATTGTAAGATCTGTCTTGATTCTTTTCATTTTGGAAATCATATGGATCAGTACTACAACTACTATGGATGAGTTACTTACCGCAAGAGGAATTAAGGCCTTCTTTTTTACATCCAATCCAGGTTCAACTCTGAAAAGCCTGATGTTTCGAGGCATCAAGAGAACCAAGCTGAAGACACTAATGAGGTAAGGAGTGTGTATCTGCAATCTCTTGTCCGAATATTCACACTTTAATGTATTTCTTTTTCATACAGCACAATGATACATCCATCAACGCACAGACCATTTCAGAGGCAATGCTATCTGAAGGAAACTCATCTGAACTGTAAGGAACAACCATGATTGAATCATTGAATCCATGTGATGTTTTTCAAAAAATAGGTAAACTGAAAATCAATTACTTTTGCATTCAACGCAGGTGCAAGTCTGAAGAACTTGATATTTCGAGGAAAGAAGAGAACAGCATTGAGAGCAGTGACACTCAGACTGATGAACATGATATTTTTGATGCGGAATCTGAAACTCTATCATCTTTACAGGACAAGCCTTCGTGCCAGAAAATCAGGAACCAGACTATTGATTCTAGTGATTCACCTTTTCCGACACCTTTGGTTCTCAGAGGTGACATTCAGACTCCTGGAACTGTGTACACTGCATTGACTTCAAAGGCTGGAAAACGTGCAAGAGGCAGGCAATTCATCTATCCTGTTCTGAGACCCATTGAGAACAAACTGCAGTGGATGGAGGTAAAACTTGACTCGCCTATGCTATCAGATAATCCATCAAAAAGAAGATACTTGAGCCCAGGTTCTGGTGAGAATACTCAGGAGATATCCCCAAGCTCAGTTGCTACGAAGAAAGAGCTACCAAAATCTGCTTCCTCCCCAGTTCATGACAACTTTGTGTCACAAAATGAAGTTATATCTCCCGAGGAATCCAAGGGTCAGAGAGGCAATCAGCAGCCGGAAGAAGGCGGAGAGCTGTCGAATCAAAATTCAGAATATGGAAAGCATGGTGTTTCAAGCCTGTCTTGCTGGCTGAAGACGTCATCTACTGATGACAAAAATCAAAGTGACACTGAGGGCAGCGTCGGGAAAGAACTATTCTTTGAGAAAGGTAGTATTGATGTGCCTATCTTCGCAACTTCTGGTCTGAACTGGGATAATGAGAATCCCACTCCTGTCCTGCCCAAGGCGTGGGATGGCAATGGTATACCAAATACAACAACAAAGTACCAAGAGGTACACACTTTCATATCATTCTCCCATTGCCCCTAATAATTATCTGTGCACCATCGCACACTTATCCTTGCTGTTTCTCAGGACCGAGTTGTCAGCTGGCATGCCACCCCGTTTGAGGAAAGGCTGCTGAAGGTTTTATCCAGTGAGAAACCAAGCCTTGAAAGGTCTCGTACCAAATGCTGTTGATCACATGTGTTGCTCAGTTTTTATATGCAATGTTTTGTATTAGAATCAAGTTTACGAGCTAAGCTATCTAGCTTCATCAATGCTCACACTGATATCATGCTTTGCAGGAAAATTAGTGGGAAGCTCATCCACCTTGAGGAAAACGCAGAATAGAGGTACAAGCTGAGTGCTCCACAGCACATGACGGACAATCTGAAGGGGCCTAAGTGCGGGCCAATAAACTCTGAGCTTCATAATTCCAGGCCGTGGTGTTGGTGTTGCCAATGGCATAGCTTCTGTAAATAGAGTGCCTGAAATACATTCTTTCAGACTTCATTCCGCAACGTTGTGTTACCCAGGAGTCAGTCCTTAGCTGCCAACTGGCTGTTGCTAGCGCCTCAATGCACAAGTTTTGTTCTGCTGGTATATGTGACCTTGAACATAGTTGTTGCTTGATGATTGGTGTCAATAAAAACATCGAATTGCTTGGACCATTTCCCTCCTTCGGTTCGCCCTCCCCTGCTGCTCTTGGCTCATGCGATCTGTTGCGTAGTTTAACATGGACGCATTTTCTCTTGGTTTCACGCGAAATGTGCACGTCACATATAGACAACCAGCTGTAAAAGGCAGGAGTATCAACTCCATGCTCGGTTGCCGCAGGTTCGTCAGGCTCGGACTATTGCTCTACACCTGACGCGGCCTCTACGGCTTCAGGATTCTCACCGCACACGGCATACCTGTCCTTCCTCGTCGGCATCTACCTCACCCGTTTCCGTCGGGTAGCATGGTTGCCCCAGGCCTGCAGCTCTGGTTCAGGTAATGTTAACTCACATGCTCACAGTATGCTGGTCGTATCTCAGGAAACCTCCCTCTCCTTTCCATCGTTTGGAGAATGGCACACATCCCTTCTGCGGCGGGCATGATGCATCTAACATTCTGGCTCCTAGTAGCTCAGAGCAGTGAATGGTTTCTCAATAATGCTGCGCGGCGGCGACAGGCCGGGCCTCCGGCGATCCGGGGTTGCTGGGAGCTTAAAGACGGGCATCAAAGCCCCGTACGTTTGCAACCTGCAAGCTGAGGCGCCCCCTGGCTAGGTGGTCCTTGAGCATCATCATCGGTTTGGTGAACAAGTTAAGCGAGAGGATTTACGGTTTTACACTGCCACAGAATCCATACAGTGGTACCGAACACAAACTGTGGATGGCAGCTCTAAACCGTGGGACGGCGAATACATGAGCAGCGGGCGGAGCAGACACTAACACCTTCAGATCTAAGCAACGGCGGTCAAGACAAAACAACCAAGCATGTGTTTTGGCTCGGTTTGGTCCATATGTCGATAGCGAGATGATCATCCCTACACTACACGCACTACGGCTCTACCCCAAAGCAGGGACATAATACCTATTTTCCCCAATCAACATCAAATTAAACTACTCCCTTCGTTCTGATCGTTGCCAACGTCAATAGAAAAGGAATGGGAGAATATGTGCTTATCTGCTGTCTCAAGCAACCATTTCCCCCATCACAACAAATATTGCAGATTGTGCTGGGGCTGGATAATCCCGCTTATATTTTCCCATCTGATCCCTCAAGCAACCTGCTAACCTATAGGATTAGGATCAGAACAACTGGTCATATGATATAGAGCAGCAGGAGCTTTGCCAGATATGCACACGCAGGGTCACGGGTTCGGCTGACCGCTTGCCACGCACGCGCCGGGCGTCTCCGGCCGGACATGGCGCGGTGAAGGATGAAAGGGCGGCCAGATTCCCCCCGATCCGTCCGCCGCGGGATCAATGTCGTTTCCGCCGCAACTTGCACGCCCTCATGTGCCTCCTCACTCACGGATCCTTCATGCATGTACACTGACATTACTTTGACCAAACGGTAAACTGTGCAGCATGCATATATGCTCTGGTGATGCTGGAGATGACATGGCATTCGCTGCGTAGTGCACCTTGCAACCTACTGTATATATAGCCAAATAAAGCCTCAGGTTGAAACGTTTTGCCATGATCTATAAAAATCATCAGGGGTTTGGTTCAAGCTGTAATTAAGCACATCCTGTAAAAATTAACGGTGTTGGGAGGTTAGCCGTATGCACATCCGCAAAAGTATGTCCCGTCGCATTCAGCTTGGTTCAGCCCTCCCTTCAGAGTAAAAGGGTGTTCAGCCCTCCCTTTTCGAAATTTTTGATTCCAACACTGTAGGTTTGACGCAACGGGACAGAGCGTGTTCCAAAGATGGACCTGCGAAACTTGCTTTTCCCGGTAAAAAGACAAGCATGACAAAGCAAGGCCATGCGTGAACACTAAACATAACAAAAGCAATGGTCACTCACCGGACCAGCTATTATTCTCCATCTGCTGCGTTAAAAAAAATGAAGCCTACCCGAGGTGCCCTTCTACGGTTGGCTTGGCTGTGCCTGAACCCTGAACTATCTCAACCAAGCAGATCGATCGACTAATTAAATCACGTCAACATGGTAAAACACAAGCAAATAGCATCATTCGTTCGAGTATCCGCAACGCTCCAAACGCGCTGCAACAGCCAACAGCCTATACGTCGATCGGTGTCTATGCGGCAGATAGGCAGGTGCATCGGTTTGCAACGCAAATTGCAGCTTTGTACGCTTGCCTTTTGTCTTATTAACCGGTGATTTTGATTAGCGTCTGATAAACTGCCCTCACATGTTTGTCTCATGCGTGCACTGGATCGTGAGAACATGCATGAGCTTGTTTTATATTGGTGCGTGCGTACATAGATGCATGCATTGATGCGTACTACTGCTGGTTGGGTGTGTCACTACCTTCCGTGATGTTCAAGTTGTGGTTTGAAACTGGAAGAGCTTTACTTTTCAAAGTTTGAGGCTGTTGCTCGTCGACAAAGACAAATGTGCTCGGTTTTAATTGTTCCTGTTAGCCCAGTCTGATGAAGTTCAAAATGTGTTAGCGCGAGACAAGTTGTGCTCTTGTGTTGTGTTGTGTTGTGTTGTGCTGTGCTGTTCAAGGAGGATGCATGTTGTGTTTGTACTATGAAGAAATTTGTTGCACAAGACCTTTCTAATTCTTCCTAGCTAAAAACTGAAAATTTTCCCAATGAAATTTCAGCATTGCGCGCACCGCTCGAATTCACCGATCACATCACATGATTTTTACAGTTAACTCCGATGAGCTCGGTCGCCGCCACGTTCCCGTTGTCGTCGCGCCACCGCCACCTCTTCATGCGTGCGTGGTCCGGCGGGCCCCACACTTCAGTGGCCCACGCGTTCACCTCGTCTCCATTTTACTCGCCCACGCCCAGGCGCGAAGGCAGCAGATGCTCGAGTCCAGAGTCCGGACAGCAAGCGCCCAAGAACCATGGCGCCGCCGCCGCGCACGCCGTCCTCCCTCCGCGACCTGCTCGCACGGGACCGCCTCGACACCGAGGCGTCGCCCCCCGCTCCGCAGCACCGGGCGCCGTGGCGGACGGGGTCTAAGTCGAGCAGGCACGCGTCGCCTCCGCCCCCTGTGGAGGCGGAGGCGGGCCGCGACGGCGACGAATGCGAGGGCGCGGCCGCCGCGGTGGTGGCGGTGCTGTCCGGGTACGCCGGGCGGTTCCTCAAGGACGAGGAGTTCAGGCGGGTGCTCCGGGAGAAGTGCGCCGCGTGCCTCGCGCCCGCGGGGGCGGGCCGGGACGGCGCGGGGCACGCCGTGCTGGCCAACCTCGAGCTCGGCATCGAGAGCATCGAGCGCCTCGCCGCTGACGGTGCCGCGCCGCGCGAGGCCAAGATCCGCTCGCTCCGCAACTCCATCCGCCTCCTCAGCGTCGTCGCTTCGCTCCACGCGCCGCAGCCGCCGCGCGCCGGCGGCGCCGCCGAGGAGGGCCGCACCTGCGGGGTGCCCGACTCTCACCTCTCCGCGTGCGCGCAGCTCTACCTCGCCGTCGTCTACAAGATGGAGCGCAACGACCGCGTCTCCGCGCGCCACCTGCTCCAGGTGTTCGTCGACGCGCCCGGCCTGGCGCGCAAGAACCTCCTCCCGGACCTCTGGGACCACGTCTTCCTGCCCCACCTGCTCCATCTCAAGGTATGGTTCACCAAGGAGGCCGACATCGCAGCAGACTGGAACGCCGACGACCGGAGCAGGAGGATGAAGAGCCTGCAGAGGCTCTACAACGATCACATGGACAATGGCACCGCTCAGTTTGCAATGTACTACAAGGAGTGGCTCATTTCGGGGGCGGATGCACCTCCAGTCCCCTCCGTGCCATTGCCTTCTATGCCTGGGAATCTAGATGCATACCAGAAGCACTCGGCTTCGCTGCGCAGGAGCTCTATCAATACAAACCTGTGGGTGAATCTTGCCATATGTTGCATTGGAAAGAAATTTGGACAGCTTATCATCAGGCAGCTAGCAATTAGAGTAACAAGGTTATCTGGTTTTACAGGTACAAAGCCGTTTTCGGTACAGCATTCGAGCAGGAAAATGTCAGACATGCCAAACTGCACGATAATGCTGAGTTGGTTTTGGATCTGGATGTGGATTTGAATGATAATTCAGTGAGGTTGAAGAAGGAAAAGCTTGCGCATGTGAGTCAACAGTGCTTTTAATATTTGGCAGCTGATTAGCCTCCTAATAGTAAGTTATGTTTATTGCGTGTCAAATTGGTACTGGCATGGCACCATATTTTAGACAAGTGACAATTTGTGCTCACTCATTGCACTTCTGGTAATTCAATCGCTGCCAGCGTGGCAGCTGTTTGGGCCTAGTCCAGTGTCATCTTTGTTTTCTATGGCTTGGGGCCCTGGAAATTTTGGCTACATTCCTAGTTATACTCATAAAACTAGAGTTTGTTTTTTAGATTCCACTGAACTCTTCTGTTCCAAAAGTTACCACAGAACTGAAGAACATTGCATCCTGTACCCCTATGCATCTCTTTTTTTTTTCTTTTTTTTTCTGCCACGAGTAAATAGTCATCAAATATTTGGGTCTTGGTCTGGGATTCACATATATATAGCATTAAGTTGACTTTATTAGAGTCAGAATTCTTCTTTTGTTTCAGAAAGTGCTGTTGTATTGATGCTCTTACCACATTTTGGTAACTGTTATTGTAACTGATTAGCAGCATTTCTACATCTTCCTGCCCATCTAATTTTATTGTGCGTTTGATTGGTGCATTCATATTGTTTTGCTAACGAACTGAATTTACTAGTATGAGATTTCTGGTATAGATAGAGCAACACTAGCAAGCAAGTATTTTCTTGAAGCTGGTTCTTTTCGCAACAATTTTGTGCCCTCAAGGTCATTTAACAGAACTCAATATTACCCAAAGCTGACAGCACGGAACTTAAAGTCCAAACGCATCTTAAGAAATAAAACCATCATCTGTGTTTGGCGCGCTCGCCCTGTTTGTCTTTCTTTGTGGGAATATATTTGCTCTTACCGCTAGCATTTTCACGGAAGCATGCTAAGTGCCAATAGTGCTTTGTCAAGAACTCTGAATTGTTTAGCCTGGCATATAACTTTGAAATGTTTTAACTTACGCCTGTTTTGTGTAGACAGAGTAAAATGGGTCTTCAAGAAAAACATTCCCGCTCTCGGAAAGAGGGTGTTATTCAAGAAACAGCACCTACACCACGCAA
Organism: Eragrostis nindensis; assembly: GCA_012490785.1. NCBI lineage: Eukaryota > Viridiplantae > Streptophyta > Magnoliopsida > Poales > Poaceae > Eragrostis > Eragrostis nindensis. The sequence goes on from JAAXCT010000130.1 coordinate 408,614, forward strand.
ATCCTACTCTTTTCGACTATTCTCCTGTCATGGAGATCTTAGCAGGAACGTTATCAATCATCCTAAGATATCAAAGAAGGAATTTGTGTCTGTTGAGAAAGAGCTAGACAATGACGAGCTAACTATGACTCTAGAACGAGCTATTTCCGTGGTGTCCAATTCAGACAGTCTTAGGCAGTGTGAGCATGCAGTTCATGAAGTTGCCAGAGCATGTTCAACCTCACAAGGGGATCCTAATATTGCAACCTCGCTGTCATGTCCCTCTTTTATTCAAGGGCTTCTCGAGGTTACATTCACCTCTAAAGATGATGCGGTACTGGAGTCTGCTATCTTAATAATGGGAGCATTGGTTTTGGGGAATGAGGTAATTAGACAGATTGTGCTTAATGCAGATCCACAGCTTGAGGTTTTCTTGCGACTTCTGAGAAGCAACGAGTTGTTCTTGAAGGCAGCTGTTGTGCTTTACTTGATGAAGCCTAAAGCTAAGCAGATGCTATCATTGGACTGGATCCCACTAGTGCTGCACATATTGGAGTGCGGCGACGAGGTGCAATTTCTGTGTTCTGTAAAATGCGCTCCAAAAATAGCCGCATTCTATTTCCTGGATCAGCTCCTTATGGGATTTGATGTCGACAGAAACATTGAGAATGCAAAGCAGATGATTGCGCTAGGTGGTCTTGACCTGCTCATGAGCAGACTTGATGTTGGCAATGCCCGTGAGAGCAAGATGTGTATCTCTCTCTTGACGTCATGTATTCAAGCAGATGGCAGTTGTCGGCATTACTTAGCTGATAATCTGAAGAAGGAGCCTATCGTTCAACTTCTTGCAGGCAATCAGAAGAAGACTAGTGCTGCGGCCCTTAACATGATGAGTGAACTTGTCTGCCTTAATAGGTAAAATTGACGTTTATATTCTAACGATCTCTAAAACATCCTTTGAGATTGAACTAGCTCTTCTTTTTTCATACAGAACAACCAAAATTGTGGAGTCCCTCAAGGAGCTAAAAAATAGCAGCTGCTTGAATACAATGCATATTCTGTTGGTCTATCTCCAGCAGGCTCCTCTTGTCCAACATCCACTAGCAGCTGCCATGTTACTTCAGCTTGATCTCCTGGTATCATCTCAATTGATGAACCTTTTTTCCTTTGACCTGACATGCTTTCAGTATTTGTATGATCCCCATACGGCAGTTTTCGTGCAGGGAGATCCTTTGCAGTATAGTGTTTACAGAGAGGAAGCGATTGAGGCCATGATAGCTGCCTTGGAACACAGGTCACAGAGCAGAAAGGTCCAAGAACAGTGTGCTCGAGCTCTTTTAATCTTGGCAGGGAGGTTTTCGTCCTCGGGAGAGCCCATAGCAGAAGCATGGCTACTAAAGAGAGCTGGTCTAGATGACTCCCTCTCAGAATCATTCAGGAGAACGGAGATATTTAAAGATAAGAATGCTCGAGCGGTATGTTCTAAAATGTAATTATTTGTTACGTTACGATTTTGTTTGCTAATTACCTTCATTTTTGTCCTAAATGACAGGAAGAAGAAAAGGTAGTTGAAGAACGGCTGAAGAAACTTGCCTTAATTTTACTAAACAGTGGGAACAAAAGGTTCCTTACGGTACTGTCAAACTGCATATCTGATGGAATCCCAAGTTTGGTTCGGGCATGCCTTATCACTGTAACATGGATGAGCAGCTCCCTCTCCCCGCTGCGTGGATACAACGACTTCCAGCCTTTAGCATGCTCCGTTCTTGCGCCTGCACTTTTAGATAGCTTAAGTTATGACAGAGTTTTGGAGGAGAGGGTGCTTGCTTCACTGTCATTGCTGAATGTTGTGAGACATCCAGGTACTTTACTGCTGGCCTTCTTTCACATATTCATCCACAGCACAAGTTTAGCTCACAGTACGGAGACTTTGCTACTGGAAACATATTCACATAGATTTGGTTGGTTTCATGAAGTATTCAAGAGTTTTAGTCTCTTGGGAACAGTCGTTTGGCAGTCAATGTACCTTTTCTTAAGGAAATTGGCGCTATATTAGTGTCAAACTAATATGAGGGGGTATGATTTTATATTATAGGAAGATCAGAAACTGCGCCTCAGTTGGTTAGGTGTGTGGATACACACCCTTACCACCCAAGTCCTCAATGACGCAAACTTGGGTGCCTAGGAAGATTTGGTCTTAGTCCTCTGTAAGATGGGCAATAATTATGTGAGGCAATCAATAATTTGAGCAAAGTTTCTTTTGGTGATCTGTTAGACCTATCGATGCATGGTGAATTAGTATTCCCCCTAACAAAAAGGCATGGTGAAATAGCGATGTTTCTCAGCAATGCAAAACTAGCTACACCTATTCTTTCTAATTTATTTTTGTAAAACTCTTTGAAAGCTGTATCGTCTTAAGTGAACCTTCTTTTCTGACAGAATGCATGGAGAAGGTTTTCCCACTGAAGAAAGAAACAATAGAGTCATTGCAAGATCTCACAGAAGTGACATGGACTGCAAAGGAGCTCCTCTTTGCCTGCTGCAGATGACATGCAAGATCAGATCCTCGGTGGTCAAGCACCACACGCATGTTATTGAAGTGATTCCTTGAGTGTGATCGACCTCTATTGTACACTGTTGTTTGATAATCTGTAAAGCCCAATAGTTTCTTTACCTCTTAATAAACTTTGGCTCTCGCTTTACAAGTCTGCAAATGGCATACGTCCTTTAACTGTACATTGTTCCATCCTGATTCCTGGCAAGCCAACTTTGGTGAAATACTCTCATTCACCTTACTATCATCTTTACAAAAGGAATTGTTCTGAATTGCGGCAGGCTCCTTTGATTAAAGTAACAGCAGGAACTGTACATCTTCCAACAAATTGTTCGGATGCATTCCACCGGACCAGGTCTTAAGCTATACTTTGCCTTCTGTGATGAGCTCATCAGTTGATCCGGTTCGCGACCTTCGAAAAAGGAAGTTGATCTGGTCCAAGTTTTCTGGGCAAATGAAATTTCCTGGATGCTAAACCTGCATTCCTTCTCCACAGGTCAGGGGAAATAGAGTAGGAAAAGAACGTTGCAAATGGCCCCGTACTCCCGTTTCTGTTAGGACTGAACTATCCCGCTTGAAAGGACGCGAATTGGCTAAACTAAAATTCTTTTCTCCTTAAAAAACCTCAAATTTTTATCTCATATCATAAATTAATTTATATTGATTGCAAGTGAAATGAAAAGGCAAAATAAATTTGTGGTCTCATATCAAAGTTAAAATATGGGATAAACATACACGCTGCTGCAGGCGCGACGGGTGGCGTAGGAATGGGGTGCGACGGCTTCAAGGGGAAGCTGGCGTAGGGGTGGGGGCCGAGGCCATTTTCTCCATCTCCGCATGGCGGCTGCGGCTTCGACTGACCTTGGCCTACGGCGGACTGCGAGGCAGAGGAAGAAGAAGGATTGGGGGTCGTCGAGGAGAGCAGAGCTGCAGAGGTAGAAGGGACAAGTGGATCATTTTGTATGACAAAAAGCAATTTTTTAAAGTCATTGAGAGAGAGGGCAACCGCGGGTAAAAGGTATCTCGAAGGAGGGCAAAAATCTAAAATTCTCACTGCACGCGTGTGAGTGTAAAACGCCGAAGTCAGTCGATCCCTTCCCATTCGAGCGACCAGTTCTTCCCACGCGACCTCTCAAGCTCCTCGGCCTCCGCCCCCACCCCACGCACCTGACCTCCGCCTCCCCTGCTCGCCGCCGGCCTCTCCCCCGCCGCGCCGCCGGGAAGCACCAGGGCCGTCCCGAACTCTAGATCAGGCGCCAGGTACGCCTCCACCTCCTCCACCAGCCGGCGGCCTCCGCTCTGCCTCTCCCTCCGGGGCGAGCTCGCTGCGGAGCGGAGAGATTGCTGCCGGCCACCGTGGTGCGTGAGGGACGGGAAATACACCTCCACGGCCTTGCATCCCCTATGGAGATACATCCGAACTGATTTCTGTTGTTGGTGAGAAAGCCCTAAACTTTTCATTTGTGTCTGATTTTCGCTTCGATACCATTTGTTCTGGGTCAATTAGAAATCTTTATGCAATGCTCCGTCAAATTAATGTTCATACATCTTTCGCGGGGAGGAATTCACTACGCAAACTGCTGATTCGTCTGCTGTGCCCATCAATTTGGTTTGACCCTTGTTCGTCCTCAGCGCTGGGTAGATCAATCTCGTTTGGATCATGGGCCCTCTACCTGTAGTAGGGCCCAAGGTGCATCCAGCACTATAAGCGTGTAGTCATACTTCAGTTTCAGCTACATAATGAAATAATTTCTGTGTTTTGTCATGTTTCATTGGTGTCATACTTCAGTATCAGCTATATCAGTCGCGGTCTGGTACTCTGGTTAATGCTGTATGGTTCATAAGAAACATTGTTCGTAAATGTGTATAAAATATTGGTGGCATCATGTGAAACATTTGGACATTGGCCGTGATCACTCCTTGGGTATCTTGTGATGAAAATTTACTCTGCATGTACAATGAACTTATTACTGAACATGATGAGAAAGAGAAGTTCTATGTTTGGCCACCTAGTATTCTGTTTATAAGGAATTGTACAATGAATGCAAATGCAAGTTTCTGACAACACTGAATTATACTCTTATTTTCTTTTTCATATGCAGCCTCTCAGAACAAGCATGTACTGGACTGGAAAAGGCCAAAAGGCCTGCTGATATTAGTTCTTGAAATGTCTTAACTTACAAGCAGTGGACCATAAGAATTACTGCAGCTACATAAACGTGTTTAGATATTGCTTTCAGTAATCATTGTGGTTTGTATTTCATCGGAGGTTTTTCCAAAGGTAAATGTCTACCATGCAACATGGACGTTACTACTGAGATGTCTTGCATGATTGGTGATATACGGAATCCTTAGGATGAGAAGGGGTTAACATATTGCTTCAATGAACAACCTACTAGACCTTAAGCATCTCAGGCTCATAAGCTTGCCCACCAGGACTGTCATTTGCAAAGGTCTTCTTATAGTGATTGCTCTTATTCTATTGAGAGCAATTGTATCTCCATTTCTTGCCATAAGCTCATCTGAGAAGGAAGGATTTTACGAGTCAACAGCGCCTGACTTGCTTCCTGGAGTTAGGCGAGACAAGTTTGTTGAAGTACCACAGATTATATGGGGATTGAACAATCAGAAGATTGCATTTGCCAGAGCATGCTTGACTGCAAGATTCCTAAACAGATCTCTTCTCATGCCAAGTCTGAGTGCTTCGCTCTTCTACAAAGAGGTTGACTTGCTGCAGCCCATCAATTTTGATAAGGTGTTTGACTTTAACAAGTTCAATACGCGTTGCCATGGCTTTGTAAGATTAGCTCGGTATTCAGAAGTTTCAAATCGAACCGAGCCCCTCAAACTCCAAAAGGGGAGCGGTAGAAGGTGGACAGTGGAGAGAGACTTGGATCAATTGCAGCAATCCAGAATGGGTAAGGCAGATGACTTTGAAGTCATTGACATCGTTGGCAAACATCCATTTCTGTGGCCTGACCACTGGCCAGTGAAAGATTATGCCAAGATCTTTGATTGCCTTGTGTTAGCTCCTGAGATAGAAACTGAAGTAGGTAAGGTCATATCCAAGATTAGAGAGGCTGGCCAAAAGGCAAGACATGAAGCTGGCATTTCTCGGAATAAGCAGAGGAAAGATAGCTCAATGAATCTTCCTTTGCCATACATTGCTGTTCACATGAGAATAGAGAAAGATTGGATGATACATTGCAAGAAGTGGGAACAGCGGTCCAACTTAAATGAAATCTGCAGTAGTAAACAAGAGATAATTCATAAGGTCTCTCAGATCACTGATCTGCGTCGGCCAGTTGTAGTTTATCTTGCAGTAGCAGACAGCCTTCTTGAAGATGCTTCAATAACCAGTGGGTGGAGAGTGGGCATGGTTGCTTATGAGAAGAAGAAACTTGGAGTTACTGACATCTATGATAGGCAGCCATACCTTATAAAGTCTGCTATTGATTTTGAGGTTTGCTCGAGAGCTGATGTGTTCGTTGGCAATAGCTTCTCAACATTCTCCAACCTTGTAGTATTATCCAGAACAGAAAGGCTATATAACTTGGGAAAGGCAAGCTCATGTGGTGAGAACGTTGGGCTTTCATCCTATGCATACAACGTCATTGGGGATGATGGTGGGCCACAGAGATGGATGACAGATATGTCAGATACAAGCCTTCAAAGGTTAAGTTATGGTACAAATAATGTCTCGTGCCACTGACTTTTGACGCGTAACACTTGACCGAACAGTTATATATGGGAGGAAATGCTTGGATGAGTTTCATATTCATCTACGGTGCTGCTGGTAAATGTCACACTTGTACTAGACTTTGGCCAAGAATTGTATGTATACCTTTTGTCTATAACTCCTGAAGAGCATTAACATTTGTTGAATCATGCCACTCTTTAGTTTATATTTTGTAAAGTTAAAGGTGTGGTGGATCGCTTATCTGGGAGCTTTTTACATTTTGGTTTTTCGGATAGATCTACAGTGAGAATTTGGCCATGTTTGACATGTTCTCATATGTTAGAACTTTATGTGTTCATTCGTAGTACGTTTTTTGGTATGATGAGTTGGTTTTTTTTGTGTATAAGTAGCTTCGGATGTTTTCAGTCTCTGTACAAGGGTGGACAAGGGAGGAAGAATGTATGTGTGTGAACAAAAAAAGAGAGCTCTTTTACTGTCCTTAACCGGTACCAAAATTGTAACTTAGGTGGCACGAAATTTGATACTACTCAATCTATATAGTTGGTCATACCACTAGTTTTCACTCCAAGGATGGAAAAAAGCTCAAAAATTAATAAAATAGGCGGCAAATACACGGCAATTGTAACGAAGAGCAACATATCACATATCAATATTTCGAATATATCTAAAACTCCCTGCCTTTTTTTATCACCCATCAAGCAGTGTTCCAAAACTGCCTGATACTGTTTTGTGGGTTTCTCGTATGAAACGTTTTTACTCTGACAGCAATTCATGTGATTAGATCACTTTGTGAAATCTAACAATCTACAATCAAAGCTTTGATAAAAAGTCCAAAATAACAAATTCCCAGCAGTAATATCATGATCAGTCGGTTGCTAACTCTCTACATGGATAAAATACTAACGGCATCTTTCATAAAAATAATAAAATACTATTTCCCTTTGCTCAATTACTGAAATGCGAACCAGACGAGTTGCGCACAGACAACTCTCTGCTGCTCACTGGGCTGTGCACAAACTACAGTGTCAATCTGTCAACACCTCCGAAAAGTGGAGAGCAATGGCTACCGAAACAGGCAAACAGACCAAACCTGTGCTAGTAAATATTGGCACTTCACTGTACATAATCTTACACGAATTTCTTTCCAGGTTACATTACAACTCGCGACATCAGGAAAGGCAGAACTAAATAAGGTTACATGTGCTACTTCGGGACTAAATAGAGAAGAGCAGGAGTCGTCCAATAAAGCAATGAAACCTACAGCGGTAGAACTAGAACAGCCAGTGCTTCTTTTTAGTTTTGCGTGTTGGGAGATCTGCGAGTATAGAGCATGCGACAGAGTTTAAGGTCAGATAAACTAGTGTATCACCAAAGCCACCAGTAGAATGTTGGCGTACAAGTTATCAACTATCAGGGAGCAATATACTCCTCACCTTCAATTGCATACAATGAATTGTAATGTACTTCGCACCAGAAACTTAGCCAAAGCTCTGCAAAAAGGAGCGAGCCAATGATCAAACACCACTATCTTTAGGTTGCAATGTATGTCATTTGAAAGGATGGGGAGTCCAGAAACTTAGCCAATACTCTATAATGGAGGAAATCACAGTGACAAGATGTGTGGAGTAATGATACAAACGTTAAAAAAAAAAAGAACTAGAGAGGACAGGACCCAACTCTAACCTCTTGTCGGAGTGGCATCTCTGGGGACTATCTCGACAAGGCATGTGTCTCTGAATGACGTCAACAGGCATATTTTAGCAGCAAACTGAATTAACAGAGAAAAAGGTTGCTATTAGAATAATACTTGCGATGCCCTATTAATAATTCTTCCTGGATAATATAACAAATGAGTAATCTACAGAAACAATATGAAACAAATGACTAAAGTTATGTGTGGCAAAGTGTGGCTAGCAACCAAACATGCCCAATGATACAAACAATCACATATTTTGAGCATCATTTAACGCGTTTTTATTATGATGGGCTACTGAGAAAACATTGGACTGAGTCTACAGCCGGAACTAGACGTCACAAGATAAATGGTGCCAAAACCTGAAGATAAAATGTTTTTACTCATAGAAACCAATCAGCCATCTTGAAAGTGCTATCTTACCCTGTCTGCAGCTGCTTGTAAGGTCACGTGATCTCCCCATTCCCCAGATCTACAGTCACATATATAAGAAAGTTACGCATCATGAGATGAACAACAAATAGAATGTTTCATATGACAGGGAATTAGGCGACTCAAATCTAATATGGACCAGAACCTTTTCATTTTCTTCAAATAAACCTTATATTCCATCGGTACATAGCCTTCATAGTGTTTCTTGAACTCCTTTAGCTAAAGCAAAGAGATAATACTTCAGAATGGTCATATGTCCAGAAACAAAAATCTAATCAAGATATCAAGCTATTTTCCATGTAAATTAAATGGTTTCTGAGAACGAGAGATGAAATGAATGAGGGATGTACCTGCTTCACCACTGCCTTCCTTACATGTTTGTGATAGTCAGGATTGCGGAATATCTGGTCTGCCAGAGCTCGGAACTGTAAAAGGTGCATAACACAAAATGGAGAAAGGTTGGAGTAACGATAAAGCTCTATCGTAAATGCGTAGCAATATCATAATGAGATTATGAGATACACTCATATGGGAGGAAAATATAATAATTACTAAAGGTCTGTTCAGGAGAGCTCCAGTTTCCAGTTCCAGATTATTTCAGAGTATGGAGTTTGGCTAAAATAATTACTATAGGAAAAAATGGTTCAACCGAACACCCCTACTCAGCTCCAAAATTCCTGGAGCAAGGGATACCCAGCTCCACAGATTACTGGAGCTTGAGCTCCATCAAGCGTGCCCTGATAGCTAAATCGAGGATAGATTTAAGCAATTGTACCAGCTGATCCACTACATCTATCGGCAAAAAAGGGAGATGACCGTACCATACAACAATTTATCTTCAGAGTTAGGTCACTAGTTTAGGTTATAGTAGAAATATTTCTAAGTAGATATCCTTCATAAGAACGAAGTAGTCATTCTGTCAGGCATGTAACATGCTAACCTGACAATTCCCATCTCCCTCTATTTGGTATTCAGCTAAGCCGTAAGTGCCCAATCTGTTGCCAAAGAATGTGAAATAAATGAACCGAACTACAAAAAAAGAGAGACAGAGAGCGAGAAGAAAATGACGAAAAGAAAGAAAATACTGGAATATTTACCTTTCCAATAATGATTCATGATCTATTGTCGCATTATTAACATCTGGAATTTTCCCATTTACTCGAGGAGTGTGCTGCCATAAAGGACATCGGTAACATGATGCAATTTCTATAATACGAAATTGTAGCACGGTAATTTGATTTAATACTGTGTTAATAGTAATACTCTATATCAAATATATGGCTTTGTTATTGTTGATTATCTTTACTGAATGCTTTATAAACATATTTTATCGCATGCCAAACAACTCACTAAGATCCAGAAGATGAACTTCAAGGAAGCAGAAGCTATCAACATTATCAGGAACACATACTCAACAAGGCGAGATTAGTACCGGGATCGAATCTAAGTGGGACAAGCGTCTTCCAAGACTCTTTCCACTGTTCGTCGCTTCAGTTATAAGGGTACCAATTGTCACATCCTCTTCACTGCCCTGAGTGCTAGTGCTAATACTTGAACAAGAGCTTTTGCTAACATGATCCTGTTGTTCAGACATGCTACCTCGGAATGAGCATTGAGAATGCACTGTTTGTCTCAAGGCTGCAAATTAAGAAGAAACAGTTTGGTGGCGCCTAATAATACATACAAACAATCACAACTGTAAAGAAAGGTTCAGCAAGCAGCCAAAATGTTTCGGGACATAGTATCAAATGGCTGCTACAATAGCACTATTCATCTATACATTGGGCCATTTCTGCTTGTTACTCCGAGTTAATGCCCCAGACTTTGATGACCAAAATAAGGCCACACTTCAAAAGTAATGTCCGGATTGGCATTTGAGCATACACATTCGTCGTGTCCATTTCAAGCATAACAAAGACAAAAAGCCATCCCGTGACCAAAATATTCAAAGGATACAACTCTTAGCGAAACAGATACGTAGATGGTAGGAACAGTGTCGGTATCACAATAGCTTTGCTAGATCCCATGCTTAGTGCCTAAACAATGAGCTTTTCTCCACAGATAGCATAGCGCGAAACTAATGCGCCTGGCGGCAAGCTTGGCGCCTGTCCCGCGTCCGCTTGATTTGGCGGGCCGGACGCGGGCAGGCGGGCCCGGGGCCTCCGGCGTCATGGCCAGATGGCCTGTGCCCGCCGGTTGATCCGCCACTGGACACCTAAGATCCTTGGCACGGAGCTAACAATAGCGGAAAAGATAAACAGGTGCACGCATCCAAAATCCCAAAGAAATGGAGCGAAACTTGGCGCCGCCGCCTCGACGGATCCAAGAAAAGGGACCTTGGAGGCGCTCCAGCTCGGGAACAGCGCGAATTGGCCGGCTGGTGAAGAGGAAACTCACCTGCTTCGCAGATCGGAGGCGGTGACGCCGGCAAGCGAGGGGAGGGCCGGGGCGGCGGTGCCGGGAGGGAGACGCGCGAGCTCGCACTTGGCTTCGCACCAAAAACTCTTGCACGGAGAAGGAAGGGAAGTTTCCTTTTGTTGGGGTAGAGCTGAAGAAATCGCAGTGAGCCCCCTGGATTAATGCTTTTTGTTGCAAGTGGGACCCGCAGCAACATGCTATTATCTCTACGTGTTTGACTATATCGGTTTAGCTTCGTGTTTGAGATTACACAGTACAACTCAGACACTCACAACGCACGCATACTCACCCCTATGAACACACGTACGCAAACCCTACCCTATGAGTATCTTCGAAGACTGAGCCGGCAAATCCAGAGATACGAAGTCACCACTGGCGCCTCGCTGTCGACGGGAGCGTCGCCTACCACTGAAAGCACAAATGCCGTTAAATCTTTGAAAATTCGCTCCCACGGAGAGTCGAACCCAGGACATGAGAGGTGTTACTCGGAAGCCTTAACCACTAGGCTAAGACCCCTTCACTCATTTGAGTTTAACAGCGTTTGAGTTTTTTTAATCGCATTTGGAACATCATGTGTTTCTTTAACCGCTGCAAAATTTTCATTTCAAAAACAGTTAAAACACCCACAAGAATATTAGTATTGATTCCTATAAAATTCCAGTGATTAAAATTTTCATTTCAAAAACAATTAAAACACCCATAGCGATTAATAGCCAAATGGCACATTTTTTTAACAATATTGGGGATAAACACAAATACCATCTAGCAAAATGGGAGCTAATGGCTCAGAAAAAGGAGTTTGGTGGCTTGGGGATCCTGATCTCAGGACTCTCAACCTTTTTCTCCTGGCTTCTTGGATTGCCAGATTTTACAGGCAAGATGAGAACTTGTGGAAAAGAATCCTGATTCATAAATATGATCTAGCCGACAAAACCTCTTTTGCTGTGATGGTAGGAGCTCCTCGCCCTTTTTAAAAGGGATTGTGTGGGCTGCCCAGGTAGCTAAAATTGGTTTCAAATGGAAAGTGGGTAATGGTAGGAATATTAGATTTTGGGAGGATTGGTGGTTTGGTACTTCCAGTCTAGCTGTGCAATTTTGGGATCTTTACATAATTGCGAACGAGCAAAATATTAGCATAGCTGATGTCTGGGATGATACCAATCTGAAACTCACCTTCCGAAGAACTGTGTCTGAAAGAGGCATGATGGCCTGGTATGATCTACTAGCAGTAGCTGGTAGTATCATTTTAACTAACGAAGAAGATTCAGTGACTTGGGCTCTTGAAGCCTCAGGGAAATACTCTGTACAATCTCTGTATTCAGTGGTTTCGTTTAGGGGTGTGCCCTTCTCACACCCTGCGGTGTGGAAACTGCATATCCCACCAAGGGTCCATGTGTTTCTCTGGCTTTTAGCTAATAACAAGCTCCTGACCAGAGATAACCTATGTAAAAGAAGAGAAGTGACCGATAAAACTTGCTTGTTTTGCTTTGAGGAGGAATCGATTGTGCACTTATTTTTTGAGTGCTGTGTGACCAAACTCATTTGGGCAAACATGAGGCAGATAGTCGAGTTGAATTTTGGTACAGATTTTGAATCTGTAGCTAGGTGGTGGATAAGTGATAAGAAAAATAGTGTTTTGAACATGTTATCATCTGCAGTTTTATGAGCAATTTGGAAACTAAGAAATGCTCTTTGCTTTCAGGGGAAGGTGTGGAGCAGGATCGAGGAGCTGGAGATGATGGTGCTGAAGATGTTGAAAAGGTGGAAGCTGTTATGCGGAAAAGACGCCGAAGAAAAGCTGGAGCTGGTAACTGGAGCTTTGGAGGAAAAGACCATGAGGAGATCTACTGTCCTACCAGTGGAATGGTGGCAGAATGGAGAAAGTCAGGGCGTGCCGGATCAGATACAGCATGGGACGCTGGTGACAGCAGGAGTGGGTTCGATATCCTAGTGATCTGAGCTGGAATGTAATAGTAGTAGCTCGAATGTTTACTTTCCTGTTAGTAGCGACCAAACAGATTCTGGAACATACTCGGATGACATTGTCGTTTCGTTCGTTGAATGAAACGAGGGGTGACCTGTGTGTGTTTTCCACGCGCGCGAGAGAGACAATCATGTAGCAACCAAATTGACTACTCCCTCCGTTCCTAAGTATAGGGCGTTTGACTTTTTCAGACATCACGCTTGACCATTCGTCTTATTCAAAAAATTTATAAAAATATAAAAATATAATTTAAAATATATCTACTGATGAAACAAATCATAACAAAATAAATATTATTTTCATAAATTTTTCAAATAAGATGAGTGGTTAAACGTGATGTCTGAAAGTCAACAACGTCCTATATTTAGGGACGGAGGTAGTAGGATACATCAACATGCCTAATTCATGACAAAGCACCCACCTTTTTGGATAAAAAAAATAAAGGTTGAAATCGGTATGGAAGCGCAATCGGTACAGAGCAATGGGCATCGCCAACTTTCAGAGGACGGACGATGTGTTCTACACCAAAGAGAGGTACCTCCCATCTAATATTCTCTCTTCAGAAGCAACCACCTGTTTGTTGAGGCGGGCACAAGATGCCGTGCGACCATGACGCGAACTGCATGAGTTCAGAGAATGCGATCGTGTTTGTTCTCGAACTAAAGAATGCGTTCGCGTTATATGTGGACGAGGGAGCCAACACCTGTTCCTCTGCACAACACTGCACACATCAGTAAAAACACAGAAGATGCATTCAGATTCAGAAGCGCGATAGTGAAATTAGATTTCGACAACTGCAGCCACTTTGAATTCATCATCGTTGACATATCAGCCCCCGTGTGAGCATCGGACGGCATGCGGCGACGTATACGGGCACCGCACAACACAAGCAAGCAAAGCAAAGCAAGCATCGCCGCCGCGCGCTCTGATGCTGAAGTTTGCGCGTCTAGCTGGTTGCCGAAATTCTCGATCTATCTGCATTATGATGAAATTCGGGACCTTTATGCTCTTTCGTGACAGATTTCCTCATGGCTCTCGGAGCATGGCGACGACGCAGGCGAGAGGAACTGGAGTAAACAAAGGCGACGAGTTCAATCAAACCAGAGAGGCGAAGGATTTGCCATCACCCAAGGCAGTACGAGTGCAACCGAGGAGCTCACGGCTCCTTATAGCAATGTAAATCCTCGTTCTCGAAAATATATATAGCAATGTAAATCCTGCCAACAGCGAAGAAGATGCGAGGAGGGCGGTCTTTGATAATCTTTTATGGTGTTGAAGATGCTGGTATTGCAGCCGTGGAGTTCAACAATGGCAAACGAGATGCCCAAGGGGCAGTTGTAGATGTCGATGGCGAGGAAGATGCGAGGAGAACGGAAGCCAGGTTTACTTTGTATGGTGGTGACAAAGACAATGCCAGCGGGAGAAATGAGCTCAGTGATGGCGACAATGTCAGCAGATGAGGAGGATGTCTCTTCTTACGAAGAAGGCTGCCCTGCTGATTATGTATTTTCCTTGGATGCAATTGAGAACAGCAGCCACCGTGATGGTTCTTTATACAAGGGCACCCGGCAATGGCAAATCGACTATTTGTACCGCTGACCTTAACGAGAGTAAGGGACCCGTATCTCATTTCCCTGTTTTTATCTGATTTTGTTTTTAGGACATTTGTCAAGCATTATGTCAATAAGATTCATTCTGTGTTGAAATCTCTCGGTTAATTTATACAAGTGTTCCTTCTTTTACTTTATAATGATCAACTACGCTTTGGTACCTATGACTAATAGTGCATAAGTTGCAGAAAGCCATATGTACAAGAAATAATCTTCGTTATCCTCAACTATACTTAACACTGAACAAATGTCAGAGCTGGCTTAGCTGCTAGAAACGATGAAGAAGAAAATAAGCAGTGCGCTTGAAAGAACAAATTGTTGAATCCAGGTTTCTAGGAATCAGTTTGTCATTGATAATAAGGTACATGAGACTTTACGTTATGCAGTTTTCTAGTAACACAAACATGGAGGAATTAAACATAATCAACTTTCCAACAACTTCACTTCTGAATTAGTTGCAACTACAATATCTTTACTATACTTAAAATCCTGATTGTTTTAATTGCCAAATACAATAGGACGTGTAATATTTGATGAAGCTCGATTGGAGGCAATGAGGTTGTCGGTTCCAACGGAAAGTTGCTTTTTCAAAGATGGAATTTGCATATTGCATCCAACAAGTCGGATGCTCCAGTTTTTCTCAGTATATTTGGCTAACATTCAAGTGGACAGTGGCTTGGTAGAGTTTTTTTTGATGGAAATACCTGTATTTAAGTTAAAGAAATAGTACAAAGACACGTACAAATACAGGTAAACCGTACAAGGATACGGATAACAGCTGATCCACCAGAAAAGCAAACAGGCCCTTGAAAAAAAGAAAAATTACAGACAAGTCCCTGGACCCGAAGCTTCTCACCGACAGCAGCCAAATCCGGCGCCTCCGACCACCGCCGGAGCCGACGAAGGAGGCCACCACCACACCCACAGCAGAGGGCAATCCTTCGCACAAAGGCTTAAGATGGAGCCGAACAACCAAGATGGGCAAGAGCATGTGGCACAGTCGGCCGGGGACACACCCCAATCGCCCTCCACCAAGGACCGGATCTCGCCGACAACGACGACGACCATCGCCGCAAAGAAGCCGAGCCCGGATCCACCACCGAACAGCCGCAAACCACCAGCCTCGTCCATTTCCTTGAACCAAAAAGCAAAAGGCAGGCCGACACGAGAACTCACCAAGAGAACCCGTCGCCGCCAAAGATCTCCTGAAGAGGGGCACCACAGCTAGAGCCCCAACTCCACCTGCTCGCCGCCGGCACCGGAGAGGAGCACCATCAAGGCGAGGTTGGGCAGGGGAGACGTTATTCCACGCCGACGCCGACGCCAACCCGTCGCCGCCGCCAGCCGGAAACCTAACCCTAACTAAGCTAGGACCAAACCTCCCAGCCGGAGAGAGCGCGACGGTCCCCAGCCTCTCCCAGCAACCCGCAGGCCGCCGGAGAGGAAGAGGACCGCCGGCCTCGCCGGCAGGAAACGAGTCTCGCTCGGTCGCCTCTCTCACCTGTAGCACTAGCAAGAGAGTTCGAGAGAGGAGAAGAGGCAGTGGCTTGGTAGAGTTGTATGGATACATCGCAGCGCGGGATCGTCTGGATCCGTTGCGTAATTATATCGTCAATATTGGCAGGGATGAGCCCATCATCGTGGAACAGGTGCACTGTGCACATTCATTCTATAGTTATCTCAAATTAGTTAGTTCACTTCAGATTACATAGCAAAAACATACTTAAATGTACACCCTGAACACGTTACATCAGTGAATCTGATCTAGAGTGTAAATTTTGTATTGCTTTTTGCTCGTAAATTTAGGCTCAGCTTTTACTAGATCTCCTTATTAGTTTGAAATTGTATTTCTTGCTATTGTACCATAGATGCTTCAAGTGATTAAGTATTGAAAAGAAGCAAAATAATACAGGGGATTACCGACCACTGATACACCAAGTCAAGTCTTGTGGAACAGATTATGTTGAAGAAAGACTTAAATTCTGAAATAAAATGCTAGTGACTGTTACATATTGCAGAGAAAATAAAGTAGAATAATTTCCTCTTGGTTGCTGCTTAATAACATAGAAAAAGATTTTCTACCGTATAGGCATGTGAATATGCATCATATCATAAATAATTCCATCATAAGAAAGAATGCTCTTCACATATCACAGTGGCATGTGTAGTGACTTATATTTGAATTCGTTTTTAAATCAAATAAAAAGTGTGGGCCATTTTTTTGACTCGTTGACACTCTTATATGCTCTATAACCAATATGTTTGGCACATGAATAAGATCTTAGTCTTGAACCACAATATATCCCCTTCGTTAAATATTGTTAATTGTTATAAATGGAATTTCGCTAGGGAATAGCTTTCTAGGGAAAATATTTGGGGCAACGGTCTATATCTCTTGGCGAACATACGATTGGGACAGCGCAAGGTGAAGATGGGGATTTCTCCATCCCACATTGGGATGGCTTGGGGCCCAACATTGGTGAAATGAAAACAGTTCACCGATATAGGCTTGTGCACTTGATCCTTTTTTTTTTTTGCTATGAAGAGCTACTAATAAACAGTAATAATTTTGTAGGGTTCCCTTATTAAAATGGATGGCCCTAAGCCGCTAAGCGAGGGATCCAATTGTATGGCACTATTCTAATTGAGTATGACATGAGAATCAAGAGAGGAGAACAAGAAAAGGATGGCATGCAGGCGATTGATGGTGTGAGTGTCATTGACGACATAGGCACAGCATCGTGTCACGCGTTCACAGGTCGTATTCATGGTGATTGTGGTGCGGTGGACATAATTGTTTCTCGTCTTGACCACGCCGTTGAGGCCGTGGTCGAAGTAGATATATCGGAGGCGCAGAGTAATTTTGATTTGTGTCTTGGTTGTTTTATCAGTGGCTTACATGAAGAAATTCGGCTCTTTCATGGTGCCATTGGTAAGCCACGTGCGTTAAGGCGGTCTGTGGTGGCTGTAGTGTGCGGTAACTAGATGGATTTGAAATTCAAGATAGGCTCAGCTGTAGTTTGTTGTTCGTTCAAAGCGATCAAACATGGATGCTCCAGCCAACAAATACACATCAAGTGCGCCTTAATCACTGCGAAGGTAACTTGGTCGTGCGTTAGTTGATTCTTTGTTTGTATGTTTTGGTAACTCAACAGAAACTAAGTTGTCCTTTGTAAGTATTTATGGCCCTCTCAAGTTTCTCACCTATCATTATTTACTGCATCTATAGTTGATTATAAATTATGCTAACTTTTAGTTGAAAGATTCACCATTTTTCTTCACCCTAATTTTGTAATTTTTCTCCTTCTGCTTAATAAAATGCTTGCCCAGGCATGTTTTCAAAAAAATATTGGGTCTGGAAAAGTGACATACATCTGCGAGTGAGCCATGGAGTTAATTGCAATGAACCCTGGAAAAGTAGGCGGCTGGAACACTGGAGATAATCGATCCCCCATGGATTTACGCGGCAACAAAACATGTTGCAACCAAAAGGAACAAAGATATAATACGCCTAGTATATATGCATGTGGGGAAAAAAAGAATCACCTGCCCTCCGAGAAAGAATACTGCTGAATATAAATAAGATTGTGGAATTTTTAAGAATCATATGTTCTCTACTGGAGAGAAATCTTTCATCTAATATTCTGCGGTTTAGAAGCAACCACCAGGTCGCTGAAGCAGCTAAACTCAGACGTTCTGCAAGTCTGATGTGAACTGAGAATAGAGAATCCGCTCGTGTCATACAAAGTTGTGCAGATGCGCGAGCCACCCTATTTCACTTTACAGCAGTAAAAACCCGAAATTACAGAAGATGTATGCAGAAGCTGAACAATGAAGTTTGGCTTGAAATATCATTATACCTTACAATCTGTATCTGTGCAATTGAGATCGATACAATAATGGATGGAAAATCACAATGTTTATGCATATTACAATGGGAATGAACATTGCCAAAAGAGTTCAGGGAGCCTGCAGGCTTCAAAAGAACGTTATGAATGTTGCCTTATGCTGATTAGCTCGATGTCAAAGATAAGTGTACCAAGAGTGGAGCCCTCGCCATTTGCAAGGCGTGTTGGGTTGAATATAGTAGTGAAGAGTCTCTGCCGATCAAAGAACTGCACATGAAACAACATGCAAAATTAGTATGTATACATGACGTAGCACCAGCTATATCCTTCAATGACAATTGTGGAACTGATATGTTTCTTAACCTAAACATATCCATGTATCTCAAGGGAATATGCCAATAAAGAAGCTATCATTAAAGCGCTGAGCATGAAGAATAGTTACTAGACCGGAGAACCTTCAGTTGTGTATAACTCAATATACTGATAAATCTATAATTGCATAGCACTGAAGTTACATTAGGAGGAATTGGTTCTTGTGATGTGTTTTGATATCCCTGTGAGGGTGGAATTATCACACGCCGAAGACCACCAACTTTCATGGACTTCACTGCTGCTTCAATACCAGATATAACCTGCGAGATCCATTTAATATTATGGCATGAGTGCTGCTTAGGATGGTTCCAAAAATGAAATATTCCAGGAAATGTATTTGTGGGACATCAGACAAAAGGAGAGCTCATAGAATACGTAATTGCAGCATCTATTGTAGTATCAGCGATATAGAATACAATACATTTCTAATGCAATGAGTATCAGTGAAATCCTTATCTCACTTTTCCGGATCCAATGGTGAACACAAACGGCATCGGATCTCCAGTCTCGTCCTTGTGATCATAGGTGGAGTCAAAGCGCCACCCTTGTTTCGCTGCCAGTCTTCCATAATAGTGGATTGCAACCTTGGTAGTTCATACAAGTGAGGAAACATAAGAGTTTTTCCTACACATTAGTACAAGACACACGTTTGATATCTAAGTAATTCATTGACTCGTAGTTTAATAATAATAAGTAGAAATTGGGGTGACTATTGTCGATCACTGGCTTAGCAGCACGTGGTTAATTAGAGCAATTTAAGGTGTTAAACCTGGTTAATTAGACCATGCAAGAGTAGCAGCGATAATCTCAATCAGTGCATACAAGCGGCGCTTTTACCTGGTCTCCCTCGACCGGGACCTCACCGGAACCCTCCCGGAGGTCTAGGGCCTTGACGCCGCCAGAGCCGGGGATATCGGCGAATCTTGGGGTCGCAGCTGAGACGGCGGCCGTGGGGAGGGTGGAGGCGGCGGCGGCGGCGGCGAGGAAGAGGTGCCTTCTTCTAACGGTGGGAGGGGGTGTTGTGTCTAAGGTTACGGCTTTGGCTTTGGTAGGCGGCGGCACGGCGCCGGCGGTCGCGGCGACGGCAGCGGTTACCATGGCGGCCGTATTTTGTAATTCTCCTACCATATTTTCCTTTTATTTTGTTTCTGTATTTTCATTTTATTATTTTTCGATGATTTTCCTTTTATTTAGTTTCCTTCTCAACTTCTGAATATTGTTACTTCAGGTCCATCATTTCAAGTTCTCCTATATTCTGATTTTACTCAACCCTTCCCATTATCGATACTGTGTAGCAGAGGAAATATTATAAT
Source organism: Eragrostis nindensis (assembly GCA_012490785.1). Taxonomy (NCBI): domain Eukaryota; kingdom Viridiplantae; phylum Streptophyta; class Magnoliopsida; order Poales; family Poaceae; genus Eragrostis; species Eragrostis nindensis. The sequence goes on from JAAXCT010000130.1 coordinate 428,517, forward strand.
TTTTAGTTGTGATATAGACTCTTGAGTACTATTGATACGGTCATTCAACTTTCTTGGTAATTATATAAGATTTCCCTTGCAAAAAAATAATATAAGATTTCTTTATTTCAAGGGTTTCATATTGAGGCGAAACACAATACATTCTAATAAACAATTAAAGGCGAAGTGTAGAGAATGAAAGCGGAGTATAATTTAAACGTACAGGGAAAAGTGATGTTGAGTGATTTCAATGTCTTCAGCATTTAACTAGCTACACTTTATTTTTTATTGTCAAACTTAGGTAGAGTTGACACCAACAATAACGCTATAAACCATTTTTTTTTATCATGAAACATGGTTATTGAGTTTGTTTTTCTCTTTTGAAACTGTGAAAAATTGTGACCGTGTCACACTCATTACGCCGGAGAAGCAGGTGTACAATAGAGCAGAGCAGACTTCGCTGTGGTTGGCCAATCCTGACACATTATCCTCTCCCCCTCATCCATGCCGCCGAGGCCGAGAGCATAACCCAGCTCATAACCAGATCAGAGAGCACAGCTCCCGGCAGGCACATCTCGGCCTCTCCTCTCTCCCTCACCCGCTGCCCGCGCCTCTACCCCCCTCTACCTCGCTAGCCGGAGATGGTGTCGCTGAGATGCACCACCGCGTACCACTCCCTACTCGGCTCGCCGACCTGCCTCGCGCGCCCGCGGCGGGGGTGCACCGTAGTGCGCGCCGCCATCGCCGTCGAGGCCGACGCGCAGCCTAAGGTCTCCCTCATCCGGATTGGGACGCGCGGAAGGTGATCAAAATCGACCCTTTCTGCGGTTGCTTTGGTTGGGAGGGCGGTGAATTTGGGGTCTTAATTGGTCAAAATCGCGGCTTTAGGTTCTGTTTGTTGGATTTGGGGTGGCAATGCGTTCTAAATGCCCGTAGGTTCTCTGTTTAGCTGTTTCTCTGGGAATTTGGGATTGAGACGTGGCTCTGAACATACTGCGTATTTAGGTTCTGGACGTCGGCTGAATTTGCTCGTTAGGATGCATTTTTGGATCAGTATTATCTTGCCGTTGACCTTAATAGCTATACTAAATCAACTGTTTGCAAAAGTTAAAACAGAGGAATTTATACGTTCATGCGTTGTTGCTAGAAAACTAGCTGGAGCTTTCATGTGTAATTTGTGAGGTTGTTGTCTTTACCTGTCATTATCCTAGTTTTGTCCGTCTGAGTTGTAGTCTTGAATTGGATCTTCTGGCAATTCTGCATCATTTTGGCCCTTTTTTGTCCTGAGAAAAGCCTACCACAAAGTTATTGTTGATTGTTAGTTTTTCCTTTTCATGCTCAGTTGAAAGTGTTTCCTTTTTGTGGTCTAAGTATCTTGCTTGGAATATGCAAATATGTAATTTATGTCATTGGTTATTTAGGACAGTCCTCTTGCTCTTGCACAAGCCCACGAAACCCGGGATAAACTGAAAGCTGCACACTCTGAGTTAGCTGAGGAAGGTGCTGTTGAGATTGTCATCATAAAGACCACGGGAGACATGATCTTGGACAAGCCCCTTGCGGATATAGGAGGCAAGGGTTTATTCACCAAGGAAATAGATGATGCACTTTTGCAGGGAAGAATTGACATTGCCGTTCACTCGATGAAAGATGTCCCAACATATCTGCCTGAAGGCACAATACTGCCCTGTAACCTGCCACGTGAGGATGTGAGAGATGCATTCATATGCTTGATGGCAAATTCTCTTGCGGAGCTTCCTGCTGGTAGTGTTGTCGGAAGTGCTTCCCTCCGGAGACAATCCCAGATTCTCTATAGATATCCATCATTAAAAGTAAGTATGATTTGCTTTTATCACTCCATTTCCCGCCTTCCATTTTCTTTTTTGGTTGTTAACCCTGCCCAAAATACTTGTGAATCCTCTCATCTATTTTACATGCCTCCATAATGTGCTTTGTAAACACGAGCAATAATTTTAGTGCTAGTTGATTCACTATGTGTTCATTATACACCACTGAATCTGGTGTTTTTCCCCTTGTATGGAGAAAGCTGTCCGAGTTATTTCTCTGAAACATAGATTGTTTAATGTCAGCTGCAGTTTTTTCAACTGTTTTGTAAACATTTTTTTAGAGTCCTATGACTTTGAAGGAATTAGTCTAGGGATACTCTTGATTAGTCTAGGTATTAATAGGACTGAGTGCTTTTCAGGTTGTTAACTTCAGAGGAAATGTTCAGACACGGTTAAGGAAACTCAAAGAAGGAGATGTCCATGCCACAATGTTAGCACTGGCTGGACTAAAGCGATTAAATATGGCAGAAAATGCAACATCTGTACTACCAGTGGAAGAAATGCTTCCAGCAGTTGCACAAGGTGCTATTGGAATAGCTTGCAGAAGCAACGATGACAAAATGGTATGTAATCAAGTGTTTTAATATGCTAGCAGATTGAAAATAAAGATGATGCGTGCATGATACCACATCTAAATCTGACACTAGTTCACGTGTTCATTTTCTGTTACTGAACGGCAGCCGTGTGATATGAAGTTCGTTAAAACACACCAGATACAACTGTTGTCAAATCTGATGCTTTCTCGACCCACTCTTCACATTCTTAACACACCAGTTTGTTTCTTTTTAACCTTGAAACATGTTCCATATTTTGGGTTTTGTAAAAGCAGTTCACTTATGAAACTATTCATAGACTTGCATTATTTTTTTAGAACACATTTCTGTTTTATTCTTCCATGTACAACTCAGATGAGACCTCCCTTTATTGCTCAATTTTGTAGATGGAGTACCTGTCCTCATTGAACCATGAAGATACCAGATTAGCTGTTGCCTGTGAAAGAGAATTCTTGGCAGTTCTTGATGGTAACTGCCGAACCCCAATTGCGGCATATGCTTATCGCGACAAGGATGGCAACTGTTCATTCCGTGGTCTATTGGCTTCGCCGGATGGATCCATAGGTATCCTTGATTTTCAGTAAAAGAAAATCTAACATGAAAGCATCTACTAATGTCACTCCTTTTGTCGTGCTTGCAGTATATGAAACATCAAGAAGTGGATCTTACTCATTTGATGACATGGTTGCTATGGGTAAAGATGCCGGTTACGAGCTGAAAGCAAAGGCTGGCCCGGGCTTCTTTGATAGCTTGCAATGAAAAGCAGACGCCACAACATGCAATTTCTGTTGCCACTCTCGTGATTAGAAACCGGCATCCCAGTAGAGTGTTGGGATGGTTGTTTTGTTTTTGTTTTTTTCCCCCCTCCTCTCGTCTAGAGCCCTGTACTAGATATTAAGCGGTGAAATTTGTATTACTTATTTTTGTAGCACTGGGAGGTAGAGCATCCACGGTTTTGTAACACCTTGAATTGTTGAAGAGGTTTCTCCACAGTTGTGTTGTAACATTGTAATTTGATGTAACCTTGCAGATATCTTGCTGTTTTAAGAATAGTTGAGTTTTGAAATTTCATGATATGCTCGAGTAGCATTTTCTTCAAAATTGTTCCTGTCCAAAGCAAGATATGTCAAGGACCAAGATGATGTTACTTGTGAATCTTACAGTCTATAAATTGTATGTATTGCTTTCAGCGTCATTCCACTGGTATGGACGCTACCCAGTTTGTGATAGAGTTGTGCACCGAGAAGGTTCTAATAAAATGCGTGTGTTCCATGCTTATTTGACACTAACAAATCTGATTCTTCAAAACAATTTCCAGCACATATTAAGGCAACATCGTCATGCTGTAACGATATTACATGTCATTTCTACAGAGATGGACTCTATTACATGAATGAAACAATAGTTCAAGGGTCGAGCTAAATTACTGAACTATTCTCGGTGCCATCGAGATCTCGTACTCTGAAGCTCAGAGCGCCTGCTGCCTTGTCCTCGCAGCTTTCCTCTGCTGAAAGCTCATTATCTAATTGAGGCGTCGAAATAGTAGAGTGCTTGTTAGACTGGTTATGTTGATAGCTTGTCAGGATGCTTAGCCAACTCGAAATTGCAGAACATATTTTTTCCCAGTGCAATGAATCGGTCAACTGTCCTGGTTGCATGTGGCAGACATATTAGCAAGCTCTTCAGCTGACACTGGCTTGTGCATCTGTACCAACAGAAAAGGTATCGTTAGGATTGAGATCAGTGGGATGTCACGCCTAACGAAGAAGGTCAAGATTGAAAGCCCATGAATTGCTACATAGATGGATTAGTGAACCTTGGGGTGAAAATACTCACCGCATTAGCAACAGTTAGCCAATGAAAGCACCGTGGAAGGGGATCCTCTGCTGATGGTGTGGTATCATGAATCCAGTAGGTTATGTTCTGGAATTCTGCACGTGATACACAATTGCTAACCTCATCATCTGAATTCTGCTTATCCTTTCCTCCACTCTTCTTCTCCAACACATAACCTACAAAAAATATTAACTGGATCATAAACTCAATCTGCAGAACAACTTTTTCAAAGTTCACATTTTCAATCAAAGATCCACATTTTCAATCAAAGATCTGGAAGGACAGACTTTGACCACTGGCCACACCACCCAAAATATCTGAGTATCTAGTACATACTAACTTATTATCCCTAGACAAGTTAACATTTCTACCAAGCCAGAAGAGAGAACACCGTACTTCATAATTCAGACTTTGAGCACATTCATACAGTCAAAAACTCTAAGCCAAAACTTCGGTTCTATGCAATGGTCTTCCTTTGCAATTTTTAACATGCAGTTGAGTCATAAATACACTTCTTTTAGCCATGAGTTATTTGAAGATCTTTCTCTTTTAGGACCACCAGAATATCCAGGTTTGCTGAAGAAAATAAACTTCAATATCATTAGTGCCTCACGCAAAAACAGTCTGCAATGAGTGCAGTTCTGTAGAGATCAAAGGCATTACGCCCTGCTTCATAGAAAGCATTCTTCGGATACCAGTCACATCCTTGCTTGAGTACAGTCAGAGTATTTAGAGGGTTACAAAATGGCTGAAATTTTCAAAGGAGCACTTAACCGATTCCCGTTTCCCCCTACTTTCAGCATCATGAAGCACAGCTAGTTGCAATTCCAACAGGTTTTATACCGTGTAATCGCTCAATAACAGAATATAACTCGATGCACACTAGAATATCACATGCTTCATCCCAAACCTTCCAAATTGATGACGCGGTCACGTCTTACCTCGGTAGCCATCCGGTAGCGGGAGGGTGGCGCCCTGCAGTTTCCTCCCGCGGAAGAAGGCCTCCTCCACCTTCACACCATCCACCTCCACACCTGCACCGGCTCCCACCAATCACTCAGATAAACTAAGGAAGCGACACGAGATCTTCGCGGCGAGGCGGCCGTCAAGAAACGCGCACGCATACCTGTGCTCCTGGGCTTGAAATAGTCTGACACAGGGGCGCCGCCGTTCTGCCTAATGCCGCAGGGCAGGAGATGCACCCCGCCGAGGTCATCCGACGCCGGTGAGAGGTCAACAGTAGCCGTGACGCCGGCGGCGGCCGGATGGGTTGCTTGCTCCATGGTTTGCTCCGCGCCAGCAGTGCGAGGGGAAGCTTGTAGGAAATGGGCTACCTTCATCGGGGCAGATTGGGCCTACGGTGCTGGGCTGGCGTAGAGAGGTCCATTTTTTAGGCCACGATTTGAGCAGGCCGAGGAATGGAGAGACTTCTTGCTCTTTTTGTTATTTGCTCAAAAACAAGTTGATACAGTTAGAAGTTAGAGTTGTGCATTGCTCAAAAAAAAAAAAAAGAAGTTAGAGTTGTGCAGATTCTCAAAAAAAAAAAAGAGTTAGAGTTGTGCAAAATTTCGTGTTAGAGTAGCTAATAAGTCTTAAATAAGAGTTAAAATTTTTCATATATTATTTTTTGAAAGAAAATAGTCTATACAAGAAATGGTACATCGCTAATTTGAGGGAAAAATAAGAAAAAGATGTATGATGTAAATCTTTATCTCAAAAACACATTGTAACATGCCAGGCCCAAATACAACTAATGCCTACTCACATATTGACTGGACCACACTCACACTTTTGTTATCGCTTCACATAAAAGCACTAATTCGGAGTTATTACGCACTTGGAGCCATGGTTATTTACTAATTTAAGTTGGTTCAACTTTTTCTAGATTGCCGATGTGGTACTAAAGTTTTGAGTTTCTGTTTCAGCAAATACGCATGGAGAGCAGCTAGAAAGAACATGGGCCTCACACAAATCACCAACACATTTTACTTATGATACGAATATAACCATAAACAAAATTTGACATGTATAATTGCAAATTTATAATCAGTTTGTTATGGAAGAAGTACATCGTGACAAGGCTACTCCGTAAAAACAGAAGCTCTATAAGCACAACAGTGACATATTTCCCGTCTATCCTTGTTTAATCAATTTGAAGCGTTCCCTTATTTGCTCATGTCACAAAAATTATCATAAACAAAGATATTTCTGGATCAGATAGAGCTCAAAATATTTTGTTAGCGGTGCTTTTCTTTTATCATGGGTCTCTCTTGTCCAAAGTTAAAGAAAAATTGCATTCATCAAATGAAATGAAACAAAAGGTTGAGTATGATAAATTTTCTATTAATTTTTATTTTGATGGGTAAGATTTATTTAAAGTATAATTAGAATTCAATTCTCTGTCAATCTAAAATATTTGATGATAAATTATGATATAACATACATTTTTTAATTATATTCACATTTCTTATGCTTGGACAATCTCCTATTATGAAGTGCAACACATCACATGAATGTTTTGGAGCCACTTTTGCATTCAATAGTCAAAATCAAATTGTTTATCTAAAGAATTTGGTTTTCTTCTGATATGAAACTCAAATCCTTACTCCTATATTTCTCTCTCTCAACAATTGTAATAATATATATATAAGAAAAAAGAATGGAGCACTTAAGCTCACAAGGATAGAAACATATCCATATATGGAGGGTCCCCAATCTATGTCTATTTTGTTGCTAAGTATCATTTTGAAATATTTTTTTTGTGTTATCATTTTGAAATAAGCTACAAATGTTCTGTTATTTATATTCGTATACCAATATTTATATATTCACCAGAAGTCATACATCCCATGTACATCTCGTTAATTATATATTGCGTACGTCAATCTGAACCCACATGACCTATAAGCTGAGTTTCATTCAAATTTCTCCAACAGGCTGCAAAGTATCTGTATACGGAGTAATTAAAAAGTAAGCATATGGAAACAAATTAAAATATCTGGTATAGATTTTGATGAGTGATCGAATAGGTTATCCTCAGATAGTCACAGGTGTCATAAGATTTGTGTAAACAAAAAAGGTCTCATAAGGTCCATGAACCCTTTGGAGCGGACGGCCGGGGCAATGCAGACGCAGTTGTTCCCGTGCCCCGGCAGCGCGTCCGCGGCGCGACGCGCATCGCCGTGCGGCGCCAGGTCATCACAGGGTCCAACCGCATCCCCTCGACGTCCACCATGCATGACCTCCAAGCCGCTGCACAGCTTAATTAATTCCGGACAGGCAGCAGGCGCTGCAGGCCCCCCCCAAGGCGTCGACACCAGCATAGCATCGTCCCACGCCTCGACGAGCCTCGCATTGACTGCCACTTTTTGCATACTACTAGTATGTATAAGCGGCCGCAGTGGTACACGCAGTCCATGTATGTACGTACACCAAGTCTCTCCGTGCTCGTCGAGGCTTTGATCCACCGTGCGCCGCCGGAGTTGGCGATCGAAGAAGATGTTCTTGGTTGTTGATGGCCGGGTCCGGGATTACGATGTCGTTGCGCCTGGCATCCTCGTCTCGTTGGCGCGCCCGCCGATCAGGAGCCACCGCTGCAGCAGAGCGGCCGCGGCGCCACGAGATGGCGGTTGATGATGTCGTCCGGCGTGCACGTACGACCAGCCATAGTGCTGCACTGCACCTACAAGACTCAGGAAGCCACCGAATTGCGCCAAAAAGAAAAAAAAACACTAAAAGAACCATTAATTCGAACAGATCAAGCAAGCATTTCAACCCTCCTTTTATTTCATAGTTTGTGCACCGTTTCTAACATTTATTCGCAGGCAGCATTTATCCTTTGTGCAGTAACGGCTGCCTTTCCACGGCCATTTCAGTTGGGCAATGAGGACTGCAGATGGGGCAATTCTTCCTGCATTCCTCCCGTGAGTGCCAGCATTGGGTCCCGCAGCAATAACAGGCTTCACCCATAAAGCAAAAGATTTTATAACTGCAGTATACCACCGTTATCTTGCTCTCATCCGACGACGTGGAGTTGACCACAGTAGCATTTGCCTTTGTAAGACTATTTGGGTAGCTGCTTCTTGCACCTCCAGCCTCCAGTTGTGCAGGACGACCTGTCATTTGATTTGATTATTTTTTATTTTTGCATGTATCAGGATGGTAGTACAGACTATGAGAAAAAGAAGGTTTTCTGTACTTACATTGCGCAGTCAATGCGAGGCATCCCACGAGCAAAACGAACGTAATGGTCATCACGCAGGCCAAACCGCCATCATTACTACCACCACTCATGTTGGATCCAAGCTCGCCTCTTGCTTGATAATCTCTCTCTCTCTCTCTCTCTGTGAGAGTTGGATTGGGCATACACAACAATGGCCTCACGTGCCTGATATATATAGAATTTGACATATACGAAGATATAGTATCCCTTAAAGTAGGCAATCTATACATGGCCATTTCAATGATATGCTACATAATTTAGAGAATATATAAGCAAGTAATTGTTGTTATATAGTCATGCATGGATTGCCAATTCTCAAAATTAAAAGAAAGACAAGCACACACAACTAGTTTATCATGGATAAACATCGCAATGAATGCACGAGATTTTCAATATATGTTCAATATTCAACCAGATACGTAGTAAGGATTTAGTAGACTTATGATGAAGATATAAAAGATATACGGAGTAAATTCTTTTTCGAGAGCACAACACAGATGCCGTTACATTGCTCTGACGGTACGCACTAATACGGGTCATGGGCTCGCGCGTGGCAGCAAGAAGTTGCGGCTCAATCCAAGTTTTCAATCTGACCTGCTGTGGCGCCTATGGCAGCTGCTGTTGGCCTCTTTAGCTTTTATTCAGACTATTTCAGGGGTTGCCAATAGTATGTTTCTTTATTTTGTATCTGAGAGACTACTTCTATTATTTCTTAATGTAAAGGAAGAGCACCTGTCAGGTTCTTTTTCAGAAAAAAAAAGAACGTGGATTGTCTGAATTCTGCCACGGCCATATATATATATATACATGCACACTAAAACCAATCAAATCGAGTGTTCGAAAAAGCATGCCCAGGCATGTCCTGAAAAAAAAAAAGAATGTGTCTCGCCTATGGGGGTGGAGGTTGATCATGGTAGCATTTGCGTCTAAGTTGTTGGTAAGAGTATTTGAGTAGTTGTTTCTTACATCTACAGTCTCCAGTTGCGAAAGGCAGCCTGTTGAGCTGTATGCATCAGTATGCTAGCTGTATGCATCAGTATGCTAATACATGGTGCCAGAACATTGAGACAAGATCATCGTTCCAACCCTTCAATTATAGGTTGTGCACCATTACATCATTATTCGCAGGCAGTACTTATCTTTTGTGCAGTAATGGTTGGCTTTCCACGGCCATTTCAAGTGGGCAATGAGGGCTGCAGGGGCGGCACTTGTTCCTGCATTCCTCCCGTGTGCGCCAACATTCTTTCTCTGGCTTTTGGTTCTCGCAGCAATAACAGGGTTCACCCACCCAGCAACCGATCTTTTTATTGGTGCAGAATACAACTGTTATCTTGCTCTCATCTAACGACGTGGAGTTGACCACATTGGCATTTGTATTTGAGTTGGTAAGGGTAAGACTATTTGGGTAGCTATTTCTTGCACCTCCAGCCTCAAGTTGCGAAAGACGACCTGTTAATTGAAATCTTTTTCATGTATTAAAATAATACATAATATATGAGAGAAGAAGGTTTTATGTACTCACCTTGGGCAGTCAACGCGAGGCATCCGATGAGCAGGACGAACGTAATGGTCATCACGTATTGCATACGGCCATCACCGCTACCCCTCATGCTGGATCCAAGTTCACCTCTTGCTAGATCAATCTCTCTCGGTGATTGTATGAGAGTCGAATTGGGCGTATGCAATGGCCTCACGTGCCTTGATATATATAGAGAATATAAAATGTACTATATCTACAAGAAATATGCTGATGAACTGGAATTCGACAGATACAAAGATGTAGTATCTCTATATATCTCCAAAATGAATGTACGTAATCTTCAAGATATGCTACCAAATTTAGAGAATATAAACAAATAATTGTAGTGATATAGACATACACATATATAGACGTGAGATATCATTACAATGCGCAAACAAACAGGATGTCATGGATTGCCATTTCGAAAAAAAAAAGTCAATTTATCATGGAGGGATATCGCAACATGAGTGTACGAGATCTTCAAGATATGTTACATAATTTAGTGATTATAAACAGCTATTTGTAGTTATACGCATCTTCAATCAATCAGAGATACGTACATTGACGATGTATTTGAGGTAAATAAGAAAAGATTTAGTATAGTTATGATCAAGATACGGAACAATCCTCTGACGTGGTATCTTGATTTTTTATTTTTTTTTTGGGAGGGCACAGATGCCATGATCCAGTGAGGCGAACGAAGCTGCACGCGTTCCATTGCCTGACGGCACGCACTAAAACACAATTTGGACACTGGGCTGTCATGTCGTGGCCTCGTGGCAGCAAGAAGCTGCGGTATGGAATAGCACATGAAAGAAAGACTCGAATAGATCAAGCAACGACGCTTTGATTACCTAGTATATATCTTTTGCGTCCTTACAACATTATCCGCAGGTCGCTTTTATCGTTCGACCCAACGGTTCTCCTTCCACCTTCGTTTTAGATGGGCATGTAGGGTTGCAGGCGCTACAATGATTCCTGCATTCCTCCCGTGTGCACCAACATTGTGGATCTGGCGTTCCGTTCACGCAGCAAAAGCAGGGTTCACCGACCACACACGCCAACCCTTTATAGGTGCAGAATACCAATTTTAACTTGCTTTCGTCTATAGAGGTGGAGTTGATCATGGTAGCATTTGCATCCAAGCTGTTGGTAAGACTATTTGGGTAGCTGTTTCTTACAGCTACAGCCTCCAGTTGCGAAGGACGACCTGTTGAGAGGTATATGCATCAGTAAGATAATACATGGTGCAACAACATTATGAGAAGAAGATTTTGTGTGCTTACCTTGTGCAGGCAACGTGAGGCATCCAAGGAGCACAACGAATGTAGTGATCATCATGGACACCAAACTGCCGCCAGTGTCACCCCTCATGTTGGATCTAAGGAATGCACCTCTTGTTTGATCAATATCGAACTGAATAAGGACTGGACATATGCATTGGCCTCACGCCTTGGTACATATAGAAAGATAAATTATATTATCTATACAAGATATCTGCTGATGAACTGGAAATATATAGGACTGCCAAGAAGATATATCTATTTTTATATATGGGCAATCTGCCAAGATATGTACCTTGATTGACATTGCAATACATGATCGATCAGAGAGATGTGATGCAATTAGGAGAATAAACATTAGTATCTACAAATATATTTCACATCTCTACTACTAACAACTGTAAGTTTGTAAGCGTCAATACCTATAGCATTTGCAGGCGAAAAATTACTACAGTAACACATAAAAAAACTAATAGATAAGCAACAGCACCAGTATTTTTCAACCCTTTATGGTTTTAACTATAAATCTTGTGCATCACTACAACATTATTCACAGGTAGTATTTATCACCGTCCTTGTAGATGGCATTTGCGGTTGCAGGCGCGACAATGCTTCTTCCATTCCTGCCATGTGCACAACATTCTGAATCTGGCTGCCCATTCTTGCAGCAAAAACAGGGTTCACTGACCACACATCCTGACCCAGAGTTTATAGGTGCAGAATACCAGTTTTGGTTTTAATCAAGGGATGTAATATGCTTTAATATCAATGAAATTCCCTTTTCACAACAAAAAGAAAGTACCCACAGTTTGCTATCGCAAGGAATCAATCCTGAATTGTTTTTCTTTTCGAATATGCAGAAGAGCTGTGTATCTTTATATTAGATAGAGAAGAAAGAATTAATCCTGACTCGTGTTCCTTCCGCTCCATTGTTTCGTTATTTCTATTCCTGCCTTTATTTTCTTAATCATCAATAGTCAATGTTGCCTATGTACACTTGTTATATCTGACAACAAAACAGCTTGAACTTTGAGTTCCTTCAACTCGAAACATATCAATTGACCTCATTTCTCCTTCAGACGCACCTCCTTTACTCACATGAAGGGATTGTATAGCTTTCTTTGAAAAGTATTATTCCTGTTCCAACGTGTACCAACCTTTTTTTCTGAGACTAATGAGGGACGAGGAAAAACATTGGTGATCAGCTTCATCATCCAGTTATCTGTCAGCGGCGATTGCTTCTTCTATTCTTCTGATTACAGTGCTGAGGCTATGCCCGTCTTCTAGTGCTTTGACTGCTGCTCTGTGAGCTTTCTTGTGCCACTTCAAAAGATTATAAGATTGCATGACTGACCAACGAGCCCGGTTTGCCATCTGATAAGCAACCGAGAAATATTCATGGACCATATAGGTAAATTAAAAAGTATGCAAGAGATAACAGCAATACAAAACCAACCTGTGCAACAGAAAGCGGCGGGTTCAGTTGAATACACAAATTTCTGAATAAGTTTTCATCATTTTCTCCGCCTTCTGCCTCCCCATAAACAAGTGCTTCAGCAGCAATTCCGGCAAACAGAATCATGCAGTACCTACAATTTGACACCGGGTTAGGAAAACTCAAAGTCTGCCCAAGAACCCAGGTGCCAACATTCAAACATAATAACTAGTTTCTGCACCTGTCAAATGCTGTACTTGATAGATGACCCTCGGCAAGTTCTTTTTCCATCTTTTCATCCCAGAACTGAGTTCCTGCCTACAGAGGTAGGGAATCACCAATGAGAATTCTTTAAAATGTGAGATCTATATGAAGGGTGCAAGGTGATAAAGGAAAAAAGAAATGCAAGCATTACTGAAATCCTTCAGATGAAGAAGGAACACATCACAAGTGTACAATGCAAACAAGGCAGTCAAATAATCTACTAGCACGTATGGCCAAAATAGGTACGAGGTGTAAATGTGGTGTGAGCGTGCACACAGAGTAGTTAGAAGAAACAAACCATGTTGACTATAAATTACTATCCATCAGAACTTTGACAGTTCCACGCAGACGATAAATCCCACCGGAAGAAAAAGGCCTCATATCAAATTGCACATTAAAGACTAAACCTTAAGAAGTGCACTGGTTCATGAGATAATAGACAGAAATACGCCAAACGTAACACACACTGAGATAGACAAGAACAGTATTCAAAATTAACAGAAGTTGTACCTGGCCCTGAATGCCCATTCGCAATGCTACAAATGGATCCAATATGACTCCACGTATCGGGCAACCCATAAGATATGCTACACACAATTTGAAGGCAGTAATAAATATCACGCTAATCAAGTGGAGTCATACAAGTCAAACTACTATCGTAAAAGGAGCATCAATTAGAAGAGCATGAGATAGGATGATAGAGAAAAGGCAAGCCATACCGGTAAGAAGATGACCTGCTTCATGTACAAGGATTCGACGCTTGTATGGAGGCCAGAAACTTGATATCTGGGCAAGACAAGTACCACCAAGAAAGAGTGCATCGGCTGTTGCTAATGCCAATACAGCACCCAAATTAGGCCGTAAATCAATCCCTTGAGTTAGTAGATAAGATACACCCCCGAGAAATCCAATGAGCACATATGGAGAACTTCCCGATAGACCCCACTTCTTTGGTGCCAGCTTTGTAGCTGAAGAAAGTAACAAATTGAAAATGATTAGAGCTTTACATCATTGTGATGACAAGTCACAGTAGATGAAATTTAGTTTCCTCTGAAACAACAAAGCAAGAAGTATTGCAGCATGAGTCGGGAAAAACAAGGAAGAACTTCAGTGTGAGCATCCTACAATGTGCTAACCCACATCAATCGCAAGGAATAAGATGTACAAAGCAGAGGGAAACGGATAATGTCACAATCCTCACCTTCCAATCCTGTCATCTCCTTCAAAACTGTTGGTGTCACTTCTCTTGGTCCTTCCAGAACTGCAACATGAAATGCATAAACCATAAGCCAAATTCAAATTGCGAGGTCATTCCTCCAATCATAGTGATTCATCAATACATCAAACAAAGCATCACTGCCACATAATTTTGCAACTGCGTCATCTCAACTTACCGATGTTCTTGCATTTGCCGAAGCTGGCGAGGACCCCGCGGTCCGAGAGGAACTGGTACGCCCGGCCGACGAGCCGCATGTCGTCGGCGTCGATGCAGGTGTCGAGCACCTCCCAGTCCCGCCCCGGCGGCACGGGGACCGCGACCTGCATCGCCGCAGCTCCCGCCTGGGGCTCCACTGACTGCAGGAAGCGCAGCGCACGGGACAGGTCCTTGCGCCTGACGGCGTCCTCGAACTCCCGCCACTCCTTCACGGCGCCCGCGTCGTCCTCGAACTCGCGCCACTGCTTGAGGGAGCCCGCGCGGAGGCGGTGGCCCGGACCGCGGCGCGGGATGATGCCCTGGGAGGAGAGGAAGCGCTTGCGGGAGGCGGTGGTGGCCGCTGCTGTGGCGAGGGGCGTGGGGTAAAACGAAGCCGTCGTCGCCATTGGGGCGGCTGCGGAGAAGGTTTTTTTTTTTTTTTTTTGAGCGGAAGGGAAATCTATTAAGAGAAAGGAACAGTACAACCATACAAATTACAGATAGCCCCCTGGAAGTACAGACAATTACGCACAAACCTCTCTAACGAGATTGAACTCGAAACATCTGGAGACCGCCGACGATCGACGGCCCACCGCCAGTTCCACCTCCCTCGCCGGCCGGCGACCACCACCACAATAACCAGCGCCTGGCAAACGGACGCATCTGCAATAGCATAAGGCACCAAAGTTGTCGCCGCACAGAGGGAGGAAGGGGAAGACAAGATCGTAGCCGACGCCGCCTTCGACATCGTCGCCGACGCCGACCACAACCAGCAGAGCCGCACATCGCTGATAACATCAACGACGGCGACACGAAGAGCACTCCCAGGGAGGCCCAAAAACTCCACCCTTCCGCTCGGAAGGAGGAACAAAAGCCTCACGCCGCCGTCCGCCGTAGAGACAGGGAAGCCGTCAAGGGAGGTGAAGAAGGCCGATCCGAACCGAAGCCCAGAACCAACCTCCTCGCCGCCTCGCCGTCGCTCACCGGAGACGTCGTCGCAGAAGCCCCGGAACCCTAACCTCCAACCGGCACCGTCATCGGTGGCAGGAAGGCCGGAGACCTCCGACCCCACACCACCACCCATCACGGCACCAAGAACCAGGAGGAGGAGGGACACCATCCACACACCGCCGGACTCGCCGCCGACGGAAGGGAACCAGAGGACACCATGACGAAGCATCGACATGGTGAAATTATTTAGCACAAAAGGAAAACCTAAGGCTAATATGTACAGCACACGACAGATCAAGGCTTCCCCTCCCTCTCCGGCGCCGACGAGGCCGCCGGAGAGGAGGGGGAAGCGCCGGATCGGAGTCGGGCCGAGGGAGCGCCGCTCTTTACTGTAGCGGGAGAGAAAGAGGGCGAAAGGTCACTTATGGAGCAGACTGGTCGCTGCGGAGAAGGTTGGGGTGCTCTGCTGAGCTCTTTTTTTTTTTTTTTTTGAGAGAGAGACTCTGCTGAGCTCCTGCCGTCGTGGCGTTCTCCGCTGCCGGCGAGCCGGTGGTTGGCCTGGGGCCCTAGACCGAGTGCTGTTGGGTATGGGCCCAGAGTTGGAGGCCGTGTGAAGTACTAACCTCCCTTCACAAATACTTAGCAATTTTGACTTTTTCAATCATTTTTTGACCATTCATTTTTTCTATAATTTTTTTTGCTGTTAGATGGAAACAAAATACAAGCTTGAAGTATCTTTTGTTACAAATCTATTAATTCAATTGTTAGCACCGTTAACTAAAAATTTAAAAAGTTATTGTCAGTCAAAATGTGAACAGTAAAAGTCAATATTGCCAAGTATTTGTGAACGGAGGTTAGTACTTGTGGAGTTCCTCAGTAAAAATACCGAGGATATATTCGAGGCAAATAAGCAACTCGAACGAATTTTGAGCAGGCGACTAGGCCAGTGAAACGCACAAGAATTGTGACACGAACGATTGCTGCATTAGAACTGCGGTGATATTTTATCCCATGTGATTTCTCGGCTATCCAAAAAGCCCAACTATGCAATCCGGAAAAAGAAGGGCATAGCATCGAACAATCCATCTACCCCTGAACTTTAGAAGTTTCACCGAGTTAACTACGTTTCACAAATAGCTGTAATTGCACTTTCGATGCGACGCATTTCGAGCAAATTGATTGTCTGACAACTGAAATAGAATCGTATTTCGAGCAAATTGATTGTCTGACAACTGAAATAGAATCAGAGTAGACCCAACCAATCACCACGCAATGCAACATTGTATACTTTGCACTAATTATCATCAACAGGCCATTCTGTAGCAGGAGCAAATGCGCGTAAGCACAGTCCAACTTTGAACGTTTATTTGCAATCAGTCTGTCACAAATCTGTGGGAGCAACCTATAGCCAAGGCTCCCCTACTAACGCATCAGCAAAATAGTTTAGGTGAAACAATTGATTCACATGGATTCACAAGGCGCATCAATTGCTTATCGTGAAACAACAGCATACACAGTGGCTCGTTGGTACAAGAAGAAAATCAGAATGGACAAGTCTCATCCAAAGCTACTCTGCAGTCTGTATGATCTGAACTGAATAAAAAACAAGCGCGAGCACACTGAATAAAAAACAAGCGCGAGCACTAATACTAAGTGACGAGACCCGGCTGAGAGGCCTAGCCAGCATGATGGCCACAGCAATAGAAGATACAGTATGCAAATGTGCAGCTGGCCAGCTGTGAAACCATATGAAACAAGTAGGACTAGTAAATGTTGAGATGTCCCGAATATTCTTGCATGTTCATCAAAGGCCGGGGGCTCTAAACAGCTGGCTACTGCCGAGACAAACAGCAATTCTCTAATATCTAGTACACGCAGTCAGTGTTCTTGCATCAGAAAAGAATTAGCCGGCGCAATTCTACATACTAGACACTTTATAATGTAAGAAATCTCATCATTTCCTCATCATCCCATTTCGCCCTTACAAATTTAGAACACAATTGCATTTAGGATAACACATCATTTGAAGATACAGATCATGCACAAGGATCCAATTACGCAAATCAAAACATCAAACATCACCAAAGGCAGCATAACAAGACGGAAACGATAGATATGAGTATTTCAAATAACTTGCATTACTAAGTGCACAAAATATCCCTTTCATAAGACACTGTCACAAACTGCAGTTTCAAAGTTTCTTAACAGATGGAAATAGATGAAACAAGGGTACCACTACTAGTTCAGATCAAAACCAATGGAGGACCAGGAATGAACCCTAGGCGGTGAGCACGACGGCTCCACCGGCAGCCTTGATCTTCTTCTCGGCGACCTTGGAGATGAGCTTGGCCTTGACGACGATGGGCTTGTCCGGGAGCCTGCCCTTGCCGAGCACCTTGAAGTAGCCGAACTGCGACACGTCGATCTGAGGGGCCTTGTCAGCGCCGGCGGCAGCCTCCGCGGCCTTGTCGGCGGGCACCATAGACCAGAGCTGCTCGACGTTGACGGCGGGGCAGTAGAACCTGTTGCGGAGCTTGTGGAAGTAGCGCATGCCGACCTTGCCGAAGTAGCCGGGATGGTACTTGTCGAAGAGGATGCGGTGGTGGTGCATGCCACCGGCGTTACCGCGACCTCCGGGATGCTTGCGGTGCTTGCCGATACGGCCGTGCCCGGCGGACACGTGGCCGCGCTTCTTGCGGTTCTTCCTCAAGCTCGTCGTCATGGCCGCCGCCGCCGCCTGCTTGCCTTGGGACGGTTTGGGAGTGGAGGCGGAGAGGTGGAACCCTAGAGTACAGCAGCGGCGAGATCATTCTTATAAGGCATTTGACTGTTGTAGCCGCCGTCGGATGGGAGGATGTGGAGGATCTGGAGCTGTTGGATGCTGCTTCCTCCTAGGGTTTAGCTTTGAGCTGCGGCGGGCTTTTCAGATGGGCCTAGATTCCGGCTCGTGACATGTTCTGGGCTAATCGTCCTTACAACTCTGAAATGATTTTCCAGCCCAGAACAGCCCAAGACTTTGAGTTGGACCAGTCGTTGAGCCTTAACAGCCCATCGCATCAAAAAAGCATCCGAGTGAAACAGGTGGATCCTATATGTAGGGCGGGTTATGGTTAAGCTTTGATAGAATAGTGTTTGAGATTTGTGCAACGACTCAGATTCGCGCAGGTGGAGAAGGGGATGGCTGAGAAGCTGCCACGTGTCGCTCTCTGATTGGGGCGGGTGGGAGGTGGGAGAAAAAGAAACGAATTTCAAACTTTAAACGCATTTTTCTCCTAAACCGTAAATCCGTTTTCGAATTCGTTTGAACCTACGTGTTTGTTACAATTAATTCTACAAAATGAGATCCAATATGAATATTTTTTGAATTTTTTAAAATTTAAAATTTTCATCAACATTTTAAATATACTATGTCAACATTTTGTTTATACTATGTCAACATTTTTTGTTTGCGATCAACATTTTTTATAAAAATGTTGATTTTATTTTAAAAATGTTGAAATAAAACTACAAAAATGTTGACTCTTCTGTTTCAAAATGTTAACGCTCTGACTTGGGCTGGGCTGTTCAGATTTAGTAGGCTATTGGGCCAATCTATCGTATGTTAACCATAGGACGCCCTGCATATAGGAGGTCCCAGTGAAACAGGCGCTCGCTCTCCGTCAGAAAGTTGACCTTGCAAGTATTTCCAGACGCCAATAAATTATTTGACAAAATTTCTTCATATTTCAAAGTAGGAGCCAAGAACTCAATGTCACCATACAGTACTCGTGCATTTCTAGTTCCTTTCCCTTAACTCAGTGTTGAAGTTAAATCCCTGTCCATAAAAAAAAGTTAAATCATTGCATATTAAAAAAAAAAAACCTGGTGCTAGCCTCCCCTCTCTCCCTTATCCCTTGCTACAGTAGCCAAAGGCGATTTCAGGCGATCTCGCCCCGACGCTCGATCTCTCGCTTCCCCTTCCTCTCCGGCGGCCTCGTCGGCGCCGGAGAGGGCGGGGAAGCAGGATCTCGCCGTGGGCGGGTTACCTTTAGCTGTAGATTAGGTTTTAGGGTAGTTAGGGTTAGGGTTCCGCCCCTCCATGGTGACGGTGGCTGGAGTTCTTCTCTCCCCCGGCAGATCTGGTGATGGAGTCGTCGTCGATGGCGGCAAGATCAACGGTGAGGCCTCGTGGAGTTCGTTTGGCTTCCGTTCTTTTGCGAAAGGGTGGATGGGCTTTTGGTTCCCCTCGCCGGCGGCGTCGGTGATGGTGGATGGTGTTTCCGGGTGGTCGGCGTCAGGTTTTGGCGTTGATTTCTTCGGTCTTTTGTTCCTTGCTGCTGTTTCTCTGATGGTGGTGCTTCGGGTCTTCTTCCTCCGGCTGAGGTCATCGCGATGGCCGGCTTGGTAGCTTCCTCGTACAAATCTAATCGGCTTTATCAACAACGTGTTGTGGTCGCCGACTTGGACGGAAGAGAAGCCCGGGTGTTGCCGTCGGTGGACTCTGGTGGCGAGGAGATGCTGGCTCGGGAGGGTTCGAGAGGAAGAGGGTTGTCTTTGTATTTCCTTTTTCTTTGAGGACCTTTCTGTAAATGAGCCCAGAGGGCTTGACTGTAAAAGGTTGTGGGATGTACTGTTCCAAAGTTAATATAATTTCCTCCTTTCGCAAAAAAAAAAAATCATTGCATATTAAATTACTCGCCTTCTTTTAATTTTGAACTCTTGTTTCTTTAAATAAAATAAGGCCATAGCCTCGGCCTTCTTGGGAGGTCTTGCGTATCAGGAATCGACCTCCTTGGAGCTTTGCCAACACATGGGTTTTGGCTTTCAACCATCTCCAGTTAAACCCCTATTGCTTTAGTTATTCCATAATTCAACTTATTGTGGAATCTGATTTGTGAAATCTAGAGATTCGAAAAGTTGAGGGCCTTTTGTTATATGAATCTTACAATTCCATCTTTTGGTCGTTTGCATTGTGGTAGATATATGTGCCAAAAATTTATAAAAATTGACTGCGATCAGATTATTGAATTATGCAACCTGCAAGGATTTGTAAAATCATGCGGAGTATAAATTTCATAATCAACAATTGAAGGTAGAAACAAAAAGATCTTACTTTGAGATAATGGGAAAAAATTGTGTTCTTGCTGCCAACTGCTGGTATTTATATCCGGAAAAATCTAAGTACATGGGCACAACTACATTTTCGCCTAAACTATACGAGTGGCTATCGATGGTCGACGGTCTCGCTTTCGTTGGTGATGAGGCTGTCGAACAAGACATCGATGGGTCCCAGCACTAGCGGAGCAAATTGCTTGCTCCAAAACAACGTCCATCATCCAGCTGAGAGTAGAAGAGAGAATGAGAATCCACAAAGAACGAGTACAAGAGGGCGTATTTCTGCGAATCAGGCTTCTAGAACCTTCCTTCCGTGCTTGCGGTGCATGTGTTCATCCCATTCCAAAACCATCAAATCTGCGCCGTCCATTCCGAATCCGCGGGCCCAGAAACCCGCTGGCGCCCCCCACTTACCCCCGCTCCAAGCCACGCTACCGGCCCACTGCCATATCGGCCCACCTCTTTGACCCCACATGTCATGGAGACAACCATTGCCCGGATGCCCCGAATATGCTATCCCATCGCATGCCCCCCGCCCGCCTCTATAAACTGGCGGACCTCCCCCGCCTGCGTCGCACTGCTCAAAGCTCATCTCCTCACCACGACCACCAATCTCCTCGTCGCATTCGCACAGCTGCAGCCGATTCGATCCGGTGAGTCGCCGTCCCTTCCGCCCGGCCGTGCCCGGATCCGCCGCCGCCTTGTTCCGAGCATTGGTCTGACCCTCGCGGCGCCGGGTTTGGTTTTGGTGCAGGGATGGCGACCAAGAGGAGCGTGGGCACCCTCGGGGAGGCGGATCTGAAGGGGAAGAAGGTGTTCGTGCGCGCCGACCTCAACGTGCCGCTCGACGACGCCCAGAAGATCACCGACGACACCCGCATCCGCGCCTCAGTGCCCACCATCAAGTTCCTCCTCGAGAAGGGCGCCAAGGTCATCCTCGCCAGCCACTTGGTGAGTGATCACTGGCCCGCCCACGTTTCCCAATCTCTAATTTCATGCATTATCTAGCCAGTGCTCGAATTATTGCCGGGATGCTTCTCTGGATGATTGAGATGTTGTCTAGTAAATTTTCTCGATTTGTGTACCGAGATGCTGGTCTTGATTGGGTGGATGGGAGCAGTTATCTGTGATCACAGCGCGAATTGTTCAGGGTCAATTTCAGTTTAAATCAGTGTTGCGATAAATGTTCTGCTTGTGATGTGCACGCGTTAGGCACAGATGTGCAATGATCTTGCCTCCTGACACAGGTGGTTCATTTCTAAGTATGGATATAGATGGATCTGTACTGATCAACTCTAATTCATTTGCTTGCATTAGACAGTTCTAAGCTGTTGCAGATCAGTGTGATGAATGATCACATAAATTTATATTGTTATGTTTTGATTTTGCGCTTGGTGTAAGCAGTTCTATCAATGCCTTGCACTGAAAGGACCAACAGAATCCAACATAGATTTCAGTGATATTTAAGGACTATTGGCATGGAGGGTTGACCATTCTGTTTGTACATGGAAGCAAATAGATCACTGCCTTGGCATCAGCATGTGCATCCTTTTTCCATAGCACAGTTTAATGGATGCGCCTTTGTTTTTTAAACCATAACGTGTTCTTTGTGTCATAAATTCTTTAAGATCTGCAAGGTGTTTGTGATTCAGAGCTATAACTTTCAACAGCATTTTCCTTTCAACAGCATCTAATTGATTTGATAGCTCGAGGTGTAGCATCTTTGTACATATTCTTCTGGAACAAGTTAAATGATAGTGGGAACTACAAATTTCTAAATCTACCCGTTGTATTGTGACAATATGCAGCCGAAGGTGTACAATTTGGATATTGAAACTTGAACTGTGGACTTGAAACCTGTATATTCTTTCCATTTTGTTTGATGATTAGAAATATGATATTGAAGCATCAAGATACATTCTTCTTTTCTATATTTTCCTGTCTAATAAATTCATTGTTTTAATTTCCAGGGTCGCCCGAAAGGTGTCACCCCGAAGTACAGCTTGAAGCCTCTTGTTCCACGCTTGTCTGAGCTCCTTGGAGTTGATGTAAGCTATGACTCCAACATAATGTTCTTTTTGTTTCTGTCAGTCTAAAGCTTATCTAACAGTGGGCATTATATGTGTATATATAATAGGTTGTAATGGCCAATGATTGCATTGGTGAGGAAGTTGAGAAGTTGGCTGCTGCTTTGCCTGAAGGTGGAGTTCTACTCCTCGAGAATGTTAGATTCTACAAGGAGGAAGAAAAGAATGACCCCGAGTTTGCTAAGAAGCTCGCATCTGTTGCTGATCTTTATGTAAATGATGCTTTTGGCACGGCGCACAGAGCTCATGCTTCAACAGAGGGAGTTACCAAGTTTCTGAAGCCCTCTGTTGCTGGCTTCCTCATGCAGAAGGTATTGTTGCAATGAATCTAAACCCTGCTTATAGTATATATTTAGGTCGGTCTGCTATAAGTAGGTAGGACTAAAATATGCATGGTTTGCCTCTAACCACTATACTCAGTTGTGTTCATTCTGCAGTTTCAAATGCTCAATGTAGCATGTATCTTTTGCATGTAATTTGAGAATAGAAGTTCCGAAAGTACATGGTTCTTTGCATTTGAATACATCCTTATTTTGTACCTTTCAAATATATTATGTACTAAGTGTTAATTTGAATCTGATTTTATCAGGAACTTGACTATCTTGTTGGAGCTGTTGCCAACCCAAAGAAACCTTTTGCTGCCATTGTTGGTGGGTCCAAGGTCTCAACCAAGATTGGAGTCATTGAGTCTCTGCTGGCTAAGGTTGACATCCTCATCCTTGGTGGTGGTATGATCTACACATTCTACAAAGCACAGGGATATTCTGTTGGAAAATCTCTTGTGGAGGAAGACAAACTTGAGCTTGCGACCTCTCTTATTGAAAAGGCGAAGGCGAAGGGTGTGTCTCTCTTGCTGCCAACTGATATTGTAGTAGCGGACAAGTTTGCTGCAGATGCTGAAAGCAAGGTCTGTTCATTTACACTTTAATTTTGAATTGTTCCAAAAACATGTTATGTTCCAAAGTTGACAGTCCGACACTTTTTACTACCTCGTTTCTATGACGATTGGGCAGCAGGATTGGTTCAAATTTGCACTAATCCTGCTGTCCTAACGTCATATAAAAAAAGGATGGAGGTAGTATTCTTTAACTCATATTGTGCACCAAGGCTATGTTTTGGGAATGGAAAAACTAAAATTGTTACCTTACTTTTCAAGACACAAGCCTATGTTCTGCGATGGATACAGATTTCCACAAGCCATTTATTTCTGTCATACTTGATCTTTACAGATTTTTTCCCCTTAAAAATGCAGATCAACATATAAGAACAGTTCAATGTGAATAGCTGTATGCATGTTAGTTTACAATCTAGTTGTTTCATCTTGCGGCTTTGAAAATGCTCCCTGCTATCTTTGATGCTTACTCTAACATCTCTTACAGATTGTTCCTGCCACCGCTATCCCTGATGATTGGATGGGTCTTGATGTTGGCCCTGATGCCACCAAAACGTTCAATGAAGCATTGGACACCACCCAGACTATCATTTGGAACGGTCCTATGGGAGTGTTCGAGTTTGAGAAGTTTGCAGCTGGCACTGAGGTTAATATTATCTAACATTTCATCCTTCAATCATTGTCATTGCTTTAGTTTGTATGTTATCTAAGCATAGTTGTCTTACTTCAGGCAATTGCCAAGAAGTTGGCTGAGCTCACCGGCGCAAAGGGTGTCACTACCATTATTGGAGGTGGTGACTCTGTTGCTGCTGTTGAGAAGGCTGGGCTGGCTGACAAGATGAGCCACATTTCGACTGGTGGTGGTGCGAGTCTGGAGTTGTTGGAAGGCAAGCCACTCCCAGGTGTTCTTGCCCTTGATGACGCCTAAGCTGCTTTAGCTAATTCATCTGGCCCTGTCGGCCTGGATTGTCATTTTCTTTTGGACCATGGTGTAACGTGCAAAGTTATGGCTAGACTTGAGATAGGCTTGTCATCGAGTTTTGCTAGATGAGTCGTGAATAAGTTTGGATTTCCTCGCTGCTGAGTGAAGTTAGCGGACTTCGGAACTGAAAAATGCCCATGAATGTGTATGATATGTTTTACTGTTTGCTTCCCTTTATTGTCATTGCTGTTCTTCCTCAGCTGCTGGCCTGCTGTTGCTTATTGATTTTCCTCGATAACCTTCTAGAGTGATAACCTCTGCCAAATTCAAGATTGCCTCATGAATTAGGTTAGGAAATTTGGCTGTTATTCAGTTTACACATGCAACGTGCTTTGTTCTCATTGGGGTTTAGTTTACATACATCTATAGCTATAGGATCAATTTTTTATTTGGCTTCATGTAATCTGATAATTTTTTATTTGAATGATTTTGACTTCTGAAAAGATACGCCTTTAGACATTTTTTTAACTGTTCGTTCACAAAATCAAACTTTGCTATCATCTTTTGATTATTTTGATGCGTGTCCTTTTCGAATGCAGTCCAAACAAGGTATCCACCGATGGTGGTTGGTTTATTTTCTCTTCTTTTCTTCCTTTTTCTTCTCCAATGAGGAGAAAGTGAATGTTGGAAGGAATCTTTCTTGGTTTATTTTCTTTCTTTTCCTTTTTCTTGGCCAATGAGGAGCGCAAGTGAATTTGATATTGCAAGGAATCTTTCTTGAGTAGGATTATGCTCAGCATGCATAACAAATGAGCTTGGCCTCTTGCATGGAATGTGAAGTGAATTTGATATCGGAAGGAATCATTCTTGAGTAGGATTATGCTCAACATGCATAACGAATGCGGCGGCCTCTTACATGGAATGTGCCTGTTATTGTGAGTAGCTTGATGTACGTCGCCGTTAACCTCAAACACCAGTGTCTTGTTATGTGTTTTGTTAGTGGATGCAATCTAATAATCTAGGTTTGCATGGTCTTTTCGGGGGGCAAAGAATCCTGTTGCACATGAACTATATCAGGTCAACTCGTACATCATTGTAGTTTCCTTCAGCATCATAATGTTCAAATGTACCTATTTACTACATAGCTCAGTACCATCACAAAGGTCACCACGTTGCAAGCTTCCACCCGTGCTATTTGACATTGTTTACATTAATTTTCCCCGCCGTATGTCATGATCATCATGTACACATTTAGCTACTACAATAGCATCTGGTTTCTTTGTTGAAGTTAGCATTGTACACAAATATGCAACAGTAGCTTGAATATACAGCTGAAATGAAACAACGGAATGTCAAAAAGATAACAAAATTGTACCACGGAGCTTGAGTTTTGTAGAATTCTAGGGTTTGATGTGGAAAATTTTGGCAGAAATACCAGATTTAGGTCTAGTGATTTCAGGACAGCAAGCAAATAAACATCACTGAAGCATGATCCAGCTGCTTGTGAAAGGTAGAATAGGAAAACTGATGTTACACACTTCGGTAAGCATCTATAGAAAAAGGTAGAAACAGTTGGCTGAGGTCTCAAAACAATCGCTAAGTAAACTCATGACAGTTCAATGAAGGCACTATGAAACTAGTCGTAGAGAACAGAAATACGATAATGAAACAAGACCTCGAAGCAAAGTACGTCATTGGATAAACAATAAGAGATAATCAATCTATCGTTCCCGCAACAGATTCATATAGACGAGAAGCAGGACGACTGAAGCTTTTTTTTGACGGAGATGACGACAGAAACTTGCTGAACCTATCTTTTGGCGGTGGTGAGAGAGTGAAGCTGCAACATGATCTGATATAGCCAAATTCCATGAGTCGATGCGCACAAAGAAACTTCACAGGATCATCAAGATCCACCAACCAAATTCCAACCTCATCTAGCATCACACTATTTCTCTGCATTTTAAGGTAAGTTCCAAATGGGGTGCTATAACTATGGTGCACAATGAGTACTAATGTAGAGAAATAGTGGTCCGTCTGAATTAGTACTGTGCGATTTCACATGTATGGTTCTTGCTCGAGCAGTTTTGACTTGCGAACTCGTTATTATTCCTGGATTCGGTGGTCAGGAGCTTGATACATCAACACCTTATAGATGAGACATGGAATCGTGATTCAGATTAATCATCTACTAGGACATTAACAAACAAACAAGCAAGGTATAGTATCGAAAAAGACCTCATGCCATTGATTTGTTAACAACAGAGCAGAGCCGTGTGCCTGAACTGAAGCCGTTGACCCATCCTAGGGGCGATGATTTCATTGCGCTGGACTAATCGTCCAGACAAATGGACAATGATGGCTTAACGAACCTCCAACCATCCAGTATGTTAGCCGGCAGTAGAACTTGAAGATGCCATGATGCCTGCCTCCAAGATACTCTGCTTCGCATACCTGAGCCTGACCTGACGCAAATTTTAGTAGCATTGGCTCAACAGGAGGACCATGTCTTATGCAAAGCATCTGTTTATTATGCCATGCGTGACGGCCGTGCTTAGTTCACCAGGACTGTCGTTTAAGCATGCGTCAACGAACCCAACCATGTGTTAAGACTTTAAGGTCATGGAATGTCCCACCATTTCACTCCTTTTTTTTCTTCAATTGGGACTTTAACAACTTCATAGCTCCCCCAAAACTCGCACTCATTCGATAACGTTTGTCAATTTTCCACATACTAATGTGGTTATTCAACATTCCAGTGCTGAGTAGCATGACTACACAAATACTTCGGCGTATTTTTTTCAAAAGAAGAATAACGGTGTGGCGTATCCTAAAATTTCTAAAAATACAGGTCATAAAAAGGTGTACAAATAACTTGCACCCAGTGCACGCCAAAAAGAGCAAATCTCAGAACAAGCATCAAACCCTTTTCCCTGAGCACCAATGGCACGGTATCTTCTCGCTCCCACCTCCGGCACCACCACCGCCTCCTCCTTCTCTCTTCTCTCCAAGGATGCCGCCAAGTGCTCGCCGCCGTCACAGACCCTCCGCCTCCGGGCACTAGGCTCCAGGTCCAGCAAGGCGCGCCCCATCATGGCGGTTGCGTCGGAGCAGTCCGCGCCGCCTGCCAAGTACCCCAAGGTGGCCGCGCCCACCACCGGCCCGATTCCCGCCGCTGAGCTCCTCGGCGTCATCCAGGAAGCTGCCAAGGCTGGGACCGATGTTAGTTTCAGCTCCCTTTGTTGCTTTCTTTCCTAAATTTCATCCTTGGGGCTCGATTTGGGAGAAGATTGGTGGTTGTGTCAGAGTAACATTACAGGCCTATATTTGATTTGGTTAGCGGGTGATGGTTAATTTGATAAAAGGAAGTAACTTTCGTTGGAACTGGAATACGAAATGTTACACAAATTTATGAAGAATTAGGGGATGCTGTTTGATGAGTAATGGTGCGAAGAAGTACTTGTGGCATTGGGATTTATTGATAACTCTGACGAACTGGGTGCCAGTCTGGTTCTTTTTCTCAAAGAACTGTAGTTATATAACCAAGCAAATGTGAACCACCATAGTGCTAAATGCTTGACGTTCCTTGTATCATTTTTAATGGGCTGGAAATGTGGAATTGTCTCCTTGCTTCACTGTTAATGAAAACAGATTCTCAAGATGGTTTTCTCGCCTTCCTTTCATTTCAGGTTATAATGGAAGCTGTTAATAAGCCACGCAATATTCACTATAAAGGAGTTGCAGACTTGGTGACAGAGTAAGAATGTTTCTTGCTTACAAGTTCCACCGGTTGTTAGCTTAATAGCTGGTAGAAGATAGCAGATATTGCCTTGGCACCTTTGCAAAGTGTTTGTGCTAACTGATACTACAGTCACCTTTTCTATGTTAGCTCTGCCAAGCGAAACACCAGTAGCATTTGAACTATTTTCTCTATGCTTTGTTCAGCACAGACAAGCTGAGTGAATCAGTCATTCTCGAAGTAGTAACGAAGAATTTCAAGGACCACCTCATACTTGGGGAGGAAGGTGGCCTGATTGGAGATTCTTCATCAGAGTATCTCTGGTGCATTGACCCTTTAGGTTTGATCCTCATTTTATACTTCTGATATACGAACAAGATAAATTCTTCATTTGGTGACTTGTTGCTGTCTTTTATACCTTAGGAGTAATCAATTTGTTGTACTGGAACTGTGCACTTGAATAGGCGTAGTTTTCCTTTCCTTTTATTGGTATAGTGCAAGAACTGTGCACTTGAATAGAGTCTATTTTTGTTGATTTAGAAGGTGAGGGTTCCGTGATAATTGAGGAATAGAATGACCTGAATAATCCATAAATCTGACAGAATACAAGTGTGACTATGACATATAGCCGATAAGCCGATAAGATTTGTACCTGAAGTTTTAGTAGCTCATGTTTCCTGTAGTTGAGCTTTAGCTCCTAATTTATGGCATTATAAGGAACGAGTTATAATCGGAGGCCACCATGACTAATAATGAGAAAAGAATGCAGCAAGGCTACTAATTTCGTTGAAAATTTTGGTCAGCGTCATGCCTCTTCATTGGTATCTCTTCATTGGTATCTAATATATTGATTTTCTACCGTTTAGATGGAACAACGAACTTTGCGCATGGTTATCCCAGCTTTTCTGTGTCCATCGGGGTTCTCTTCCGCGGAAAACCTGCTGCTTCCACTGTGGTATGTGTTCGCACATTTTTGTTGAACTTTTTGGGTGATCGTTTCAATAGCAGGGCCACAAACTGTCGGGCCATAGCATTATACGAAATACAACTTCTCTATGTATTTTTACCTTTCGTTACTATCTTATTTAGGTTGAATTTTGTGGTGGGCCTATGTGCTGGAGCACCCGTACAATTTCTGCATCTTCTGGTAGGTTCTTTGGTCGACAATTGCTTTGCCTTCTATTATATAACATGGGAGATTCATATTTATTTATTTGTTTCTCTGAAACAGGTGGAGGAGCATACTGTAATGGGCAAAAGATTCGTGTCAGTCAGACAGACAAGGTAGCATGTGTTCTTTTCTAGAACTAGCCATGTGTTTGAACATGCATTTTCCTGTCATGCAACAATTGTGAGTACAAGCCTGCCTGCTGTGATGATTTCTCAATGGCATGCTCAATGATTCCATTCATACAAGTTTAATCCAGATGCAAATTTCTTAGTCACTATCTCTAATTGGTAGTCCATTTCTAGGTGGAACAATCTCTTCTTGTCACAGGGTTTGGATACGATCATGATGATGCATGGACAACCAACATAAATTTATTCAAGGAGTTTACTGACATTAGCAGGGTAGGTGAATAATTCCCTGAGTTGCTCAACTGAATTCCTCTATTCTTTTTTAAAATATACTTCTTTGTTTCTAGGGAGTGCGAAGGCTAGGGTCTGCTGCCGCTGACATGACCCATGTTGGACTGGGCATTACAGAAGCCTACTGGGAATACCGGCTTAAGCCATGGGATGTGGCTGCTGGCGTCCTGGTAATTTTCCCCTTGGAAATATCCACATTTAATAATTACCTTGCGAAACTGAATTTGGAAATAAATGACCGTAGAAATAGGGATGGACCATTCTTTTCCTTGGTCAAATATTACGTCGTTCATACAAATTCTTTTTTACGAGGGTCAGTACACTTCTTGAGTTCTGACACTTTTTGTTGGAACTATTATTGTCTTATAGGTTAACCAGTTTCAAAATACTATCCAAATCCTATTGATGGCCATTTTTGTAATTGACTACAGAGTTTGCAACTAGAAATATATTAAATACTTATGTATTTGGCTGTTTTCCAACAGATAGTTGAAGAAGCTGGTGGTGTTGTAACACGCATGGATGGTGGAGAATATACAGTCTTTGATCGTTCTGTTCTTGTTTCTAATGGTGTTGTTCATGGACAGGTTTGTTCTTAAAATAATGTGGTAGATTGTTGTTTAGAGAAGTTGTGTAGAGTTGTTGAATCCTGTTACTGAACTGCAGCTTTTGGATCGGATTGGCCCTCCTACTGAAGAACTTAAGAAGAAAGGAATTGATTTCTCCTTGTGGTTCAAGCCAGACAAGTACCCAACTGACTTTTGAGTCGCACAGGAGCAGCAGCCATACACCATCATAATAGATCAGCATAATTTTTTGGTCTCTGTCAAGAAGAAATAAGGATCTCGTTTGATTCGGTAGCAATGTACTTAGACTGACAAATTCAATGTACGGTCCTTTGACTCCGATGGTTGAGATTCAGAAGACAAGCTCAAAAAATAATAAATCTTTTAAATTGCAAGCATATGTTTTGGCTTGGCAAATGTATCGATAGATCACTGCTTTATGTGATAAAACTGGTCTCCTTTCTGGGCTGCTGTGAGTCGGCTGTGACCTACTAGACTGCTACTGTACTAGGAGATATCACGCAGTGCAGGTTGTGGCTAGACAGCCAGCAATGCTACACTTGCAGCATATATATCTATAAATACAACTCTATATTGAACATGTATTACCCTAAAAATGCACTAACATATAACGTGGAGTTCTGGGATGGCCAAACCTACGATAGTCAGAAAACTAGCAAAATTCTGTTCAGATCAGTTCACTCACTGAGTTGCAAATGCAGCAGACATCACATATATGCCCAGATTTTATTCCCCTTCTGGATAAGAGATCCTGAATGATAGGTCCCAGGAGGCCCAAGAGCACACTGGACAGAACAAGCCAAAACACAAATCATGGGAGATATTTCAGCTTGTCCTCTCAGTCCTGCACTTCACACTCCCATCCTCTACGAAAGGGCCATAGCTCAAGCAAAGCTTCGCAGCCCAGCCAATATCTTTTCATCCTCACTCTGTTTAGCAGGATATAAAGAACACTGGTGGTCTTCATCACCCTGCGCTCATGTAAGTCAGATTCCGCCCCTCTGAGTTCTCATTAACTCTTTCCATGTTCATGCAATTTTGCCCAAATTTAATTTGCACTTGTATTCATTATGTATCGGCAAGTTTGTATGGCAGTTAGTGTTTTTGATAGCACTTTCAGTAGCACAAACTAGCAAGTTCTTTGGTTGTTTGCTTTGAAAGAAATATCTCTAGTTCTACAATAGAATATGCAGTTTTACTGATATGTTTTTGTCCATCCATCTTGCAGGTTGAGAGTTGAGGCTCCACTGTATTATACAGTCGCAAAACCAAGATGGAACCTACTTGCTTGTAGAAATGTCTTGCAGGAAACTGTCTCAAATGATGCAGAGGTGAGTTCCTATAATGAGAGAAAGAATCGGAAATCGGAAGGTGCTTACATCGACAAAGATGGTGTAGCACGGACATTCAATCGGAAGAAAATATCTAGGAAACGGGGTAATGCCAGCGTCCTTTCCCCGGTTCCATTTCTGTTTGCTGACAGTATCACACACAAATAGCCACATATCAGGAATACTTGTCAACTAGTTCATGTTTATTTGGACATATTTTCAAGAACAAGGTCAGATTTACTCTCTAAAATTATTTAAGGGAACCAAGTTTCATGAACATGCAGGGGGTGCTATGAGAGGACGTGGTTGGAAGTATGGCTCTGGTTTTGTTGATGGAGTCTTCCCTGTGCTCAGCCCAATGGCTGAGGATATCCTACAATTTGTTCAGAAGGAAACCGATGCTGCCAAAATCTGGGAATCACTTGACAAAATTCCTCCTGCACACAATCTCTGGGATGACATTCTGAATGTTGCCGTCCAGCTCCGTCTGAACCGACAATGGGACCCGATCATATCAGTAAGTCGTATTCAATATTCATTACTGATCTCATCTCGATATTTCTGTTAGCTTTGATGATAATGTTCATCATATCATGCCAAATTGGCCAGAGTGTTTGATTCCTAAGGTTTTAATGTTTGATTTGTCAAGATTGCCTGTAGGTCTGCGAGTGGATCGTGTACAGGAGTTCATTTCGTCCCGACATAATCTGCTACAATCTGCTCATTGATGCGTATGGTCGAAAGCGTCAGTTGAACAAGGCAGAATCCATTTACTTGACTCTTCTGGAGGCTCAATGTGTGCCCACAGAAGATACCTATGCTCTTCTGCTGCGTGCTTACTGCAATGCAGGGTCACTGCACCGAGCAGAGGGTGTCATTTCAGAGATGCAGGAGAATGGGATTCCGCCAAGTAAGCACGTAAATTATGCTCTCCTAATTTTGACAAGTGAAAAAACTTGTACATAGAGAGAACTGATAGAAAAAAAACTTTAAAATCATAGGTGCAACTGTATACAATGCGTACCTCGACGGCCTACTGAAAGCAAGATGTACAGAAAAGGCGGTCGAAGTGTATCAAAGGATGAAGAAAGAAAAGTGTAGAACCAACACGGAGACGTACACTCTGATGATCAATGTATATGGAAGGGTCAGTTCTTTTTTTTAAAAAAAAAATGAATGTGGAAATATCAGACTACCTCAAGTCTCTAGCAGCGTTCTAAGACAGTTGCCTGCATGCTCATCCTTGTCGCAGTCCAATCAACCGATGTCAGCAATGAAAGTCTTCAATGAGATGAAGTCGATAGGGTGCAAGGCCAACATCTGCACCTACACTGCTTTGGTGAACGCGTTTGCAAGGGAAGGTCTGTGCGAGAAGGCAGAGGAGGCGTTTGAGGAGATGCAGCAAGCTGGCCATGAACCTGATGTGTACGCCTACAATGCCCTAATGGAAGCTTACAGGTATGGATCGAACGGATTCCATAAGCCTGTCAGACAGTTTTACTCACTGTTCTAGTAAACTGTTTAATTTGATCTGAAAAAAGAAGTAGAATTAAGCGAATTCATCAATCTGTTCTGCATTTCAGTCGTGCGGGGTTCCCAGAAGGTGCATCGGAGATCTTCTCGTTGATGCAACACATGGGGTGCGAACCTGACAGAGCTTCATACAACATCTTGGTGGATGCTTATGGCAGAGCTGGTCGTCATCAAGGTGACCATCACACGCTATATTGAAAAAAGAGAACAAATGCTTAACAAGCTTGGTCTCCTCATTTTACATGGGCAGTTTAAGTAAACAAGAACCGGAGATAAAAGAAAAAAAAAAAACTGAACCTGCTGCTGTTCTTGTGATTGTTCAGAAGCGGAAGCGACGTTCGAAGAACTGAAGCAACAGGGCATGCGGCCGACGATGAAGTCGCACATGCTGCTCCTGTCCGCGCACGCCAAGTCCGGCAACGTGTCGAGGTGCGAGGAGGTGATGGCGCAGCTGCACAAGTCCGGCCTGAGGCCCGACACCTTCGCGCTCAACGCCATGCTCAACGCCTACGGCCGGGCGGGCCGGCTCGACGACATGGAGCGCCTCCTCGCCGCCATGGAGAAGCGCCGCGGCGGCGCCGGCGATGGCGGGCCGGACATCGGCACGTACAACGTGCTGGTGAACGTGTACGGGCGCGCGGGGTACCTAGACAGGATGGAGGCCGCGTTCGGCGCCGCGGCGGCCAGGGGCCTCGCCGCCGACGTGGTGACGTGGACGTCGCGCATCGGCGCGTACGCGAGGAAGAAGGAGTACGTGAGGTGCTTGGAGATCTTCGAGGAGATGGTGGACGCAGGGTGCTACCCGGACGCCGGCACGGCCAAGGTGCTGCTCGCGGCGTGCTCCGACGAGCGGCAGGTGGAGGAGGTCACGGCCATCGTCAGGTCCATGCACAAGGACGCCAAGACCCTCTTCACGCTGTGAAATCAGGCTCTTGCACGACATGATTCTCTTGTGCAGAAGTGTACGGGCTAGAGTAGCATAATTTAACTGAATGTAACTATAATGTGAAAGTTAATTCATCTTTTGAGTTGCCCCAAAAATTCACAGGGAATATTGTAAGAGAATGTACAAGCTCCATACAGAGATGACGTATGGAGTATTTTCAGGGGTCTCGTTGCAAGTATCCAACCATCCACTAACACCCTAACCCGTCATGGCCGGCCGGCGGCGGCGGAGCGATGGGCGCGAGGACACCAGGAGGGGGAAGACATGGCGCCTTATCTACGGTCACTACAAGGAGGCGCTCGACGCGCTGCCCCTGGAGCATATCCTGGCGTTTGCTCCCCGCCTCCTCGACGCCGGCGTCTGCTTCGGCTTCGCCGACCCTGTCACCAACATCATCGCCAACACCGTCTGCCTCGTTCCCGACAAGGATGGTGAGCCCGTGCCAATTTGCGCCAAGAAGCGGAAGCGGAAGAAGATGCCGGAGATCAAGGCCTCAGTGGAGACAACAACGAGGGAGGAGGTCCTCTCTAAGATTGCTGACGACGAGGTGCGGACCATCGCGGACCGCTCGCTCAGGGGCCTCCGCGTGTTCCTCACGTCATATTTCCGGCACCTCTCCACCATGGATGCGATGCGCTACCTCTACCTGGCCCAGGCCGATCTTCTCGTCGCCGTCCGTCTCGTCGAGCTCGACCGCTGCTGCCGCCGCAAGGACCAATTCTGCATCTGTTCATATGCGACCAAGACGGCGCTCAGATGTGCTGCGCTGTCAGCTAGGATGCCCATGGTCGATTCGTTCCTCAGCTCCTCGTTTGGGCTTGTGCCTCATCTGAAATCGGTCATCAAAACTGTGGCTGCAGAGCCCCGCCGTTGCCTCTCTGTCCAAGACGTACACTATCTGTCTGGATTGCTTAAAGAGCCGCTTATGCTGAAGGAGTCGGAGAATCCTATGAATCTTGCTGCTACACGGATTCCTCAGCACGACGAAGATGCAAGCATTGAGAAGGTGCTGGGTGGGCTGACAGCTTCACTTCGAGGTGTTCTTCTGGATAGGATCCATGATCTATACCTCAAGGCTGTTTCTCAGCTACCAATGGAGGATTTTCGGACCCGTCACCACCGTGGACTCCTCATGGCGGGTTACTGCTACGGCCCGTTGAATCCAGTCTCCAACATCATTGTGAACACTATTTGGTATGACACCATCTTTACTGCATCAGAAGGATTGGAGGTGGACATGATCTGCACGATGAGGCACGTTGAGTCTCGGTCCCTCAGTGGACTCCTTGCATTCTTGCGTGCATCTATTCCTGAGGTTTCAGAACATGAAGCTCTGATTTACCTTCTCAAGAATGACTTGAAAGTTGGCAAAGCAATACAGATGGCGGCAAATCAAGGACATTATACATCTGGCTCAGATGAGAATAGCTACAAGGCAGCAGCAAATGCATCATCTCACCCTAAACCTGAGGAATATTCGGAATTTGCTGTACAGTCCTTGCCTACCATGCTGTCCGCCGTTAGGTCCTTAATGCAAGCTTCTCAAATGATTTCCTCTTGCGATATCATTCGTTTCTCTAGGCTGCTATCACCTTCAAGTGCTGAACCGTCAGAGTCACCTCTGGAGTTGACTCAAGATGCAGTGGACATGCTCTCAAAGCACAAGAAAGACTTCCTCACTGAACAAAGTTTTACTCGAGGACAGTTGAAGCTGCATTGCAGAATTATGAGGAAACTATGGTAAATTTATGTTAATACTTTTCTCCCCATATGTGAGCACGTGCGGTCTCACCTTCGCTTTCATTTTGCTTTCTAGCTACAATTATGTTCTGCTTTCTTGTATTTCCTTTGTTGTGTTGTCTATTACTTTGACTGTTGAATCAAGCTAGTTTTTGTAGGATACCACACTGATCTGTTTTTTCCTCTTCTCCATAACCTTGAAAGAGTTGGGATGTGATTGGTTACCTGGCCTAGTTGTAGCCACTAGCCAGACTAGCGCGAGTTTGCCTTAGAAATGCAATAACTCGAAACAACAATTTATTTGGTTGGGTGGCTAAGTAACTTTTGACCTACGCGCTTCTATTTGGTTGCCAGCCTTGCATTGAGTGAGATCATCTTGCACTTATGTATTTTGTGACTCCACAAGCCTAGCTAGGGACTAAGCCAGATAACCAATCACGTCCTAATTACTCAGGTTATGTTCTCTTCAAATTCAGTTTGTTTTCCTGTTTGGTCTAAAAAAAAGTTTATTTTCCTGTTGTAACAGCTATAGCAAATCATACCTTGCATAGTATGTCGTTTTAATATCCAACAATAGTATTTTATACTTTCAGGCATTCCTGGTTTATCGGATTTCTGGAAGTTGCTAAATAGTGTTAATAGTATGTCTAAGTCAATTTTGTTTATATTTTCTTTCTTGTTTGACATTCGTGGCTATAGGGATGTTGTTACGAGCTTCGTATAATTTGTGGTGTGAACAATTGTGTTGGCAAGCAACGGAAGGTTGGAGACCCAAAGCGGCAATACTCACATGTAAATTTCTGGGTGTCAGACCCCATTTCTGGAATCTACTGTGCATCCTGTATCAGTCCCTGGATCAGTAGCTGATACGCACAAGAACACAGATATGATAGTCAAAAGCATACTTCGAATAGGTAAATAAGTAAGATACCTGATATAAGACCCTTAGCGGCGGTACGACAAAGATTCAAAACCATCCGAGTCCATCCGACCGACTAACGGTGAAGCAGACAGCGGAAACTATGGCCCAACGCCACAAGCAAACTTGAGAAGCAGAACCAAAAACCCAATCGTCGTCGTTCTCTACGAAGTCTTCTCCTACTAAACCAACAATTGCAAACACGTGAGTACATAAGGTACTCAGCAAGCCCTACACTACACAAGGGTATAAATATATGCACATTTGGTCTTAGCAAGGAACAGGCTGTATGGTTCATTTGCAGCAAGCAAATTTTATGCATGGTTCACTAAAGCATATGAAGGAATTCTTAGATAAAACAGAGAAGTACTGTCAATATTTTAGTTGGTTGGCTCTGGGGGAGTATGAGGCATTCCCGCCAGTTCCCAAGTTTTAGTTGGGCCTTCTGACCTCAATGGTCATACCGACCCGGCATCCATGCCATCACTTCCAAAACACGAGCAGACTACTGCTCACTCACACTTCAAGGAATCAGGAATGTGGCTAATCATATCGAGCTCAACATAGATGTGTCATATGCCGAGACAACGTCCATCCGGATGAATTTTACACTCTGCAGAGGTTGTACATCTTTCCCCACGGGCTACGCACCCTTAGCTAGAGGATGCGTAACGCCTAGCCCATCTTCTCCGAGTACCACACACAATGCCACCTACGAACCAACCCAGGGGCTTTTCATGAGACTACAATAGTCTTCATGCGGAACCACAGCACATTTAATGTGGGGATCTCGGACCAGAGCTCCTAAGCAATACAAACTCCGGAGTCTTCTCCTGGTTGCTCGTTTGCGCTACTGCCCTCCAGGTGGATCAAAGTGGTAGGCACCAAGAAGGTAGGGTAAGTCCTTCCCATACAGGTTCCGTGGTTGTACGAGAATCATCTTGTTAAAGGTTGAATGAACCGGTCCTTATGTGGCCGGGCAAGCACCATATCTCCCGCAATAGGGGACTATCACACAATCCATCACGCCATCAATCACTTACTAATGGCCTTGCCCGCAATCCAACCATCCCATCACTGTCTCCATCATCATCACCTAACACGGTTGTGCTACTCCCAATCCCATATATTACGCACACCACCAAACTCATTTCACGCATTTGTAAAAGTATATAAGTGAGTAAGGTGTGGCAATGTAGAAACATTGCAAGGGGTCCTAAGCAATCTAGTAACAAGGTGATCGTGCCATCATAGAAACGATGGAACAATCCTAGGGTTAACAAGGTGACAGGTAAACGAGGGTAAACAAGGATTCATGTATTAATGCCGACATAATGGCATTAATATCAGTAAACAAATAGGACCATAACTCCGCAATCAGTAAAATAGCAAGTAATGTATAGTACGAGAACAGGCCATATAGGTGCATTGCGAAAACAGTAGGTTCAATCATGATCAAGGAGAAGTAGAGCTTGCCTGAAGAACGCTATCCTATTCTTCCGATTCTTGGTCCTCAGATCTTCCGTCGAAGTTGATGTCTTCGAGTCCTCCTCTTAAGCTTGTATCTTCTGACTCGTCCTCGGACTTGGCTTCTTCAACTCATCCTCGAAGCTTGGATCTTTTATATCTTCCTTGAATTCTCCTGGCTCTTCCTCGGATTTCGCGTAAGCTAGCGCATGGAAATATACCGTATAAACAACTATCGCAGAGGAAATAAAGAACGAAAAAAGCCAAATAAGATTCAATTAACTCCATAAGAATCGATAAAACTCCAAGAGAAATGGCTATGTTTATGCAATGCATATTTATTTATGAAAGGTTATTTATTTACAGGTTATGTTCATGGCCTTATAAGGGCCATAGTCACCTAGACAAACTATTAATTATTTAAGTTTTCTTAAAAGAAGCATGGTGCAGGGTTTGGCATGAAGCTTTATCTACGAAAACTTAGAAGGAGGATGATGAGATGCACATGCTTCATTGATGGTGATTGCGTGCATATCTATTATATAAACTCTTAAGTTATTTCTACTAAAGAACATGAGTGGTTCAGGGAAAAGGATGTGCAGATGCAGAGGCGTATATAATCTAGGCATGCATGCATGATATGAATGCATGGTGGCAATTGAAATAGCAATGAGCAACAATTCCAATAAGACTCAGTGAAAGATGAAATATAAATAAGATCGGTAAATCGATAAGGTTAGGTTTTGATCGGTGGCAATATTTGAATAGGTTTGATTGAGCATTAGCTGAGCTAGGTTAGAGTTGAAGCTTAGTTGGGGTGGAAGAGAATATGTCGAATGACACGGCGAGATTGGTCAAATTCGACACTAAAAGGTGAAAGATAATTTGGGTTATGCGAGATTAGCGGCGAATGATTTATCGAGATGGGATTTGTCGGGTGAGAGAGGAACTTAGGGTATTGATGGTTTGTAGATACCTTCTATGGCTTCAAGAACAGTACCATGAGTTACTTCGCGTTTCTACGAACGCGTGAGCGCAAGAATCGCTCAAAACGGAGCTTCGGATAGAAAGATATAGGAGTTTAAAGATTCTAGGGGCTTGTTTGCGAGTATAGAAAAGTTTCTAGGGACTTATCTGTAAAAATAGAAAAGTTCTAGGGACCTATATTTAATTATGGAAAAGTTTAGGGACCTTGGTGTAAAAAGGTAGGGACTAAAAGGTAATTATAGAAAAGTATAGGGGTGTTTCTGTAAAAAGACAGGACCTAAACAGAAATAGAATAACTAGAGGGGCTTATATGTAAAAGCACAAGGTCATGGGATTTTCTATTTATTTTTGGGTTTATTTTTCTATTGGAAAACCCATGGACCAGCTCCACGGGCTCTGTGGACTGCGGTCCACTGGTCTATGGTGGACCAGACCGATCTAGACCGCTGGATGGGAATTGGACGACTCAGGGAAAAGGGGAAGAGGCGGCGACGGTCGGCAGCGATTGAACGGCGGCGCCGTGGCCGCAGGCTCGCCGGAGTTGGCCGGTTTGGCGCTCCGGTGGCTCAAAATCGAAGCGGAAAGGCTCGGGAGAGAGAGGAGGGAGTGGGGAGCTCACCGTGGAGCGTGTCGACGACGCGCGGCGTCGGGGCGTGCGGCCGACGACGAAACGTGGCGGTGAGATGGCGGTGTCAGCGAGGTGGGGGAGCCGGTGGTAGAGCGGGACGGAGAAGGGGTTCGGGAGGTGCGACGCGTCGGCGCTGACCTCGATGGCAAGATGTCGTCGCGGGAGGAGGCAGGGATGCGCGTGGCGGCGATGAGGCGCGACGCTCGGCGGCGGCGCGCGATGGCGAGGGTGCGGGAGCACGGCGCTTGTCGTCGCGTGGGTCCGGGAGATGCGCGGCTGCGCGGCAATGCTGGCGCGCGCACGGGGCGAGCGAGACGAGGCCGGAGAGGGGGGGGGGGGGGGGGGGCCGACGGCGAGCTCGCGCGGCGGCGAATGGCAGCGCGCACAGCGCCTAGGGTTTGGGTGGCGAAGCTCGAGCTGGGCTAGGGGAAAGAGGAGGAGGCTGGTGCTTGACGGCGGAGGAAAGCGGACTCGACGCCTTTTATAGGCGGAGGGAAGAGAGAGGCCGAAGAGGAGTAGAGCGGCTCGGTCGTCGCTCCGGTCGTCGCCGAAATGAATTCGACGAGACGCGTCGAAGAGCGGCGGGATGGGCGCCCATGTGTGATGACGCGGCCACGACATGGCTACAGCTGCGGCGACGCGACAGAACGGCAGACGGTGACGATAGGGAGACGTTGGCGGCATGGGCGGCGGCTTGACCGGCATGGAGCCTGGCGCGGTGGCATGTGAACGCGGCAGGGGAAAGCTGCAGCGTTGCGGCGGCCCTGTCGCGAAGCGCTTGGCAGATGGGCGTCCGACGCGGCGTCGAGCTGGAGGGGGGGGGGGGGGGGGGGGGGCGGCGACCACATCGGCGGTGGCGTCGGACGACGCGTCGGCGAGAGAGATGAGCTGGAGGAGGAAGAAGATGGAGTGGCTTGGGCCGGACCGGGCTGGGCCGGAGAGAAGAGAAGGAAGAGAAGCGGCCTGCTCCGGAAAAGAAAAGGAAAAAGGAGATGGCTGGGCCAGGAAAGAAGAGAAGCGGCCCATTGGCGATTAGAAAGGTTTTATATTTTCATTCCTGGAATTCAAACACAAACTCAGATTTGAATAGGATCTCAAATAACAAATTCGAACAAACATCCAAAATAAACACAAGAAATCAAGAAAATGCATATGGTGATATTTTATGCAGGTTTTAAATTCCATATTCTCAAATTCAAGGTGAATTTGCTAGGATTTAACATGTAACCATTTTTATTTGTTGTAAATTCAAAAAGTTCAAATTTTAGTGGATTTTAAATGGAGCAATCACTAGAGCACAAATTTATATTTTAAAATTTTCAGATTCAACCAAGTTTGAGTTATTTTAATGAATTTTATTTTGAAAATTCATGGCAAGATAAGATTTAGATAAAAGTTTAAATTTTGAGTGATTTTTATTCCATTTTGATTTTGGTTTGGAAATTGGGATGTTACACTGGGCACGCACAAAGAATGGAGGAAATCCAACCTTATTTTTTGCACAACTTAATAATGAAGAAGGTTGTCAAAACCAATCTATCTGCTGCCCTGTTTCAGACCAGTCTACATGTGATGGTATGTTTCGATCTCTACATATCTATATATGATGTATCTTTATGAAATTCACAGTTTTTTTTCCCTTTTGTACAGTTTTCTGATTTAAATCCTTCGATTTGTATATTGTAGCTAATTTCTCTTCTTTTTTTTTTGTCCTTTTATTTTCTTTCAAAGTTCGCTGTTGCTACTGTGAGTGTCAAGGAATTCGAATTGTGCATCCAATTCAGAGATTTTGGGAGGGCGGAAGTGAATTTGAGAAAGTATGCTGTGGGGAGCACCAAATCACAAATGCAATGATCATTAGTTGTGGGAAGATGATAGATAATGACGTGATAGGTATATTCAGACAACATTATCTCTACCTGGATCCTCTCTGGGACTGCGAGTTGATCCCACACATTAACCGTATTGCATGGGAATCAACTCGAACTTGGGAGGAGCTAGAGAGAGATGCGATAGAGTACCAAAAGCGTAACAAGCTTCATGAAGATCATGATAGGATGTCACTTCAAACTTGATCCCTTGACATGTATGTTTAGTTCTTTGAAATTCTATATCTGAAACCTTCAAACATTTTGCAGCTCACGACTTCTTTAATTTGTTACTTCAGTTATGGCTTAGCCTTTGATTCTTTTCACAATGTAACTTGGTAGGAGAACCATATGACGTGGTGAGGTGGACGTCGCGCATCTTCGAGGGGATGGTGGACGCCGGTTGCTACCCGGACGCCGGCACGGCCAAGGTTCTGCTCGCGGCGTGCTCGGACGAGCGGCAGGTGGAGCAGGTCACAGCCATCGTCAGGTCCATGCACAAGGACTCCAAGAAACGACATCACATTACAAATGTTTCTCTTGTGCAGTAGTGCTAGTGCTAGAGTAGCATAATTTAACTGAATGTAACTATTATTACTTAGAGCAGGTCACAGCCATCGGCAGGTCCATGCACAAGGACTCCAAGACACGACATCACATAATTTGACAGATCATATCCGGCCTCTTGCGCCATTGCATCCTCCTCCACACCAATGGTGGACATCATGGCACACTCAACCAAACTGGACCATAGGATGGCCAGCTGAAGGTGCCGCTGCAAGTGGCATGAGGCTCTCCCTAAACAAATGGCGCGGACCTGGGTTACACTCAGCCTCACTTATGAAATCCATGCCCCTTGTAGCCTTCGTCCTTACATTGTACACCATCAAGCTGCCGGCCTTGCCCAGAATGACGTCCTCTCCATCGTCGCTCGCCGCGGTGACGCGCAAGCACAATCGCTTAGCGCATCGCGGATCTCCCAGCTTGGTGAGCATCGGCGGAGTAACGATTTGATGCCGGCGCACCCACTCCCCAGCGTCGTGAAACCACAGGTCGATGTGTGTTTTCCCAAAGTCGGCCGCAGCCAGCCTCTGGTTCATCTCGAACAGCTTCACACACTTGCTAGACAGCGGCGGTGCCGGCATCAAGTGCTGGAACGTCTCTGACACGGTGTCAAAAGCTAGTATCTTCCTGTCACCGGTTGACAATGGCAACATCCAGTGTAGGCGATCATGCAGAACCACAGGCGTGATGTAGTCTTCGAAAGTAAAGCGAATCATCTTGATCGCCTCATGTGTGGCTTCATCAATGTCGTCCCCTATGCTTATTACATGCCGAGGTTCCGCGGCACCGGTGGAGGTTATGTAGTACTTGGCCGTCGCAGCATCCGACTCTACCAAGCGGCACAAGAGTCGGTACTCGCCGGACGATTGGTGGAAGTAGAAGGCACACTCCGAGCATTCCCCTCGTGGCAGCGGTGGCAGCTCCGCCCACTGGCGTGTCACGGGGTTGCAGACGAGGTGCCGCCCGTCGTCCTCCGCCGTGAACAGGAGCACGCCGGCGCACGAGGCTCTCGGAAGGTTTCCAAATCCAATTATGTGCTTGGAGTAGGCCAAGTGTCCGTTGTTCTGCGTGATCACGCTGATGTAGCCGGGGTAGCGGATGAGGCGGCGCTGGCCGGCCGGGTCGGCGGCGGCGACGGGGATGGAGCCGAACAGCAAGTCCATGCTGTACCCGGTCAGGTCGTCCGGCGAGGGACGGTGTTCCAGGGCGGTGCACAGGACGACCTCGAGCGGCCGGCGGCGCGCGTGGGCGGCGAGGAAGTGCGGGTCGGTGGTGATGCGGTGCCAGGCCCGGGAGACGGTGCGGAAGCGGACCACGGACTTGCTGGGCAGACGGGAGAGGATCTCGGCGATCACCTCCTCCGGAAGATGAGCGTGGACTCCCTTTCTAGGGTTCCGCATCTTGTCTGGATCGGAGCGACGGCCGGCGGAGATCAACGAAATGTTTTGCCTTCCCTGAGTTCCCTCCAACCAGACGACACGATTTGCTCTTATGAGAAATCCTAAGTATGCGTACGACTCGGGACGTCCGACCTGAGTCCGACTCGGCGCGAGGTGGACGTAGCAGGCTAAGCAGCTCTCCGATTGGCCGTCCATGCACTGGTCGAGTTGAAGACTGGCACATTTCTTGCTCGGACACAAACTGCTGTCACCCGAGGGATTATTCAGTCCGATCGATTAATGATGAAGCAAGAAACTGGATTGCTGCACGGGTGAGAGAGACAGCTGGAGAAATTGGTTCCACCTTTGACAG
This sequence comes from Eragrostis nindensis, assembly GCA_012490785.1. NCBI lineage: Eukaryota > Viridiplantae > Streptophyta > Magnoliopsida > Poales > Poaceae > Eragrostis > Eragrostis nindensis. Next base: position 472,470 of record JAAXCT010000130.1, read on the forward strand.
AACCGGCAGAACCTGCTAGCAATGGTGTGCACCGCGAGTAGTCAGTTTTATTTTTCAGAAAATGGATTCTGTCTGTTTCTCGATCCTTTTGATGTACATAGCGACTTTTTCACTCATGTAAACTATTACCAATGCACGTGCGCCACGCACGTGTCTAAGAATAGCACCACTTGGCAAGACCATTAAAATTATGAAACACTTAGCATGAAACAATTATGTGAGACCTGCCAAAAGTTTCGATTTCGGATTAACACATTCGTGGCATTGATCACCAGACAGACACATATCATTTTCACGTAATAACACATAATATTGTCATGGGCTTCAATCAAAACCAGGTGCCTAAATAGATTATCTAGCAATGCCGGGGGAAATTGCCTGGGTCTTACGAAAAACAAATTTGGAACCTAGGGATGCTATATAAAATCCATGAAAGCAAAAACTTTTCGTTAACCATATATAAATGAATGGAAAATGATTACGATACCGAGTGACTCTATGGAAAAGAATCACACCAAAGGCTAAGATGTAACTAAAGGAACAGTGCAAAATGTTTGAAGGCTTGAGATAGCATGTTGGTTGAAAGCTTTGCTCAACTGAACATACCTATCGAGAAATCAGCTTTGAAATGACATCAGGTCATGGTCTTCTATAACCTTGTTGTGATTTTGCTCTATTGGTTCTTCCCATGTAAGAGTTGACTCCCGTGCAATACGGTTGATTGCTGGGATCAACTTGCAGTCCCAGATAGCTAGGATCTAGGCAGATATAGTGTTCTCGGTATACGATATCTAAACATGTGATGAATCTCTACATCGCAACGACATAGGATGCATGCATGTGTACATTATGACACAAAAATAGGTAGAGAGAAATTGCAGCTTGACTGATCATATACTCTCGCGCAGTTGCATCCTTCACACCAATCATATCCGGCTTGGCCATGCATCATGGCACACTCAACCAAATTGGACATTAGGATGGCCAGCTGCTGAATGGGCCGCCCCATGCGGCACGATGAGGCTCTCCCTAAACAAAAAGCGCGGGCCTGCAGGGTTATCGTCGTCGGACTCTTTTATGAAATCGATGCCCCTTGTCTTCTTTGTCCTAGCATTGTACACCATCAAGCTGCCGGTCTTGCCCAGAACGACGTTCTCTCCATCGTCGCTCGCCGCAGTGACGCGCCAAAAGTACATCTTCTTCTCATCGCATGCCAGATCCCCCAGCTCCGCGAGCATCGGCGGAGTAACAATCTGGTGCCGGTGCACCCACTCCCTAGCACCGTAATCCTCGAGAAGCCACAAGTCGATGTGTGTTCTCCCAAAGCTGGCCGCAGCCAGCATCTGGTTCATGTCGAACAGCTTTACACATCTGCTAGACATCTGCGGTGCCGGCATCAAATGCTGGAACGTCTCCGATAGGATGTCAAAAGCTACTATCTTGCGGTCACCGGTTAAGGATGGCAACATCCAGTGTAGGCGATCCTGCAGAGCCACATGCTTATTGTACCCCTCGTCGTACCTACCAATCATCCGGATCACATCACTTGTGGCTTCAACATCAACGTCGTCCGCCGTGCTGACGTGCCGAGGCTCTGCAGCGCCGGTGGAGGTTATGTAGTACTTACTAGCTCTGTCGGGCCATACAGGCTTCAAGCGGCACAATAATCGGTACTCGCCGGACGATTGGTGGAAGTAGAAGGCACATTCGTAGATGTTGCATCCTGTTGGCAGCCGTGGGAGCTCCGTCCACCGGCGTGTCACGGGGTTGCAGATCAGGTACTGCCCGTACTCCTTCGTGAACAGGAGCGCGCCGGCGCACGAGGCTCTCGGAAGCATTCCATGGCAAACGTTGGTGGACACGATGGCTGGGTTCGCGGTGATGTAGCCGGGGTAGCGGATGAGGCAGCGCTGGTCGGCCGGGCCGGCGGCGGCGGCGGCGACCGGGACGGAGTCGAACACCAGGTCCCGGCTGTAGTACCGGCCAGATCCAACCGCTCGCGTGCGCCGTTCGGCCAGGACGGTGCAGAGGACGACCTCGAGCGGCCGGCGGCGCGCGTGGGCGGCGAGGAAGTGCGGGTCGGTGGTGATGCGGCGCCAGGCGCTGCAGACTGCGCGGAAGCGGAGCACGGACGTGCCGGGCAGATGGGACAGGATTTCGGCGATGATGTCCTCGGGGAGATGAACGTGGACTCGCGCTAGGCGCGGCGGCGGCGGTTTGGATTTGTTCTTGCGTTCCGCATCTTGGAGATCATGCATCAGCCAAGGGGTCTCTTCTCGCCTTCCAACCGTCACAAGACACGATCATTTTATATCGAGCTCTTTCTCCGGCCCAGTTGCCCTGGCCCGCATGTCATCAGTAAGATACATGTCGCTCGCTGCGCGCGCTCCACTTCGCTCGGCTACGAAGGCAATGGCGGCGTCGCGTCAGAGACAGACAGACGGTGAGGTAACGGAAATAGCATGTGACGAAGTTGACAGGAGCAGCGAGCGAGCGCTCCGCGATGGCCGCCCGCGAAGATCTTGGTGACAGGATCTTCTTCGTCGTCCTCTTCCCCCGTCCTCCTCGGGGAAGCCGAAGCAGATGCCGGCATCGAGGAGGCGCGGGCATGCATGTGTGCTCCAGCGGCAGCGTGTTGAGCGACTCCTTGTCGTAGAAGTAGTGCACGTAGATTATGTTCGCGTTGCAGCGCATGAATTGCGACATACCAGCAGCTGGCAGCAGGAAAAAGGAACTGAAGAGAACATATATAACCCGACTAACTACTCTTTCCAAGCTTATAAAACAATCTAAGAGAAAAAAAAAATCAGATCAGTGTGGCCTGGCAGAAATTTTCGACCATAAGACTGACTTCAACAATGATGTGCATTTTTGAGAGGCAAATAGATGTTTTCCTCGCGTGCACAGTAACAGGCAAAACCGGCGTCTCCAACAGCGATAGCATTTGTCATAGGCAAATAGACTTGCAACGCCACCTTCCTCATCGACCCGCTCTGAGTTCACCGCTACGCGATTGGCCTCTGCATCCGCGGGCGTGGAAGCTTTGGCTGCGTGACGACACGGCCCGGCGCTCCGGCAGCTCGCCCTCCGCGCCGCGCTCCTCCGGCCCGCCTCCGTCCACCGCTCGCCCTCCGCGACGGCTGCTCCCCGGCCTCCTCCTCCACCCTGCGCCCACGCGCCGCCACTCGCACCCGTGCGCCGCCGTCTCCTGCGCGCGCCGCTCGCCTCCGCCGCTCGCGCCCATTGCACCGCCGCGCGCCGCCATCCGCCTCCGCACGCCACTCGCCTCAGCCGCTCGCGCCCGCGCTCCGCCGCGTGCCCGTGCGCCGCCGTCCGCCCTCGCCGCTGAGCCGCGCCACCCCGTGAGCCAGCTCCACGCAGCGGTCTGCCAGCTCCACGCAGCGGGCTGCCTCCCTCGCGGTCGACGAGGACCAGACCACGCCGAGTGGCGGGCGGGGAGCGACCGCAGCGCGAAGGAAGGGAGCGGGTCGAGGCCGTGCGCGCCGGCGGTCCCGCCTCCCCGCGATGCGCCGCCGCCGCGCGCACCTTCCTCCACGCCAGACCACGGCGCGCCCGCCTCCACGCCTGCCCTGTCCGCGCTGCCTCCACGGCAGCCCGCGCCGCGCCGCTGCTAGCCCCGAGGAGGAGGACGCCTCGCACAAATGCGTTCGAGGAGAGAGGCTATCTATTTTCGCGCCTTCTCTCTCCTCGCAGGCAGTTTACCTCGTGCATATGCGTTATCTGTTGGAGGAACTTTCTGTGAGGCACAGTCCACTCCGCGACGCATATATGGCATTTGCAACGCCTGTTGAAGTCAGTCTAAGATGCGAATAAAGCCCAGCAACTCCAGTAAGGCCGAGGCCCCCCACAACTTATTAACAGTGCAGCTTTCATCGTTTCCCTTCGAATTACTGAACCAAATGACCTCCATATGCCCCTAAGAGCTTGCTCCAAACCTGTATATACAATATAAAAGTTGATGGCATTTGGATGCGCTACCTCCTACGATCCTGCGCTTACGACAAACTCGTGTGTTGGCATGGTTGATAGCAGTACTACTCAAGTCTCAGCGGGGTCATGTTGCAGTAACCTGAATGAAAAGAAATGTTTCGGCCAACTACCGCGCATTACCAACCACAGAATCTCCATTTATACAAGAGTACCAAAACCTCAATGTATTACTTTTGACTCTGAATTAACCCAAACGAAGTACAGCAACCAATGGCTACCTTTTGTCAGATATAAAACGACCATTCAACAAATCACATTTATCTTAAGCTCCGTGTCTCAACCGTAACACTTAGCCACCTGCATGCCCGCCGATGGCATACGGGTATTTTAACATGAAAGACCAGTGAGACACCAAAGATCATGACAGGATGCAGCAGATCACCTCACCAACTTCAATTGTTGCTGGTGTTGTTGTTTTGCAGTCTGCATCAGCCACCAACCCCTGATCAGAAGTCTGATCAGAGTCAGAGAGCACTCGTTGTCCTTGGTGATTGTTTATGCGTCCCGACGGCGCAGCTCCAGCCCGTCATGCGGTGATGCTGCCGAGTACAGTGGTGGAGTACTCTCTTCGTTTTTTATTATATAACGTTGTTGATTTTTTTTGTTGAATTTTGACCAACAATATAGATTTAAATAATTACTTTTTCAATGTGAAACAAATGCTATTGGATTCATCATCAAAAGCACTTTAAAGTTAACTTATATACTTAGCTATGTACACAAATATTTTGAATAAGACGAACGGTCAAAAGTAACAGAAAAAGTCAATAGCGTCATATATTAAAAAAACGGAGGGAGTACCAATTAGCGCCAACTGTCAGAATATTTTGTGCGTTAGTTGGCGCCTCTCTTCTCAACTGCAGCTTCAACCTAATTTGTTGATTTAATAATGGCGCATTAATGGTGGATTTTTTTCGAACTATTAATGGTGGAATTTGATGAGTTTTGTGATGGAACCCTTCTTGACAAAAGTAAACCTGAACCAAATGTGGTCATGCATAACCTTCCCGATGGAAATTGGTTTTGCAAGATTTATTATTAAACACCCCTATAAGCCCACCCTCGTTTCATGATACAGGGCCCAAGCCATAGAGCACATTTGTAATGCGTATTTCAGACATGTATGCAGGGTATGTAGGCATTTACATATTTTCCTTGCTGTTGAAAAAAGAAAAAGAGTCTCTTCAAAACAAATGAAAAAGAACAAGGGTATGCATGAACTTTTTCATAGTCATGAAAATGAAAGGGGCAAAATTGCAAACCGTAAAGGGAAAGTACAAAAATGGCCCACAAGGCCCAGGCTCAAATATGAAATGGTTCTCGCAATTTGCAAGCGCACCACCAACTTTCCATTATATTTTTCTCAATTTGTTTGGAAGAAAAAGGCCGAGGCATCACCAAACCACGAGACCGAACAAACACGGCGACAGAGCGGAAGCGGCGGCGCCGAGCAATCGATCTCTCATCTACACCGCCGCCGCCCCCGATCATGGCCATGGCCGCCTCCTCCCGTGTGCTCTGGGCGTCCCGCGCCGCCGCCTACCTCAGGATCTCCACCTTCCCCAGGGCCTTCTCCACGGGTATGTATCTCCGTCCTCCTCGTCGCCACCTTCCCCCGTTTCTTGTCCCGTGCCGCAATTCCTGGGATCACGGCCGCGCGGTATCGGAATGGCATGATTTTGATGTCTGTTCAACGAAAATACCAGATTCGGGGAGCAGTTCTCGATTTTTGTTCTGAGATGGTGATTCGGTCATGATTCTCTGCGGGCACCGGAGCGTCATGTGACGGATACGGGAACGGGTTAAGACGGGCTTTAGCGGCCGCCGTTCGTTAGTTCTGTTGCGTCGATCCTTTTGCGGCGAAAAATTGAATCTAGCTATTGTGTCCGTTGAGATGATTTGATGGCGACAGTGCTCGTATGAAAGCATCAGGTTTCTGCTTTTGGATATACATTGCACTAGTAGGTTGATTTCTATGTAGATTTTGATAAGGGAAACGCCGTTTTGCAGACCAAAATTTGTTTGATGCATCTGCGTGTTTCTTGTTATCGTATCAAGACAAAAAATTCAAGAATATGCTTGCAAAAAATTGTCAGGAGAGAGAGCCACCTACCAACATTGTGCTGGCAAAGATTTCCAAAATGATAAATTGGTAACAGCACAGTCAAGTTGTTAAAATTGTGCATCAGCTTCTTATCGCAGAGCTAAGTAAATTGATGGTTGTAGGTATTGACACCCCAACATTTGCCTGTTAAATGGCCTATTAAAAACATCGGTTAAACAATACTAAATTAACCAATGTCAGTTTGTATGATGCTTGCAAGGTGTAACTAATTGAAGTGCTTATGGTACTCCTACATGTAGATGTAGTACCTTTTTTGTTTACTAAGTTGCTGCATCATTACCACTTTGGTGGTTGCCACATCTCATAATATGAATCTTTCTCATTCCCTTTTTCAGTGCTGAAGGATCTGAAGTATGCTGACACTCATGAGTGGGTGAAGGTCGAGGGTGATTCAGCAACTGTTGGGATTACTGACCATGCCCAGGTTGATACACTCATACATTTCTATTACTGTGAAGTGTGTGAACAAATCTAGGCATGATCTCTACCAAATGTAACATTAACCAGTCCTTCACTCGGCATTCATAGAACTGCTGATGCTGTGATACATTAACCATTGCCTAAACATTTTGAGTTCCAAGTCCTAGGCATTCATAGTCCTAGGCATTAATACAGCAACTTGTACAGAGTAACACTGCAATCCCGTTGTTAATATTGTGTTGTTCTTTTTCCCTCATCCAGGATCATTTGGGTGATGTTGTGTACGTGGAGCTGCCAGAAGTTGGCATCAGTGTATCCCAGGGAAATAACTTCGGAGCTGTTGAAAGTGTGAAGGCAACTAGTGATATCAACTCACCAGTATCAGGAGAGGTCGTTGAAGTGAATCAGAAACTAAGCGAAGAACCTGGATTGGTAAGTTGCAACTTAAGTGTAGCCCAGAACTCATTTGAGAAAAAAAAAAAAGAACTTTCCTTGGGCATATTAAACAATGTTATGGTATGTATTTTGGTTTTTTTTCTGTTTAGGTCAATGCAAGCCCATATGACAAGGGATGGATTATCAAGGTCAAGCTCAGTGATTCAGGCGAGCTCAATTCGCTGATGGACGACGAGAAATACTCGAAATTCTGCGAGGAAGAAGACAACCATTGAACAAAAATATGAGTGTCTTTTAAACATCAAGAACCTGTGTTTCGGAGCTTTATCAGTTCTTGTGGTAGCCACCAAGCACTTCCGTCTTGCTTGCAGAATGGCAAAATTTCATCACATGGAATAAGTTAGTTTTGGGGTTTGCCTATTTCTACAAGGTTGTGCAATATTAGGGCTTGTAAAGACATAATTTCAGTTATTCCTCGTAGATTCCCATGCCTGCTATTTTATACCTTTTATCTATCTCTCTGTTTGACTCCTCGGTGTACAAGTTGTTCGCCTCTCTTTTTGGATGGCACAGGAGTATGCCAACAGAGAAGCCAGTGTATTATCAAGCCAGAAAACATGATTATAATTTACGGTTACCAATTGATTCTAGCAAGAATTATACCAAACTAATAATATATTGACGATACTTAACTTGAAAAAAGGACCTAACTTGCATCCTAAGTCGGCAAGTAACGCAAGTTTATGGGAAACCCAGCCTACTTATCAGAGTTTCTGATTCAATTCGTAAAGAAACAGATGAATGCTTCCATGGCTTAACACCGCACGTTTAGCTGCTGTGTAGTTGCTGCTAAAGATCATTGCAGGTTACATTGCAGCTTACAGTCAGATAAAACCATGTAAACAAAATATCATTACAGCTTACGGTCAGATAACAACCGCTCTGCTGTGTGTATGTACGTATATCAGGTGTTGCGAAAGATTATTACAGCTTACAGTCAGATAAACCATGTAAAATTCCAGGAGGAAACCAGCATAAAAACATATGGTAGCACTTATCACCAGAATACCATATTTTTGTCAAAAACTGCATATGTTTGCTCATTGTCAGGACCTACAATGACACATTTAAACAAAAGTACAAAACTAAAAATGCTAAATACAGGGAGAGCAACTAAGGTTTATCCTCCTGCTTAAATACACAGTAACCTAGATGATGAAAATGGTGGTACATGACAAAATAAAAATCTCACAGGAAAACACATAGAGCCTCGTGCTGCAGGTGACAGTGAAGTACACATCTCACACCTTAATGTTCCAATTATGTGCCGACCGTGGGCCACTTTTAATCCCCTCGTAGTATTGTGATGGCAGCTTTCCTTTGTTCCATGCTTTGACAAACTTTAGGAACTGATCCCGAGCAGATTCTGAAGAAAGATCTGAGAAATATTTGCCTTTTTCTTCCTTTAACCAGGTTGCAAACTCATTATTTTTGGCAAAATAATCATCTTTAGATATCTCTTTGAAGCCCTGTTTCAGCGGTGGAAGAAAATTAGAACCATCAAAAATTCAAGTCTTTAAATTGTTCAGTGCGTTTCAATCACTTTTGCCTTGGCAAAGATCATACACCATTAGGTCCAATAAAATACATTTGGTTCACTATTTATTTTTGCCTTGGCAAAGATGCACATACACCATTAGGTCCAATAAAATACATTTGGTTCACTATTTATTTTTGCCTTGGCGAAGATGTACATACACCATTAGGTCCAATCAAATACATTTGGTTCACTATTTATGTTCTTCCTTAGGCAGGTTGTTACCTTTTATCAGTTTTTGGTAAAAAAAAGGGAGGTACCCATCTCTACAAGTTTCTTCGCCTAATCAGAAAATGACAGATGACATGAAACAACATTGTCGTCTAGGTACACAACATGGCAGTGAAGATTGTTCCAGGATGTACACTAATAATTCTATCAGACAGCACAAAAATCAAGGCCGTCGACATTCTGGGAAGATTTATTCTAAAAAGACTATATATATTTTTTTTTTGACGGGTCAAAAGACTATATATTCATACATTCAGTCCAGTTTCATGAAACTCTATTTGTCAAAACGGACTACATTTAAAACGAGAGCCTGAAAATGTGAAACCAAAACAGGTGCATTCTCTAGCATAACTAAAATCGAAACAAGTTGCAATTCAAGCTACACTTCTCAGTTGTATTTCAGAATTCTGACCAGTGATCAGCTACCACTACCCTGAAAATCTCAGTCTCCCACAACAATTTATCTGCAGAAAGTAGAGTGCTAACAAGTCTAGATACTTCAACATGAACCTATAGAAACTTTTCACTTAGTGGCGTGTAAGATAACTCACAGAATCTTTGTCTTTTCTCTTGCTCTTCTCCTTCTCCTCGGAATGTTTCTCCTTCGAGTCCCTCTCTGTCAAAGCACACATTTAAACACACGTCAAGATCAAACCACTGCATAAATTTGCTCCACTTAAAGACACAGGCTAAGATACACAATGAAATTGACAACAAATACGCAGTAATCATAAGAGAACAGAGTCTGTTCAAGGACAAGAAATCCAGTGCCCTACGAACTCAGACCTTTTCCTTTTTCCCTGTCGCTGTGCTTGCTCTTCTTCCTGCTCTTGTGCCTCTCGTCCTCCTCATCCCTGTCGTCTCTGCTGCTCCTCCTGCTCTCCTTCTTGTCGCGTCTCTTCCGGTCCCTCCCCTCTTCCTCCCCTGAATCAACCAAGAGAACAAAACCAACACACCGTAGATAAGCAACAGCCAACAGGTCCATCGAATCACGAGAGAGGAGCGAGAGGTACATCTGGTCACCTGAAGATGGGGAAGAGCGGCGCTTCCTGGACTTTCCCTCGCCGCCCATCGTCGCCGCCGGCTGCCTTCTCGTCTTCGGCCGCCCGAGTCCGGGAGAAGGAAGGGCACCGCAATTTGCAAGGAATTGTTTTTTTTTCCCAGAGGAATTCGTGAGGATTGTTGGGCGATCGTGCTGCGCTCAAGTGGAAGCAAGGCCCAAGTAGTTTCGGCCCATTACGAGGACGGATCGGGAACACACGATAGAAAATTCAGCGAAGTACAAGGGCTTGGACGAAAAAGGAAGCAAAACGATGCAGTTTGTGAGGGCTAGATGGCCGCGCCGGCGGGAGGCGGCCGGAGGGCTGGCCGAGACGGCTGCGATCGATCCGATCAAGGGACGGCGACGCAAACCCATCGTTGTCGAACCTAACTGGTGCATGTCAGCTCTTTCACCTTTTTTCAGGGTTCCTTTGTTCTAACTGATATTTAACAGGGATCAAAGCCTACTGGATTCAAAGAAAATAAAACTTGTAAACATGAACACGCCTAATTAAGTTATGCATATATTGACCAGCATACATACATCCAGATTATAACAATCGAGTGCAGCTAGCTTCAGTATATATATACGTACTCCATGGCATATATCAACTTGCCCTCCCTCACATAAGCAAGCAATTGAGTGCAGCTAGCTTCAGTATCATCACAGTACTGACAGATAGGTCTTCAGAAACTATAGCTCGATGCCTGTACATATATAGGTACCGACCAATTAATCTACTGGCTTATTACACTATTCCTCCATGATCATTCTTCCGTCCCCTCATCAACCGATCATTCACGCGCGCCTGCAGTTAGAAAAGGAAAAAAAATATTTCTTTGAGATCATGCACGCACGGTGAGCATGGACCAAATTACGAATGCAAATGTGTACACACCTGAGTGATCAGATGTGGGAGCTAGTGTGCGTGGCTGGCTGGGCTTACCACAGCTGCAGGCCGTGGCCATGGTGGAGGTCCTGCAGGTTCGGCTGCGTCGGCTGCAGCCGGAACCCGCCGCCGCCGCCGCCGCCGAGGTGCAGCTGCGGCGCCGCGGACATCAGCTGCAGCGCCGTGCTCGACGACAACTCCCCACCGTAGTACGCCGCCGATGCGTGCTCGAAGGCCGCCGGCGGCAGCATCATCGCCAGCGGCGTCATCTCCCCCAGCTTCACGTCGCCGCGGCCCACGTCCTGCTGGTGGTTCTCGTTGATCTGAAGAATCGACATTTACATGCGTAACAACACAACTTAACACAAAAGGCTTGAAGAATAGAAGAAGTGAGTTCTTGATTAGATTACCATGCGGCACAGAAAGCTGTTCTGGTCTTCCAAGATGTGCTCCTGTCGATTAATCAACTAATTATCAGGGGGGCGGGGAAAAGCGTGTATACACAAAGCATGAACGGTCTGTTAATTATCATCAAGCTGTTGACTGCGAATTACCTTGCGACGCAGGTTGTCAAGCTGTTGAGTGAGGAGTTCATGCTGCAAGCATATATTATGCACTTAGCTCAAGTCGAAGTGCCGCATGAATCAATTAATGTGAAAAAATCAACCGGCATAGTTAGTACCTTTCTTGTGCGGACTTTGTTCACGGACAACTCGAGTTGCTGCTCGAGGTCGTTGATGTCAGTAAGGGTGAGGGAGGAGAGGTCGTCGCCGGTGAACCTCCTGAGGCCCGTCTCCAGCTGTTGCACCTCGTTCTTCATCCCTGTCATCTCCACAAATATTTGCTGCAGAGAAATTCAATTCGTTGGCGCAGATATAAACCGGGCCAGTAATATTTAATCAAATAGTACTTCTAATATGCATGCACGCCGAGATTAAGGATTTTAGCGGTGCACCTGATCATGGTTTATCTCCTCAAAATGGTTGTTGGTAGTGTGCTGATACTGCTCGATGAGCTCCCTCAAGCTGAATTATCGAACATAATAACAAGTACTCCTAGATAAGTATGTAGCCAAAAAAATACACACAGTATGTTTGAACATTTAAACATGTGATTTGAGATCCACTTATGAGCACTCTCTGCGGCTCATAATCTCTATCAGTCAGATAATTGAATCACACGACGAATATTTTGAGAAATTTCTTGATGAAACGATGAGCACAACAGTGAACATCAGCAGCGTGCACATGGTACGTACAGATGGGAGAGGCTTGCTGGCATGCAGAATTTTTTGTTTATCAACATCGATCTGGAATAATTTCAGGTACAATTTGGCATCGAACAATATACTGATCTTCTGTAGTTCTATTCACACATGCAACCAACATAATATGCTTTGTAAACCAATGTTGTGAGGAGACCACTTCGCTGAGATAATGAGTCGATCAAATAACTTAAATCATTTTCGCCTATCAATTGCTACTCAAGCACTTAGGATCATGCAAAAATTTTCTAAAAATTAGTTTCATATAACTTGTAACACATCGATAAGTAACTCCACTTTCAGCTAAGAAATTATGAGAGCAAAAATAAGGGCAAAAAAAGAGCACAACAATATATGTGAATGATGGTTCATGCTAATTACATTTGTTCTTAATCTATATACATTCTTAATCGTTCAGCTAAGAAATCAAGAGGCACCTGTCATATATATTCATCTGTCACGAAATCAAGGGATGTATCATATAGGAACTGCAGAACTTGAATCAAAGAGAGTAGCAAGTTAGGAGAGAAGTCAAGAAAAAGGGGGAAACGGCATAGAGATCCGTATGCCCAATCATATGCTTGAGATTCACTACTATAAGTGAACCGAAGTCGTGCGTACATCATATGCACAGATCATCATTGTTCTGAAAATTCTCGTGACCCAAGAAAAAAGGGGGAGATCTACAAATTAAGCTACCTGCAGTTGTTTCTGCAAAGCCTAAAGCAAGACAGATTTGAGGGAGAGGAACGAGGACCAAATTAAGCCTAACCAACCTGCAGGTAGGGCTGCAGTACTCGAACATCTTGCCAGTGCTGGAGAAGATGACGACGCCGACGCGCGCGTCGCACAGCACGGCGAGCTCGTTGGCCTTCTTCAGCAGCCCTCCCCGGCGCTTCGAGAAGGTCACCTGCCGGTTCGTCGAGTTCTCGATCCGCTTGATCTCGATCTTGCCGCGGCCCATGGCGGCTGCTACCTGCGATCCAAGCACACGTACGTCTAGCCGGGAGATGGACGAAGTGGCTGATTCCTCCCTTCTCTCTCTGGCCTGCATGACGATCGAAGCAGATGAAGATTATTACGTGCTAATAGTAGACGGATCTTGCTATTTGGAACTGACGACTGGCCATGAGCTAGCTCAGAAATGAACTAGCTATAGCAGTAGTCTGATCGCACATATAAAGAAAAAACTGTAATAAAAGGACACGATCAGAAGTAGAAAATTTGTCTACTTTTCTCGTGAAGGGTGAAGAACTAGAAAAGGATTTTGTTTCTTGAATTAATCGCAGAGATGGTGGAGGTAGCTAGCTAGAGAGAGGGCTATGGTATACCTTGTGAGGTGCTTGCTTGAAAGGCTGAGGCAGGAGGGGCAGAAGGAAGGGCATATATAGAAGGGTAGCAACGCGCAGAGTGCTGGCTGATCTCAGCACTGCCTCCGGCCTAAGTAAATGATGCCAGCAGCAGTAACACTTGCCTTTAAATTTAACTGTGAAGCAAGCACATGCATTTTTTTCCCCTTTCTGTAGAATTACCAACCAGCATATGTATATCTAGCTAGGATTCTGAGACGTTCTCTTTTTAATCTGTTGAAGATTTATCGAGCAACTACTATATATGAAGCCATTTTGTCCTGAAATGATCAGCTATTCCCTTCAGTCTTCGCTACAGATTATTTACATTACAATGCATGTGTGTGTTTACAAGTGATGAAATCAATTATCAACGAGTCAACAAAACGCTGCCCAGATGGTCATGCATGGCTGGTCCATGGATTTCTCACATCCCTGCAGATATTCGTCGGTGCAATGATGCATTCCTGCACAGATGCACGAGGCCTGTGACGCACAACTGCAGAACTGAAGAACCTAATTCCTCCAGAGGCTGCACTGCATATGATCCTGCTGCCTCCCACATCTTCAGACTTGAGAGGGATGCATGCATATGGGTGATGAATCGGTGGCCATGAATACATGCCTGCATGCGAGTGCGCGGAGGCGTATGACACCGATCTGCATGCCCCTCACAAGGCACCATGGAAAGCAACGGCGAGGCGATCGAGCTCATCAGACTTGTAACCACCCTCTGATCGCGGTCTCCTCCACCTTGCCGATCTGGGCAGGTTCTCGCGGAGCAAGAGACAGGGACGCTTGCCGCTTATGGCAGCTGAGCCAAGCAGAAACCCTAGCAGGCACATTGAATCGGCGATGGCTGGTTGCTTGCCTGCCTGGCTTGATGGGGACGTCCCCACCCGTTCTTTGTTCACATGGGGTGGTGGTGGGGTTGGCCTGCAATCCGGCCTGTTTTGGCAAAAGTGTTTTTTTTTTCGAATAAAATTTTGGCAGGGGTGTTTTTTTCTCTCTAGAGAGTGGCTAAGGGTTCATATCCAAGCATGTGTCAACTTCTGCGAGGTTTTTTGTTTTACAGAGATTTTTGGTTATAGCTAGATGCCCAGATGCAAGGGTATATTTGCATCGTTCATTTAATCCTTTAATCAATGATTTTTATGTCTCCCTTTTCTCTGATTCTATTTCAGCTATTTTTTTTCCTTGGAGCATCTTATATTCAGTAGATATGCATTCCTAATGTTTTGAAAAGCCAACTAATTTAGTGCAAGTTCCTTTTCATAGCCGTAGGCTAATCAATTCGAATTCAGAAGGGAAAATTTTCTGACATCTTCAGGGTTACCATTGTTGGAGATTATGTCTCAATTTGTAATGCTTAAGAAAGTTTTCTGGGACGATATTAATACGCTTGCATACATGTCTATTCATGTTCATGCTCAAGTGTTAACAGTGCCATTTTGGAGCACATATATATGCACAAAAACATGGGTTCGTCGGAACTGTGTAAACATGCTAGTTGCTTTTCGGAAAAAAATTCTCACGTTAACCATATTTTAGTGGATGTGCATTCTACCCGCAAATGACCTTGTTGCACACCAAAACAAAAATGTTTTCCGTGACTGCCTTCGTGCTGTGCATATATAGAAGATGGTTTCCATTTATGCAGGATGATAGTGAAACGAAACTGCCTCTTTGTATGGCTATGGCTGAGGCATGAAAATGGTAGAGCAGCAGACCACAGAGCTAAGTGTTCAACAACTCTCACTTACTTCAGTTGAACGCAAGTCAGGATTCTTTTCCTATCTATTTAAGGTGCTCTGGAGAGTAAAGATGTTAAAGTTAGTCCAATCACTCGATTGATGGTTCAGATCAGGAAGTTTACAGAGAAACTGCTTCTGTTTTCCCACGGTCTTTGATCCAATGCAAATGGTTGTTTTCTCTTTGAAAATGGTCTAGATTTAACATATGACGTCCATCAGTTGCTCTACATGAACAAAATTCAGATACGAGAGTTCATAAAAGAATATATGAAAGGAGTTTGGCTCTTGACTAAAACACTTAGACATTCAGACAGGATGAGCTTTGTGTTGTGGTTAACTACGCTCACATATGAACACTATTAGATGCCATTTGACAATCTAGTTGTATGAAATGGAATGGGTCCCTCTTGGTGAGGAGCTCAGTAATAAAGGATATATGGCATCCGTTTAGCTGTTCTGGAACCGCACCAAATTACAGATTTTAGGCACCAACTGCAGAGTGATCAAGAAAGATCAACGCTGGTATTTGTTGAGTTCATGTGTGATGGTAAAGTAGGCAATTTTTTTTCCTTTTTTTTTTTGAAATTTTCATCATGAATGAAGTCTCACTAGTTGATGTACCAATTAGAGGCAACCTACCAAAACATCAGCACATGGTTTTTACCTAGAATTTCCTAAGAAATTGATTCCATATTAAGAAGGACAATGATATGTTGGGCACCTTGGACTGATGTCAAGTTGATAGCTACCACTCTTGACAGGCTGACATTTGCAAATGCATACTGTTGCATCTACCCTTCAGAAAAAAAAGGTCAAAATAACACACACAGTATATTGCCCCTGAATTTTTATATATGCACATAAAAACTTGAAGGGGTTGGAAGATACGACGTATAAGAAAAAAAAACAGCCATCTGAATCCCTTTATTTTAAGAGGAAATTACGGCACATGGAACAACCATCTGAATCTTTACCCATGTTAGAGGAAATAGGACACATCGATTTAATGGTCACTGTAAAACGCCACATTGTATATTTGTCCAATCAAACATTCCTGGAAAAAGAGACAAAGTTCTCACTTTCACATGCATATTGGACACATTAATTAGATACAAATTTCCGTTTTATCTGAAATTATGCACGATGTTAGTAGATAACATGAACTATCCATTCGTATTTTTGTTATAAGTTTTCATTGCATATATTTGATGCTACAGTAAATGGTAGATTTGACAAAAAGCAAAATACATTACAATTAATTATTTTGTCAATTTTTGGTTTATTAATCTCTCCTAAATATAAAATATTTGACACATGTTTGACCTAATTTTTTTTGTGGCCCGAACCGAAAACACCGAGGCTCTACACATGGGTGAGTTATGCTCCTCAATTCAAAACAAGAGCATCACGAAGCTGTTTTTTTTTTTTACTTTCCCAGCCCACCATTAAAGGCCAATACTCCCAATAAGAAAGAAGCAATGATACATGAGATTCCTTTTTGCCACCTAAACATATTTCCAACTGTTAGCACAGGTGTGACAAGGCATAACTGTTAGAACTAATGCAAAATCAAGCAAATAACAAGGCATCAATATCATATTTCTGTTCAACCTCACTGCCGTATCATTGCACAATTGGATCGGTATTGCTCATGATTCACACAGAAATTATGCAAATAAAAAGACATCAATATACATACATTTCTGCTATGTTCTTGATTTCACTCCAACAAACATGTGCCTCCAAAGCTATCTGGTTCATGCCTTGGGTGAATATAGTATCTCGGTTAGGATCAAAATAGATGTAATCCTCTCCAAGCATGCCTACTTTGCTCGTTATCATCTTTGCATGATTGATGATGCGTGCATGAGTGATATCATGTTCCCCACGGGCGATTTTCTCCAAATCCTTGACACCCCCGCAGTAGTCCTCAACTGGATGAACAATCCTCGCCCCTTCAAACTCACAATAACAGCAACGAACTTCTCGAGGAAAGAAGTAGAAAGAGAGAAAATAATTAGCTTCAAAGGAGAAATAAAGGTACTAAGATTATTTAAGAAAATGCCACAATTTTCTATCAAACATACCCTTTAGTGGTTGATCTGACAAAAGGCAGCAAAGAGGTCGACTTTCGTTCTCGTCATCGTTACTGACCTCAGCAAAGAATAACTTAAGGCCTGTTCCAACTTTTGGACTTGCTAAGAAATTCACATGAGTGTATCGACATTTCGAGTCCATGAAGCTTCTTTGGCTGCCTACTCGCTCATTAACAGCACAAATGACACGAAGTTCATAAAAATGTCCCTACAGCCAAGAATAACAAATAAGCAAACACATAAAGGGTGAACTTGTAGAAACGTGCAGGTATGAAGAAGCTATTATGAACTTCTCAAGAATCTAAAGAATCAAAGAAAAGAGTATCTTAACAGGTAATCCATGTTTAGAGTAGTTTCCAAATGTACAACACTTGCATGTGCTGTTCTCTGCTACTGTATAATTTCTCGATGGATTGGGCTTTTATTAATTGTATTAAGGCACTATAATGACGCAGATAAACATGCAATTGATGCAAGACAATGATAATAGCTCACCCAGCATAACAAATTTATGATTATCTATGTAAATCCAGCAACAGATGCAGCAAGGGGAACATTAGTTTAAAGCAAAAGAAAGGAAAAACTGAGGAATAGTAATTTAAAGCAGAAGAGAAATAACAGGGAAGGAAAGGAGCTGACATTGTTCTCCAGTGCAGCTTCGATCTTTCTGCGAAAGAAACGCTGTTGGCTGATAAAGGTTTCCTTGTAGCTCGAGAACATCACTAAGGCTTCTTTAGACAGCTCAACAGTTGCCTCCGATGGTTCAGCAGGGTAACACCCCCGCGGCGACAATAGCATCGAGAGATCAAGAACATCTTTGGAGGAGAGTTTGTTAGATGTTTGCAACAATGATTTTATACCGGACTGCACCAAAGGTAGGAATTGCGCCACAAACTTCACATACGCTTCACTTTGTGGATGGAATGACACATCTGCTGCTGCCTTATAGGCACTAAGGTCACAACTAGATGTAGCATAACCTTCCAGTCTTGCCATTTCAATTGATTTGTGGATTTTCAGATCACTTTTAAGCAAATAAACCATAGCATCATGCTCGGTTATGTCAGGAATACATGCAGCCAAGAACTTGATAAGGCCGTTGAGGGACCGAGACTCCAAGCGTATCAAGATCTTGGTGCAAACCATGTCTGCCTCGAATGCCTCCGGCGCAGGAAATGCAGTATCATACCAGATGGAGTTGACGATGATGTTGGACACCGGACTCAACGGGCCATAGCAGTATCCTGCCTTCAGGAGGCCGCGGTGGTGACGATTCCGGAAATCCTTCATTGGTAGCCGAGACAATGCCTTAAGATAGTGAGCATGGATTCTGTCAAGAAGAACACTCCGCAGAGCATCTGTCAGCCCAGCCGGCACCTTCGCAATACTGGAATCATTGCCTTGGACATGAAACCTTAGAGCAGCAAGTTCCATAGGGTCTGATTTTGTGAGTTTCAGAGGCTCCTTGAGCAATCTAGACAGCCAGTATATGTCTCTAATAGAGAGGTTGCCGTGGTGCTCTGCCCCCAGAGTCTCGGTGATCAATTTGAGGTGAGATGCCAGCCCAAAAGAGCCGGTGAGCAACGCATCAACATCTGCCTGCCTCGCTGACAAGACGGCGCACTTAAGAGCAGTCTGAACGGAGTGTGAGCAGATGTCGAATACTTCTTTCCGGCGGTAGCATCGGTCATGCTCGATGAGGCGCACGGCGACGAGGAGGTCGGCACAGGACAGGCAGAGGTAACGCATTGCGTCCCAGGTGGGGAGGTAGGGGAAATAGGATGTCAAGAAACTGACGAGCCCCTCCAGCGAGCGCTCCGCGATGGTCCGCGCCTCCGGAGGGGAGGGGACATCGCCGGCAACAATCTTGGAGATGACCTCCTCCCTTGCTCTTCTTGCCTCCCCCGACGCCTTCATCATCCTCTTCCGCTTCTTGACGCATCTTGGCTCCGCCTTCCCAGCCGCGGTTTCACCATCCTCGTCGGGGACGAAGCAGACGGTGTTGGCGATGATGTTGGTGACGGGGTCGGCGAAGCCGAAGCAGACGCCGGCGTCGAGGAGGCGCGGGGCAAGAGCCGGCATGTCCTCGAGCGGCAGCGCGTCGAGCGCCTCCTTGTAGTGCCCGTAGATGGTATCCAGAATCATGCGTCGGTTGCCGGCTATGCCCGCCGAAGTACCGTAGGAGAAGTCCGGGATTCCGCCATGCCGCCGCCGGCCGTCCGTCATCGGCGATTAGGGAGGAGGGCAGGCGGGGATCGCAACTTCGCAAGCGGGGAAAAGATATCTCCGTCTCCTCCCCTGATTTACTTGCCAGGCCCCCAAAAGGCCAAAACTTATTATGTTGGAAAATTGCAACTCGAAATGTTTTTTTTTCCCCTCGAATTACATGTCCACCACCACGCTCGGCCTCACTCCGGGCCCGGCAACACTTAGAATATTGTCATATGACTAGTTTCAGCCAGGGCGCACAAAGCAAAATAAAATGATCTACAAATGAGGGAAAACAAACATAATCATCATATGAACTTCACTAATCAATTCATACCAGGCCAGCACTTAGAATATTGTCAGATTTAAAAAGGGATGATCACTACATTAGTCGCAAATCACCTACCAAATCACAGTATTTTCCTACTGCTATAGCAGCGTCCAAAGTCGAAACTCTACCATTACGAAACCCTATGACCTAACAGAGAAACTCCTTTAGCCAACATTTTTCGGCCCTAACTATTTTCAGGCAGAGACTGTTGCTGCTCTTCAGGAGGTTCTTCCTCTTGCCCTTGAGGCTGCTGCCACACATACGTCACGGGGTGACCCTGCTGACCACCATACATCATTCCAGGCCCTGCCACCTGCTGTGCCGGCACATAGTAATATGGTGGGTAACTATCAGGTGCCCCCATAGCAGGCGGCAAGCCAACCCTTGGAAGCCCGAGTCCCTCCTCTTTCATTTCATCCCTCGGAATTATGTCCACCAAGAAGTCGTATATGTCAGTCCTCGTGATAGCAGCTGCAATGTCGTTCTTCTGCAAGGTCCGACGCTTGTTCTCCTCAGTATGCATCCATGACCTCAGTGTCAACTCTAATATGAAAACCTCGCATGCCTTTGCAAAGACAACAGGAGCTTCAGCTGAGATCATCCGTACATCCTCATCAGCCTTCATTATCTTCTTTATCCTTGCAAGTGGCAAGCTGTGGTTCTTGAAGTCAGTTGTCTGCTCGATCTCATCCGTCTGGGTAGCCCAGAACTCCCTGAGCTGCTGCTGCTGCTGTTGCTGCAGTTGTTGGTGAAACTGCTGAGCTTGTTGGTAGACCAGCTGGTGTTGAGCACTGAGTTGACCTGGATTAGTCGGGAATGGTGCTGCTGGCTGTGAGCCAGGAGGAAGAGCAGCAGGAGCTCCAGGTACCATCGCTGGAGGTGGGTAGGCACCAGTAGCAGCTGGGTATCCTTGTGTACCAGTCGCAACACCCATCACAGGTTGAGGCTGTGAGGATGGCTCCATGTCAGATATTCTTCGTCCGAAATCAGTGAGCTTCCTGTTATGGGGAAACAAATATTAAACTGTCAACTGATTTTCTATCAGGGACAAATAGAAAGATCATGAGTCGCAGAAATTCGTATTGCAGGTTGCACTAACATATGTATGAATATGAAAATGTAGCATGGGAAGTACATATGAAAAATTCTCATGACCTCAGGATTTCATTGTCATATCATAAACACAAGGAACTTCCATTAAACACAGAATAATAAGTGAAATCAAAAGGAAAGATGCTTCGCATGATACAGAATAATAAGTGACTCCCTGCCAATAGGGGGAAATGCAAATTCAGTCATGTTTTAAAAAATGGTCCTCTTTTCTAGACTTTGCAAAACAGTCCAGTTTTTTGAAATTGAATCAGCCGTTAGGTCTTATTTTCAACTGCCGTTCACTGAAGCACCTTTTTGAATTAAATTCACAAAACCTTTCGAAAAGGATGAAAATGACCGGACTGCCCCTATTGATAACATGATGTCTCTCTGTTTTTTTCTTCTGTGGTCTTCTCATGACTCATGTTACTCCAACCCTAACCATAGGCAACATTGGCGGCGGCGGCGGGCTTGGACGCGGGGCGCAGGTGGGGAAGGTGTGGAGCGGCGCAGGCTGGTTGCGGTGGCCTTGACACGGCTGGTTACGGACGGACTGGGCGCGGCAGGTCGCGGCCTGGGCGCTGCAGTCGCGGCGGCCTCTGCGCGTCCCGGCGGGGCGAGGCCTGGACGCGGTTACATGTGGCCTTGGTGCGGCCAGGCGGGCGCTGCCGAGCACAGGTGGGTGCAGCCGCCTGGGTGTCGGGCAGGAGTCGCAGGGCAGGGGCAGAACAAAGCAGCCAAGGGCAAGGGCTGGATAGGGGCACCAGGCCGTCGAGCAACACGGCAGCAGGAGGAAACATAGCAGAAGGAAGAGATGCCTACAAATTCTAGTTCCGCAGCAACAATTTTTGGACAAATGTGATGCTCATTAGTTTTTTTTTTGGCAAATGATGCTCGTTAGATGTCCAAGTGATTTATGAGGGTTGCTAAATACCATGTAAAAAATTATTTGTGATTATTGCTTGCTGCCAAAATTATTTTCAGATTTTAAAATAATTTTAAGAATATTCAAAATCATTTAAATCCAGGTACAAAATTATTCAAGATAAAACAGTACTAATTTTGCAAAGGGCATACTCGTCTTTCTACAAGCCATTTAACACCATTAAGAGCTCTTAACAGAATAGGACCTACTCACTGCTTCAGATTCAAAAAATAGGACCGTTTTTGACAAGTCTAGAAAAGAATGCCGTTTTCAGAATTGGGATCCAAAACATGACTGGTTTTGCAATTGCCCCCTGCCAATATTGGTCAAACTGGTTACGGACAAATGCAGAAGTAGCTAATTTCTGGACTGTTATTACAAACCACCTTACACGGATCAACATCATGAATCATGCACGCTCGCAGAGAGTTCAGAGATTCAGAAAATCTATGTACAGCACACGCCAAATGTCTCAGCCTCCAAGGTATCTCAGTACAAGTAGGTCACATAAATCAACAACAAAATGCACATAACATAGTCCTAAGCTAGTGTCCTCCAAACAGTTGTCACCTATTTACATTACGCACCACATGACAACTTGTGAAATTATAATGATGTCAAACTGAAGTTATGTGAAAAAGACTACTACACCAATCAATCCAGTATATATATAAAAAGAAATATAAGCATGCATCCAAGAAAAAATGTATCTATCTATCTAGTAATGACAAATGATAACAAGTTATGATGCAGTATTTTCTTATTATCTACACCAAAGCTTACATATATGAACTTTGATGGTAAAAGATTGTTACGCTGGACCGCTGGCACTAAGTGAAAGATTCCAAAACTAAGGACTGAGTATGTTCAGCAAGTAAGCTTAAGGTTGATTGCAGCGCTTAGTGCTTAAACAATATGGTAGTTGGCTTGAGTGGAGTAAAGCTGACATGGTCCTGTCAACATGACAAATGGATCTGGAACCGTACAACTCAATGTCTTCCCAAAATTCTGAATCAAAACATGTATGAGAAAAAAAGGTACTGACAAATTAAGATTCTGGAGTACGCCATCAATATTAGTTACTACAGTATGTCAAAGATTGAACTGTCTAGAACCAGATCAACCCTCCCATCTACACATGCTTGTGGAATGCAGTCCACCAGCAATCTTACAGAACCACTAGTACTTGAGACATTATCACAGTAGTAAAATTGCATTTGTAGATTTCGTAATTCTTATTTCACATTGAAAGAAATCACACACTAAAACAATACAATGCGACTACCATTCATTGTGATATTTTATAGTCAGATCATCTATCCCCCACCTTCGTAACTGATGAACTATAACGCCTCTAATCACTCTTGGATGCAAAATTAGTACAACTGGTCTCACTTAAGTCTTCACTACAAAAGTTGTGTCTATTACCGGCATCAAACATATCTAAAATCGGGAATTCTGTATAGGTGGGGTCAAGGGTGTCATTTTGAGATGGGTCGCATAGGCCCATGAGTAGCAAGCCATCACCCATGTCTTTTCAGTTCTTTGTTCTTACCCTAGCCTTATTTTTCCAGCTCCTAACTTATTGCACATCTGTAGGACTCAAAACATTGTCACCGCCACCTATCTGCCACCCTGTTTTATGGTGAGACGGGAGAGAAATTCCCTACCGTAGCCACCACTACCAGTCATGGTGAGCAGTGGATCACTATCCACTGCATGAGCGACAAAAGGGAACACCAAAATGTCATTTCCCTTACACTTATTGCTTTGTGAAAACTAATATGGAATATTAACATACAGAACTGGCACGCCACCCTGTCCCCAAGATAATTATCACTGCAACCAAATTTTATCAAGTACCCAGGGGAAAACATGATACAGCTTTCGGAAAGAACTCTAACACGCCTCAACCCATGAAAGTTAATCTGATCAAACAACTGACAATCGTCAAGAGTGCCCAAATAAATACGATAACCGGCCATGAGAACAACATGTCCGGCATCACACACAGCACCTCGAGGGGCTGACACATACACAACAACAACAGAAGTAAGTTCCTAGAACGCACCACTACAGTACAATAGTAGTAGTACTACATGACCTGGAGGCGAGCAGTACCAAGCTCAGCTACGTTGAAGGCTAAACAAGAGTCAACACACTGTCCTTCCAAGGACACACGCACGGTTTCAGAGGAAAAGTGATATGCTATCATTAGAACTTTAGAAGGTCAAACCATGTACGAACCAATGGAGGACTCGTCATCGAGGGGCATGGGGCGATCAATCGAACCCCAAAATTTTGGAAGTTACTTTTGAGCAGCTAATACCACCCCTAACACACAACGACCAAATACAAAGTGGATGGATCAATCTGAGGAGCACCTATTCCACCAAAATAAAAAGGATCCCGATTCGGTAGCACACAGTGGAGACAAAATCGTGCAGGACAAAGCTTCCAACTCCTAGAAAAATCCGCACATGAAGAAAGCTAGGGCATCCTTACCAGCAGAAGGAATCAGTCCTCCAAGCCCGGCTGGATCTCCACCCCACACCAGTCCAGCAGAAGGGACGAGGAGGAGGAGGAAGGCGGTGACTACACCGGGAGAATCGCCTCCACTTCAGCCCGCGTGATTCATTCGCTTCGCTCCGGTGGAAGAGGGCATCGAGGGCGGGCGGGCGGAGAGTTCGGCGGCAGGGGAAGGGGGAAGACGACGGGACAGAAGGGAGGACTGATTTGATAGGACAGGGGACGTGAGAGGGTATTTTTGATAATGTTTTGGTAGTGGCTGCAGCATGTAGAACTTGAGGGGTGCTTTCTGCAGTTTTCCCGTGGTGACGCACTCGTGCGGCACGAGACGAGAAGTCCAGTCCGGTCAGGTCAGAGCCAGCGCGCACGGGGGCCGCATGTAAGAGGCTTGGCCCATTGTAAGATCACATGGGCCTAAATTTCCAAGTTTGATCATTTCTAGTAAATTTTGTATATCTATATAGCTATAGCAATTGCTCAAAAAAAAATATAGCTATAGCAATTGATCTAAAAAGAAAAGCTATAGCAATTGTGTGTCAAAAATTAAATTATAGCACTTGTGTGCCACAATTCTCTTCATCAGATCATCAGATGCAATACTCGGGATGCCACAACGAAGCGCCTGCAGGCCGGCGATTCCTGTACCTCCTGGACCTGCACTGGACTAATTTGTATCATTAGTTTTACTGAAAGAGACATGCTCGTGTGGCTTCAAGGTCTATTGCTTTATCTTTGGAAATATCCTAACTGTACTGTCTCATACTAAGCTGATCAGCAGTTCATCCCTCTAAACGAACATGGTTAGTAAAGAAAGACGAATCCACTTCTGCAAGTTCAGAGAGGCCATACAATCCTAGTCTATGCTGCTGTTTGTGAAGTCGCTCTGTCCCCTGCAGGAGTGAACAAGGAACACGCTTGGGAGAACCATCAGCGGCGCCATTTCGACAGAAGAGAAGGCGATCCAAGAAACACAATACAGATGCCAGCTAAGGGGGATCTCGTCACTGGAGCTCTAATTTGGGGCTTCGCAATCTTCCAACGCCAATTATCACTGGACACATTTCACAAGACGCCATCGGCAAGTAAAAAATTGTGCACCGCATCCAAAATAGGGAAAAATCGGCATAATAAACCGTAATGCCACACAAGATGCTCAATGCTATTGGTTGCAACTGAACCTGACAACGAGATTAGTATACATCGCTCTCATGTATGCAACGGTGGGTGAAAACTAGTCATGATTCAGCGTTGTCTACTCTCTAGTGTAGTATGTTCCACTCTGCTAGAGATGTGTTCAGTAGCGCCGGTTGAGTTTTCAGGTAGCTTTGCTTGAAATATGACGCCTTCATACAATGCAGGCAATGTTCTTCCCCAGAGATTAAGGCTTATGGTTGATAAAGCACTCCCAACAGACCCTTGTGATGCACAGTTGAAGCATACTCCTAAGCATTGTTGCAACAAAATATCTGGTGGTTGAACAGGGTCACAGTGCTTGAAAATTCTCAGAAGGAACAGGGCCTATTACCATGTTCAACAAACCATAAGCCTTGCAAGATAGTCTTTGGTTTATTTTGCTGGTGGAAGATCAGTCAAGAAGAATATGTGCGTATGAAACAAGCCTGTTTTCTCTTCAGTCTCAACGCAAGAGCATTCAGCTTCTCGATCGTGTGCAGTGCAGAAAATGTAGCTTCCAAGCGATAAGGATCCTTGTTCTTGGCATACTCTTTACCTTTAGTCATGCTATCTGGAGCTAAAGGGAAAAACTGAATTCTCTCAAGTGCATCCTATATTCTATAATCCTTGGTAATTCATGGTATCATCCCAACAAGATTCTGATCACAATCTTGTGAAGAGTCTCCCCAATTCCAACAAGGTAACATTCTCATCTCTGCACCTCCTAATATCTGACATCTTCCATATGTTGAAAGGGATCCAATGGGCCATCATTGTTCTCCACCTATCTTTGGTGTTCCACAATCGTTCCGTACATGATATACACACGCACACAAACCTTTTTTCACTGCCTCCTGAACCAGTGAGCAGAGATCATCATCAATCATTATCACTTGACAATGATCCACGGCAACAAACAGTGCAGAAAAATCCACAAAGACAGGTCGTCCTCGTTGGATGACGAAGCTGCGGTGGAACGCCACCGCGGTCCATCTGATTGCTGAATCCGCTCTCGGTCTCTCCCTCCGTCAGTTCGATCGAGACCCATTCCAGACATCATGCCCCTCGCCGCAGCCGGAGGCCGGGGAGGAGGAGGAGGGCGCGGAGCATGGTGGAGTGGATAGAGGAGAGGAAAAGGATGGGCCAGGGGGAAGAGATCGTGGACGGCCGTGACGAGGGGCAGTGCCACCGGTCGCAGCTCGCCGGCAAGTTCATGTCGCCGCGAGGAACGGCCACCAGCCATGGGAGAGGAAACGAGGGATCAGTTTGCAATACTTTTGTTCAGAAAAGGGTTTATATGTAAATATTTGGATCGCGATCAATAATCACGATCTATTTTAGAGGGTTTGTGTAAATAGGTGTATCGTGGAGGATAATCGCGATCCAAAGTAGGGAGTTTTCAATAAATAGTTGGACGGTGGAAAATAGTCACGATCCAAAGGAGGAGGGTCCTATTTGTAAACTTTATTGGCAGAAGGATGTTAGCCTACTGGAGCCGTTGGGATGAAGATTTGCGGCCCAGATCTGAGGTCGTCGTCAGCGGCGGCGATCTCCCTTCCTCCCCTCAGGTCGCCGG
Organism: Eragrostis nindensis; assembly: GCA_012490785.1. Classification (NCBI taxonomy): domain Eukaryota; kingdom Viridiplantae; phylum Streptophyta; class Magnoliopsida; order Poales; family Poaceae; genus Eragrostis; species Eragrostis nindensis. The sequence goes on from JAAXCT010000130.1 coordinate 499,478, forward strand.
CACCCGACGCCCGGCGTCGAAGGCGGTGACCGCCGCGGGTTCCGCGGCCCCTGCTCGATGTTCACCGTGAAGATGCTTCAAGATCCGCTGGCTTCGGCTGAGGACGGGAGGTTATGCAGGACTGACTGCAAGGACGTCCCAACATCGGCACAGCTTGGCTGCGCTGCGTCGCGTCGTGTCAGCTTCTGGATTCGCCGCCCTTAGTTGCCGGCATGTCGGAGAGGAAGCCGGAGATCTGGGGATCCCGCCTCCTTCCCTTCCATCAATGTCGCTGGTGCGCAAGCAGCCATGGCGCCGAGGATTAAGGCGGCCTGGATGCTCTTCCCAGTTGGCAGCGTCATGGCGACACGGACGCGATGACCTCCGCCATCACAAGGAGCCGCTGCTTGAGCTCAGAGCTCAGAATTCGGAGTTTTTCTGCTCATAGCGTTTTGGCCCTACGAAGCAGAGCATATGCTCTGTTTTCTGAGAGAAACAGAGCACTCTGTTCCGTGAACGATTGAGGCGTCGCCGCCGAGGCGAGCAGCGCAAGGATGTGGCTCGACAGGAACTGCATTGCATGTGCGTCGATTTGCTCCATACGTCTGTACAATAATTCCTAGTGTCGAAAACAAGAGGATGGATGGAGCTGTTATCAAGTTGACTACTCACTACTCCAGCTAATAATCAGTGGCTAGCGACCACTACCGGCCGGCTGCTGAGAACGCTCGGGGCAGAGGCGACCGCGGCCGTGGCGGACGACGAGGAGGACGAGGAGGGAGCCAGCACGAAGCGCGAGGAGAAGGAGTAGCTGTAGTAGGAACGCGCGGCGTCGTCGTCGTCGCCGCCGCCGAGGTCGAAGTTGCGCGCGTAGCTGAGCGGGTCGTACTGGCACTGGCACCCGCGGCGCCGCGCCGCCGCGGCCGGCGCGCCGAGCGCGCGCCTGCCCTGCCGCCGGAGCCGGCCCACCAGCTGCGCGAGACCGAGCCCGCACCCGCCGCCGCCGCCGCAGATGCACCGGCGGCCTGACGACGACGACGCCGGCCCGACGCCGCGCCGGGTCGACGGAGCCGCCGTCGCGGCCCCTTCCGCCATCGCCGCGGCTGCCTCGCTTTTTCCTCTTCCTCTTCTTCCTGGTAGATTGGTGCGAGAGAGTGACTGCGGAAGCGCGTGGTCTGCAGACTGGGTATGTGGCGACTGGTGCGTGTATGTGTGTGAATACGCTTGTTAGGTGGGCGGAGGACGGGTTGCCCGCGATTTATACAGGCACAGATGAAGAAAGAAGCTCATGGGGTCGTGAGTTTGGCAAGTGGACTGCACGGGAACTACAACCTTTATAGCAGGAGCCCCTCTCCCTCGAATCGATATCCTCATCTACAGTGCAGAGGAGGCGATTCGGTGGGCGACCGCGTGTCCGGCGGCGAGTTCGCCGGCTCTCCCCCTCCTCCGGCGGCCCGTTAGGGCACTGGAGGGTCGGGAGAACCGGGAGCTCGTCGTCCGGCTTCGTTTTTAGGTTAGTTGTTGTTTTCCTTCCAATAAAGTTTGGTAGGGTTAGGGTTCCGGCGCCATCCGTGGAGATGGCTGCCGGATTTCTGTCCTCCCTCGACGGATCCGGTGATGGCGGCGTTGGTGACGGCGGTGTGGTTGCTGGTGAAGCTCCGTGGAGGTGTTTTGTATCGGCCGACATCGGTGTGGCTGTGGTGGCGGTGTCGGATCCGATTTGGTCCCTCCGAGCTCGACCACGCCCTGCTGACGTTTTGCTCCGGCGTTGGCGGCGAGCATGTGGGGGTGGAGCTCTCGTCGAGGAGCTCCTTTCTAGGAGTCCGGCGGCGGCGGATCTGAGTCTTCGTCTTCGGCGAGACGAGGTACGTGCCGTCTTTTTGTTGTCAAGGAGGCGGAAGCTGGAGTTTGAGGGAAGCTTGGTGGTTGGACTCTGCTCGAGGTTCCGCGGCGGCTTCCGTCGTCGTCGGCGAGTGGTGGTCCATGCTGGGAGGTGCTCGGGGTGTGTCCCCGGCCGGTTTGCTCGATCTGCTATTGCCCATCTGTCTTGTCCGGCTCGTTTCAAAGCCTTTGGGCGATGGAGGCCTCTCCGGCGACGGGATCGTGGTGGTGGCGGGACCTGCTTGTGCCGGTGTGGCCGGTGTTGGTGGGTTTCGCCGTCGAAGTGGTGCTGGAGGTCCAGGGGCCTGTTTGTTATTCTTGTTTGTACTAGGGACCTTTTTGCACTTTGGGTGGACAGCTGTCCGTATTCTTGTATGACGTACCTGTGTACGTATGTCTAGTTGTATTCTCCTTAACTTAAATACAGGTATGTTTGATAAAAAAAAAAAAAGTGGACTGCACGGTGGCGCTGGCGGCCAGCCGGATCATGGCCTCTCTCTTATCTCTCGGGAACAGAAACGGTGGGCAGCGGCAGTAGGATAGGAGGAGCACAATCAAGATGCGTGGCGCCCACGCGAGACATGCGGGCTGGAAGAAGTCATGGGCGTTCCTTGTCGCCGAGCAGGGGAGGCATGACGCACGCCCGCCCCATCCGCTCGCCGTCGCAGCGTCACCGGCGACACAAGTCTTCGATCGGACTCCCTCCAGCAGCACAAACGCAGGCACACATTCCTTCCTCTCGAAGTTCTGACGGTTTTTACTGATTCACCACCAGCGCATACGACTGGATCGGCCAAGGTGAAAGAAAACCGAGCCTTATTTTTTTTGCGGTTAAGAAAAGCGAGCCCTTGATCAGGCAAACGACCGAGTCGCTCGCAGTCGCAGCATTTGGCCATTGCCCATGCCCATGATCCCTGCAGCAGCGGGCGCACGCATGCAGAGAGGACGCGCGCATGTGACCGGATGGGGGATGTCGTCCATGGCCCACGTAACTGCCGGATTAACCATAGAATCCAGCGGTCCGCCGCAGATTGGAGGAAGAATGGACAATGGGGGCGTTGCTTACAGCCAACGGCTCCATGATTAAGCGACGAAAAGCTCCGGCGCTTTGTCCACCCCCTGCGTAGTAATCCGACAAGATTGCCACGCGTGGAGCCCATCATCAGGTAAGTACCTATGCTGATTACTCACTCGCACGTTTCAAGACTGTATTAACATGCTCCTAGTACATAGTACTAATACTGCATGACCATGACCCTGCTCTTCTGATCTGAGTTGCTTTGGATGCTTGGGTAGGTGGGTGCCTCTTGGTTCCTAAAAAGACTAAGATCCACCAGTTAATCACATGCCTGAACAGTCCAGTTTGGTGCTTTATCGTTGGTTAAAATATATTCCTGTTTCTAAAAAATTACAGTTACAGTCTTACAGAGCGTGACAGGTAGAAGACCATCACTGCAGTGAGGCCTAACTGGGGGCAAGCCCTCCATACGTTCTGGTTCGACGAGAATCTCTGGCGGGCGGTGACTACCTTACAAGATTACTTTGTTTTTGCTCAACTGATGCGAATAATCAGATGGAGTCAAGCGTCGCAGTTTGGTCCTCGATCAGCAGATTTGTCAGTTAAGGTGCAAGTTGATGTTATTCCTTGTCTCTACTGAGGGCTGAAGACCAGTGGTAACATGGCCAAGTTCAGAACGACATTTGACGGACCGCTCAGGGATATGAAAGTGGTTTTTATATGCTCTGCGGAATTACTGATGATCCTGGCTTTTGCAAGTCATTGATTGATACGCTGGAATATGACTCCGAACGTCATCGATTCCGGATGCACACGCCTCCGACTAATTCGGCGATGACTACCGATGAACAAAGGCTGGGAAGATAGTCCTCAGCAAGATGGCACAGTACCTACAAATTGGAGCAGAGAAGCTTAACTTGGCGTGTCGTGACTCCGATTTACAAATACACAATAAACACTTACATGCCATTAGAACCTTTGCTCTACAACTTGGAAAAGTCTGTCTAGCTAGTGGTTGCTGGCTTCCATGAGCAAGCGACCAGGTGAACCGCCTGGCGCATCGCGACGGGCCTGGGGTGCTAGCTCCTGCCTTCTTGGGTCCTCGACGGTGCTAGGTCCTGCCTTCTTGGGTCCTCGACCAAACATCATAGAGAAATACGGCAAGCTAGATGGCGCTAGCAGCTACACCAAGGAAGCCAGATGATTCAAATTGTTAAGTTGAGATTGTGGTGTTCGGGAGGATGAACTTAGACCGGTAGCTAGATACCCCGATCTAAAAAACTCGACCTGCCGGGGGAAGACCGCCCCCAACGGCATTTAATTAAGGAGAACAACCTCTCACGCAGGTCGAGAAAACCCCCGAACCCCCTCCCCGATCCTACACAGGGACTCAGCTGGCCGTTGTGAGCTCCGGCGCGAGTCTTTACCATGTGCTTTGACCCGGGGAGGACGAGGGGATTTTTTTACTCCGCACTGCAGCGTGGCATATCTCAGCCACTAGTTGCTACAGTACGTGCGCGACACTGTAGCTTGCTACAGTGCCGCGCAGATGCCGCGGCTCGATCCCGGGCGCACAGGGACGAACGCCCCCGGAGCAGCGGCTCTAGCCACCTACCCCGATCTAGCTACCGGTAGCTGATTAGTAGCTTCCCTAAAACTTTATACATCAAAATGGCATATTTACAACATACCACTACGCAGAAAGAACCATACGGAAGGGTAGTTAACATATTACGTTGCACCAGGTGGGGAAATGGTTATGAACATACTGGGACGTGGCTGATCATCTCATTTGAGAAGGTTCACTCACTGATTGAGTTGCCAGACAATGAGAATCGACAAACTATTCTTGCAAAATCACATTCTAATAGCTCTTCATCTGGCCTATAAAGAGAAAGGTATTTAACACTGTCCTCAACTGCCAACGCTCGCCCGGGCGAACGGTCAGTGGCACACGGTTGCACTGAGCCGGCCCGGGATCGAGTCGCGGCACCTGCAGGGAAGGGTGGCCCGGACCAGTGAGTCCCTAGCGCCAATTCCCTTGTGCTGTCGGTGACCCAGGTTTGATCCCTGGCCCTGGCAGTAGGGAGGTCCCTCTGTGACCTTCCGGTGAAAAAAAAAAAAAAAAAACACTGTCATCAACTCGTCATCCAAGACACCATCAAGATCCTAGAAGCTGTAGTAGCCCATAGCTAGCAGTGTAGAAACTACAACTACACAATAGAGGCGGATTGGTTGATTTGGCACACAGCTAATGTAGCTATCCAGCAACCATTGGAACTGAGTAAGCCAATCTGTTGTCTCAAATATGAACTTGTTCTGAAATTGCGCAGCAGAAGAAACCAAATGTTAGATAGAAAATAGTTGTTCGAGTACATTACTCGACATAAATGGCTAAGTGAGCATTATACAAAACTCAAATTAAGGACTAGACAAACTGTATAAGCCATACATGTGTGGGATAAAAGGAGATAGTAGGAAGACCATATCAGTAAAAAACAATATTGAAGTAATATGAAATCCTTGCCATTCTAACAAGTGCTTTCATAAGAGAAAAATATAGTGCAGAAATGCAGTTGTTTGCAGAAAAGAAAAGGGAAGTAGTAAAGTAGAACTATAGAATGACAATACGGTCTTAGGCTGCAGTGTTTACCTTCAGCAACCAAACACATCAGAAAGCTTTACAAAATACAACAGCCTGAATGATCCCTGAAAATAAAGTAGGATTAGAAATGTGAGATAGCTAAGTTCTAATGTGTCTATCAAATATAATCTGTGTCCTTGCATTTATGAACAATAAAATGTAGGCATAATAGCAGAGGTGTACTTCTTTGGATCTTGATAGTGTTTTAATGCCTCCAGGAATTGGTTCCAAAACGGGCCAGTCTCTTGAAGATTAACATTCTCTGGTCCCCCGAGATAAGCTTGAACAATGAATTCATGGCTCCTTTCCCTGAAATAGATTGCACCAGCTCCTTGCTGAAGTTTCATGTAAGTATCAACTAGGATCAAAATAGTGTGTAGTCGTTTTTCAACTGACCTTCCTTCGTATTGTGACAACCATCCCAAGTAAGCTGCACCAAAGTACATGGATGCGAAAGGATTATAAAGATCATCCACAGAGATGACTGTGTACGCCCTGTAGCCACAATCTCTGCTAACACCCCAAAAAAAAAACAAAAAAAAACTGTAGGTAAGTTTTCATAGAATTTATATTCAATAGACAGCAGTGGTACCTTTACATTGGATAGCTTAAGCATGCAAGCAACTATTCCTAGTACCTAGATATCTGGCATAGGAGGTTATGGGAAGAATCCAAATTTTAGGTTTATGCTTCGATCATTGCATGCATACTAGTGGAACAGTATAAGCCAAGATCAACAACCTTGGACAGTGCATAACACTGTTAGGCATGGTAGTTAGCATAAGAAACAAGGATAGGTAAAACCCAAGGGAGTTTCCAATTTGTTGGAATGAACGTTACCAAATATAACTCTAAGCTTCTACTGAAATTCCAAAATAGCTCATCATAACTTTTATGCAACTTCTTGGATACAACTTATTGGATAGCAAAAAGTATATTATAGAAACTTGCCTCGAAAGCCATTCAGCAGTAGGGTAGTCTATTCCCATCAATCCAGTCCGAGTACTAACTCCATGGACAAAGCGCATACTGCATACCTCTGCAAGAGCCGCAAGAGCTTCCTGATTTCAATCAGAAATAGAGATTCTAATAAATAATAATTTACAAGGCAGGAGTTCATAAACCAATGAGAAACTCTAGAAATAATTAAACATACATTACTGGGACAGGCTGGCATCTACATGTATCACAAAATTTTCAGCTCGGACTAACTATCGTATTGATCAGTATATAGGGAGATGATATGCTAACGTGATGGACAAGCCTAAAATGCAGTGTAACGTTTTCAACACAGCAGGCTAGAAGTAGGGATTTGCAGACATTTTCAGAATATTATAACGTAAATAATAAATAAATAAAAACTATCAAATGCACCGGAGATACGAAGACTTGCACTAACTGAAGGCAAAATACACATAGCATGCACTTCAATTGTAATACGATATAATGGGGAAAAAATCCTAAGAGCTAAGTGATGCTACATAAGACAGTTTTTCTGCAAAAATATGTTACCATCGCACGAAATTGCAATATTTACCACAAGAAGCTAGTATAAAAACTTAGAAAGAGACATCTTGTATTAAATTTGGCACATTGCATTATCTGCTTATCCGTCCAAAACTTACCGGTTTTACTCCTCTTGAGCTCAAATGGCGTGATATGGTTATCTCAGCAACAGCCTGAAATCACATTGAAAACTGAGCAAGTCTGTAATAAAGGGCTAAATAAAAATTAGCATTTGGAATCACATGTTATATCACAAGCAAAGCAGTGATTGTTGAGACTTTTCACCTTTTTCAGACTAGTAAATACCAAAATAGTAGCAAACTAGTGCCAATGTACTGAAGACATGATAAAGTAACAAGCTAAAAACCTCAAAACCACCTGCCGAACTTTGAAACTTAGCCTCAGTAGAATGTCTCAAAGGCTTGGTAATAAGCAAACTACAAGTGACACCTATTATTATAGTGCAATATGGGCTATGCAAAACGATAGTGTGTTATTCTGTTACATTTCATCTACATGTAATAGTCCTCTGACCCTACAAAGTCTTGAATACTCAGTAGTTGAGTAGTGCTTCCGTGATCTCCAAACATCTATAGTGTAGAAACCATAAAGATGTACAACTCGTAGTGAAATATTTTTTTAAGCAATAATACCTGAGTGAGAGTTGTTTGTTGCATATAGGACCCTTGGCTGACATAGAGGCTCTACTCATGGAACGACCTAAATGTAGTTTTATGCAAATAAAGAAGGCAAAAAAAAGCCTTATGCAAGAATACAAGAATATATGATATATGTTACTCAATATTTTAGCACAGGAGTGGAGTTACCGGAAAAGTGAAGTAGCAATGGAAGATGGCAATATTCCTATCATACCTTCACCTCCACGCGAGAAAGATACGGCCTCTTCTTTGCATCCTGGGAGAATCGTACATTTCCACGTCTCTCACCAGATTTTGTCCACTCCTTTACCACATCAGGATGCTTCCACATTGCATCCATATCTCCCTCTGATACCTTGGAATCCCAGTATATCAACTGCGCTCCTGATTCAAAATTATGACAAGATATCAACTTCATATGTTATTACGTTTTCCCCTTATCATAACACCTCTATATGTCAAACAAGAAAAATAAAGAATGAATAAAATAGGAACCAAGAAAAAGGTAACCTGTGCTTGATGAATGTGTCAAACGGTCAGGAGAAAGCTCATTGTAGATTTCTGGTTGTCTGCCAAATAATAGAAAGAAACAGTCTGTCAGGAGTCTCAGACTTCCAAAGGGGACATAAGAAAGTGTAGTATTTTGTTCGCAGAGTATTTTCTACAGGGATGTATGGAGTTTTAAGGCCACGAAAAGGATGGTTTTAGATGACCTACAATGCATGTAACCTGAATTTCTTAATATATTAATTAGGTCTACTTCATGATACAGTTATCACAAGAATATTGAGTTAATATCAGAATGCCTCATATATGTCAAATATTGCTTGTTATTAGGAGTATAAAATTGAAATGAATCCTACAAACCCTGTCAAAACAAATCAAGTTTTGGCTTAAGACCCAGTTATTATTTTAAAAGATTAAACCATCTTATCCCAACTTAAACTTACTAGTCTTAGACCTAAATCAAGATTTGTAAAACAAGACATTTATGCACCACAAGTGCTGAGAGTAATAAATATAGTTAAGCCACACTATGGTTTTTTGGATTAAATTAAGACACGCTATGTCAAAACATAAGAAAGTTAAATGCACAACAGGGAAAAGCACAATTAAGAACAAGACCTTATAGACAATAAGCTCTCTTTCACATAAAGATAACGTTGGAAAATAGGGGCAGTTGATTTGTGAGTAGCCTTCTTTTTGCCTCCTTTATAGGCTCTAACAACAAATTCTTCGGTTCTTTGCCTGCAGAATATTTTAAATATAATTGGGGTTTAGCTGTTGAAAGATCAGAGATGGTAATATCAGTAGAAGTTTATAGTAAAACATAGTGTGCTGATGAAATACGTACTTGTCATCACAAGAGAAGAGCCATTTTGCGTAAGCAGCACCAAAGTAGACATTTACAAAAGGCCAGTAGAGCAAATTGATATTATCTTCAATGTCATAATTCTTGTAACCCATTTCCCTTTTTGCAAATAATAAATTAATTTTTGAGAACATAAAATATAAAGATGGTTAATATATTGTGTTATCAGACTTGATGAAAACCTGACAAGCCATTGAGCAACTTCAGGTGTCACCTGCATCATGCCAACCTTGGTCTCTTTGGTCTTGCGATCGTAGGTATCTACAAAGAGTCTTCTTCCACTTGCAATTTCTGCAAGTGCGCCCAACATATACTGCACGATGGGGGAAACATGCTCAGCAAAGTCCACAAAGACACCTACCAGTACCAAGATAGTTGGATCTTTAGGGCTACACAGCTGGATTTATCTCTGCTTTGTCCCACATGTTAACTATGCTCAGACTCAGAGAAGCATCATAGCCAATGTGTTGTCACAATAAGTTAAAATGCAGTCGTACTCCATTATAAAATGTAAATACAACAGAAAAAAGGAAAATAATGGTTAAAGATAGAGTAATAGAAGCAATACCGGGTCTAACTGTGTTTTGAAATGTCTATGAACAGTAATTACAGCCACTGCCTGAAAGAATCAATGAACATATGCAAGAGTCAGTGTGATTATGTGAAGCCACAATTTCACAAACAACAGATAGAATTTTGAATAAAGTTTTTTTGTTATATTTATTTTCATAGCACAGTAAATTTATTTCTAGTGTTCTGCTAGTAACAAAGCCCTGAGCAGAGCATAATCAATAATGATTTTGTTAAATATAGCAAAAGAAAACAATATGTTGGCAAGAAATTTCATAGTTTTGGTAGTTTTTATTTGGATAATTTGAGTTAAAATTTTGCTATATAATAATGATAGCATTCTTGAGAAGTGATGTCAAATGAACCAATATTCCATCATTTTTTTATTGAACTAGGCAATGTCATGTATCAAATATTGGAGGATGTAACAACTAGACAGAGATTTGATATATTTGTTCATGTTAGACAAATATATGGTCTTATTTTAACAGACTTGAGTATGTTTCTGTTATTCTGGAGCTATTAATATCAAGCTTTACAGAACAGCTCACCATCATTTCAGTTTGCGTTAGGTACGCCTCGCCATCAGGGTCCCTTGATAGATGAACTTTTCGTCCCTCCTCCTCCCCAGCATCTGTCCACTCTTTGTTCACGTTAGGATCTTGCCACATTAACCTCATATCTTCTGGATCTAAACAGTCATCCCAATACTTGAAGCTTATGGGCATTTTCACTAATGACTTGTTATTTCTGTGCCACTGTTGGAAAAGAAAAAGAATGAAATTTAGATGTCTTACAGTACCTTATTTCTGATTACGTAAAACGAAACCTGGTGCCTCAATATGCATTATGTTTAGGACTTACATAAAAGGTGAAACAGTTTGCAGATGATCAGCAAGAATATTTATGGTGTATACTGGGCATAATGTCGAGGAGAAGATACCAGTAAAAGAAAAAGAATATGCAATGACTGTTCTAATAATAGATTTCAAGAGCAACCAAGTTTCTGCAAACCTAAAATGAGTGGCAGATGAAAATGCTTCATCTGCATACATCTGACAAAAGCATACGAAAGTAATAAACAAATAAGGAACCAAACCACAGACAATTAGTATGTGGAAAACAGAAACACAGTAAGCGAGCATGCTGCTTTACAGGACACGACAAGAAATATACAGATCTCAACACACACCACAATGAAATCCATGAAATAAAATCATACAGAATTCAGCACCGCAATAAGAACAATTAGAGGGAAACGCACACTCCGATTGGACAATCTCACACCACAAACATCAGTTTGGACATTCCACGCCAAAACGAAACTAGCCCCGGTGCACTGAAACATGAGCATAAAGTCACCAATGATGCGGTCGAATCAGCAGGGGAAAAAAGATCACCCACAATCAATATCACCCGATCAATATCACCCGCTGCTATGCATCTTAAAATCACGACGCACCCACAATCCACAACAGAAATACCGACCACCAAACAGCCTTCACAGCACACAAAGCAATCACACGAAAGCAACCGTACTATGAGAACCACGCTCGATTGGACCGAGCGGACACCCAACACCAGCGTCGCGCGACCGTACCGACATTTCCATAGCGTCACGCACACGCCGCACAGTGAGACCACCTGAACGGCAACCGCATTGGCACCACCAGCGAGCCACCAGACGGAGGGCACCCGAAACAAGCATCCAGTGGAACAGCGCACCCGGAAATCGAACCCAAATGCAATGCGTCTACAGCTCCGCCGAAAAAAAAGGGGGGCGAATCGCTGGCTGCGACGAACGCCACGCTCGATCACCGATCGGAACAGGAGAGAAATGGAGGCAGGGTCGGGAATCGAGCTTACCTTCGAGGGCGCGCCGGATTTGGAGGCGATTGGGGGAGGTCGCGCCTCCGGCGCCTTCCGGCTTGGCGGGGATTTGGGCGGAGAATGGATTGGTGAAATGGGGAATTTCTGGAGAAGAGAGAGAGAAGAGAGGGGCGCGTGAAAAACTGTAAACGGATGGGTGGCAAGCGGGGACGTTTAAATTCGCGGGCGCGGCGCGGGGACACGTGACGCGCGGAGCTGGTTGGGTTGGTGATCGTTCGCGCGGCTGGGCGAGAGCGAGACGGATCGCGTCGCGTCCGACCGAAGCGACGACGGTGCTGGGTGCGATTTCTTGACGGTACCAGGCAGCTGTCACCTCCAACGAGTGACTCTGCATCCTCCGCAGCTGTGGAACCAACCGAACGTCGGTGCACCAGACTTGCACGGTGCCTGCAAGAATCATGGCATTCTCATGTGCAGCCTCAACGACTGCTAGGCCAACTGGCAGATAGCTTGGCCTCAAAGATTTATGAACTCTTAACTTAAGTCGACAAGATAATCCTACACGTCTCGTAGGGAAAGTCAAAAGGAGTGTGTGTTTCGTCCCCATGGCTTTTTTGCGAACTCCACTGTACCCCCAACAATGACTTTTTTCTTCTTCCGAGTCACCAACAGTGCCCTTCTGGCCTGTGTTGCTTATGCGAATGAACTGAAGGTACGAAGCGGCAACCACTGGCTAGAGCTACAAATCTTTGTCCTTGGCTGCAGGTTTTTTTTTTGTTTTTGTTTTTGTTTTTTGAGCACGTCCTTGGCTGCAGGTGGCGGGTGATCTTCAGCAAGGCGAGAAAGAGAAGAAGAAATGCTCTCCGAATACTTTTTTTTTTCTTTTTTGAGGAACCTGCTCTCCGAGTACATGGGCTGCCCACATACAAGCCGAGCTCCTGGGCTGTCCGAGTACATGGGCCGTAAGAAAACGTCCGTGTGCCTGAACGGCAGCAGCGCTCCCCGCACAGCATCGCAACGAATAATACCACATCGCTAGCTGAAGCGGACGAGGCAGGCGAGCGCCCTACAAAACAAGGCGCAGGGCGCCGTCTCAAAGCATACCTTTCTCGGCCTTTTGGCTAAGATCAAGTGTAGTATCTGTTCTTATCAGTTTAATATCTGATATGTGGGCCATGTGCCCATTTCGATATTAATCTTATTTTTTGTGGGGGAGGGTCCGTTACAGTGGCTTGCCACTGGGGCCCTCACGCGTCGCTCGGGCGTTGCACTACTGCCCTTGCCTGGCGCACCCCAACCGATACAGAATTCAAATTTTGAAAACAGGTTTGTCGAACCATTGTGTTGGTTCGTGTAATCTGTGTTGGGCATATGGAATCGCAGACACACCGGGCCGTCTGTTTTCGGCCGTTGTGCCAGGCCCTCTTGGGCCCTCGTTCCCAAAGGCGTAGGACAACTCGACAGTGGCTGGCTTGCTGTATCAGCAACAGAAAACACCTTCCTCAAAAATAAAGAAAAAACCCAGAAAACACAGGTTCCTACTGTGGCATTTGAAATGACGACGTCCTCAGAAAAAAAAAGATCGCGTGCTCTTTCAGATTGAACCGTGCGTGGAGCGTGATGGGAAGTCGCAATCGGGACGTAGGGGTATATGTTGAGCACTTTTCATCGTAGTGACCGATGGATGGATCATCGAGTGGGGAGGGAATCGAATCTGCCACCTTTATTTTTTCAGCACAGACCAATGGTGGATGGGGAGAGCGTAATGCTGAATCATAGGGTACTTATTCTGGCAAGAAAAGGAGATGCTAAGCTAAGGTTGAGGTTGACATCAACCTTACACAGTTGTAGGAATAAAATTCATTTCGAACTGGCCTTTATTAAACATGTAATAATATAAGTAAAGAAGTTCCAAGCGAAGCACGAATCCAACATGGTCACCTGGAAAAAGGCTGGTTGGTTGAGCATCAGAGGAAAAAACGAAGCTCAATAGTACCAATTTTCATGGAGAGAGATCGATGCGGTCAAAGCCAGCGCATAGACGAATGGCAATTGCTCTCCTTTTTCTTTAATCAAACACTGATGCGACTGTGATTGTCGTCGTTACCGGAGTGGTTAGCAGTATATTAATGGCGCCCAAAGTCTGGGGAGGTTCGGTGGCTGGTGGTGCCGTGGTGGGGGTAGGCGACGAAGCAAAGCGGAGCGTGGAGAACGCGTGAGCCGAGCGGAGCGGCGCACGGGCAGCCAACCACCTACCCCCTTCGAACGCTGCACGTTGCGCGGCGCGGCCACCTTTTTTTTTATTAGAAGGCGTCTCCTCCGCCCGCCCGTCTGTCCTCTCTCGCGCCGCCACCTTCCCTTCCCCTCCCCCGCTCACTCGCCCTCCGACGCTTCCGACCCCCGGAAAGCCAAAACCCTCTCCTCCCTCTCTCCCGCCCGCCTCGGTCAAACCCTAGCGCACCTGACCCCGCGCAATCCGCCCCCCATTCCCGTCTCCTTCCCCATGGCGGCGCTCTCCGTCCCTCTCTGTGCCCCGGCCAGCTCCGCCGCCGTCGGATCCCGCGCCGCCGCCGACCCCGTCAAGGTATGACTCCCGGCGTCCGGGTTCTCCCCTTCTCGCCTTCCCTGAATTTGTCTGAGATCTCGCCAGCAATTTACTGCGGCCCGCGCTGGTGGTTGCGTGTTCCTTTCGTGCTTTATTACTGTACCTAGATTCGGTCCCGATCCTGGTTTGGTACATCCCTGCGATTCTCAACAGTATGTGTGCTAGGCGAAAATGTTCAGCTTGTTTAGTTGCGTATCAAAACGTCGTGGTTTAGTGTTTTGTACCTGGTTTTGTTTGTTTCTAGAATGAACAGTAGCCCGTCCCTGCTGCTGTTTTGTTTCTAGACTAAAAACCCACAGCCTCTGGTTTTCGCTCCCATCCCCATGTACCCAGCGAAAGGATTTTTGATTCACTGAAATTGTAATGCGCCCGTTCCCATTGTGTGGGGAAGTGGAGTTTCATAGCACATTGCAATGGACGCTGATGCGACTCCGCTTCAATGTTGCAGGTCTTGTGCGTTAGGAGCACCGGCTCGGCTCATTTCGGCTGCAGCTTCCCTTCCTTCACGGCCTCCTCTTCGTCGTAAGTGCTTGATCCTGATGCCTTAATTCTTGCTGCCTTGTAACTTTGATTTTATTACTTAGACCGCGGTATGGTCTGTCTAACTTGTTGTGAATAAAAGTGCTAGGAACATCGAGCCACTGAGGGCGATAGCAACACAGGCACCTCCTTCTGTTCCTCGTAAGTTTTGTTGGGTTAACCAATTATTTGAAGAGAACTTTACAGCCTGCGGTGGATTTATGTTTCTGTGATCCTTTTGTTGTTTTTTAGAGTACTCGAGCGGGGAGAAGACAAAGATTGGCATCAATGGTGAGCCCTTTATTTACAATCCTAGGAAAAATGGAAAATGTTGTAATCTGATCAGACAAAACAACCATTGACCGTGTTGTGGCCTGCCCTCTTTTTTTTTTTTTTTTTTTGCCTGATATATACAGAGTAGGATACATTGTGATCAAATGCACTGGCTGTAGGGTGTTACAAAGATTTAGTTTTCAGCAGAATGTTTGATGCACTATCTAATCTAACCTTGAGTAACTGAATTGCATTTGGCTTGCTCATTTATTTGCTGTTTGGTAACCTGGCTCTTTCTTGCCTTTGATGTTTCTTGTTCTTGTAGGGTTTGGACGGATTGGCAGATTGGTTTTACGAATTGCAACCAGTAGAGACGATATTGAAGTTGTGGCTGTGAACGATCCTTTCATCGATGCTAAATACATGGTAAGGGAGCAGTGTGAAATGACTATCATCTGGAGTTATGTAGCCCATGGAAATTTTCGGCTAATTCTCCTTTACTGTCGGAGTAACAATTTCATCTATCCATGAGATGCATAGATTGTACTTGTGGTTAAACTTTTTTTGCCCAATTCCCCTTTTCCAGGCCTATATGTTCAAGTATGATTCCACTCATGGTCCCTTTAAAGGGTCTATTAAGGTTTTGGATGATTCATCCCTAGAGATCAATGGGAAGAAAATCACAATTACAAGCAAAAGGTAATATTAACATTTGAGTCCTCATCTGGGTTATCTGATAGTATGGTTGTTATGAATAGTTTTAATATTATATATGTGTTTATTGCTCATCTCTTGCAATTGTGCTATGAAAGTTTGGTTGTGGTGAATTCTTTCAAACTCATACACTGTTCTGTGCTATATGATGGCTTGAACTTGAATTATTTAGATCACTTGGGAAACGCTTATTTCGCCCTGCTTTGTTGGCATTCTATCACACTTAATAATTTGGAGGCATGGCAGTGTTTTCGTAAATTTATATATTGTTTTCATGAATATGTGGCACCATTGAACTATGTTATGCCTGAAGTATGAGCCGTTGTTGTATATCTGGTGTGCTGCACCACTCTGTTGCTTCTGTGCTTCTCATGTTCATTATAATGATTTCTTGTGGTGGTGCATTGCTATTTCTGTATTTCGTGGTTCTGTAGCTTTTACCTCCTTTTTTTTTATCAGCTCTGGTTCTCAATTGTTTTGACATACATCTAAGAATTTGGAACCTTTCTGCTTCACTATTTCCAGAGATCCTGCGGAGATTCCTTGGGGTAACTATGGAGCTGAATATGTTGTTGAATCTTCTGGTGTTTTTACCACGACTGAGAAAGCATCGGCACACTTGAAGGTTCGTGTACCAGTTCTTTACTGATACCATCTATAGCAAGTTGCGTGATGCTTGCCTTTTCATATCAAACGAAATAATGAGATCTTTGTTGCCATATTTGTAGGGTGGTGCAAAGAAAGTGGTGATATCTGCACCGTCAGCTGACGCCCCCATGTTTGTGGTTGGAGTAAATGAGAACAGCTATGATCCTAAGATGAATGTTGTTTCTAATGCAAGTTGCACCACAAATTGTCTTGCTCCACTTGCCAAGGTCACCTCCGATTCCAGTGTTCAGTTTCTATCGAGTAACAGACTAATTGCATTACTGTCACAATAAAAAGAGCTCTTTTCCTCATAATTTCTTCTGTTCCAGTTATACTCATTGGTAGACATGCTATTATGCAGGTTGTCCATGAGGAATTTGGCATTGTTGAGGGTCTCATGACAACTGTTCATGCGACAACAGGTTGGTTGCTGGTTCTTCTGTCTCTATCTGTTATCTTCAGCTTTAAATTAGGTCTCATTTAATGCTTTTTTTGCAGCCACCCAGAAGACGGTTGATGGTCCTTCGATGAAGGATTGGAGAGGTGGGCGTGGCGCTGGCCAAAACATAATTCCTAGCTCCACTGGTGCAGCAAAGGTAGCTCAAATGAAATGCATGCCATGTTTCTTTTAAAATTTCTCGTTTTTAGCTGACTGCTTTCTCTTTACTGTCAGGCTGTTGGGAAAGTTCTCCCTGAGCTAAACGGAAAGCTCACTGGCATGGCCTTCCGAGTTCCAACACCAAATGTCTCTGTTGTGGACTTGACATGCCGGATTGAGAAGAGTGCTTCCTATGATGATGTGAAAGCAGCCATCAAGTATGTTGAACACCTCCCAGCCATTTGTCCTGCATATTGTGTGTTACTTTTTTTTTATTTAATTGTTCAACAACTTCCAGTTTCTGGTTTGCTTCCATTGAGAAGGGTAATCTGTTTTTTTTTAATCTTGACGTTCAGGCATAAGAGAGTAGTTCATTTCTAGCTCATTTCTGAAATGACAAGAATTTCAGAACGGAGGGATTAATGTATATGCATCCATTCAAGCTTTATTGTTAATTGAGTAATTAATAGCCGTGGTCCCGCAAAATGATCCAAGTACTCCATACTGAAAAGGGTATGATGTATTTTACTGGATGTAGTTGTAGCATGCGAAGGTTGCTGAAAGGGGTAACAAAATGTCTGGATTGACATCTTGCTCCCTTGGACCGTGCAGTTGCAGAAACTGTGGCTCAAGTGATAGTTGATATTGACTCTGATTGATAGGAATTTTTGGTGAACTTTAATCGAAAGCAGTGTTGTTACCATCAACTTGACTATTCTATGATTTCTGCAGAGTGCACCATGCGCATATTGTTTACTGACCTACACTGGATCTCACCCCATTATCTCTTTGTTTCAGGGCTGCATCAGAGGGAGCTCTGAAAGGTATTCTAGGCTACACAGACGAGGATATTGTTTCCAATGACTTCGTCGGTGATGCTAGGTGATTACTTAGATCTGACCTCATAACATAAAGCAAATTGTCCTTTGCAGGAAGGTGCTAATCTCACATCACTGTATTTGTATCTCAGGTCAAGCATCTTTGATGCCAAGGCTGGTATTGGACTGAGCTCTTCCTTCATGAAGCTTGTCTCTTGGTATGACAACGAGTGGGGCTACAGGTGAGTGTTTGCTAACTATTTCAAGATTTCATGGTGTCTCAAAATCTTCAATTGATATATTTCTTTCCTTGTTCCAGTAACCGGGTTCTGGATCTGATAGCACATATGGCTCTTGTCAGTGCCAAGCACTGATGTTATGAGAAGTGAGAATCCTCCAGTAGCCTAGGAAGGCTGCAATTTTGTCGGCCCTTTTCCTATTTAGATGTTGCTTGGAATAAGTTGTAATGTTGAACACAAGCAAAATGGACTTAAATCCATGACTTTGTATGTAGCTGTAGCAGGGGTATTTTTTCTCTCTGTATTACTCGGGTATGGAATTGTGAGGTGGTGGATCATATGGTTCGTCGACTTGATTCATTGATTGTAATGTGAACCCATGAATAAGGAGTTACGACTAAAGTGATCCATGGTTTTACTAACAGCATAGTCAAATGGAGACTGGTGGTAATTTGGGAAAACACTGTATAAATTTGATTTCTTTGTGCAACGTTCTGTCGCTCGTAACCAAGGAATTGCTTTAGATTGCTTGGCTGTTCCTATCAATCACGGCGTTTGTGAATTATTATAAAGTCATGAATTGGTGATTTTTTTTGAAACTATATTAACATTCAATTAGTTCTCTTTTTTTTTTGATGAATTTCATTACTCATAAATCACAGTACATTCCTGAGCTATTAACTGCTCGACACACACTGGCGCTTGCATACGTCACATTGCGGCATGGTTTGTACGCTTAGCAAGCAGGGAACGTATCAGGTGGAAACCAACCTCTCCGTGTAAACTATTGAAACTTCAATCTGAGCCACACGATGTTGATCTAAGGGGAGCGCTCAGGAGAGGTGGGAGGGGTGATTTGCAATCTCAGGGGAGGTGGAAGAGGTGATTTGCCTAGTGATTTGCAAAGTCGCGTTTGCAAATCACCCCTTCCACCTCCCTTGAGCACTCCTTTGGATCAACATCGTGTGGTTCAGATTGAAGTTTCTATAGTTTTCACGGAGGGGTTGGTTTCCACCAGATACGTTCCCTAGCAAGTTGCGCGAGCTCATGTGATATTAATTAGTTCTCTTATTTTATAATAGGGGCATACAGTATTAATTACGATGCATGAATTGGTAATAAATTGGGGCCTCCTCATTTGATATTTATCTAATTATATAACTCTTTTAGTTCTCTTTTAATCTTAACCTCTTCAAAGAAAGAGCAAAATTATTCGAACTTTGATGAAAAATGTTTCATCTTCAAAAAAATAAATGTCCCATATGTGCATTTAATTTACTTAGGATATGCTCAAAAGATATGCATCCTAGTCACTTAATTAGGACATATATTCTATTAGATTCAATTAGAATACATTTTTTTGTTCCGAAAATATGACTAGAAGATTAGTTACAACATCCAAAAATATGCGCACGGGCAATGGAGCAGCTAAATTAATCTAGCAATCTCTAGCAGATCCGACCTTTCTTCCTCATCGCTGGTACTCCCTCTGTTTCAATTTATAAGTAGTTCTGGCTTTGTACCAGATTCATTGAACATTCTCTGAATCTGGACAAGCATATGTCCAGATTCAGATTAATGTGTGTCTTTAGAATATCCAGATTCAGAGAATGCTCAATGAACCTGGACACCTAAAAACATAGCCAGAACTGCTTATAAATTGAAACGGAGGGAGTACTTGCGATTGATCTGTCAAGTGAATATCATCTATCGAAAATCATTCCTTCCTATACATGTACGTATATCGCTGATACTTGCTATTCTTTCAAGTGAATGTCATCTATCGAAAATCATTCATTCCTATATTAGTACGTATATCACCATAATGATCTGACACGATCTCCCGTTAGTCCATAACATCGCTTTCCTGCCATAATTTTTTTTGTAAAGTAAAATTGCTTGCCATGTTTCCTTCGGAAAGCACTTGCATGCATGGGCCTATAAATAGGCGCACACCGCGACACCATCCGGCACCATCTTCTCCAACTCCAGCTCCGTCTCCGTTATTCACCCTCTCCTCCTCCAACATTCAAATCAGCTTCCGGCTTAAGCCATGGCTTGCAACATGTCAGCGACATTGCTCGTCGCTCTCGTGGTCGCGGTGCTCTTCGTCGCTGGTAAGCGTACTGATGATTTAGCATTAGATGGATCGATGCATGTGAATATCACATTAATGTGCACGTTATTTACACGTACCTCGCATTGCATTGTCGCTGTTTCTTGCTGGATTGATTGACTGATCGATCGCTTACACCGGGTTACCTACGTACGCAGGCGCTCAAGCTGATGCCAGTGAGTTTCCGCCGCCGGTGGCCCGCCACGCCAGCCCGGTGCCGACGCCCCCACCGCCGGCGATTATCTCTGCAGGTACGCAACCAGCTGATCGCACATGCGGTTTCCATTCTTTGTTCCACGTACTTGGTTCTACTGACAATTAATTGCTTGAACTGAAACTGATTATTAACTGTGAACAGAAAAGGACAACTGCCCGAAGATCCGGGTGCCGAACCTCGTGGACGCCTGCCGCCGTCTGCAGGGCCTCGCCGGCTGCGCCTCTCAGTGCATCGTCTACCACTTCCGCGGCGGGCACTGCGACATCATGTCCGACGGCAGCCCCGGCGACTGCACGTGCTTGAACTGTATTGGCGCTCCCGGTGTTTGAAACGTCGTCGTCTTATTGGTCTCCGCCGGTATCCAGCTAGCAGACAACACGGCGATAATAATTAATTAGGAAAGACAGTTTTAGAGGGCAGCTTAGTGAATTGTCAGTGGCGTATGATCAGTGATTCGATTATCAGTTTTGTTTTGCTTTGATGTTTTTCATTGGCATGTTTTAAAATCATTCCATTGCAGGTCGGCAAAAGTTTAATTAGACAGTTGTCATCGCAGAAACAAAAGAAATCTTCCATGCTGTACATTTATTTCTCAAAGTCCTGGACGATTGAGTAATAGCAAATCTTAAAGTTTAATAAATCAAATCCATTGGACTGTATGTCAAATGGAATAAGACAGATATACAACATCAAATCATCTCTTCCACGGCGGAGCCTCGTGGTGTGAAACAAGGTTCCGCCCCATTCGTCGGCTGAAACAATTTAAGGGACCAAGTTTATTCATCCTTCAGAGCATCTCCAATAGTTATGTAAAAAAATACTCCCTAAACATTGATTTAGGGAGCATCCAAATATATATTGGGAGCAAATAAATTGATCTTCTCCAACCGTTCTCTATTTTTTGTTTCCAAATAATTTGAAATGTGAACGTCACCATCCTTCTCCAACAGTTATTTTCGATGGCAAGCCCAGAAATCTTCGTGACCAGAGAGATGCCGAGACGACGGCGCCCCTGGAGACTCGTTCGGCGGCGGCGTCAGGACACTCGCGCGGCTGGAGGCCCGGGTTCCTGATACTATACGATTGAGTTTGTGTTCGATTGGTCCTGGTTCTATTGTTCATCGGCAGCCTCACCACGTCTAGTTTGCAGCGAGACGAGTGTTCAGCGGCGAGATTGATCTTCGTGAGGACACAACTGGGTTACAACAAGAGGAAATTGGGGAAAAGCATGAACGTGAGGACACAACATCTGAAATTGATCTCCGTGAACCTGATGAACAGCATCACAAACACTTCATATTTCTTCATGACACTTGCATCACGGGAGTTCAAAGACCAAGATCTAGATTTGCATGCTGAAATGCTGAATCAACTTTACCTACGGGTGGAGCTGGAGCTCCCTGGATGAGCGGCGTGGGGACTGGGAAGCAAGGACCCCGGCAGCGCGAGGTGGGAGCAGCAAACGCCGGCGGCTCGAGATGCACGGGGACTAGCAGACGACGACGGCCCGAAGTCGCAGGCGGTGCGAAGTGTGGAGCAACGGACATCCGGTGGCCTTGGACCTGGTCAGAGAACAACGTGGATTGATCTGGACGGAGGACCACCGAGTCACCGCCACAAGATAAAGAAGAAAGTGATGGGGCGGTGCGAAACTGGGAGAGAACGGCGGACGGTGGCGCGAATTGTACCACGCGCAACCGAAATTGTCGCGGGAAGAGCTGACGTGGCCTCGATTGGGGGCGCGAATACCATCGCCAGATGTGGCGAGGGTATAGGGAAAATTCGGCTGATGGTAAATTTAGAGTGGGTGTTTACGGAACTGTTGGAGAATTGTTTTTCTTAACCATACCCCAAATTCTCGTTTAGGGAGTAACTATACATAATTGTTGGAGATGCTCTCACAAGCCTAAACGAAAAACAAGCTATTTCCGGGGGAAAAAACATACTCCATCCTTTCATTTTTTGATGACGAATGCAGGGCAGCTCAACCGCCAAAGAAGAAATGCTCAACCATATATAATTTGTATATATATGTGAACACATAGAATTATTGCTTGTTTCTTTTGGAATTTTTGACACCCGAAACAACGCATGACAAGTTGCTAGTGAAACATCTCGCAAAAAAAAAAAGTGATCCATGGTGAAACATCGTGAGGTGGTGGGTCGTATCACGTTTGGTTCGTCGACTTGATTCATTGATCGTAATGTGAACCCATGAATAAGGAGTTACGACTAAAGTGGTCCATGGTTTTACTAACAACAGAGAATGGAGACTGGTGTAATTTGGGAAAACACTGTATAAATTTGATTTGTTTGTGAAACGTTCTGTTGCTCGTAACCAAGGCATTGCTTAGGTTGCTTGGCTGTTCCTATCAATCACGGCGTTTGTGAATTAGTATAAAGTCATGAATTGGTGATTGTTTTGCAAATATATTAACATTCCATTAGTTCTCTTATTAATAGGAGCATACAGTATTAATTACGATGCATGAATTGGTAATAAATTGGGGCCTCCTCATTTGATATTTATCTAATTACAACCATATAAATCTTTTCGTTCTCTTTTAATCTTAACCTCTTCAAAGAAAGAGCAAAATTATTCGAACTTCGATTGAAAAATGTTTCATCTAAAAAAAAATTAATGTACCATATGTGCATTTCAATTTACTTCTTTAGGATATGCTCAAAAGATATGCATCCTAGTCACATAAAACATATATTCTAGTATAGTACTGCGTCCCACAACAAATGGCATGGAAGAGTTTAAATTTTGTCCCAGAACAAATGACATTGTAGCCAATTTATGGTGTCAACTATCCAATTTATGGCAAGCTAATTTGGTATTTTTGGAAGGCTAATTTCATGCATATCATAGAAGGCATGTCATCACTAATAGTTAGGGGTATTGGGGTCATTTTGCGTAACTTCTAATCTGTCTTATATTTTCTAGGATGTCATTTGTTGTGGGACGAAGAGAGTACTACATTCAATTAATTAGAATACATTTTTTTTCTAAATATATGCGCACGGGTAATGGAGCAGCTAAATTAAGCTAGCAATCTCTAGCAGATCCGACCTTTCTTCCTCATCGCTGATACTCATCTATCGAAAATCATTCCTTCCTATTACCTCTGTCCCTTAATATAAGGCGTTTTGGAGTTCGAATTTTTTCCCTAAATATAAGGCGTTTTACATATAAGGCAAACTCTGGGGTTGGTGAGAGGGTGGGTTGAGTTAAAAATAAAGGGCATGGTAGTCTTTTAAGACATTGACTATTTTGGTGTTTGAAAGCTAGAAAGCCCTATATTGAGGGACGGAGGGAGTATATGTTAATGGAGTACTTGCTATTATCTCTAGTGAATATCATCTATCGAAAATCATTCATTTCTATATATGTACGTATATCACCAGAATGATCTGACACGATCTCTCGTTAATCCATATCATCGCTTTCCTGCCATAATTTTTTTGTAAAGTAAAATTGCACGCCATATATGTTTCCTTCGGAAGCACCTGCATGCATGGGCCTATAAATAGGCACACACCGCGACACCATCCGGCACCGTCTTCTTCAGCTCCGTCTCCCTTATTCACCTTCTCCTCCAAACATTCAATCAGCTTCCGGCTGAAGCCATGGCTTGCAACATGTCAGCGACATTGCTCGTCGCTCTCGTAGTCGCGGTGCTCTTCGTCGCTGGTAAGCGTACTTATGATTTAGCATCATGGATCGATGCATGTGAATATCACATTAAATGTGCACGTTATTTATACGTACGCAGGCGCTCAAGCTGACGCCAGTGAGTTCCCACCGCCGGTGGCCCGACACGCCAGCCCGGTGCCAACGCCCCCACCGCCGGCGATTATCTCTGCAGGTACGCAACCAGCTGATCGCACGTGTGGTTTCTATTCTTTGTTCCACGTACTTGGTTCTGACAATTAATTGCTTTAACTGAAACTGATTAACTGTGAACAGAAAAGGACAACTGCCCGATGATCCGGGTGCCGAACCTCGTGGACGCCTGCCGCCGTCCGCCGGGCCTCGCCGGCTGCGCCGCTCAGTGCATCGTCTACCACTTCCGCGGCGGCCACTGCGACATCCTGTCCAACGGCCGCCCAGGCGACTGCACGTGCTTGAACTGTATTGGCGCTTAGGACTAAGTCGTCTTATTGGTCTCCGCCGGTATCCAGCTAGCAGACAACACGGCGATAATAATTAATTAGGATAGACAGTTTTAGAGAGCAGCTTAGTGAATTGTCAGTGGCGTATGATCAGTGATTTGATTATCAGTTTTGTTTTGCTTTGATGTTTTTCATTGGCATGTTTTAAAATCATTCCATTACAGGTCGGCAAAAGTTTAATTAGAGAGTTGTCATCCCAGAAACAAAAGAAATCTTCCTCGCTGTACATTTATTTCTCAAAGTTGATTTGCAAAATCCCGGACGATTGAGTAATAGCAAATCTTAAAGTTTAATAAATCAAATCCTTTGGACTGTATGTCAAATGGAATAAGACAGATATACAACATCAAATCATCTCTTCCACGGCGGAGCCTCGTGGATTGAAACAAGGTTCCAGCCCATTCGACTGAGTTTATCCATCCTTCACAAGCCTAAACGAAAAACAAGCTACACCCTCCAGTGTCAATAAAGCTTGTCGTTTTGGAAATTGACATGGTATTCAAAACATAGTTTTGATTAATACTTTTTGATATAAATTATTTATAAAATATAGATAAAATATACTTTTATGAAATTATATTTCACCACAAATCTACTCATGTCATTTTCATATTTCTAAATTTAACACATAAAAAATTATTTACAATCAAAGTTTAAAATGTTTGACTTAGGACAACCTCAAAACGACAGCTTTTTTGACAGTTAAGGGAGTATTTCCCCCTCGAGTGGGGGGGGGGGGGGGGGGGGGGGGGGGTGACATGATCCCTCCTTTCATTTTTTGATGACTTTCACAAAAAGCGACGCAGCATGCTGACTATAATACTCATAATCCCATGTTAGTAGACCACGACCTAATGACCACGTTGCATGCTTCTGAACAACCACGCTGTCGAGGGAACAAAGTAATGACGAACGCAGGGCAGTTCAACCGCCAAAAAAGAATGCTCAACCATATATAATTTGTATATATATGTGAACACAAAGAATTATTGCTTGTTTTGTTTTATATCTTTTGGAATTTTCGACACCCGAAACAACACATGGCAAGTTGCTAGTGAAAAATCCTCGCAAAAAAAAAAGTTGCTAGTGAAAATTAATATTCATTTATTTTTCGCTCATAATTTAGTAGCGCATCATACCATTAATATTCATTTATTTTTCGCTCATAATTTGGTAGCGCATCATACCATGATTTGATTAGCTTGACCGTGTCATTCTTCCATTTTTAGAGAGAGCATCAAATCCTTCCTTCCATCATGCCAAAAAAAAAAAAATCGTTCCTTCCATTATACCCGTTGCCCCATTTCAAAATCTTTCTACCTTGCCGATATCAACGGCCAATTATACCACTGCCAAAATTACACAAAAAAATGGGAAATACTTCCCATGCGTATCAACATGTTTATTCCTTCTTCAGCTGACGACTTAACTAAATGGCGCCGACCCAGCAGTATAAGTAGGAACACACCGTGACGCCAAACAGTATCATCTCCACATATCGATCTCTCTCATCAGTCTGTCGAAGTTCAGACTCAGCCATGGCGAGCAAAATCTCGGCGACATTGCTCCTTCTGCCGCTACTTGTCTTGATCTTGGCCGCTGGTTAGTCTTATATTATCTGACATGTAAAAAGTGTATGTATTAGAATTCTTGATAGAGGCCTACCTAGAAGTTTTAATGAGATAATTAGCTAGCGGTTCTCAAAAACTTTATTTAGCACACACCAAAATACATAGACTTTGCCTGTAGAGTTACTAAACGGACCTTAGTCATCGATCCTTATGTTTAGTCGTTCTTCATGAGTTACTAAACGGACCTTAGTCATCCTTGAATGTAGAGGCCTGGATGCTACTCCACTACCAAAAGTTCCATGTTTCTCAACATCATTTCTAAGACATGTAATTTACTGCAAAATCATTTGCCCTTCATTTGCATATATATGCCTTTCCACACAGTAGTCCTCTACAAGAAGTATCCAAGTTCACTCCCTCTTCCCCGTCCTAACAACACCTCGAATCACACGAATCCATCAGTCCCAAACTTCAAGGGGATCCCAACTTCAAGCCATGGCTTGCAAGGCCACAGCTCTCGGTGCATCAGCCTTACTTATTCTGTCACTAGTCTTCATGTCTTTTCGTAAGCACGTCTTAGTATATAATTCATACGAAAGTTTTTTTTTCGAGCGATTATAATTCATACGAAAGTTATCGTGATGTACAATATCTGTTTGATATGAAAGTTTAGTTAAAGGAATTAACAAATTGATCGATTTGATGGAGCAGATTCAGGCGTGGATGCGTGGTGCCTGTCGTTCCCGGCGCCGGACATCAACGCCTGCAATGAGAGGGGCGGGCTCAAGAACTGCGCCAAGAAATGCGAGGCCGTCCACTACGACGGCGGGCAGTGCGACACCTTCAACAACTGCCTCTGCGTCAAGTGCCGCGACCAGGGCCCGCCGGCGCAGCACACGCTGTCGTCGTAGAAATGTTGCATGGTAGATGCAGAGATGGTTTATTTACAGCTAGAACATGTTTTGTACCGTGCGTTGTAATAATAATTAATAAGCATCATGGAGAATGATGATGCCTCGCGTCATTGTGAAATTCGCAGTGGCAGTGTCACTTGCGTAGTTTGGTTCATCCGCGCGCAGCAGCTGCCTTGCATCGATCCTTCTTGCACCTCGTGACTACCACAGGGAGAAGCGGGCCGAATCGTCCTTTGATCCTCGTCGAACAAAAAGTTATTTTTTTTACGGGTAGGGAGTACTACTACGTAACAAAACGTTCAATCTGCGGCACCCGACGCCCAGGACTGGCCGGCGATGTGTAGTCCAGGAACGGACGATGAGCCTCCATTAACAAAAAATTCAACAAAAAACAGATAGAGACATTTGTTAAGTTTACTGACAGCATGTTAATCGCCAAAAAAAAAAAGTTTACTGACAGTATGTTTTGCAAGGAAAAAAAAATGCTCTGACAATTTATATACAAGAATCAAACATATGGATCTAGTACCATTTTTTAATTAAAAGGAAAGTATTAAACGTATCCAAAAGCATGTTATGCACAAATAACGCGTCCCTTCCATTTTGGTGCATGCTCCCGCTTATATATGTTCCACGCTGCAACAGCCGTCTGACGTCCATACTAGCACAGCAGGCCCATAAGAGAGAGAGAGAGAGAGAGAGAGAGAGAGAGAGAGAGAGAGAGAGAGAGAGAGAGAGAGAGAGAGAGAGAGAGAGAGAGCAACAACACAGAAGTAGATCGGCCATGAAGATGGAGTCGCAGCCCTGCAAGGTCGCCGCCGCAGCCGCCCTGATCTTGCTCCTCCTGACAGCCGGTGGGCCGCGCCTCGACACAAACTTTTGTTGTATTGTTTCAAAGTTGAAATCTTTTATTGGCATGCCCTGATGAGTATCTGCTTTGATCTGCAGCAGGTGGTCAGGTTCAGGCCGGCGATGTCATCGGCGGCGGCGAGTGCTCCGCCGTGAGCCGCAGCAAGACGTTCAAGGGCGACTGCGAAGACAAGGCCGCCTGCGTCGATGCGTGCAGGCGCGAGTCGTACACAGGAGGCTACTGCTTCACTGACGTCGCCAACCCGGACCACCGCGTCTGCTTGTGCTCCGCACCCTGCCCACCGGCGCCGGAGAAGGCGGCGCGCGGAATTTTGGTTTAGCTGGTTCCTGTGAATGACTGATTGATGGTCGATGTCAACATGTCAAGATTGTTTCCTCAGTGAGGATAATCGTATCGAGATAGATCTCTTATTGATTTTGTGTTCTGCATGGTATCAAAATCTAGCAATAAAGATCAGTATCGAATATTGTCGTGCCCAGCAAATCACTCTCTATCTCACGAAGATGTGGTGCCAAACCTAACCGCATGCAGATGCGGTTAGCAATAGCATTGCCTGCCTGCCCAAGGTTTTATTGTACTATCGTTTATTACAAAAGCCATGCTGGCCGGCCTCATTAAATTTCTTTATTGCCAGTTTTAAGGAAAAAGATTGCTAGCATCTTGGATATCATGCTTTTGGATCAACGACAGCGGATAGTTCCTCGCCCGTGCCCGCCATCCAAAGATTTTTTTGTTTTTCTTAGAATCAAGTTCTGCATTTCGAACGTATCGTTTCAACAGCATTTCAAGTGCACCGCTTCAGCATATCACAGAAAACATTAAGAGGTGTTTGGAAAATGTTGGGAGAAATGTTGAATTGATCAAGCTTACAAATCCCAGCGTGTAATAATGAAGTATTCAAAGGAATATGCAGAAGCAAAAAATAATAACAGAAATGGCATGGGCCAAAGCTTTCCCATTCCTGGGTTGGTTTCCATCTCACTTGGGCCTGATTCGCAATATCGATGCTTGAAATTCTATCTAAAACATTGCCAGTGAAAGGGGTCTTGGCCTAGTGGTTAAGGCATCCGAGTAACACCTCTCAGGTCCTGGGTTCGACTCCCCGTAGGAGCGAATTTCCAAGGATTTAACGGCATTTGTGCTTTCAGTGGTAGGCGACGCTCCCGTCGACAGCGAGGCGCCAGTGGTGACTTCGTATCTCTGGATTTGCCGGCTCAGTCTTCGAAGATGCTCATAGGGGTAGGGTTTGCGTACGTGTGTTCATAAGGGTGAGTGTGCGTGCGTTGTGAGTGTCTGAGTTGTACTGTGTAATCTCAAAAAAAAAAAATCTAAAACATTGCCTTAAATAGTGACGAGTCACTCATGGAAATCGTCATATTCTACAGGGTGGCAAATAATTTGGAAGATATACAGCTGACATTCTCGATATGTCTCGAGGTCGTAGTCCTATAAATTAAATCGGTGGTCGATCAATTTGCCATTGCAAGCATACGAGTAGTGTATATCTCCCAAGACCCAAGTTTTGGCCATGGCAAGCAAAATCATCACCCGAGCTGTGGCGGCCATCATGATTTTGGAGCTGCTGACCGTTTTCTCTTCTGGTAAGAACAGATTAAACACGCATATACCGTATCGTAAGTTCGTAACCACGCCGCAAGAAATTCTCCCTCTCTCTCTCTCTCTTTCTCTGATTAAACTAAATGAGTCATTGAACAGTTGGCGCGTGCGGCGTGCTCGTCAGCGAAGATCCGCTCTGCTTCGCCGCGAACGCGGACGCCTGCGGTACCTGGTGCTACCACAAGGGATTCGACAGCGGAACCTGCTATGCCGGCCCCAACGACGGCGACAAAACTTGCATCTGCTTCACGCCGTGCTCCAAAGATCTGAAGCACCAGAGGGCTCGGCCGGCGGCGGCGGCGGAGATGACCGGCCGGCCATGATCCAAGAGACTTATCACGAGTAACATACTGTAATAATTTTTCTCTCTCTTGATTTGTGGTGTGGTACTCATGACATCACGACTATAAAATTTGCAATGAAAATGTCAGGTAGGGGAAGCATCGCAAAAAATGGATTAAAATATAAGAGGCGTGAGATGCATCCAGTAAGTTTCACTCAAAACATTCTTGTACCCCTTCTTGATAATCTACTCGACATTTCAGCTACAAGTTTTTTCTTTTTGCCATGGCTTGCCACAACATAACACGAGCTGCGGTGCCTATCATGGTATTTACGATGTCCCTCGCGACTTTTGGTACGTGCATGAGTTATACATAAGGCAAAATGGAGGAAACTAGAAAATAGTGCTTTTCTTTTATTTGAGTGAGCAAAGGCAGATGCAAGTAAATATTGAAGGTTTTACTTTTTTTTTTTACTAGTGCGGTGCAAGGATGGCAATGGAAGGATTTCTTGGCAGTTACTTCCTCCGTTTTTTAATATATGACGTCGTTGATTTTTTTCGTTACGTTTGACCGTTCATCTTATTCAAAATATTTGTGTAAATAGCTAAATGTAAATATTAACCTTAAAGTGCTTTTGATGATGAATCCAATGATATTCATTTCACATTCAAAAAGTAATTATTTAAATTTATAGTGTAGGTCAAAGTTCAACAAAAAAAGTCAACGGCGTCATATAATTAAAAACGGAGGGAGTATTACAATTGGAGGGGAGTTACGTTCCCTCCAGCAATTCTCTATTGGGGGGGGGGGGGGGGGGGGGGGGGGGTCTGAACCTGGCAGGCTAGCAGCTCAACGTGCTAGCCAACAGGTGAAAGGGGTCTTGGCCTAGTGGTTAAGGCATCCGAATAACACCTCTCAAGTCCTGGGTTCGACTCCCTGTGGGAGCGAATTATCAAGGATTTAACGGCATTTGTGCTTTCAGTGGTAGGCGACGCTCCCGTCGACAGCGAGGCGCCAGTGGTGACTTCGTATCTCTGGATTTGCCGGCTCAGTCTTCGAAGATGCTCATAGAGGTAGGGTTTGCGTACGTGTGTTCATAGGGGTGAGTGTGCGTGCGTTGTGAGTGTTTGAGTTGTACTGTGTAATCTCAAAAGAAAAAACGTGCTAGCCAACAGAGACCAGGACGCTCATTACAATTAAATTGTCCAACATACGCACATGCCTGAATGAGTTGTACTTACGTTTCCTATCAACAACCCGTTGTTGTCAATCACCAAACATATATTGTAGTCTCAAAAAGGGATATGTTATTAAAAGAAATCTGCACACCTCTGTAACTAAATTTAATATTATTGTAGTCAACGAAAAGACGCTGAGTAAACTAATTAAACATGAGACAAGCTAGAATCAACATCAATATATGGATATGGCACGCGGAGTAATGTATATCACAAGCCTTTTGAAATGGTGCCTCGAATGTGATCTTCCTTTAGTGATTTATCCTGGGTTTGGATCCAAAGGCACCAACCTCTTTTATGCATTTCAGTTGAATACGTGTGGCTCTGATTTTAGTTGATCTTACGAATGACTTAATCACCTTTTGAGGTTTGCCTTCCCATTTAAAGAATATGGAGCCTGCAATAGCAGGCACGAGTTTGTAAGTTGTGTCGTATGTATGTTTTGTTTTATGGGTAAGTTGTGTTTGATCCCTTGTAGTTGGAGTATGCAACTTCCTTTATTTATTATTAATTGTTTAGTCTTTGTAATAAAAATAGTTATTTGCATTATCCGATGCACTGACGGTGGCGGGCAGGGAGGATTGATGGAAACAGAGCTACCGACCCGGCCAGGAAGTGGATTCGCGCGCAATAGGAATGTGCTGCAACATGCCAAAGGAGAGCCATGGGTTCCTGATGGGCTCATTTCTCTCTCTGCCTTCCAGTGCATGATGAGAGTAAGCAGCCGACATCATCAGGAAAGGGCCGCTTGCAATGTAACCCATCTTGGGCTTTCTCTTACAACTACTCTTCTCCTTTCTATAATAACATGAGAGAGAGAGAGAGAGAGTGCAAAGAAGCTAGCGGATAAGAGTGGTGCGTCATTCTGTTGAGTTCCAGACACAATGCATGGAGAAATAAAAGTCAAGAACAACTCGATAGACTGTTTAGGCGGGATAAATTCCGTGCTAAGAGCATCTCCAACAGTTATGTAAAAAACACACCCTAAATAGTGATTTGGGGAGTTTCTAAATATCTTTTGGGAGTAAAAAAAATGGCTCCCTCCAACAGTTCCTAATTTTTGGCTTCCAAATTATTTCAAAAATGCCACGTCACTTTTTTTTTCCTCGGACCCATACGGATGATTTAATTAAAACAGAGAGCAATGATTTCAGAAAGAAAATTAAGAAACAAACACGTATCGCAGCCATCCGCCCACGGTGGCTCAAACTCACCAGCCCACAGAAGCTCAAGTGCCCAACAAACTACCGCACTCACATGACGGTTTCTTTTCCCTCCAGATCCCATTTTACCTGAAACGCCTCGTCCGCCATGGACGAGCTCAGGAGCTCGATCCATGGAGGGGAACAAGGGGACAGGGCGGCCTAGGAGTGGGGTAATCGAATCCTTGGGCTGTGGCGCATCCATTTGAGGCGGAAACTTGGGTATCGGCCATGGGGAACAGCAGCTACGACGAGGAGGAATGTCCATGGCAGGTGGACCTTGGTACTGCATTGGACGGAAATGGGGATTGCTTGATGCTCATCAGGAAGACGAATTGCTGCCGCTTCCCCCGCCGCCCTACGAGAAGGACTAGCAACAGCGTCTGTGACCTCGTCGGGCACGCGTACATCATTCGGCTCCTCGGCGGCGGCGGTAAAAATAAATTTCGCTGGGCACGAGCGGGCGGCAAAGAAAGGGAGTGGGAGCTGCGGGATGGCGCCAAATCGGAATCACGCGGCAATTTGGTTGCCAGAATCGCGCCAACTGATGGGTTGGGACCCAGGATTGAAATCTCGAAAAAATCGGAAAAACTGGTTACCGACAAAACCGACCGGTAATCGAATATACAGTACATAGGTTCGGTTTTTACCGATAACCGAACGTTCGATGAAACCGAACCGGACCGATAAGTCTGGTTATCGCGACAACTGACCGGTTTTCGTCGGTTTTGAAAACCCTGGTTGGGACTGCGTAAAGGTTCGCCAGATGTAGTGACGCTATGGGGAAAAATTGGTTGTGTGGAGACCACCTTTACAGAACAGTTAGAGGTAGGATTTGGCTGGTGGTGTCCTTAATTAATGTTTAAGGACTAATTATACATAACTGTTAGAGTTGCTCTAAGAGAGATATATATGATTTGCATATCCATTTCGCTGGCTGCTCCGGACCAAGATATGCAATTCAAACAAAATAAATTAGCTCTAACTCGAGAGTATCCAACATCAGGATGGTCATATCCATTCTCACATGCATGATGACATTAATGCACCCTGAACTCCTTTTTTTTTTTAACGCACCCTGAACTCTATAAATAGATACTTGCACCCATCTCTTCCTCTCACCAAACAAAGCCACCCATCTCTTCCTCTCACCAAACAAAGCACGGTTCAGTCATGAGGGTCGAAATCATGGCAACGGCCTTGTTCCTGCTCCTCCTATCCTTCGGTGAGTGAGTTTTTCCATCAGAAGAAAAAGTAGATGACGAGTAGTCACGCTAGCTAGGCATCAATTGATTGTTCAGAGTGCATCACCAGGAAAAAAAATGATAACCATGCAATTCATTTTGCTGCCTCACAACTGATTAATTTGGTTGAGCAGGTGCGGAGGCCATGCTCTGTTCTGGACGCAGCAGGAACTTCAAAGGGTGGTGCACCCACAACACGAACTGCGCTGCCGTCTGCATGACAGAGGATTACGACAGCGGCCACTGCGAAGGCGTTGTGGTCCGAAAGTGCATGTGCACTAAGAACTGTCAGGATAAACCGCCCGGAGGTGGAAAAGGTATACCCTCGCCTGGTGGAGGGGGAGTTAAACCGCCTCCCGGAGGCGGAGGAGTTAAACCACCTCCTGGCGGTGGAGGAACTAAAACCCCACCCAGGAATGCGATGTCGGCAAGGGTTTTACGGGTTGAAGCATCCCATGCATGACAGATACTGGCTAGGCATGCTAGGCTTTTGACTGTGTATGACAGGCTTTCTTGGACATGCCAACTCAAAATTTCGAGTTGATGATAATAATAATACCAATTATAATTACTACATGCAAGTTTTTGGTTTAATTTGACTGGAGTTATATGTTGCTTTGCTCAACGTATCTGTTGAGCACTCACGCTAGATATCAATTGATTACCGTATTTAGAGTTGCATCACCCAAAAAAAATGATAACCATAAAATTCATTATCTACCTCATAGTGTATTAATTTGGTTCATCCAGAGCGGAGGCCACGCTCAGATCTGCACTGCACACAGTAGCGCCCACGAAGGGTGATGCTCTACCACAAGACAAACTAATTTTTCACCATCTGCGAGAATTACGACGGTGGCTACTGCCCTAGCATTGTGGCCGAGAGTGTACATGTGCACAAAGAATTACGAATATAAGCCACTCGATGGTGGAAAAAGCAAACCCTCCCTGGCGATGGAAAAGGTAAAACCCCATCCGGTTGCGGAGGGGGTAAAGAACTGTCCACTTTTCCTTGCAACAAAAAGAGAAGAAATCCACATATATTTACTGATACTCACAAAGTTGATGATATGAGTTTAGAACAACGGGATAAATTATGTACGACTTGCAAATCTAAAGCACATTGTGCTTATATGCTATGTACTCGTACAAAACGATCCATAGACCCATCTGTGTGGCAGTCCACAAAAGTGAAGAGGCGTGTGGTTGCCATTGCTTTGCCATATAAATCTTGTATGTGTCGGCCCCGTTCTGATGACAAGCACCCGAGTGTTAAAATGTGGTCTTTCCAACAATGAAATGACCCAGCCTATTACAACCTGTTTCTTTGTCAAGGCATTTACTAGACGATGATGTTCCGTGTTCGTTCCCTGATTAGGCCCACCTTACCAACAATTTCACCAATTATTCTGTTTTTCTAACTACTGCTAGGCGAGTGATCATGCGCTGCTATTGAAACAAATAATAATATCGATTAATTTAACACCCATAAAGAAATTGAAGATTTTAAAATTCACATGACATATATCCAACCATAATTATATTGTGAATGAACTATTTAATTGAGTTATAATGTATAAATTTAGTGTATGTTAAGTGTTAGCTACAATAGTTAAACACCAATATGTGTATGCATAATATCCACACTGCTCTTTTTTCTACAGATAATAAATTAGCTCCTTCGAAAAAAAAATAATAAATTAGCTGTTAGAGAAGAGTATCCACAACAAGGATCTACACATCCATGTTGGGTTGCATGAGTCCAATACATGCAATCCGGACCAATCAATTTTCTCTAACTCAAAGAGTATCCGCAACAAGGACACACGAACATCCATTTTCAGATGCATGGAGTGGATATATGCACATGAGTACATGACCTCTATAAATAGATGCTTTTGCTAGTAGCCTTCCACATCCAGCAAACTTCGACCAGTTCACTTCAATCATGAAGTACAAGATTGCAACAACGGCCCTGGTATTGCTCATCGTGGCCTTTGGTGAGTGTATTCTTCTGTTCAACGAACGAAAGCTAATGTGTAGTCTCTAGGCATCAATTGATATTATCTCAGACATATATTGGCCATGTAATTTATCCTCATGATTGATTTAGGTGCAGGTGTGGAGGCTAAGCTATGCTCCTACCTCAGAGGGCACTGCTCTCCCGGCATGAACTGCGGTGACTTCTGCTACAAAAAGGGCTTCCTTGGAGGTAGATGCAAAGGCTTGGCCCGGGAGTGCATGTGCACACTAGAGTGTGGAAAGGGTGAAGATCCCCCGCCACGCGATACACCCCCAGCAGGCCGGTGGTGGAAGAGGTGAAGGGATATGAGGGTCGAAGGCCATGCATGAGCTGAGAGACCTGTTAGAAAGATGCTATGCCTTTGATAGTAGTATGGCATACTTTCTCAGACATGCCAACGCCAGACTTTGACTTGATGATCATAATAATTAAGAATCATAATAATGCTGTGGTCTTGTGCTGCTTGTCCGTCTAGAGGTATCGGTTCTTTTAACGAACAGATATGTGTTTGTTGGATTTCGCTAAAATTGTATAATTGTATCAACCAATCGTGAAACCTCCCCGATGGAGGAGTTAAAAACCTCCTTCCGACGGTGGAGGATCTAAAGCCCTGCATAGGAATCAGATGTCGGCAAGGGCTTTAAGGGTTCAACGAAACCATGCACGAGCATGAGTTAATTAAATTGTTATTGTTGTTGAATTTTGAGTTATGCTTGATCATTCGTCTTATTAAGAAATTAAAATTACAATATATTTGTTTTGAATTGTTTTATCACTACAGAAAAATAAAATCATAATTTTATATATTTGAGCTAATATTTTGAATACGACGAACTGACAAACGTAATTCAGAAAGTCACAATTTAAGAACGGAGAGAATACATAAATAGACTCTCAGAGTCCCTTCCTCCAACCAAATCCCAACCCAACAAAGTTCAGTTTATGAGTTCAGCCGTGGTGTAACACCCTAAAATTTAAAGCAAAGCAAAAAAGGGAATAAAAATCACTCCAAATTTAAATTTTTGTCTCGCTCTTACCTTGCCATGAATTTTCAAAATAAAATTCACCAAATAATTCACACATGATTTGAATCTGAGAATTTTTGGAATATAAAACTCATGCTCAAGTGTTTGCTTCCATTAAAAATCCACTAAAAATTTGAACCTTTTTAGTTTTCCAACAAATATAACTAAATTAGGTTAAATCCCAAGTTGATTTTCAAAATCTGAATTTAAACTTGCAGCAAAAACCCCATCATGTGCATTTCTGGTTTTTCTTGTTTTTATTTGTGTGTTGGTTTGACTTCAGTCGCTTTTCGAATTTGAATACCAATCAAATTTGAAGTCATACAAATCCCTGAAAAAGATCAAACATTTCTAACTCCTAAACTCTCCCGGGCCCATTCCTTTTCTCTCCCTCACCCGCCGGCCCAGCCAAGCACACCCCTCCTTTTTCTTTTCCCGGTGGGCCGCGCCCCTTCTTCGGCCCAACCGCCGCAGCCCAGCCGGCCCGTCACCACCCTTCTTCCTCCTCTCTCTCCTCCGGTCAGCGCCGCGTCGCGTCGCCCAGGCCACGCCCATGTCGGCTTGCCGCCCCGCGCCGTCTCGTCGCGTCCGGGAACAGGAGAGTCAAGTGGAGCACGTGCACGCGCCCGTCGAACCGTCGCTCCATCTCGTCAACCAGGACCTCGCCCCTTCCCCTCTTCTGACCGACGACGCGCGGCCGTCCTCTAAGACCGACGACTTCCATACCTTGACGCCACGCCACGTGAGCTCTGCCTCGTCCCGTCCTATCCGACTTCCTGTGGCCATGCTCTCGCCCTCGTCATCGCGCGCAGACGACCATCCCTCCGCTCCTCGTCGCGTCCCGTCGGCCCTCACTGGCGACGACCGAGCCGACGACTAGCCGAGCCGCTCCCGGCCTCAACCGCCTCGCCCTGGCTATAAAAATCGATGCGCCACACTCTCCTGTTCCTTTCCCCGCTCGCCTCTCCCCTCCTCGAGCTCCCGGCCGCCTCAATTTCTCCTTCCCCAATTCTTCCCCAACTCCGGCAACGTTCGATTCGCCGTCGACGAGCAACCAGTTGGCCCTCGCCGCTATCCCTGCTCCCTTTGGCATCGCCGAGCCCTTCCTAACCCCGTCCCGTCTGTCTTTTGTGCAGCCGAGGCGCGGACATGGAGTTGCCGACGTGAACTAGGGTTCCGGCCACCGCACGTCGTCAACGACTCATCTCCGATCACCTCCCGTCTCGTCGAGCCCACCGTGAGTTTCACCTCCCTCCTCACTCCCTTCTGCGCCTCTCCTTTATCCCCTTTTCCTCCCACACCGAGCTCCTCCACCCATCGTCGCGCGACCTCGTCGCCGGCGTGCTTTCCAGCCGCGCCCGGCCAAGCCGAGGTGCGCGCCATACTCGCCGCACTCACGCGCACGCGCACGACAGCACGAACACGCGTAAACACCCACGCCCGCGCAGATCCCGTCTTGCGCCGCCGCCGCCGCCAACTCCGGCGAGCGCGCACCGCTACACCGCTCATCACCGTCGACGATGTGTACCACCAGCAGCTCCGCAGTCGCGCGCCCGTC
Source organism: Eragrostis nindensis (assembly GCA_012490785.1). NCBI lineage: Eukaryota > Viridiplantae > Streptophyta > Magnoliopsida > Poales > Poaceae > Eragrostis > Eragrostis nindensis. The sequence goes on from JAAXCT010000130.1 coordinate 537,410, forward strand.
CTCCGCGACGAGCTCCCGTCGCCTTCTGTCCATCCTAGACGCCGGTGGCGAGGATCCCGGCGCCGCGCCGCCGCAAACGCCTAGCTCCGCCGTCGCTGACCGCGCCCCCGCCGCCGCCTACGTGGCACGCCACGTCGTCATGTGGGGCCGCTTGACCCGGTCTCCTTACACAGTCAGCAGCCTCCCTCCTTTATCTTTCGTGCACTCGGTTCACGTGGACCACTGACCCATTCACCACCCGGTTCACGGTGAACTCAGTTCACCTTCTTTTCCCATACAAAAACAAACTCAGAAATTCCGGAAATCCCCGGGGCACTGTACATTTTACAGAAAAGCCCCTGATCTTTTGTTTAATTCTGTTTAGGTCCTGTCTCTTTTACATAAACACCCCTATACTTTTCCATAATTACACTTGAGCCCCTGTCCTTTTACACTGAGGCCCCTAAACTTTCTCATAATTACAGATAGGTCCCTGGAACTTTTCTGTAATTACAGATTTGTCCTTAATACTTTCTGTTCTTACAAATAAGTCCCTAGATCCTTTCCGTAATTATACATAAGCCCCTACAATCTTTAAATATCCATATCTTTTCAACCGTAGCTCCGTTTTGGGCGATTCTTGCGCTCACGCGTTCATAGAAACGCGACGTACCTTTTGGTACTAATCTTGAAGCTTCAGAATACTTTTACGAGCCATCAATACTCAAGCTTCTCTCTCTCATGTTATAATCCCCTCTTAGCAAATCATGCGACGCCAGTCTCGCATGTCACCAATGCCCGTTCACCTTGTAGCATTGAACCTAAATCCCTCTCTCATCAAACCTCATCATACGTCGTTGATCCCGCGTATCACGTATGCTCGCTCACCTTTTATCGTTGACAGTGAGCTTAACCTACCTTATTATATCATTCCGTATCAAAGTATACAACCTCCGTTGTTCTCACCAAGCTCCAACGCTAACCAAGCTCAACTAATCTTAACCAATGTTGCCACCAACCTCCACCCAGTTCTATCAATATTTATGCTGCTTTATTCATATCTGGTATTTCATTGGACTTATTGAAGTTACTATTCATTGCTATTTTAATTGCTATTTATTCTTAATTGGTTAATTAATTGTTTTATTTGCAACCGTGCATCATAACATGCTTAATCACGCGCACGTACCACGGTCATGCGCTCCGCACATGACCAATAACTAGTAGCTTAGTCTTAGTAATTAAGTTAGTAGATAATACAATAGCTAATCACCATTAGGTAATATCATAATCTATAGGTAAGTAATTAAAGTGACACACCTTGCACATGTACATGTGTCGCATGAACCTTTATATAGACCACAACCTATATAAAGACTTAGTGCCACAAATGTATGATCAACACGCACACACGCTTGTTTCCACCTTTACATACACTCATGCATTTCTCTGTTTAGCATCTCTCATTTACATTAAAAGCCCTAGTACTTGATGCATCACTCTTAATAGTCTTAGGATAATAAAATCTTCCTAAAGTAAAACCTATTGCATCATACATGATTTATATCTTATCCTTCTTCGATGTTCTATCGATTCTTATTGGAGTTTAATTGGATCTTACTTGGCTTTTTCAATCTTTTTATTCTTTTGCGGTAGTTTGTTTATACGTTATGTTTCTATGCGCTAGCTTACGCGAGATTCGAGGAAGCCAGAAGAATTCAAGGAAGATCTAGAAGATCCAAGCTTTGAGAACGAGTCGAAGAATCCAAGCCCAAGGACAGGTCAGAAGATACAAGCTTAAGAAAAGGACTTGAAGACACCGACTTCGATAGAAGAACCTGAAGACCGAGTTTTGGAAGCTTAGGATAGCGTTTTCAGGCAAGCTCTACCTCTCCTTGATCATGATTGAACCTACTGTATTCGCAATGCACCTATATGGCCTATTCTAGTATTATGCATTACTTGTTATTTTACTGCTTGTGTAGCTATGATCCTACTTGCTTATTGATATTGATGTCTGTTACTTAAAAACATTAATATCTTAATCCTTGTTTACCCTTGTTTACCTGTCACCTTGATAACCCTAGGTTAGTTCCATCATTTCTATGATGGCACAATCACCTTGCTACTAGATATGCTTAGGACCCCGCAATGTTTCTACATTGCCACACCTTCTCACATACTTACTTTTACAAAAATGTGATAAATGAGTTTGGTGGTGTGTGTGATACTTAGGTTGGGAGTAGCACAACTGTGTTAGATGATGATGATGATGGTGACGGTGATGATGGGATGGGTTGGATTGCGGGCAAGGCCACTAGTGAGATGTTGATGGTATGATAGTCCCCTAGTGTGGGAGATCTGGTGCTTGCCCGGCCACATAAGGACCGGTTCTGACGCCCGTTAACATAATGATTTCTCGTACAACCACGGAACCTGTATGGGAAGGACTTACCCTACCTTCTTGGTACTCTTGCATTTCCACCTGGAGGCCAGTAGAGGCAACGGAAGCTCAGGAACAGGCCCGGGAAACGTACCCGTGGTCCGGTTGCGGAACCCGCTGTCTGTCTCGGGAACCCATTGTCGGTACATGGGGAAGCCGCCCGTCCTGTTGTGTGTCTCAGGATCCTGCAAGTTAATGCAGGAGCACGACGTACCTGTTATAGGTGTTGTGCCGTAGTGTGACATTTCAAGTCACAAGCCCCTGAGTGTGATTCCGTGGTGAACTTGTGAGACTACTCGGAGAAGATGGACTAAGCGTTGCGTACCCCCTTGCAAAGGGTGCGTAGCCCGTGGGAAAAGATGTACAACCTCTGCAGAGTGTAAAATTCATCCGGATGGACGTTGTCACGGCATATGACACATTATTGTGGCGCACGTTGGATTAGCCACCTATCTTATTCCCTTGGAGTGTGAGTGGGTTGTAGTCAGCCCGTGTTTTGGGAAGTGTTGGCATGGATGCCGGGTCGGTATGACCATTGAGGTCGGAAGGCCCAACTAAAACCTGGGAACTGGCGGGAATGCTTCATACTCCCCCAGGGCCAACCAACTAAAATATTGAAAATCAACCCCCCTGTTTTATCTATGACTCCTTCACTTGCTTTAGTGAACCTTGCATAAAGTTTGCTTGCTGCAAATGAACCATACAGCCTATTCCTTGCTAAGACCAAACATGCATGTATATATTCCCTTGTGTAGTGTAGGGCTTGCTGAGTACCTTATGTACTCACGCGTTTGCGATTGTTGGTTTAGTAGGAGAAGACTTCGTAGAAGATGACGACGAGTTGGTTTTCGGTTCTACTTCTCAAGTCTGCTTGTGGTTTTGGGCCAAGATCTTCCGCTGTCTGCTTCACCTTTAGTTGGTTGGAAGGACTTGGATAGTTATGAATCCTTGTCGCACCACCACTAAGGGTCCTATATCAGGTATTATACTTATTTACCAATTCGAAGTATGCTTTTGATTATCATATCTGTGTTTTGTGCGTATCAGCTACTGATCCAGGGACTGATACAGTATGCACAACATATTCCAGAAATGGGGTATGACAGAGTGGTATCAGAGCGATACTTGACCGTAGAACGAAAACCTAGGATTTGTCACGCTCGAAAATGACTATTTTCAAAACTAGTTGCAAAATCTTCCATAATAACCCTTGCTCATCTGTTTAAAAAAATCCCTTGCTTCTCTTTCGCCAACCTCAAGACAAGAGTTTCATCAGAAGTGTACGTGTACAGGAATGCTCAACCCAATGGACGACCAAGACTACATGACCATAGAAGTGGAGAACAGATTGTTCCAAGTTTACCGCCTACCGGATGTGGTTCCCAAACAAAACAACAACGGCAATGCCACTAAGGGCTCCAGAAAGCAGAGGACATGTTTCTACTGCCACAAACCCGGACATAAGATCGCCAATTGCCCTTACTACAACTCAATCAATGAAGCAAGAACTGCAGAGACCAACATGGAGAATGGCATGCCGCAAGTTCCAGCACAATCTACGGAAATTCAACCTGTTGTGCAGGATAAGCATCAAGAGCAAGAAGTTTGGAAGGAAATGGAAGGCACCTACCTGATGTCACCGCCTGTCATCGCAAGTGTACTTGGAAGGTTGGCTAATCTGGAAGAGTTAGTGAACAAGAGCAATGAAGAAATCGCTATCATCAAGGAGCTACTACAGCCAAGTGATGCCAGCGAGAGCTGCAGCAAGAAGAGAAAGTATGACGTGCAAGGATCAGGTAAAGTCATGCATAAGGATCCTAAGAAGCCAAAGTGCCTGTTACCTGTTGCACATTCCATAGGAGAAGCTGCCATCCACCAATCAACCGACATGCATCCGCTACCAAGGAACACAAGACTGCCAGCAGAGGCCTATGAAAAGGTAACCTCAAGCAACACCACCAACTATCCAAGGCGCTGCTTTCACTGTAAACAAGAAGGACACATGCTAGCCAAGTGTCCGTCCTACAAGAATGTCCCGCTCAGGCCCAGCCTGGTGCACAAGAGAACTAAGAAGCATGAGTGATGGTAGCTGGTATTGAAGATTGAGATACCTGCGCCCACAGTACGTGTCAAGTACACCAATGTGCTACCTCGGCCAGAAGAGCCAGCATGAGCTTCCGTAAAGGATAACCCTGGAGACCTGCACCGTAACCTAGAAGAATGCTATCACTAGCAGCAATGGCAGTAGCCCTGGAAGTAGTAGTAATAAGTGGTAAAAAAAAAAGGATGTAATCCTGGTAATCTGAGTTGTATCGAAGATGTAATTCTGTGAGCAATCAAGGTACCAGTGTTGCTATGAAATAGTGCCTTGAGCCACCTTCAGAGTCAAAATAGTATGCAAGTTCAAGAAATCAACGTTGTGAAATGCAATAATCAAAGCTGCATATGCTTGGTTAACCTCAAACGTCAAGTCAATGAAGTGCCTCCAGTACAGAAATGTGAACAAAGGTTTTTCTTTACCCGACTAAGTCATATGACCCCTCTCAATTCTTTTTGGTCAACGGACTAAGTCGAGTTTCGAGGACAATCAAAGATCGATAGCCATCATACCTTTAAACCCTAAACCCCGTTTGTAGCACGCCTACATATGAGCCTACAATAAATAAATCACGTTGTTTGTGTGATTCGATGATTTTGTTGGTTTTGCCTCTTTATTCTTCTATGATTGTGTGCTCTTAATCGAACTAATTAAATAGCATAATAACAATAACAGCAGTTTAATAGCTAGAATCGCAGCTTAACAACAGCTTAAAGCCAAAACCCTTCCCTAATCCCTGCCTAAATCTTCGCTGTTGAAACCAGGATGCCGCCAAAGAAGTCTGCCAGGATGCAGAACCGCCAGAAGCGCAAGGCAAGAACACCTGAAAATCGTGATGCCACTGGCCGAAACACAAGAGCTGAAGCTAACAAAAGAAAGAAGCCAACAACTCAACAGCATCATGAAGCGAACCAAAGAGGACCCACTGCAGCTCACAACCAGGAAACTGAGGCAGATCACCACGATGAAGAAGGAACTAACCAAGAGGCAGAAAGTAACGACCACCAGGACAGCAATGAGTTGCCTCAACCACCACCGCCACCGGTCAACTTCACAGAAGTGATGGCCAGACAGACTCAACTCTTGGAACTAATTTCTCAGGAACAACATAACAGCCATGAAATGAGTTCTAAGATAACAGAATTTATGAAGCTCAGACCACCTGTCTACGACAGCACTGATGATGACCCTTTAGCCGCTGATGATTGGCTCAAAGGTGTTACCAAGAAGCTTGATGTAATCGCAGCCAATGATAGAGAGAAAGTACTGTTATCCACTCATCAACTAGTTGGAGTTGCTGCAGAATGGTGGGAAAACTTCAAGGAAACAGTTGCAGAACAGGATGGAATTACATGGAATGAATTCCAGCAAGCTTTTCGTGAATACCACATCCCAGAAGGAGTCATGGACATGAAAGCAGATGAATTCCGTACCCTTAAGCAAGAAGCTATGACAGTGAATGAGTACACTCGGAAGTTCATGAAGTTGTCCCGGTATGCACCAGATGAGATCAACACCGACAAGAAAAAGCAAGATCGTTTCAGAAAAGGTCTTAACCATAACCTGAAAGTGCATGTGGTCACTCACAACTATCCGGACTTCAGCACACTGATGAATAAAGCCATCCTGCTTGAAGAAGCACTGATAGATCAAGAAAATGACAAAATCCACGAGACCCAGTCATGTGAGCTGAAAGAGAAACCTGAAGTACATAAATGGGAATCTCTCCAGAGGCAACAAAATCAAAAGAAGAACAGAAAGAAGAAGAAGAGCAAGAAGAAGAAGTTAGGCGTGAAACCTTCTGGTCTTAAAGGGCCGAATAATCAAGGAAAAAGCAATAACGACAACCCACAGGGAATGAAGGCATCGTGGAGAAATCGGAAGTGCTACTTGTGCCGGAATCGTGGGCACATCGCAGCAGATTGCCCTGGAACTGTTACACATGGAGACAACGAGCGACAATCTCGTTGAAACGCAAATCTTCAGTGTTCTGAGTTTAGACCTGGAGAATTGGAGAATTTTATGTAAGAGCGTTGTAATATAAGCAACCTGTTGTACTCTGTACCTTGGAATATCAATAAAGTGTTGTATCAAGAGTTGTATGGTGATGAAATGTATGGTCTATCAGTCTGGGATAAGAATAGACTTCAAGCTACACTAATGGAGATGTACTTACCTTTCGAGTCTGATAAAAGTCTTTAAGTAAACCCACCTTTAAGGATAATTTGGAAACAAAGGCATTTGGAAAAGCCACCCATGGAACGATGAGAAACGCCTTAATCCTTTGGATAAGATAAACAGAGCAAGAGTCGAAAGCTATCCTTACCGCAAGTTAAAATCTTTTAAGTGGGGTAGAACCCCACATGCAATCTTGAAGAAGAGGATCCTGCTTCATCGATCGGTACAACAGAAGATCTAAGACGAAGATGAAGAGAATCTACTATCAACGCTCACGACGTCATGAAGCCTTCGCCGAAATTTTGGATGTCACCACCGCCAACCAAGAAGACGCAAGAGAAGTTCTACGCCACCCGGAAGATCGTTTGAATCTCGAGGACGAGATTCCTTTTAAGTGGGGTAGATCTGTAACACCCTAAAATTTAAAGCAAAGCAAAAAAGGGAATAAAAATCACTCCAAATTTAAATTTTTGTCTCGCTCTTACCTTGCCATGAATTTTCAAAATAAAATTCACCAAATAATTCACACATGATTTGAATCTGAGAATTTTTGGAATATAAAACTCATGCTCAAGTGTTTGCTTCCATTAAAAATCCACTAAAAATTTGAACCTTTTTAGTTTTCCAACAAATATAACTAAATTAGGTTAAATCCCAAGTTGATTTTCAAAATCTGAATTTAAACTTGCAGCAAAAACCCCATCATGTGCATTTCTGGTTTTTCTTGTTTTTATTTGTGTGTTGGTTTGACTTCAGTCGCTTTTCGAATTTGAATACCAATCAAATTTGAAGTCATATAAATCCCTGAAAAAGATCAAACATTTCTAACTCCTAAACTCTCCCGGGCCCATTCCTTTTCTCTCCCTCACCCGCCGGCCCAGCCAAGCACACCCCTCCTTTTTCTTTTCCCGGTGGGCCGCGCCCCTTCTTCGGCCCAACCGCCGCAGCCCAGCCGGCCCGTCACCACCCTTCTTCCTCCTCTCTCTCCTCCGGTCAGCGCCGCGTCGCGTCGCCCAGGCCACGCCCATGTCGGCTTGCCGCCCCGCGCCGTCTCGTCGCGTCCGGGAACAGGAGAGTCAAGTGGAGCACGTGCACGCGCCCGTCGAACCGTCGCTCCATCTCGTCAACCAGGACCTCGCCCCTTCCCCTCTTCTGACCGACGACGCGCGGCCGTCCTCTAAGACCGACGACTTCCATACCTTGACGCCACGCCACGTGAGCTCTGCCTCGTCCCGTCCTATCCGACTTCCTGTGGCCATGCTCTCGCCCTCGTCATCGCGCGCAGACGACCATCCCTCCGCTCCTCGTCGCGTCCCGTCGGCCCTCACTGGCGACGACCGAGCCGACGACTAGCCGAGCCGCTCCCGGCCTCAACCGCCTCGCCCTGGCTATAAAAATCGATGCGCCACACTCTCCTGTTCCTTTCCCCGCTCGCCTCTCCCCTCCTCGAGCTCCCGGCCGCCTCAATTTCTCCTTCCCCAATTCTTCCCCAACTCCGGCAACGTTCGATTCGCCGTCGACGAGCAACCAGTTGGCCCTCGCCGCTATCCCTGCTCCCTTTGGCATCGCCGAGCCCTTCCTAACCCCGTCCCGTCTGTCTTTTGTGCAGCCGAGGCGCGGACATGGAGTTGCCGACGTGAACTAGGGTTCCGGCCACCGCACGTCGTCAACGACTCATCTCCGATCACCTCCCGTCTCGTCGAGCCCACCGTGAGTTTCACCTCCCTCCTCACTCCCTTCTGCGCCTCTCCTTTATCCCCTTTTCCTCCCACACCGAGCTCCTCCACCCATCGTCGCGCGACCTCGTCGCCGGCGTGCTTTCCGGCCGCGCCCGGCCAAGCCGAGGTGCGCGCCATACTCGCCGCACTCACGCGCACGCGCACGACAGCACGAACACGCGTAAACACCCACGCCCGCGCAGATCCCGTCTTGCGCCGCCGCCGCCGCCAACTCCGGCGAGCGCGCACCGCTACACCGCTCATCACCGTCGACGATGTGTACCACCAGCAGCTCCGCAGTCGCGCGCCCGTCCTCCGCGACGAGCTCCCGTCGCCTTCTGTCCATCCTAGACGCCGGCGGCGAGGATCCCGGCGCCGCGCCGCCGCAAACGCCTAGCTCCGCCGTCGCTGACCGCGCCCCCGCCGCCGCCTACGTGGCACGCCACGTCGTCATGTGGGGCCGCTTGACCCGGTCTCCTTACACAGTCAGCAGCCTCCCTCCTTTATCTTTCGTGCACTCGGTTCACGTGGACCACTGACCCATTCACCACCCGGTTCACGGTGAACTCAGTTCACCTTCTTTTCCCATACAAAAACAAACTCAGAAATTCCGGAAATCCCCGGGGCACTGTACATTTTACAGAAAAGCCCCTGATCTTTTGTTTAATTCTGTTTAGGTCCTGTCTCTTTTACATAAACACCCCTATACTTTTCCATAATTACACTTGAGCCCCTGTCCTTTTACACTGAGGCCCCTAAACTTTCTCATAATTACAGATAGGTCCCTGGAACTTTTCTGTAATTACAGATTTGTCCTTAATACTTTCTGTTCTTACAAATAAGTCCCTAGATCCTTTCCGTAATTATACATAAGCCCCTACAATCTTTAAATATCCATATCTTTTCAACCGTAGCTCCGTTTTGGGCGATTCTTGCGCTCACGCGTTCATAGAAACGCGACGTACCTTTTGGTACTAATCTTGAAGCTTCAGAATACTTTTACGAGCCATCAATACTCAAGCTTCTCTCTCTCATGTTATAATCCCCTCTTAGCAAATCATGCGACGCCAGTCTCGCATGTCACCAATGCCCGTTCACCTTGTAGCATTGAACCTAAATCCCTCTCTCATCAAACCTCATCATACGTCGTTGATCCCGCGTATCACGTATGCTCGCTCACCTTTTATCGTTGACAGTGAGCTTAACCTACCTTATTATATCATTCCGTATCAAAGTATACAACCTCCGTTGTTCTCACCAAGCTCCAACGCTAACCAAGCTCAACTAATCTTAACCAATGTTGCCACCAACCTCCACCCAGTTCTATCAATATTTATGCTGCTTTATTCATATCTGGTATTTCATTGGACTTATTGAAGTTACTATTCATTGCTATTTTAATTGCTATTTATTCTTAATTGGTTAATTAATTGTTTTATTTGCAACCGTGCATCATAACATGCTTAATCACGCGCACGTACCACGGTCATGCGCTCCGCACATGACCAATAACTAGTAGCTTAGTCTTAGTAATTAAGTTAGTAGATAATACAATAGCTAATCACCATTAGGTAATATCATAATCTATAGGTAAGTAATTAAAGTGACACACCTTGCACATGTACATGTGTCGCATGAACCTTTATATAGACCACAACCTATATAAAGACTTAGTGCCACAAATGTATGATCAACACGCACACACGCTTGTTTCCACCTTTACATACACTCATGCATTTCTCTGTTTAGCATCTCTCATTTACATTAAAAGCCCTAGTACTTGATGCATCACTCTTAATAGTCTTAGGATAATAAAATCTTCCTAAAGTAAAACCTATTGCATCATACATGATTTATATCTTATCCTTCTTCGATGTTCTATCGATTCTTATTGGAGTTTAATTGGATCTTACTTGGCTTTTTCAATCTTTTTATTCTTTTGCGGTAGTTTGTTTATACGTTATGTTTCTATGCGCTAGCTTACGCGAGATTCGAGGAAGCCAGAAGAATTCAAGGAAGATCTAGAAGATCCAAGCTTTGAGAACGAGTCGAAGAATCCAAGCCCAAGGACAGGTCAGAAGATACAAGCTTAAGAAAAGGACTTGAAGACACCGACTTCGATAGAAGAACCTGAAGACCGAGTTTTGGAAGCTTAGGATAGCGTTTTCAGGCAAGCTCTACCTCTCCTTGATCATGATTGAACCTACTGTATTCGCAATGCACCTATATGGCCTATTCTAGTATTATGCATTACTTGTTATTTTACTGCTTGTGTAGCTATGATCCTACTTGCTTATTGATATTGATGTCTGTTACTTAAAAACATTAATATCTTAATCCTTGTTTACCCTTGTTTACCTGTCACCTTGATAACCCTAGGTTAGTTCCATCATTTCTATGATGGCACAATCACCTTGCTACTAGATATGCTTAGGACCCCGCAATGTTTCTACATTGCCACACCTTCTCACATACTTACTTTTACAAAAATGTGATAAATGAGTTTGGTGGTGTGTGTGATACTTAGGTTGGGAGTAGCACAACTGTGTTAGATGATGATGATGATGGTGACGGTGATGATGGGATGGGTTGGATTGCGGGCAAGGCCACTAGTGAGATGTTGATGGTATGATAGTCCCCTAGTGTGGGAGATCTGGTGCTTGCCCGGCCACATAAGGACCGGTTCTGACGCCCGTTAACATAATGATTTCTCGTACAACCACGGAACCTGTATGGGAAGGACTTACCCTACCTTCTTGGTACTCTTGCATTTCCACCTGGAGGCCAGTAGAGGCAACGGAAGCTCAGGAACAGGCCCGGGAAACGTACCCGTGGTCCGGTTGCGGAACCCGCTGTCTGTCTCGGGAACCCATTGTCGGTACATGGGGAAGCCGCCCGTCCTGTTGTGTGTCTCAGGATCCTGCAAGTTAATGCAGGAGCACGACGTACCTGTTATAGGTGTTGTGCCGTAGTGTGACATTTCAAGTCACAAGCCCCTGAGTGTGATTCCGTGGTGAACTTGTGAGACTACTCGGAGAAGATGGACTAAGCGTTGCGTACCCCCTTGCAAAGGGTGCGTAGCCCGTGGGAAAAGATGTACAACCTCTGCAGAGTGTAAAATTCATCCGGATGGACGTTGTCACGGCATATGACACATTATTGTGGCGCACGTTGGATTAGCCACCTATCTTATTCCCTTGGAGTGTGAGTGGGTTGTAGTCAGCCCGTGTTTTGGGAAGTGTTGGCATGGATGCCGGGTCGGTATGACCATTGAGGTCGGAAGGCCCAACTAAAACCTGGGAACTGGCGGGAATGCTTCATACTCCCCCAGGGCCAACCAACTAAAATATTGAAAATCAACCCCCCTGTTTTATCTATGACTCCTTCACTTGCTTTAGTGAACCTTGCATAAAGTTTGCTTGCTGCAAATGAACCATACAGCCTATTCCTTGCTAAGACCAAACATGCATGTATATATTCCCTTGTGTAGTGTAGGGCTTGCTGAGTACCTTATGTACTCACGCGTTTGCGATTGTTGGTTTAGTAGGAGAAGACTTCGTAGAAGATGACGACGAGTTGGTTTTCGGTTCTACTTCTCAAGTCTGCTTGTGGTTTTGGGCCAAGATCTTCCGCTGTCTGCTTCACCTTTAGTTGGTTGGAAGGACTTGGATAGTTATGAATCCTTGTCGCACCACCACTAAGGGTCCTATATCAGGTATTATACTTATTTACCAATTCGAAGTATGCTTTTGATTATCATATCTGTGTTTTGTGCGTATCAGCTACTGATCCAGGGACTGATACAGTATGCACAACATATTCCAGAAATGGGGTATGACACGTGGCGGGTAAGATTGCAGCAATTGCCTTAATTGGTCGCGCCCCTCTTAATGACTTTCGGTGAGTGAACGCGTTTGAGTGATCATATGAAAAGAAATGAGTGCTACTTCCCTCCGGTTGTAAATATATGACACCGTTGTATTTTTTTCGTTACTTTGATCATTCGTCTAATCTATAAATGTTTGTGCAAATGGCTAAAAATAAAAGTTAACTTTAAAGTGGTTTTGATGATAAATCCGCAATGATATTCATTACATGTTAGGTAATTAATTACTTAAATATATCTAGTTCGTGAGCCGGAGGCCATGCGTGAGGAGGAGGTTGCCCTTTGGCACACTGCTCAGACGTCATGCCAGTCCTTTGTTGCGTGAGATGGTAACTAGGGAATGGTGTATCACCCACGTGTCCATTGATGACGTGGTTTTAATTTGCTTCCTGGTCATCTAATCTAATCTATCTAAACCAATAAAGCACCAGTTTGGAGAAAAATATTTTCTACCCTGCCATCCTATCTACCCTGCCATCTGAATCGTCCTGCCATATAGCCTACCCTGCCATCTAACCGCACATCTATAGGTGGCCCACCAGATGAAGGAAATCTCTTCACATGTTTACATGTTTTACATTTGTGTCGTACCCCTCCGCAGCATATTTTCTCACCCACGCGGAAACGTACCCGCCCACCTCAATCCCACTCACGGTTGCCCCTAATCACGTTTTCTCTTCCAAAATTCTTTTTATGTTCTTTCCTTACCTGTGCGTGGGAATATGCATGCGCTAGATATTACCGTCAATATATTGATCCCTTTCGTTTCTTACCTATATTATATATGTTGCCTTTCCGCAGCTGGCCAGTTTCTTTTGTTACGTACATGAATTTCCATAGATGGCTTTCGTCTCTTGATCGCCATGGCATAGAGATTCTATTATACGAAAAGACGGTAATCCCTGCCAATCCGCTGTTTTGATCTCTGCCAATTCGTCTCTTAGTGCAGTCGCTGTTTTGATCGCTGCCATCTCTTGATCGTCGTGCCCAACAGATTCAACACGTTCAAATGCAGGTAAAATGCAATTTTTAATTATCTGTTTATTCGCCGTTCCATAGAGTTTTCGATTTTGATCAAGGGCTGATGAGTTGTTAGTTAGGCGGCGTCTAAATTGTTACTTGCTTCGTCGAGGGCGATCGTGGATCATGGTGTGAAATATTTCGTCTTCTTCCTGGACTTCTAGGCGTGCGAATCCCTTTTTGACAAATCGTGTTGCAAGTCTCACCAGTTTCCGGAGTTTCATCAATTACTTCACATTCTCGTTGACAAGGCCTACTGCAGCACGATAGTGTGAACACTGAAATTCCAGCTTCTGCTGCCTGGTGCACTCTGCAACTGCGCGTAAGGTACCCTAATTTCGTTCTTGGTGTTATATGCAAGGTTCTATGACTGTTGTGCAAAGCCCGAATCTTCTACAACCTATGCAAGTTGAGATTGAAACGATGTCCTCGGATCAAAATTGTAACGGCCGGTGTGTTTTCGTCTAATGGCTTGTTTTTTTGCTTTTCAAATGTAAATAATTCGTCCTTTTGTCTATCCTTTTTCTTGTTAATTAGGAGAGCACGAGGGTGACTTTGCTTACCAAGAAGCGCGCGCAGTCTAGAGAACAGACCGGGCTTTGCCGTGAGCGATAGAAACTTGCTAAGCAAAAATAATGATCAACCACCAGGTATTTTCGGATTCAAGGGCCTCCCACGAACATTGTACATGCCTGCTGTGAGTTTACTTCTGATGCCTTGCGTTTCTTAATTTTGAATTGAAAATATATGCCTGGTAGTTTTGTTTGTTATTAGGGGAGCACGAGCATGCTTTGCTGCCAAGTGGCGCGGAAGTGGTACGGAACGGACCAGGCTTTGCCGTGAGCAACAGAAGGCCGCTAAGAAAATTGAAAATAATACTCCAGGTTTATTTTATCCTAAATCCATGCTAAATTTTCAATGATTGACACGATAAATTTTTGGGATCAGGTTCCATAGTCATGCCCCCCTCGGGGAATAGCCAAATGTCGACAGTGGTGACACGCCGTATAGGTGCATCTTTTTTCAACATCGTCATGGACAGATTTGCGCACCTAAATCTTTTGTTACTCATTGAACTTATTTTTTGTTTCAATCAAATTTTATAGATCCCACTCCATTGTCTGCTATTACAAACTGTAAATTCGGAATGGGTGCCAATGTGCCGCCAATCTTGAGAAATGACAAACGATCGATGCTGTTCTCACCCCACATATATAGGTGCAATATTTTCTTTCAGTTTTAAACTGTTCATTGCTTTTGATTATGTTAGACCTATTTCTATTGATATTCACTGTTTCTAATGTTTTAAGATGATCCCTTTTTTTATTTTAGTTACCACACCAAAGTCTGCTGTTTCGGACCCTATATTGGGAACAGTAAACGCTCCGGAAGCGTAAAACAGACCCATGATTCAAAGTGGATTTGCTAACGTGACTTTTCTTGAGCCTATATATTGGTGATGAGAACATGACTCAATCTATTCTTGTATCTGTAACCTGGTTATCGACGTTGCTGGTCATGCATCTTGTCACTGGAAGTTGCTCACAGGTACATCTACCTCATGGATCAGTGTTCCAGACCGGCGGGCGTCACGAGTATATGCAGGAGCAAAAGGATGGACGCATACTCAGGCGTCCTTCTGCTGATGCACATTTCTTTAAACTTATTGAATATCAATCCACTTAATAATTTCAACGTACTCTATACAAACTTTTTGTGTCGTCCAAGTCAGTAGTGTCATCGTCATATATATTTGTTAGGCTCAATTAAAGTTTTCTATCTACTTAAAAAATTGATTAAAAGCTACATTTCAAATATCGTGTTCAGCCTTTTAGACACGTGCGTGGCGCACGTGCATTAGTACTAGTATCCCTATCCGACGAGCTTTTTTACCATCCAAGTGGTAACACAAATTATAACTTGAGTGGTAATAAAAAATAATATCACTGGTAATTCCAATCATCGCACCGTGCCCACACTAGCTACAAATAATAATTTCCAAGCACATCCGACTATTTATCATGCATGCATGCAAGAAGACGGTGCGAGAATTATTTTATATAAATTATTAAATATTTGCTCTCTTTTATTTTACTAGTTCTTTTATGTTATAAATAATATGTGCTTTTATATGCTCTCATTCCTCTTATATTTTTTTATTTTTTTCCGCAAAAAAAAACAGAGAGAGGAATGAGAGTATAGAAAAGCACGTGATAAATTTTCCAGTGACATGTGAGTATCCTAGGCCAGGACATGCACATCTATGGCAGAAGATGCAATGTGGCAATGAATACACACCAGAACAGTATAAATGGACGCTTGTGCCGCGCCTTCCTCCTCCTAACCCAGCAAAGTTCAGTTCTTCACTTCATCCATGAAGTTCAAGATTGCAGCAGCTGCCTTGGTCGTGCTTCTCCTTGCCTTGGGTGAGTTATATTAACGAGTAATTCGTCTAAATACACTCAATAGCATATCAGAGGAAATGAGTAGTCACTCTGCATCAACCGATGATTTAGCACTCGTATCTATATGTCCGGGGTAACTACTACGTACCTGCCTTGCGTTTGATTGGTAATGGGCCTGGTTTCATTCGATTGAGCAGGTGGCGAGGCCAAGCTGTGCACAAAGAAGAACAGCCTGTGGGAGTGCGCCAATAACGCGAGCTGCTCCAGCTTGTGCGTCACTGAGGGCTACACCGGTGGCTACTGCAGCGACTTTGGATTCCCGCAGTGCGTGTGCACTAAAGAATGCGCCGGTGGTGGGGGAGAAGGAGCCCCGCCACCGGAGGCCGGGTTGGGGACGTTAATGGCGAGGGCTCGGAGAGCCGGAGGCCATGCGTGAGGAGGTGCACGCTGCTCTGGATTAATTAGGCGCATGCATGCCAAATGAATATATTCTGAGTTGATTGTAATTAATAATATTGGAATCACTGTTTCTCACCTGCGTGTCGAATGATCGATGTTGTTTTGCTCGCCTGCTGTCATATCCCTATCGATCAGCTGGATAGGATTCGCTATGAGATGGGATGATCTTAATTATCTATCTGCCGATCGATATTATCGGACGTCGGAGACTGCATGCTCGAACGAATAATTACACGGCCGGCCTGTGATCATGTGATGCCTACGTTACTGAAGACTGCAGTAGACATCAGGCGCTAGCATGCATGGTTAGACAATAATTTGACAGCGAAAACAGTAATGCATTCGGTACAGGGGCACACGAGTGCCAATCATAAACGAACCACACTGCGGCATGTTGTAAAACGTTCTCGGCGGTAGGAAATTCTCTCCTCAGGTCTCTCTCAAACACAACAATTAACAAATGGTGGACAAGACATAAATGTAGATGGACCATTTCTCTTTATTTGAATAATCAACTTGTGTTTATGAAGGCGGTAATCCACGTATATATATGGCGGTACGTAGAATCCTGTTCATGATAGGAATCGTACATTTTGTAAAGCAGTCCACATATGAATAGAAGTGGGACTAGACTTTTTAGAGTCTTCTTAGCAGCGATACCCGTGTCTCATTTAAAACTTCTCAAAAACCCTGTGAAAAATATAGAGAATCGTGACTTATGGTGCACACATTGCCTCATTGAAAACCTTTTTTTTTTTGAAGAAACTTTCAGGTAATAATTCAATAATGTAAATGAGTACAATGCACACTTTAATCTTTAGAAATTTAGCTATTGTGTCTTCTAGACTATAGTTATTTGGGATTATGTACTTTTAAGGAAGTTCTCCCCCTAATCTAATATATACATTTCTCTAAGTCTTCTCATGCCAATTCCATGCATGCATATATTTTTTTTTTCACAAGTACTAGCTGGTAGTGATTTAGTGAACATATTTGTTAGATTGTCACATGATGTGATATGAGTCACCATGATCTCTTCATTCTTTTGCAGTTTATACGCATAGAAGAGTCTCAGCGTAATATGCTGACGACTCTGTTCTAAAGAACTATTATTAAACGCTACACAAAAAAAAACTATGCATAAAAAATTCTCAGAGATATGGAACAGGGACTGCAGGAGTGTTAGGCAATGCTATCTGCAGCATATCCAGTTCCGGAGAGAGAGAGAGAGAGAGAGAAGGATACTTTCTTGGATCATAAATTATACTTCACATGAAGGTATAGGATGCACAAGAATGAGTATAGGCGCCCTCAATACTCGGAGCGTATCCACAATCAGGACATGCACATCCATTTTCTGATGCATGCATGGTAAGGTGACATTAATTAGAGACGGCCTGGAGTATTTAAGTAGACCCTTGCACCTTCACTGGCTCCTCAACCCCCCCCCCCCCCCCCCCCCCCCCCCCCCCCCCCCCCCCCCAATCACTCAACAAAGCTCAAGCCATGAAGGGCGCCAAGATTGCAGCTACAACGGCATTGCTTATGCTCCTCCTAGTCTTCGGTGAGTGCCGTTCATCATCCCAACTTTGATGCATGCATTCATGGCATCGATTGTGATGGTTCATCCATTTGATTCTGCAGGCGTGGAGGCCGAGATCTGCAAACAGCGTAGCAAGGACTTCAAAGGATACTGCCTTCATAACATGAACTGCGTCGCCGTTTGTGTGACGGAGGGCTGCACCGGCGGCTTCTGTAGTGAGGGCAGCTGCATGTGCACTAAGGACTGCGATATTGGTGGTGGCGGCGGGCCACCGGCGGACTTGACGGCGAGCGCCCGGAGGGCCGGAGGCCACGTGTGAGATGCTACTCTCATGCATGCGGCGTGCTAGCCATTTGATTTTGTATCGCTTACGTCGCGATTCAGTGAAATAATAATAATGGAATGGTCTTGTTGCTCATCAATTCAGTGATCATACCCTGTTTTGCTCTTCAAATCTGTGCGTGCGCCTCTTGGATGTGCTCTGAAATTTACTTACAGGACCAAGCAACGTACGTAAGTACACCTAGCTAGGCAAAACTATCTGACGGATGCGCATTTACCACCGCTCATCCGCGTTGCAGGCTGTCCCACACTTCAGTCAACAAATCCAAATTCCCAAGCAGATGGGGCGAGGCTGTATATCGATTTGTTCTCATTCTTTCAAGTTTTTTAGCACTACTCTAAATTAAAGAGTGAGAGAGCACATTCCGCTTCACATGTGCCCCATCCTCCTTCCAACGCAACAAAGCTCAGGTCATCAATTCAATTTTTTTTCTGAGGAGAAGTTCATCAGTTCAATGGCAATATAGTCCGTGTTAGTGGCCTGATTAGGCCCACCCTACCAACAGTTTCATCCCCCCCCCCCCCCCCCCCCCCCCCCCCCTTTTTCCATGACTTTTGTGATTACCAGGTGGGTGCTCGTGTGTTGCTACAGGGTTGATAATGTTAGTAAATTGAATAAAAATGGATAATATGCGCGCGCGCGCGCGCGGGGGGGGGGGGGGGGGGGGGGGGGGGGGGGGGGGGGGGGGGTGGGGTTGAATTGGTGAAGATAAGGACCCGCAAACAAATGGAAGATTCTAAAATTCACATGACGCGCATGCCCAGCCATAAATTTGCATGAAATATTGAAGGGGATAAAAACATGTAAATTTTGTGTATGTTATATGTTATTTATAATAGTTATACACTATTATGTATACAAACAAGGATATGCATATCCATAGTTGCCTAAGTCCAAGACATGCAATACGCACCGATTAATGTTGCTCTAACTCAGAGTATCCACAACAAGGAGACATATTCACATCCTATTTTTTTCGAGTGTGCATCGACTCTATAAATGGACGCTAGCCAGTAGCCTTGCACATCCAGCTACAACTTCAGTTCACTTCAACCATGAGGTGTAAGATCGCAGCAACGGCCTTGGTATTGCTCCTCGTGAGCGTCAGTAGTGTGTTCTTCCGTTCAACGAAGAAAGCTGTGATATGTACTAGTCTCTAGCATCAATTGATGATTCTCTCGAGCTCGGACACATGTTGACCATGCATGTAAGTTATCAACTGACCCACGATTGATTTGTTTGGTCACTTCAGGTGTGGAGGCCGAGCTATGCTCGTACTACAAAGGGCACTGCATGCCTGGCATGAACTGCAATGCCATCTGCGTCAAAAAGGGCTTCCTTGGAGGTTACTGTAAAGGCACGTTGCTCCTGGCGTGCATGTGCACGACAGAGTGTGGAAGGGGTGATGATCCCCCGCCAGGCCCCGGAGACAATACACCTCCTCGCCAAGCTCTGATCACAGCAGCTGACGCCCACCCGCACCGGCTGCGCCACCCGCCGTGCGATGCCCTTGACTGCCCGGTCATTCTCATGCGTGCCGAGCAGCTGCCCCAAGTGCATCGCCTCAAAGTCATCCTCGACGACTTCGCAGCGGCTACGGGGCTAAGCATTAACTTCCACAAGAGCACTTTCGTCCCGATCCATGCCGACGCCGCCACCCTTGCATCTGTCCTTGGGTGCCTAGTCGCCGCTTTCCCACAAAGCTACCTCGGGCTGCCTCTCTCCTGCAAGAAGCTTATATTTACACATGCTCACGAAGTTGGCCATGAGAGTTTAGAACAACGGGATAAATGTACGACTTGCAACATCTGTCGCACATTGCCCTTATATCAATATGCGATGTACTCCGACAAAACGAATGCGTAAGCTTTTCCATATAAATCTCGTGTCGGCCCGTTCTAATGACTAAGACTACTCTCAATGGGTAGTATCATGGACATTAATTAGATGCCACATAAGATTTTTAGATGACATGGCATTAAGTTAATGAGGAGAGAGAGCAAAGTAGTATCATCTCCATGATAGATTTGGCACAATATCTTAGGCTAGAAAACCGTGTTAAGTTCATAATTGCTAACAAGATATGCTAAATTAAATGAGATGGTATACCTAGGATATAGTGATGTAGTATCATCCATTAATTGGAGAGATGGTATCAAGAAACTAATTTATTGAAATCTTGTTGATGTGGCACTCTTGGATATATCACCATGATACTATGGATTGGGAGTAGTCTAAGTGCCCCATCATAAAATTTTGGTCTAAGCCAACAATGAAAAGGGCCAAAAAGCCCACTTGTTTGTTTGTCAAGGCATTTACTAGGTAATGATGGTTGGTGTTAGTCACCTAATTAAGCCCAGCTTACCAACAGTCTTACCTTGTTTCTTTTTCCCTTTTCATGACTATTACCAGGCTCTGTTCTAAAAAAAACTATTATTAACTATGCGCATCCTTTCAGGAAAAAGAAAGAAAAAACTATGCATGGAAAATATCTCAGAGACGTGGAGCAGGACTGCAAGAGTGTTAGACATGCATATCTGTATCGTAGCCAATTCTGGAGAAAGATAGAAAAGGATGCCTGAGATATGCTATCTTGAATGATGGATCAATTATACTCCACACAACGATACGCGATGCACAAGAATGAGTGAACGCGCCCTCGATAACTCGGAGCGTATCCAGAATCAGGACATGCGCATCCAGTCTGAGATGCATGCATGATGACATTAGAGACGCCCTAGCTAGACTATTTAAGTAAACCCTTGCACCTTCACTTCCTCCTCACCCAAACTCGATACAAAGCTCATCATCCATCAGTAGCCCGCAGTTGAGGCAAGAGGCATGAAGGGCGGCAAGATCATATCTACAACGGCCTTGCTTCTTCTCCTCCTAACCTTGGGTGAGTGCATCGTTCATCAACATCCAAACTCGATCTGAAGCATGAAAGCAATTGAGCAGTAGTCGTCACCAGATATATAGAAAACATGCATGTTTAACTAATTGATCTGCAACCAATGGCCTCGATCTTGACGGTTGATTTGATTCCGTTGAGCAGGCGCGGAGGCCGATATATGCAAAATGCGCAGCAGGACCTTCAGAGGGCCGTGCTTCTATGACATGAATTGCGTCAACATTTGCGTGACGGAGGGCTACAACGGCGGCTTCTGCCAGGGCTTTGTGTTCTGGCGGCGGTGCATGTGCACCAAGCAATGCGAGAGTGGTGGTGTTGACTCGCTATCGGGCCTTGGCGGGCCACCGGCGGAATTGACGGCAGGGGCCCCGAGGGCCGGAGGCCCTGTGTAAGACATGCATACATAGCTTTTTTTTTATTGTGCTAGGCATACGGCGTACGTCGTGTGTCAGGCAGTGTGCTAGCATTTGATTGTGTTTGACATACGACGTACGTCGCGATTTGAGTTGATGATAATAATAATGAAATGGTTTCCCTACTCGTCGGTTTAGTGATCGATCATAATCACTTCCTGTTTCCCTCTTCAAATTTCCAAGCATATATATGCATGCGATGCAGGCAGGCAGATGGGGCAAGGCTATATATCAAAATAAATACTTGCTCTCTTTTCTTTTACCTTTGTTTTTTTCGGTCCTACTCTAGAAGAGGAGTGAGACAGCAATGCACATTCCGTAATTTCACCATGACAGGAGTTACTATATAAAAGATCTCCACAATAAATTTCCTCTAAATTGTGAGTATCCTAGATAGGCACAGTATGATCGAATCGAGCGAATGTTTTTAATCAATCTACCGACTACCGGCACAGTATGATCGAGTCGAGCTGGTTTACAGTAGGCATCAAGCTAGCGCTACCATGCTTGGTCACAAACAATACACATGACATTTCGTTTTCTGGAACAAGAACAATCTGCAGAGTTTGTGATAAATGATAACAGTAGCCAAGAACTACAATGCCAGTCGCGCTTCAGAATCACCAAACTGCAACTATGCAATTCGGCCCACGAACAGGAACCACTGCGGCCCAGCAACATGCATTTTTAGGGGGTTTTTTGACTAATTGTTTCATAATGGCAGTGGTGGGTAATTTTCTCTTCTTATTTTCTCGGATTAACGTGGGAATTTCTAGCATTTTAGAATTAACGTGGTAGTTTCTAGTCCTTGAGAGCGAACGTGGAGGCTTCTTTTCGTGGTCAATTATATATATAATAGATAGATTAGGGGTGTGCCACCACTTTTTACTAGTAAAACATTTGACATGCAACTATGTTACTGTTCACATAAAGTTCGTTTTTCTAGCTCCATTGTTCGAACAGCCCGGCCTTTAATATCAAACACAGGATATGCACATTAGACACGATACATAATAAATTTCCTCTCCAAGGACAAAATATGCACACGAGGCATGATATGTATAATAAATTCTTATATCTAAAAGTATATAATAAATTTTCCTCTCCAAGGACGATATGCACGACAGGCATAATTTTTTCTTCTCCAAAGCCAGGATATGCGCAGCGGGCACCTACATAATAAATTTTCTTCTCCAAAGCCACATGCACCTACATAATAAATTTTCGTCTCCAAGGTCAGGATATGCACATCATGCACCTACACAATTAATTTCCTCTCCAAGGCGAAGATATGCACAGCCAGCAAGCACAATACATAATAAATTTTCCAAGCCAGGATATGCACCTTAAAGACACCTACGCAATAATCCAAGGGCAGGATATGCACCTCGATCAGGCACATGCATATAAATTTCCGAGGCTAGGAATTGCACAGCAGGCACCTACATAATAAATTTCCTTCATCTCCTAGGCCAGGATATGCACATCAGGCACCTACATAATAAATTTTCCTCTCCAAGCTAGGCCAGGATACACACACATCTATTTTAGAAGATGAAAGGATGCACTTAGAACAGTATAAATAGACATACACACACTCGTGCAGTCGTGCCCTTTCCTCCTCGCAGAACAAACAAAGTCCAGTTCAAGTTAAAACATGAAGGGCCAGACTGCAGCAATTGCTGCCTCGGTTGTGTTCCTCCTCATCTTCGGTGAGTGAAAGTAGCTCCATATAAGCATGATGAAACTAAACGAGTACTAGTCACTGATTTAGCACTAGGACGTTTGATTTCTAGTGGGCCGGTTCGCTTGATTGAAAGAGCAGGTGCCGAGGCCAAGGAGCCCAAGATGTGCAGAAAGTGGAGCAAGTTGTACGGGTGTATGACTGACGCGAACTGCGTCACCACCTGCGCCGAAGAGGGATACACCGGCGGCTACTGCAGCCAGGTGCCGAGCACGAGGTGCATGTGCACCAAGGAATGCGGCGGCGGCGGCAGTGGTGAAGCCCCGACCCCCGCGCCGGAGGGTGACTCGTGGGAGGCTGAGCCAACGGCGCTGCCGGCGAGGGCTCGGAGAGCCGGAGGCCATGCGTGAGGAGCTCAGACATTGCCAGTCCTAGCTTCGGCGCGTGCATATTAAAACCGGGTCTTGAGTTTGATGATAATAGAATAATAATAATGAAATGGTTTAGTTATTGTCCAGTGATGGTAATCCATTCTTTTGCTCATCTCATATTTATATGTTTTTCTTTTCCTTTTTTGCCAAGTTGATATGAGTTTGATTTGCCCTAAGATTGAATGATTTTTTCTAGCCGCCGATATTATCCAGCCAGCTGTCAGCGCAATAGGCTCAAACGACGAATCATATACAGGAACCGCGTGATCATTTGATGCAAGAATCATCATTGAGATGGTTATTTGGTCAGTGGTGCATGGCTACAGTGAGTAGACCTCAGACGCTAGCATGGCCAGAAACTGTTGAAGTCAAGCCAAGCACTTCTCCTTCTCCAAAATTCAGAGTTTTGGAGAGTAAGAACTGTAATACCTGTCACGCTGAGGGGTGATGTGGCGCGGCCAGCGGCCATGGCCTCAGCTCTGCAGGACAAACAATGAATACTGCTTGATCTTTTGTTATTCGACTACTGCTGAAAGAGCACAGCAGCGGCAAAAGAAAGCTTGCACATGATAATACGCAACTAGGAATTCAATTGCAAAACTGTAGGATATGTACAAGAATTTAACAGTCAAAACCGCAATATACATTCACAAGGAGACACATTTTTCACATCTCCAGTAAACACACACAACAGAATGCCACAAAAAGAAATCACTCCACCGTTATCTGCAGCAAAGTTGTGAGCCTAGGTTTCCTATACCTCCTTAGCAGCAGCGACGAACACACCACGCTAACAGAAGAGAACGCCATGCACGCACCCGCCAGCCACGGCGGCATCTGGACTCCCGTGAACGGGAACAGTGCTCCTGCGGCTACTGGGATGGCCACAACATTGTACGCCATGGCAAAGAAGTAGTTCCACCGGATCCGGCTGAACGTCTTCCGGGAGAGGTCGATTGCCGTGATGACATCCTCCAGGTTGTTCCGGACCAGCACGTAGTCTGCTGCCTCGATGGCGATGTCAGTTCCGGTGCCTATGGCCATCCCCACGTCAGCAGCGGCTAGGGCTGGGGAGTCATTGATGCCGTCTCCGACCATTGCAACGACACTGCCATCCTTTTGGAGGGAGCGGATGACGTCGGCTTTTCCAGCTGGCATGACCTCCGCTCTCACATCCTCGATGCCAACCTGCAGAATCAAAAATATATTTTGAATCAGCACACATTAACAAGAGGTTATCTGAAAGGATGAGATGCACATACCAGGACTAAACATGTCAACTCAAACTGACCTCCTTTGCAACTGCTTGTGCAGTCCTCCGGTTGTCCCCGGTGACCATAACGGGATGAACACCCATCTTCTTTAGGCCTTCTACAACTACAGCAGCCTCTCTTTTCAAGGGGTCGGTGATTCCAATCAAGCCAATGAATTCACCATCATATGCTACCAGGATACCAGTTTTCGCATTCAGCTCCATGTCTACCAAGAAATTTTCAGCTTCTTCAGGAACACTTGTCCCATTTTCAGTTATCAAAGCACGGTTTCCTACCTACACAAACATTTAAGTATCAACGAATTAGATTTACTCGGCAATGTAGCACACAATAAAGTATGTCTGTCTCAAGTTATTTGACAGGATAGTAAAAGATAACTGCATTGTACAACTCACCAAAATTTTCTTCCCATTGACCCAACACTGAATCCCTTTGCCTGGCAACGCAGAAAAGTCTGCGACATCCAGGAGCCACTGAGAAAATATCTCTTCTTTTCTGTTCTTTATGCTGTCTTTTGATGAGGGGAGTTTGCCAAAGAAATGGAAATGAAATGCATAATCCAATATAGCTTTAGCAAGTGGATGCTCACTGCTTGCCTGAATTACAAAAACAAAATAAGATTAGCAGTTTTGCACTTTGCTCGAAGAAGCATAAATATCGTTGAAAATGCCCACAGAAATTTTTCACTCACCTCTGCAGATGCTACCAACATGAGGAAGTCCCCAAGATCCATTCCAGAAAAAGTTTTCGTCATTGTTACAGTGGCCTTTCCTTGGGTCAGTGTCCCAGTTTTATCGAAGATAACATATTTTACATTCTGGGCTCTCTCCAGAGCATCTCCACCCTTTACAAGTACTCCATGGTTAGCTCCAACTCCGGTTGCAACCATAACAGCAGTTGGTGTTGCCAGACCCAGAGCACATGGACAGGCAATCACCACAACAGAGATGGAGAACATGAGAGAGAAAACAAAGCAGTTGCTAGTTTCAGCAGACCATGAGTTTGGATATGCTCCCAGCGATCCACATAGGAACCTAGAAAAGTCTATGCGTGAGTTACTTGAACACTCATATCCACAGTATTGATTTCAGAGATGTTGAAGCTTACCATGCAAAGAACGTCAATAAAGACAAGGTGATGACAATGGGAACAAAAATGCTAGCCACCTAATAAGATCATAGTAATGTCAGCATGGACAAATGGAGGATGCAATAAGGTATGTTTATAAAAGTGCAAAACGTAAAGGTGTATGAAATTTGGTTTCTGAATCATGAGAACAGCCATGGTTTCACGAAAAAATATTACACAGGTATGAAAGGTGCTTTAGATGAATTCGTTAAAAAAACGCAACCAGATCATGCCAGGGGAATTATTATTCAAATGTGCAAAAATTGCCAGAAGTGATGTAATTTCCTCTAGAAGACAATGCACTAAGAGTCCAACAGAAGTGTGCTTTAACAAGTACAGAAATATACATCAGCTCAAAAGTAAATCTACTTTTAGTAACTAAAATAGTGTTTTATAGATTTAAGAGTAGAATAAAAATCATTTCCTTAAAATTAACGGATTGATAAGTGTACTTACATAATCGGCAAATTTCTGAATTGGGGCTTTCGACATCTGGGCAGTCTCAACCAGGGATATTATCTGGCTTAAAACTGTCCCTGACCCTACTTTAGTTGCTTGTATATGAAGGATACCATGCAAGTTAATTGTGCCTCCGATAACTAGACTGGATACTTCCTTAGATATAGGCACAGATTCACCAGTTACCATAC
The DNA here is from genome assembly GCA_012490785.1 of Eragrostis nindensis. Taxonomy (NCBI): domain Eukaryota; kingdom Viridiplantae; phylum Streptophyta; class Magnoliopsida; order Poales; family Poaceae; genus Eragrostis; species Eragrostis nindensis. Next base: position 563,973 of record JAAXCT010000130.1, read on the forward strand.
TCTCATCAACATGGCTTGTTCCCCAAATGACAATACCATCAGCAGGAACCTTCGAACCAGGAAGCACTTTTAAGGCATCACCAGGCTGTACTAACGATGCATCAATCTCCTTCTCGCAAGAATATTTTCCCTCTGTATTTAAGAAAATTGTTTTGAGTTGATGTGTGCGACTACACTGAAAAACTGAAGGAGTGAAAAAAAATGCCAAGAGTATGTGCGGAAGGCTGTAGTTATAAGCGACCCATAAGATGCAATGCCGTACCTACTACATGAGAACTATTTGGATAAGAGCTCCCTAGAACTGCTGATCATTATTAATGCAAGTAATTTACTGTTTCATTTAGATACCTTTGTCTTTCAGAAGTAAAAGAGCTGTAGCAGGAGCAAGCTCTACAAGTTTCTTGATGGCATCTGATGTTTTTCCTTTAGCAAGCACCTCAAGATACTTCCCAAATAGCACAAACGTAATTATCATTGCGCTTGTCTCAAAATATAATGGAGGATGAAATCCAGTGAACGCCCCATAAAGAAGTGCACAAGCAGAGTAGACATACGACGCAGTAGTGCCAATAACAACTAGTACATCCATATTTGTAGAGCCGTGCCTCAGGGCCCTATAAGCAGCAATATAGAATCGTTTGCCAACAACAAACTGCACTATGCTCACCAGCATCCACTTCAGCAAATCTCCAAAGCGAAATGGTCCAAAGTGCATGAGTAGGAGTGAACTGATGAAAGGTATGTGGGGGCACACCATGCGCATGAAAAATACAGGTATCTGGTGCACAAAAAAATAATGGAGAGTCAGGATCCAAGAGGCACATAAAAGTTCCTGCCAAATGGTTTTTTTCTGATTGGAATAAAAATATAACGAAAACAGTGAAACATCAAGGATAGGCTGGTCAAAATAAACTTACACTTAGGAATAAGCTAGAGCGAAGAAGATAAAGTATTTTGGAGGCTTCCTGTGCATGATTTGACGCAGCTCGTATATAAGGATTTTGTACGTGACCTCGAAATCTGTCATTACTTTCCATATTGATGGTATCCACAATCTGTCTTAAACCAACAACTTCAGGATCGAATAAGATTTCAACCTCTGAATTTGCAAAATTTACGGCAAACTGACGCAAGCCTTCAATTTTCTTCAGGATATCATGCAACACATCTAGATCTCCCTCGGTATGCAACCCAGTAACACTTAATAACACTTTGTCTTGCTCGCTACTTCTTAACAGCGCAGCGTCAAAACCAGCATCCTCAATAGCCAGAACAATTTCATCTTTGCTAATGGTCGAAGGATCATACTCGACTTCCCCCAATGAGGTTGCTAATGCAACAACTGCTCTTTTTACGCCCGGCAATTTTTTTAAGATCCCCTCAACCGAGTTCACACAAGCAGCACAAGTCATTCCACCTATCCTAAACTGGCCTGACAATGTCTTGTGCGTTTTCGGCTGAGAAACAGCAGAGTCTGGGAGAATTTCTGCTTCGAACCCAGCGTCTTCTATCGCTTCGACGATGTCTTCATCCTGCATAAATCAAAGCCTAAATCATAAGACAGCAGCCTAATGAATAACTGAATAATACTAATGCAAAACCACCTCTTAGTTCAGTGCAGAGACTTAAAGTAAAAACAAGTTAGTTGCTCTAAAAGGACTGGGCAAATATTGGAACACTTGAGATATTCTAAAAGACCAAACATCTGAAAAATATCTGCAGTTGCGTGTAGAAATATTCGCAAGTCAAACTGAGTTACTCCTTGAGTATTGCTGATTGAGGTTGGTCAAAATATCTTAAATGTTCCAGTTTAGGGCGGTTCTGATCCAAATGATCATGTACCCCCACCGAAGTTGTCACCAAACAGAGGAAACATCAGTACAGCAATAGCAGCTACCAAAATCTAGCAGTTTGCATGTCCTAATAATTCAGTTCAACACTTCAACGTGACCTTTCCAATTGAATTGTCCTTTGGAAACTAAACAGAGACAAAACGCTAAAATCAAACAGTGAATTTCTCCCAACAGCAGCAGCAAAAAAAAGAGAAGCAGGCACGCAGTACGTGTCGTGCCATTGCACATCCTAACCACCCTAACTAACACGCCGCAGCTGAATTTCCCGCCCTGAGCACCGCGATTCCGCAGCGCATGAATAATAAAACTCGAGTAATCCACTTAATTACGGAAAGATACGAATTCTAAGAAGACGGCGCCGGGGGAGGGAAGGAGGAGGGATCACGGGGCCAGGCCAGCCGGCAGCACCCACGTACCTTGGCGAGCGCGGGATCGAAGACGACGTGGGCGCGGTTCTGGAGCAGCGACACGGCCGCGCGCCGCACGCCCCGGCGCGCGGAGAGCGCGGACTCGACGGCGCCGGAGCACGCGGAGCACGTCATGCCGGTGACGCGGACCTGCACCCGCCGCATGCCTGCCTCCTCCGCGTCCCCCTCCTCCGGCCCCAGCCCGGCCTCCTCGTCGTAGGAGCCCAGCAGCGCCACCTCCTCCATCTCGCCGTCGCCGCCACCGGAGAGCGCAGCTAGCTGGAGGTGGGCCATGGCCGTAAGCGGCGGGGCGGAGGCGGCACGGGGGACGGAAATGTTCGGGAGGGGAACGAACGGAAACGGTGGACCGGGACGCGGAATGGAGGAGCCGAGGAGGGGGCGGTTTGGAATTGGCGCGCGGAGGTCGAGGGGGTTTCCGTAAATGTTGCGGGACTGGATCAGAGGAAAACGTGTGTGTTGTTTTGTTTGGTAGGTGGGCGGCATCGTGGAGCGGAGGCAGACGCGAAAATCAACCGTTTACTTTTGGGGGCACTTCCTTGTCCCATCTCGTTGTTCGTTCTACGGCGAATGAATTTGCTTCGAATTCGACCAAAATTTGTTCAGATTTGTTTCCACGAGGCACGAGCACTTTGAGCAGGATGAAGAACTGACGATGCATGATCACAGGGTTAACGGTACATTTTGTTTGCATACTGCGCCGGACAGAGAATTTGGAAAGCGTCAACAACGCGGCGTGGCGTGGAATATACGAGGGAAAGGATTTGCAGCTTGCACGGTCCGTCCAAGAAGAAAGCTGTCTGTCTGGAACCATGGCGGACGGACGCGCGACAGCGACCTGGCGTCACGACGGTCGCCGGACATAACTGTAAGGCGATTACTCGCACGGCGTGTGATCGAGATGTTTATTTTCCTTTACGTCAAAAAAGAGATGTTTATTTCCTTTTCCTTTGAGCACGATTTTTATCCACGTTGGAGTATTTGGTGATACACTCGAGTGGCATGTATGGTTAGTCGCAGTACAAAGTGTAGTGCTGGCCCTCTCTCGCTGGGCGGGGCGAGTCACGTCTGTAGTAATAGCACCAACCTGGCCGGCGACGGTGAGATGCAGTCCCTGTCCTCGTTGCTTCACCCGACGGCAACACGGAGAACACGTGAAGGGCAGAGCCTCCGGTGAACGGTTGGGTTCCATGAGTCCAATACATACACTCCGGACCAATCAATTTTCTCTAACTCAATGAGTATCCACAACAAGGACACACGAGCATCACAAAGATATTTACAAAGGATCAAAGAGAAGCTAAAACTTAAACTAGTTTTCTCTTTAACTCTTTTTGATTATTTGATACTCTTATATAGGAGTAATTGGTAGGAGTTCTGGTAAAAAAAAAGCACCACATGTTTCACCATTTTTGCCTCTCTATTTTAACTATTATTAAATTATATTCTAAAGAAAACTTTGCGTTTCTTCTTAAAAGAACTACGCATAAATGAAATCTCAGAGATGCAGAGCAGGGACTGTAGGAGTGTTAGGCAATGCTATCTGTACCATAGCCAGTACCAGAGAAAGAGAGCAAAGGGTATCAGAGATATTGCTATCTCGGATGATAAATTATACTTCACGTGAAGGTATGGGATGCACAAGAATGAGCCTCAATAACTCGGAGCGTATCCACAATCAGGACATGCACATCCATTTTCTGATGCATGCATGATAAGGTGACATTAATTAGAGACACCCTGGAATATTTAAATAGACCCTTGCACGTTCACTTGCTCCTCACCCCAATCACTCAACAAAGCTCAGTAGCCCACATCTGAGCCAAGCCATGAAGGGCGGCAAGATTGCAGCTGCAACGGCATTGCTTCTGCTCCTCCTAGCCTTCGGTGAGTGCGGCGTTCATCATCCCAACTTTGATGCATGCATTCATGGCATCAATCGTAATGGTTCGTCCATTTGATTCTGCAGGCGCGGAGGCCGAGACCTGCAAACAGCGTAGCAAGAACTTCGAAGGATACTGCGTTCATAACATGAACTGCGTCAACGTTTGTGTGACGGAGGGCTTCACCGGCGGCTTCTGTACTGAGGTTGGGGGCAAATGCATGTGCACTAAGGAGTGCGATGGTGGTGGCGGGCCACCGGCGGAGTTGACGGCGAGCGCCCGGAGGGCCGGAGGCCACGTGTGAGATGCTACTCTCATGCATGCGGCGTGCTAGCCATTTAATTTTGTATCACTTACATCGCGATTCAGTGAAATAATAAATGGAATGGTCTCGTTGCTCATCAATTCAGTGATCATACCCTGTTTTGCTCTTCAAATCCGTGCGTGCGTCTCTTGGTCTTGGATGTGCTCTGAAATTTACTTACAGGACCAAGCAACATTAGTAAGTACACCTAGCTAGGCAAACTATCTGACGGATGCACATCACCACCGCTCATGCGCGTTGCAGGCTCTCCAACACTTTCAGTCAACAAATCCAAATTCCCAAGCGCATGGGGCGAGGCTGTATATCGATTTGTTCTCGTTCTTTCAGTTTTTTAGCACTACTCTAAATTAAAGAGTGAGAGAGCATATTCCGCTTCATATGTGCCCCATCCTCCTTCCAACGCAACAAAGCTCAGGCATCAGTTCAATGGTAATATGGTCCGTGTTAGTTCCCTGATTAGGCCAGCCTACCAACAGTTTCATACCCCCTCCGGCCCTTTTTCTGACTATTGTAATTACCAAGTGAGTTGCTGCAGGAACGATAATATCATTAAATTGAATAAAATGGATAATATGAAAAAAAAATTGGTGAAGATGCCCGGCCATAAACTTGAGTGAAATATTCAAGGGGATAAAAACATGTAAATTTATAGTTAAACACCATTATTTATGCAAAGTATCCACAAACAAGTATACGCATATCCAATTGCTCCTCGTGATGGATTCATACGAGTCGATACAGAAGTAACCAGTGATTCATACTCCGTAGCTCAGAGCACTACGTATCAGACTATTCTATCGATGCAGTAACTAATAAACAGTCGCAGATGCTCCCACCAGCATCTCTCATCTAGTACAACATAACTGATGTTTGGCGCGAGTTGATACCGCGCAATGACAGAATCGGATTGGTAACATACTGAGTACTAGTAGGTAATTAAACACTGAACAAATGGAAAACAAGAGTAATTGTATCACTGCTGAGTGCGGACACACAAAGCGATAGATACATACTAATACAAGCGTCAGACCAAAGTTTTTAAATAACACGACTGATAACACAACGGAGTTGTGCCTGGATCCTGATTCCTGAGACAGAGTTGTGCCTTGCATCTGCGAGACGGATACACATTGTGCAGGTGGTTTGGTTTGTGCCTCTATCCGCTTGCATAAGCAGCAAGACAGTCAGCCAAAGTCCACGGATGCGCGGGTCCACTGTCTCTGTCGAAGTCGAAGGATTCAGTGCTCCCATCTCTGAGATGGTAGGCGCCAACCTGCTCGTCGCCACCCCTCTCACCCAAGGCGATGCCCGGGTAGACGGTGTTGGCGTCGACGGAGGGGAACTCCTGCGGGGACACGGAGATCGCCCGGCTTCCTCCGATGAAGACGGCGCGACGGCCGAGGCCGCGGGCGGGCGTCGTCCTGCGTTTCTCCAGGTTCACGCAGTACACCTTGTACGACCTCTTGTAACCCCTCTTGAATTGGTTGGCCTCCCTGTGGTCGGGGTGCGCCCGTCTCCGGAGCATGCGGTGCACCAGCATCAGCTCGCCGCTGTTGTCCACCAGGTGCACCGTGTCCGTCATCATCTGCAGCGGCAGGGACAGCTCGGCGGCCACCGCCAGCCGCGGCGCCGTGCCGCTGCTGGTGGTGGTGGTGTCCAGCACCATGACGGCGTGGTCGGAGACGCCGTAGAAGCGGCCGGCGAACGACGCCGTGCCGGGGAAGAGCGACACGTTGGGCGGCGGTGTCCTGAACAGCGCCCACCGCTCGTCGCCGGGCTTGGCGAAGGCAAGCGTCGTCCCGACGCGGCCGCAGTACATGAGGAAGACGGCGCGGTCGTCGTCCACGACGCCGACGGCGCCCGACATGCATCTGCCGATGTACTCGGGCCCAAAGCCGTCGTCTTCCATGCCGGCGGTGAAGGGCGGGAGCTCGGCGGCCTGGCGCGTGAGCGGGTTCAGCAGGCAGACGGACCCGGTGGCCTTGTGGTGCAGAACGAGGAGGCCCTCGGTGGTGGTGCACCGGAGCACGCCGTGGTCGCGGAGCTCAGGGACGTCCACCCAATTCAGGAACTGGCGGCGGGTGCGGTGCGGGGCGGCGGCGGCGGCGAGGTCCTCCTTGTCCCCGAGGAGCATGATCCAGGACGCCGCGCGCTCGCGGGTCCCGCAGCATCGCCTCCACGGGGTGCACACGGCTCGGAAGCGGATGTAGTCGGCCACCTCGGCGGCCAGGACGCGCTCGGCGATCAGACCCGTCGGCCCGTCGCCGAGGTTCGCCCAGTCCCGCCTCCTGGGGACGGCGGCGCGTGAGCGCTCGGCCTTGGCACCCCACGAGGAGGTGATGATCTGGGCTCGGCGGCGTGCCATCGATCGGTTCTGATTTTGGCCTCGATAGGCCCGTGGTTCCTGAAATTTGGCCCACACAGGTATAGAGCGCTGCTCTCCCGTTTCTGCAGGCCCGTTTCCCATCGATCGGTTCACCCTGACGATCGCGCCTCCCCGGCGCAACGCAGAAATCCACGCGCCTCCAGCTAACGACGGCTAGGGTTTTGGCGGTCCGGGCACCACTTCGGACTCCAGGTGGATCTTTTGACCTTTGCAAAATTCATCAGGGTCTTAACTATACGATTGAGATTGCAATGGCAGATAGGACATCCGAAGATTCCTTCTTTGCTTAAGTTTAACTGTCTTGCGAGCAAAATTAGATGGCTGCCTATACCGAAACAAATACAACCAGTGTATATATATGAGCAAAATTAGATGGCTGCCTATTCCTTCTCTGTTTCTTATTTCTTAACGTTAGGACAACTAAATATATATGAGCTTTTACGTCTATTAATAAATAAGTTCACCTTACTACCACCAGTGTTTCTCGCAAGAAATCCTAAAGTATGTTTTGGTCTACTTATAATACCTTGAGTTACAATATTAATGAAGATAGTTTGTTTCAAGATCAATCACATGTTATAAATTTTTCATGTTGATATGTGTATCGTCACATTGCCCCTTTTGTACTTGTTTTGCTAAGAGGTTTATTATTGTATAGAAGCTTGTGTTGCCACATGAGACATGTGTGCAACATCAACGTATCTCCCTCTTTCTCCATGATAACTCTCTCTCTAAAGTTGCAAGCCCCATGTCACCGGATCAAAAAGATTACATACACATAGAAGGTCCCATCTCACCATAAGTTTCCATTGGGTTCTCATGTAGAAAGATGTGTATCTTGAACGACCATAGCCTCAAATATACAGGTAATTTCCATACTGTTTTTATGTAAGAGTTATTAGCAATACCCTTTGTATATGTTTGAGGCACAACCAAACAACAAATTGAATCTGAGCCATGAACGTGGAAAAACAAAGGCCCTTTGTGTAAAAGGAGGAGGCCGAAGCGAGGAGGAACTCTGCCGCCATCTTTCTTCGTCTATTCCAATAGCTCTATTGAGAATGTCATAATTTCATGATCAATTATGATGTTTTTGTTTGCAATTAAGTCTTCCCCACCTTCTCTATCAAGCTTGTCGAGAACGCGGGGTTGTCGGCCGTCCGTTCGTGACGCCGTCAAACCACGTCATTGTTTCGTCGTTCCACTCCCTCAACCTCGACCCTATGGCCATCTACTAGTCAGCGACTTCCTTGGTGAGATCAAAGTGCTTCCTGTCATTGCATGGTTCATCATGTCTTCGTGGTCTACTTTTATCACAATTTGCACAACATAAACAAGATTAGGTATCTAAAGCCCTTACAATGCACAATCTATCAAATTTTATTTGTGCAACAAACTGAACACGATATTATAACTATGGGTGTACAAAACATTCTATCTTTCATCTTTAACTCTAGTTTGTTTACACTTTTCAAAATTCAAGGCATCATAAGTAATACATTGAACAAGTTTGTGCCAAACCAAATTAAAGTTTTATAATGATTGGAATCTCACAAAGGCGTATACAATCTTATAATTATACTGGATCCGTGGAATAATATAATTATAGTTAATGTCGCATTATTTTGGATGTCTCATTGATTTACTGTTGCGTTATCATCATTGTTTTTCTATCACTACTATTTGTGGGTGATTATATTTTCATAATGGCAGCAATGAGCAATTTATAAAGTTATATATGGGTATGTGGGGATATTTTTTTTCTAATGGTAATGTGGTTAATGTTATATTAAATTATGTATACTGGTATTTTGGGCTACTTTTTTATAATAGAAGCGTTGGATAAATTTTGTTTCTTTTTTCTCTGATTAATGTGGTGGTTTCTATCCCTAATGTTAAGATAACTGAGTCTGAGTAGCCTTGCCGCAAAAAAGAAAAGGTAATCGAGTAGCCGTAATATTATAGCCACGTGTCAAATATCAAGCTACTTCATGCACGGATATTCTTTGTTGAGATATGGCATCTGAAAGTATGAGCCATAAGTCGATCAAGCATTTTGCACAACACAGCGTCTGTCTTTTTGGGTCAGTTCCACACACTGGCGCGAGATGCGGCGCACTGAGCTGCATGGCCACTACTGCATGCGCATGATGCGAGCGAGGGGTGAATGGGGCTGTCCCCCTACCATTGGCAGTCAATGTGGCTGTCTCCCGTGGAAGAGGCACCACCAGATGACCAGAAGACGCTGGTGGAGTGGAGGGAATCCATCAGATCGAGGTTAATTACAGCCCAAGGAGTCGCTTTACATAAGATCTATAGGGACTGCAAATCTGAAGGAATATGCACTGTATGCTGATGAACGCAACCGTAGATGCAGCAACGTACGTGGCACAAAGACGTACTGGTAAACTAAGCAATGATCTCGATCAGCACAGACACGTACCATCGAGCCCTTGAATGTGGCTTGATTGATCTCTCGGCAACTAGGCACTGATCAATCGCTGTGGTAGTTCTGAATCTCCGAACAAGCCTCGCAGTTTCACTCACTATCTAGGAGTAAACCCGTCGTCATCCAGGTTCAGGTCATCTATGGACGACGGAAATGCAGCATATAGCAGCCTGCTGAGAGCAGCAGCCGAAACCTTGGCGACCGGTGCGTCTGAGGACTGGAAACGAGTTGCTGTATGATGCTGCCTGTCCACTTGCCCAGTCCTCGCCGTGCCTGATCCTGCTGCTGAACACGAGACCAATGGGTTCTTGCTCCCTGCTCGATCAGTTCTGCGGTCTCGGTATTGCTGATGATAGCTGGACGCCAAAACTGTATGTTTTGGAGAGTTCAGTGTCCACCGTGCATCTCCAAGCAAAAGAACAGGAAAGACCAAAATTGTAGTACTACTCTGCTTATGTAAATGTCGGAAGCATCTTTCTTCTTGTACAGCCCTAACACTCTCATATGCTGCTATGCATGGAGATATCGGTCCAGACCTGGGTTACTGTTGTCGCCAAAGAAATGGATAGCCCAAGCTCATATCGGTCCACAGCTCTGCATGCATTATGCCTGCATGGACCAAAAGTTCCTGTCTCCTAAAATTCATCAGTCTCCGCAGATACTCCACATGTTTTGAGCTACTAGTTCAGTGGTTCCTTTCTGAAACTCAAGTGTCTCGATTGTAATTTCAATGTAATTTCCACCGAAATAAAGAAACGAGCTGCTTGATGCCAGATTGCCAATGTGCAAGTAGTGGCATTATCTGTTCGTGTCTGGATCCGAGCTTTGCACGACTCGCAGTCCAGTCCAGTGAGCCTGGACGGCGACACAGCGTACGTACGAGACACAGGGCAGAGCCCAGAAGGCGCCACCGCCCAGACGTACGGCGACGAGGGGCTCCAGGAGGACGAAACAGCATCCTCGACATCACGAGACAGGAAGGCGCATACATACAGATGAGGAACAAGGCTAGTACTATACTAGTATACTGTTCGTAGCAGCATCTTTTTTTGCTCTCGTTTGATCGGTCTCCTTTCTCGCCTCTGCTGCAGCTGAGAGGGCGCCTTCAAAGTTTGGTTTCTGAAAAGGTCGGCAGTACCTAAAAGTTGCTTGATTTGTACCAGATTCCTCTGCACAGGGTGTGGAAAGAAAGGATCACGCTTGCTGGAAATGTCTTCGCCATACAACAAAACAGCTACACGGCGACACTGGCGTTGCTGCTGCCTGGGCAAAGTATTATCTAAGGTTATTAAGCAATCAAGTAATCCAACCCCAGATTGCAGTCACACCATTGGCGCCTGCTTTCCAACTGGCCGTCTGCTGGCCGCAGTGCCTGGAGCTGGATCGAAGACCGTGGTCAAAGAGCACGACGCATCACTGATGAGTGAGTAGCTGCTGGCATGGCTGATGGCCGGTCGGCCGTGCAGATCCGAGCAGCTGGCATGTGGTATCCATCCAGTTCCTCCCGCAGGCTTTCTCTCAGTTTCAGGCCGAAAGTTTCATCAGAGCTTCAGTTAAGGGACACATCATGTCGACACGGACGAACGCGCCAAGCACTCAACTGCTGCATGCGTCGGGGAGCAACAGTTCTTGTGTTCCTCCGACTGCTGCCTCACAATTCTCATCATCATCATCGGATGCCCAATCGTTCCCCATCGACCGTCGTCCTAGGTTAACGCTCGCTATCAGCTCATCTTATCAAAACGGGGCGCGCAGTAGTCTTGAAAGCAAAACCATGGACGAGATAGAACAGTTTGATCGAGGCCTGGTCGTTAATTAGACTGACGATGGCAACGACATGTGAGAACTGAAAAATCATGGACGAGAACGTCACATCGATCCCTCCTCGATGTCGCATTACGAGGAGGAGGAACCAAAGCATGCAGTCAATGCAAGCAGCTTTAATTCCTTAGTGCGCTGATCTCTGATGATCTGATGGTCGACATGCCTGCCGCGCGCTCTGGTTCAGTTGTTCTTGTTGCTCGGCCGTTGGCCCCACTGGTGGCGCTGTGATAAACCGCTCGCAACCTGTCTTAGATCATCGTCGAGCCTGATCACGCATGACCTTGGAGACATGATCACCCACGCATCCGGTTCGTAGACCGATCCGACGGCCCTGATTGACTGTGAAGAAGGAATCTCCATTTCCTTTCCCTACCTGAAAGTCATTGTAAGAAAAACAATTCTTATACTCCACTTATTCATTTTTTTATGCGAAGACATATTTTTCCATTTATTTTTTTGCGAAAAGTGAGACTTGATTCATTAAGGCAAAACAGAGGTACAAGCAGGATCTGCACCACTCCCACTGCCATTAATATGCGAAGACATATTAACAGAGCTCCACCTCAAAATAATCCATGAATTCCTTGGAGCTGTTTGTATTTGGATCCAGAAATTTATGCATTTCAAGCTCCACTCGATCCTGGCAGTTAGCGTGTTAGATAGAAATTTGTGCATTTCCATCAAGCAGCTGAGTTAGATAGATCATCATTGCTCGTAGGTAGTACACAAAATTGTGGCCAAGATAGAATGCAGAATGGGGGGTTCGATCAAGAGAAATAGGGATAGGTAGCAGTACGAGAAAGGCAACATGCACGTTCTTCATCCCTCTTTGTGCACACATTTCCTACTTAGCATCAAGTATAGCTACCTACTGCTAGTTGTAACCCAAAATTCTAGCATCCACTAGTAATGAGAAACAGATCGCGACTGGCCATGCCCCTATATGTTTTTGTTGCAATTTTCTGATAGATTTTACATTTTCTTTCACTCGAAGGCTTAACCGTGAATTATCAGTTTTTTAAGCTAATTAATTCAACCAGAAATTGTAAAATTAAACTTTTCTTTTTGCTCATTCTTGCTCAATCTTGTTTCTTCAGTAAGTTAAGGCATAATCAATTCATCTTCAAGCATATCAGAGACAACTTACCTATCGATTTGCTAAAATGGAGATAAAAAGTCAGTGATGATTTCACACCAAAAATAAATAAATGAAAGTTACAGCGACGGTTGCTGACAGAAATGTACAAGCGGTAAGAAGTAGTAAGAACACAGTATGCGCTTTGAAGACTGTTTGCTACGCTACGCTACTTGTGAGCAATGCCATACAGACACGAGGTGTTTCCGTTTCATCGCCAATAATTCCAATCCTAGGATCATTGGTTTCAATATTCAACTACCTCATCATGAGATTGACAGGGATAGGATATGAGCTGCTACTACTCCCTATCTATCCTGCCCACAGCTCAGCTCAGGCAGTGGCGTTCGCTCGCATGTTCACATGCGAATTCCACAAGGCATGGGTGGTTTGAGGTCCCGTTCGGATCCCCCTCTAAAACCCCTCTAAAATTTATAGCCTTCTAAAAAAAAATCTTACTATTTAGAGTACTAAATAAAATTTAATTACAAAACCTTTCTGCAGACGGGCGTTATTTTTCGAGACGAATCTAATGAGCCTAATTAATCAATGTTTTGACACAGTGATGCTACAGTAATCATCATCTAATCGCCGCTTAATTACCCTCATTACGTTCGTCTCGCGAAATAGATGGGGTCCTGAACTTAGTTTTGTAATTTGACTTTGTTTAGTACACATAAATGCAGCCGACATCTTTGATGTGATTCCTTTATACCCCTCTAAAGTGAACCGAACACCACCTGAGATCCGGTAAATTGGAGTAGTACTAGCAAGAGTGACCGACCTCTGTGGCTCTGTTACGTGAACTTTCTCAAGCACATGTGGATACTTCAGAAGCTTCATATACATACGGGTGTCACGAACCATAGTCCTAGTACAGTACATTGCAGGAAATATCTTTGTACCTGCCATCTTTTCGTCAATCTCTCTATTTCTAAAGCGCGTGCCGTTCTCTACGTCCTGATTGGTTGAGGTACTGTTCACAGGTTCCAAACCGTTGATTTGCCGATGGACGTCTCCTCACCGTTCCTCAGGTTCCCGCCCCGCGAGAAGCTTCGAGTCCCGCCGCGTCGAGTCCCGCCGCGCCTGCAGCTCCCACCGATCAGCGCATTCCCCATTCCCACGCCGCCTTCTCCCGTTCTCTGCACGATCTTCCCGCCCGGCTGCTTTGCCTCCAGCCCGACACTATCAGCCCCGGCGAGGCACCTACATCGCCGCCGCCGTGGCCAGCCGTCCGCACCTCCGTCCCTGCCTCTACGCATCCTCCTCTTTGAGCGCTTTCCTACCAATACCATCCCCACCTACCCCGTCCGCCTCTGCCGCACCAGAGCGCGCTTGCCCACGCTTAAACTCCCTGCACGCAGTCGCGAGCTTGCAGCCTCAAAGCCGTCGTGTGTCGTGCAGCCAGCTGCTCTCCTGGTTGTCGCCAACCCTGTAGACTATTAAACGCGTAATACATTCCTACAGTTCGAGTTAATCCTCGTACTGAAAATGGTGGCTGGAGCCTTGAGCAAAGGTATGAGAGATGATGGATTGATTCCCTTAGAAGAATGGTGACATTGTGACAATCAACCTAATGACAATTAGTTTTACATACCTATATCTTGACAGTTCGATTCTCTGTCTGCATAAGTTACCATTGACAATGATGAGTAAAACTAATTGTTCCCTGTAACGATCTAAGTAGTAACGTATGTTATCCTCCTCTGTTTGCCTCCATGCCTTTAAACTGTTTAGTGAATTGTCAAGCTAGCACAAAATAGAGCAAACACAACCTTTTCTACCCAGTCTGATATCATGAGGCCATACTGTTGATATACCTATATTTAGATGGTCTGTCGCTAGGAATTTATGCAAAGTAAATTGAATTGGTTAGCCAATATAATAAGAAGCTACGACAGATACAACAGGAAAGCTGTAAATAGTATATACTTAACTGTGGCTGCTACAGTGATAAAAAATCTCTTTATGCCTTAATCTCTATGAACTTCTATATATAAAATAATTTACCTGACGATAAGGTGAAGCACAACCGCACACAGTGGGACATATATACTAAGTTTTTTTTTTTTTTTTTTGAGCTGCTAGCTTTAGTTGGTGCTTCTTGGAAACTCTATCTGTATATTCTGGGAGGAATGATTCAATCAGAGTAATAAAAAGCTGAATAAGCAAGTTTTATATGTTGATGATTCAAATTATTTGACAGTGAACATTTAGGAAGGAAAACCACTGTGATTATCCTCTGAAGCAAGTCGTGTGCTTTTCTTGCTCCTAATCTCATTTAATCATTGGTCCATCAATGTTATCACATAGATGAATAAAAATGTTTTATGAGTGTGACGATTAGCAGGAATACTAGACGTCAACCTTAACATTGGGAAATTACAGAACAGATATGCACTAGGATATTATCATGGTTCGATTTTTTAGCCTATAATCATAACAAATGTAGCATGTAAACTTTAACATGCGAATTATGTTGTACAATTGCGAAGATTAGCAAAACTTGAGACCTTGTTTTTCGAAAACAATAAATTTGATTTCTTTTTTTAAAAAAAGAGTGCCAAGATGATAGTGACACCTAAGTACTATAACCAAACCAAAGCAGTTTGTCATGCGCGGTGATGTTCTGAACCCTCCAGCCGTGGCTGTCGTTTTTAGGCACTGTCTGGCCAGCATTCAGATCACTAATCTCTCCTGTGAGGCATATATATGTTAATACAAGATCATTCACATGTATCATCCAGGAAGCCTCCTTTCTTGGTACTACTAGCAAAATAAAAAAAAAAAGGTGCCCATGAATTTGTGTTTCTTTTATCCTTAAACGCCAATCGTTAAACTGTATGCAACCACTTGATTTGTAATTTTGTACATAAAGTGGGTATTACAAAGTCAGTTTTTTATTAGACTAAATATTATATTATACTGTATAATTAGTTGTATAAGTATAGTAATTATATTTTGCAAAGGTTTCATCTTTTCTACCTTTATACAATAAACCAATTAGATTGGATACCGCATTGTGGACTTTGCAACAGGTAAAATCAGTAGCATGGTAACTGAACACAAGAAGCAGCGCGCCAACGGCGCGCCCTTTTTCTAGTTTTCAGTATAGCAGGGAAATTACACCGGCGCTGAGCGTCCAATAGAGTATTAAATTGGGGGTAGGAGCTGGAAGAGGTAAAGAACGATCCATTGACCTCCATATAATCCATGGCATCGATCGCTCTAGAGTCTAGGCGTAGGCAAATTCCAACGACAAGCTGCAAGAGGTCACTTGTCCTACTCTGTTTGGTTTGGCTACACTAGATAGGTTGCGCCCCTATATCTCTCCTTGGCCATCCCGTCTCCATCACATGGAGTAGTACTCCCTACTCGCAAGGCAGTTGTTCATCTGATCATTCTTCGTCTAGTACTAGCCTCCTACTTCCTCCGTCTATAAATATAAGCATTTGTTGACTTTCAGCCAACTCGTTTGACCACTCGTCTTATTTTAAAAAGTTATAAAAATATAAAAACAAATAAGCCATATTTATAGTATATTTAGTGATAAAACATGTCATAATAAAATTAATAATATTTGTATAATTTTTTTTGAATAAGACGAGTGGTCAAACGAGTTAGCTGAAAGTCTCCAGATCCTTATATTTATGGACGGAGGAAGTACAACGTTCCGCGAAAAAATGGGTTATCAAGAAAAATGATCGAATAATCAAGTCAAGAAAAACGATGGAATAATCAAGTCAAGAACTGAAGTTTTTCATCTAATTAACAGAGCTTTGCAGAGCCATACAATGACATCACGGCATTTTGGGAGCAGATGCGCTACGGAAGATGTGCAAACCTTGTGCCGTGCAACAGCCCAACACAAAGTTGGCCATGATCGCCACCCGTTCCATTCGCTGGTTCACTCACCTGGCCATGCAACGCTTTCTCAGTTTCTCTCTCTGCTGCCCAACAACCGACTCGGACGAGAGACTCAAATGCGTCGTCACGCCGGTTTCACAGCATGTACCGCGCTACAGTCCAAGAAGAGGACGGAGAGAGAACTGGAAGGCAAAGGAAACAACGGCCATGTAAAACAAGAAGCGGAAAAGCAGCGGATGAGG
Organism: Eragrostis nindensis; assembly: GCA_012490785.1. Classification (NCBI taxonomy): domain Eukaryota; kingdom Viridiplantae; phylum Streptophyta; class Magnoliopsida; order Poales; family Poaceae; genus Eragrostis; species Eragrostis nindensis. Next base: position 580,362 of record JAAXCT010000130.1, read on the forward strand.
ATGGTACACACTGGGGAAAAGAGAGCAGGTTTCCTCTTCCCCCTCTCCTTTTTTTTTCAGAGGCCAAAACAAAACAAACCGGAGATTAAAATGGAAGTATAGTCATCAGCAGAGATATTTTATTTGTAAGGATCCATCCTGCCTGGTTCAGTTAAAGAAATTAGAGATGGCCCCTGCCAATTTGCCATGTTGATACAAGAACACAGGATGCAGAAACCATGACACCCAAAGCCCCAAGTTTATCATGTCTCCTCTATCCCTCCCTCTCCTATAAATAGTCTCCAATGGAGGTCCTTGCCCCCTTGCTATTCCCCTTGCTACTAGCCCTCGCTCTTCCTCTCTCTACACGCAGAGCAACAAGACAAGCCACATCTACATACTTCATGTCGTACTACGCCCTTGCACAACACCACCACTAAACAACTCTCGAGAGGGAGAGAGAGAGAGGGAGACAGACAGACAGAATTGCCTGCCAAGAAACAAAAGAGTGATCAAACCGAGAAGAGAATTCCTTCCTCCTCCCGGTCCTTCCCATCGAAGGAACTGGCCGGAGGACCTTCAAATTCCAAGGGCGACAAGGAAGGAGATCCGGAGCGCGAGCGAGCTAGCGGGAGATGGGGATGATGCCCGGGTGGGTCGCCGGCCTGGTGGCGGAGAGCTTCTTCGTCGGCTGCCCCGCGCACGAGAGCCGCAAGAAGAACGAGAAGAACATCTTCTGCCTCGGCTGCTGCGCCAGCATCTGCACCCACTGCGCGCCCGCACACCGCCACCACCCGCTCCTCCAGGTCCGCTTCAATTCTCTTCCTCTCCTCGCCGTGTTCCTGTTTCTCGGTTTCTTCCATGGCGCATGTGTGCAATTCGAGGAGCATCTCCTACTCCTACCGTGGTGTGGTGATGATCAGACCGATCCCCTTGCTTCCTTTGCAAATTCTCGCCGTTGATCTTCTACGCTTTGGTTCAACAAGGCAGGGACGGACGAAACGGCGCAGCTTTTGGGGTCTCGGTTCTTGTGCATGGATGGATCTCATAAATAATAATGCCCCAATTAATAATTATTGAAACAAACAGGGCGCCGTTGTAGAGGCTAGAGCAAGGGATGCGGCGTGTATCTCGCTTTTGTTTTGTCCTGTGCTGTCTTTTCAGTCGCTGTTCCTTTCGAGCTCGCTTAGATTTGGCCCAGGTTTAGTTTAATTCGGCTTGATTTGATTTGATTTGACTTGATGCGTGGGTTCAAGTCGCAAGTGCTTCTCTGATTTGGGTGCAAATTCTTTGCTAATCTTTGGTGTGTACTTGCCCCCCGTCCTCGCCTTTGTCGCCTTGTGCGTGCGCTTTGTTTGTGTCATGCATGCCACTCTTTTAGGCGTCGAATTAGGTGATGATTGCGCCCTGTAACCGTCAACAAATTCGCACACAACAACAATTCCTTGCTTTTGTTCATCGAAAATTAACTGCTTGGGAACTCAGTTTAATTGATCGTTGAGGTAAATTCTGAGGATGGAAGGCAAAAATCCTGCTGCATGCAAATCCTTCCCTCCCCCTAATTGTTGTTCTGCCTGCAACTAGCGCAAAACAACAATTCGTTCTTAATTTCAGTATAAAATTACTTGCTCTGTGGAAGATGTGGTTGAATTGTATGGGCATGTCCTCTGCGTGACAGGAGGCGGAAATTCGAATCTTTCGCATGCAAATCTTTTCCTCCTGTCCTTTTTTTCTTCAATTTGCTTGTCTTCTTCTGCCACTTCTCCTTTCTTCTTTCGTGCAACTAATCGGGTCAGTACTTGTTGGTGCCCTGGGTAACTCTGATGTGAGCGTGGATGGAGAGAAAAGTTACCGCCTCTTGGCGTTTCACCAGAAGTGGCCATAGTCTTGCATGGTGAATATTCAACCACACCATTCATGCCTTCCTCAATTGCTCTCTGTGTTCTTATCCTCTTGCTTGGTACTAGGGCGCATGAAAAGCAGAGATGTGAACAAAATTGTGATTGATGCTGGTGGCAAACCAATTATGCCTCCATGTATATTAGTACTCCTTGCATAAAGCATTTACGAGGTTGCTGAAAATTCTGGATGCATCCTGCGTAATCACCGTCCTGTGTGTGAGGATTTCCAATAATAGGCCTGTTTATCCAAACTGTTTTGCCATGTATAGAAACATGTCCTGCTCGGCTGCTCGTACTCCCCTGCAACGCTGGTAGTGGTGGTAAAATGGGGGCATCTTTAGGATTGTTACTACCGGGGGCAAGCAGGTTTACCATATGCGTGCGCATGGTAAATTTCCGCATTGTCTCTTTTACCAATCAGAGCCTTAAAACTGTTCCTCCCATGGAGGGGGCCTTGGCACTATTCACCCAAAGCCACACAGTGAATCGCTGGTGATCAGAATACAGAGCTTTTGTTTTACCCTTTGCCCCAAATCTTTGCCCCAAATCGTATGCTGGATTTTTGTTCAGGAGGACAGCTCTCGAAGGGTAGTTTGGTCAGTGTAGGTGGTTTGGGCTCTCCCTGATACTTCTGCCCGGTCAGTCAAAGCGTGGGCCAATGTTACCCAATCGAGTCGTCCTACTAGTGTTAATTGCCTTGTACTAGTGCTTATTAAACTTAGTACTACTCTGAATTATTTATACTGCTTGAACATGTTTAGCATGCTAATTGAGGCACTGATTTACGTTTCAAAATTTTACTAGGTGCGACGCTACGTGTACAATGACGTCGTCCGCCTTGGTGATATGGAGAATCTCATCGACTGCTCCTACGTTCAGGTGATTTGACAATGCAGTATACGATGCGTTTTCTAGTCTGATAATGCTTGATTTGTACTGTACTTACTATGACTTTGCTTGTGACTGTGCAGTCCTACACCATCAACAGCGCCAAGGTGATCTTCCTGAAGCCTCGGCCTCAGTCCAGGCCGTTCAAGGGCTCCGGCAACGTCTGCCTGACATGCAACAGGATACTCCAAGAACCCTTCCATTTCTGCTGCCTCTCTTGCAAGGTGAGTGACGATCTATAATTAAGTCACAAGTGTTTGCATCTCCGTGAGACTGGATGCGTGGTCATGATGCAGTGACAGGGACTTGTTGTTGTTGATCTTGTTCCGCGATGACCACATGGTTTGTTGGCAGGTGGATCATGTGATGATGCAGGGAGGGGACCTGTCCAACATCCTGCAGTACTACGGCGGCGGCGGCGGAGGCGCCGCGGCCGCCGACCCTGACCACCTCGCCTTCCCACGGTTCGAGAACCTCCGCGTCGACGGCTCCGACCTCGACGACGACACCGACGGCGGCACCATCACCCCGAACTCGATCCTCGAGGACCCGATGCACCACTACGGCGGCGGCGGCGGCGGGTCGAGCGATACCGGTGGCGCTAGTAACGGGAACGGCGATGGTGGCAACGTCGCGCGGCGCGGCGAGGCGGCGGCGGCGGCGGCGAAGAGGAAGAAAGGGGGAGGGTTCTTCCCTCAGATCGTGCTGTCGCTGGGCAACCGGAGGAAGGGTGCTCCCCACAGGTCCCCTCTGGCCTAAGCACCACCTTGATCATGCTGTTAGTTATCACTAGCTAGTAGTAGTAGCAGTTGCATTGATGGTGGTGGTAGCTACTAGTAGTATTAGCAGTGTGTTATAATAGCCTCATGATTAGTCTTGTAGAGAAGGGTTTGGTTGGTTGGGTTGGGTGCTTTGAGAGGGGCCTTTGTTGTCATCCATCTACTGATGATAGCTCTAGGGCCATTCTCAAGCCTGGCAGTTTGTTTGATGAGACTGAGACAAGCAAGTTCCCCTGTTACAGGCCTAGGTAGACACTGGTCGGTGGGGCCCGCAGTGCAGGTAGGGTCCACACAAGAGGTGGCTACCAATTTTGTACTTGATGTAACAAGGGTTGATTGCATACAGTTCCACAAATATATATGTTCCCCGGACCATGTTCAGCAGCAATGTACATTGTGTGGCACACAGTGCTTTTTCAGTTTAACTATGTCATGAGCTGCCTGTGTTGGTGATTAGCAGCTCTGGACAGCTCGTGTGATTTTATTACCGTGCATCATCCTTTGTAGTATAACTGTGTATCGCTTGTTGCTTTGACCGGCTAGCATTAGCATGCATGTGAAGCACACGTCCAGGTCCAGTCCAAACTCTTCAATCGCGTCGCTGCAGCTGTGTTGTTTCGATGCTGTTTGATCGATGCAGTAGTGGTGCTTCACTTTGCAATGGACCACCGTTTGTGTCCCCCTGTCTATAGAGAGAGTGAGACAGTGGTCGCCAAAGCTTTGCCCCGGATCACCTGGATGTCTGTCATCTTTCAGATCAGGCAGGGTAAAGCTTTGCGACCCTTTTCATCCCTCCTTTTTAACCACTACTGCAGTTTACAATCTCACATAAGATCTTCAGCATAATCAAGTGCTTACTCTGCGACAGAAGAAAGTGCCGAGAGATAAGCATATTCAGTAGTATATCCCATATGGCAGTTGTAATAGAATGCATGGCTGCTTATTGTTTTCATCAGGCGTTCCAGCAAGGTGGTTTGTCACCAGGGTAAGAGCCGTTCTGTAGAGATGAGCATGTTTAATAAGGAGGGCCGACCTGATTTGCCTTCGTCTTGCTGTTCCACAACGGTTCTGCATGCATTTTATTTTGGGGTTCAACGGTTTTGGTCGGGTTTGAACAACATCTTTTCATCTGTCCATGCCGATTTATATAGCTTTTCAGCGGTGGCGGGCGGCCCATTCATGCATGCACAACGCAATGCCACTTGCATGTTTAGTTTAAGTGATGAGTGAGGGTTCCGAGGCGGCTGATCCCGACAATCACTTGGGACGGCGGGCCCTGTCGGTGGGAGGAAGCACATCAAAAGGAATGGGGCAAGGCAACAGCGATTAGCAAGCAAATCCCTCCGGCTCCGCGAGATAGGGACACATAGCATGGTAGCCACTAACTTGTTGTAGTAGCAGCTTTCAGCTTGTTGTAGTAGCAGCAGCAAGATTGTGCATGTCCTCCAAATCTAATTATAGTTAACTAATGCAGCTTCGTTTCTCTGAAGCCCTGTTTGTTTCAGCAAATGCTAGTTTTTTTACTGAAGAAAAACTAAAAATGAAACAAACGAGATCTAAAAAGAAGCTAACTTTTAGAACGCTGAAAAGTTAGTTTTCGAGAAAAATAAACTAAAAGATGAAAAGCTCATTCAGAGTTGCTTTCCTAGCTTTTTTGACGTGCAAAAAAGCTGATAAAATATTACAAAAGCCAACAACAAAAAATACAAAAAATCAATTTTTTACTAGCCAGCTGTTAGTTTTTGTAATAACTCAAAAGTTCCAGCCAACACAAGGAAGCATGCTTTTTTCAAGTATATCTGAATCTACCAGTATGTTATAACGAGGAAGCATAATTTTTTGGAAGAAAAGACAAAGGCAAATGTAATCGAGGCTGGGGTCTTGGTTTAAAGAAAGAAGAGGCAGCATCACAAGCTGGGTGGTGGTCCATTGCCATGGCTGCACGCGTGCAGGTGTCCGTACGACCAGTTTTAAACAGCGCCGTACGCTGGTCCTCGAGCACGGCGTTGAAGCAGCTGCATGGCAATCTGGCGTTATCCCTTCCTTCCCGGTGTGTCGTACGTGTCACGGGAAGCAATGGCGGATCCATGGAAGATTGACACTCGCAAAAAAAAAAACCGTAACGAGAAAAGTTTTACTACTAGGTTCGATTGGAAAAACCATTTCTTGGCTCTCTTTTTTATTAGGGATAAAACCTTTTCTTCTCCGAGAGAGAGAAGGGTGGCAGCCGGGACAGAACTGAGCAATTTGTTTTGCAGCGTCCTCGAGTGCCGAGTGGACCCTAATTGCAGCCCTTTGACCCAGCTTCCGTTCCTGGGCCCGCTCTCTCACAGGCCGGCTGGTTTTCTGACTTCATTTCGGCCATCAGCATCACCACGATATGTTCTCTCAAAAAAAAAAAAACCAGCATCACGATTAAACATCACAATTAAGCAGAGAAATGTGGTTAAACATCACAATTAAATCAGCCCAAACGAACAGCCCAAACAGTATTCGATCCACACTTCCTTCGTCAGAAATGGTTATGAATCGTCACGTCACACCTGCTGGCAGCGATGCAACTATCGAGGAAGCTTATCTTCTGCCAGTAGTGCTGACCGATCAACCTGACCAGTTATTGCGTGGCCTGGCCTGGACCCGGCCGGCCGCCGCCGACCGGCCCTTTTTCTTCTTGTTTTGACGAGGAGAAGGATGATGGATCGAGTCCGTCTTCTCCACAGTCGACACACACGTCCTGTCGGTATAAGTTAATGGAAGGTTTTGCACGTTGGTCACTGACTAAGTAGGAGTAGTAGTAGATCACTTGGCCCTGCTTCAAGGGAAGCTTTTCTTTCCGCGCCATGCTTCCATGATCGATCAGTCAGTGCGTTTGGCTTTGTCAACCGGTTAATTGCTTCGCATGGAGATCACGTACTGATGTGATGACGATCAGCAAAACGTGATTGAATATATGGGTACAAAATATGTGCTGACACTCGTCAAAGCACTGTTGCTGGCGTACGATCCCATCTGGGCATGGAGCACAGTACTTGCAGGCTTCGGCAGCGTACACGTGGTGGCGACATGCACGATCAAAGAAGGCGATTGGTAGTGCTGGACGGTGGGGAGGATGATCGATCATATGTTAACGAGGCGGCGACGTCGCACTGGCTACCTTCAAAGTGACAATTTGAAATTGTGAAGGATGGAACGGAAGAGCATGTCCGGCCGGTGCCAGAGGCCAGCAGCAGGGTGTCGTGCCCGTGGGCCAGGGGTCATGAGCTCATGTCGGACTCGGACTCGAGCCTGTGCGCGCTATGGACGGGATCCCGTCGCGCGCCACCAACCGACCGGCCCAGCCACCCCTGCTCCCAAAAGCCCCCGCCAAAACCCTCGTCGCCCCATTACCCACGGGGCCACATGTAAGCGACGCCCCTCTTCAGTTTGCCCACGTCGTCATCACGTGTTAAATAAACCTGTAGAGCAAAACTGTGTGTTGAGGTCTCGTGTCACTCCTCCACTACTGAGGCATTGGCCGGTGCTAGCTGCGCGGTCGCACACACAATATATGGGAGAGCAACGATCGTGGTGGCCCAACCATGAGTCTGTGGATCGGTCAAGTCACTCTTTGCAATGTTGGCCACACCACCCCCTGTGCTCAAACATGGTGCCTTGTCCCTCGTCCCCTCTCCCCTGCCTTTACATGGACTGTGCCCTCCTCCTCCTAAGCTACTTCTCCGTCTTTTGCTAGCTGCATGCGTAGCCGACTGTATTCAACGGACGATCGAATACTGTTCTGGGGGTAACCGTTAGGATCTGTCGTTGTACTTTTCCTGTCTGTCACACGTGTGACAGACAGTCCAGATCAATGTCGGAAAAAAAAAGGGTCACAGACAGACCGTTGGGACAACGGTTGTCACGCCGACTGTCTGAATGTACGGACATGCGTGCTGTTCAGTGCAATGCACATGTGACATGTGTTAGAATTTGATTATGCTATATATATGCCTAGAAAAATGCTTTGGTTTTTACGTATATTCAATTATTAAACCATGTTTCTTTTCTATAACAAAGATAAAAAGAGGAACCAACACCAAGAATATTTTAACCATGCAAGAGAGAATATTAAATCCAAACAAAGCAAATACATACCCAATCAATAAATATATTCTCAAAAAATTACGATTTATTTAGGTCTAGTACTTCATATGCAATGACCGTAGTCGTTCTCGTTCACCACCCAGCGGTTAACACATCACTTACAAAACTTAAATACTTTTAACTCATGCCATGTCGTCCTCCGAACCATGATCTAGGTAGTAGTATGTGTTTTGTTGCCCCACGAGGTAGGTATTTGTGATGTGCTATTTTGCCAATCTTGGAGAAGCAGCGGTAACCAAAATACCTGCAAATATCAAAGCCGCCTCGGTGGCTCCAATGATTGCTTGCTTCGTTGCTTTTGCTACACCGCCTCCTCGTGGCCGGACCTGAATCCTTCCTGCGGAATCTGGCACCATGCAACGCACAGAACCACCTCCTGTCCGTGCTGCTCCGATGGTCTCATCCGTCTCTTCTCCTCATCTTTTGCTACACCCCCATGGCAGCTTTGCCACATGCGACCTAAACCAACCAACGAAGCCATCATGCATACTGTACATTGTAGAATCTCCATCAGATACTGTACACGGGATCAGACTCTCTCTCACACAACACACGCACGTTGTAGAATCTCCATCAGCATCTGGACATGGTTTTGTACGCACATCATGCGGTGGAAATTCAGTCCGTGGAATTGAAGTGAGCCCGGGCCAAACTCTAAGAGCGTTCCTAATAGTTGCCTCTAAGCTAACTTTTAAAATTGTTTATTAGAGAAAAAGAAGTGAGAGAAGGCTGCTAACTCTTCATCAAGAAGCAGCCTCTAAGAAAAATGAGAGACTTAAACATAGACCCCACTCATCTGCAATTCTTTGCAAGAGCTAGCTACTACTTCTTAGCTGTGTCACCTATTGGGGACGCTGTAATTGGGAATTGGGTGCTGAAATGCTGATGAGTGAGTGTTGTGAGACCACACCGTATGCCACAGGTGAGGTGAGAAAATGGATCAGCTAATAATTGGGGTCCTGGACGGGATGGACCATCTCGAACTGATGCCGGTTTTTGGAGCAGTGCACAGCCATGTCTCCCCTGCCCCATGCAATCGGTCAAATTCAATTCACCAATCACCAGTCACCACCTACACACAGTATTCCCAAATTTAATTCTTTGCCTGATGATGCACCAAACAACACATGCAACTCTGCTGCTGCCGTTGAAAACTCGTGTACTGACTATGGAAAAAGAGATCAAACATCTCTCTTTCTTTTTCTCTCTGGTCTATGTTCGCTCAATTTTTTTTCGATTTTTGAATAGACGTGTAAAGAGGTGTGAAGTAATTTGACGCTTCTTTGTGCAATACAGAGAAAGGCCCAATGATGCCGGGAGGCGAAGTGGGGGGACAGAAAAGTGGGGGTCCAATCGCAATGGGCCTTTTTCTGCTTCCCCCTCCGTCGCTGCCGCTCTTGAGGCTGCAGGAGAAAGGGAGGCAGCAGCCGCCCCATCTCATCAGAGCGCCTCATCAGATATCTGTATCCCCACATCTCCATTATTGTACAATCACTTTGACCACTGGTCTCCTCTATCTAACCTCTCGCACCTTAAGCAAGCACTCATCATGATTCATGCTTGGTGTGGCGCCAACAAGGGGGCGTCCATCTCTGTGCACACGTGTACTGCTCAAGCTTTTCATTACTGTCAGTGAGGTTCTATCCGGAGCTCAATGATTTTTTATCTTTCTTTGTTGAAGAATTGGGTTAAGTTTCTGCTACTCGCACGTTTGCTGGGATGGAGGTTAGGTTAGATGGATGATGATGCGAAATGCACCACGGAACTGCTTCACATTTTCAGCTCCCACCAGAACTGAAACTGTGTTAGCTAAAGCACAACGTACTGTCAGATTCAGTAACACAGTTTCAGCTCCCACCAGAGAACTCCGTGATTCAGAACTGCTGCATCAATAGATTCAACAGCTTGCAGCTTCGTTCTATCAACATCGATCCTGCAACGCGCGCGTCCTGATTATTCACAGCACATTCGTTTGTTCTTGCAAGTTCAGGCAGATCCTGGATGGGCCGTCGAGTACCGAATTCGTCTCCACAGCTGCTTCAGAACTTAAATCACTGCAAAGACTATATCGAGTTCTGAAGCACAAATACCAGTACTCTGCAAATTCCTCAGGGCGTCGATAGGATCAGAAATCGATCAGCTGGTTTTCAGGAAGTGACGTCGATGGTTCACCTCCCTTCTTCGCATTGACCTCTTGCATCAATGGCCTCGTCCATGGTGTCGTAGACTCGTAGGCACGGTCGCCGCCTGGACTCGAGGAGCTCTCAGTGTCCCAGTCCATGGCCGCCGAGGCGCCGACGCTCCTTGCTCATGGTCCCCTCCCATCTTTCTGCCGAGTGTGGAGAGCGCGACTGGATGTGGAGGCGGGCTGAGCACCGACGGCGGCGGGTTCGGGGCGATCGGAGGCGCCGTGACGCGGAACGCCGCGGCGGCGGCGGCAGCGATCCAACGTTTTTCCGGAAAGCCCTCCAAATATATATAATTTCAGAAAAGCCCCTAATCTGGATCACGACTATTAATCCGCGATCTAACTATTTACAGATACCCTCCTAAAATAGATCGCGATTAATAACCACGATCCAAGTATTTACAGAAACACTCCTAAACCGATAGCAAGGTATTAGTTTTGACAAACAGTCCCTCCGTGCTCTCCGTCCCGCCGGCGAGTCGGCGACAGCAAGGTCGTCGGCGCCAACGGTGTTCGGCCCCACCTCCGGATCTCTGGATATCTTCCGGTCCACCCACCGGATCTCCCCTCCTCCTCCGTCTGGACCGTCTCTCCTACGCCATCGCGCTATTCCAATTGGCATCCTCGCCATCGTTGCGTCGCCAGGCGTCCGCGCTCCGCACAGGCCGGCTAAAGGGTTCGGCGGCGGCGCGGCGCCCTACGTCCTTGACTGCCCGGGGTAAGTTTCTCACAGCGCAGAGAGGCACTGTGAGTCTGCGACCACGGCGACGGCGACCTGCATTGTCGCCGTCGCCAGTCGTGCTGCGGTCTGCTGCCGTAGTGAGAGCCTGGGGCGTCTTGCAGCTGGTGCTGGAAGTGACGACCGCTGCTCATTACCACCGCCAAAGCCGCAGCCTGTTCGCTGTTGTGTTCTTGATCAACTGGCCACAAAACTGTTCTTACGCTTCTTCAGAAATGAGCTTTGCGAAATTTGTTCCCTGCAGCAGACAAGTCAGAGCCTTCTCATACTAGACTAGCATATCCAGATTTCAGAGTACACAGCTCAAGCCTCGTCTCCTTTTAGCATTGCCGTTCTGACCCTGAGGCTCTACTTCAAAATTCAGAGCTCAGAACATCAAGGGCATCTCCGTAAAATCCACCAGAATTTTGTACACTGGTTTGCAAGGTGGTTTCGTGGTTCTAAAACCCAGACAGCATTCTGTAACAGTTTAGCAGAGCAATGTGGGCCTGTTGCACACGCAGTGACCAGAGATCAAGATTACAACCAGTAAGTGCTGTAACATGAAGGCCGGGACATAAACAGGAAATGGGAATCCAATGATTTGCAGCTTCGTTCTTCGTGTTAAACGTATGTCCACATCCTTTGAACATAAGCAGCCTGGGCCAGGTGCAGAAACAATAGCATGTTTGGAGTTTCAGTTTGCTCCAGAACTTCATAACAAAGAACAAAAGAAGTAGTGCATACACATTTAAAAGAAAAGAATTAAGCCACAGGTTATACAGCATCAGCTGACTACTGAAGGTCCTGCCAAACCTACCGCACGACAGAGGTAATTCAGAGGTTCATGAACTTCCAACAGTAACACTCCTGGTGACCACAAAGGTTTTAGTTCTGATATACGTAGTACTACGCTTCAGCCAGAGGCATGAAACAGGAAGCGAGGCATGTAGAACAAAAGCAAATCTGCAGGGCCGCAACTGAGGCACGGATTGACTACCAGTCTACCACGCACATCAGTAAGACGGGTAACGAATGGGACACAGCTCCACAAGCATATCCGGAGAAGCCCTAGTCCAGAAATTGAGTTCATTCCTGATTGCCTCAAGTTTGGCTGCATGCTCAGGCTTGACTAGCCAGGGACGGTACTCGATGCGCAGCCTTTTGAGGACCCTGGCGTTCATCACCAGAAACCGACAAAGGCCCTCGCAAGGATGGCCTTCGAAGGGCGGTTCCATGAAGAAGGTGAAACTTGACAGGTGATTCAGAACACAGTCTGCATTTATCAGCTTCTCCCAAAACTCTGCAGCTAAGGACACCGTACTTGACACAAGACGAGACCCCTGGTAACATAGTAGAAAAGAGATACATTTTAGGAGCAGCCGCTGGCACAGCACAACCGAATGAACATCAGGTGTTTGGGGCTTACCATAATTCTGAGATCCTTCAGATTGGGAGAGCTGTTTAGCAAGCATGAAACTAAAGTGGCAAGTACTTCATGATTGTGATCCAGAGTAAGCGTAAGTGTTTCCAGTCCGTGTAAATAGCTTTTCTTGCTCAATCTCTTCGGCATCGAACCATTGGCTATGCTCAGTAACTAATCAACATCAATGGAAAATCCGTAAGCTTTTCTAGAAATTAATTTGAACTCCCATAAACATATTTGAATTATGCTTGTGGGGAAAGTTCTCAATGATCATATGCTTTTTCATAACATCCCAATGCTCATATGCTACAGCGCGCTGCAACATATTTATCATGTAAAATTAAATTAAAAGTTGTTCCTACACATCACGTGATGATAACGGAGTAAACATTTGGACTGTGCGAGAAATATGATAAACAGGCTGCAAGTAGAGGGAAAAAAAAGAAATCTGAATTGTATAACATGAAAGAGAAATAGCAAGCCTAACAACCCTGCATTTACCATTTTACAAAGATAGTTCTCATAGTCCCATCCATTTATGACGTGACATGTAAAGGGTACAATCCGTTGGCCTTGCACGATGAAATGCAAATGCACCTCTTATAGTAAAGGTTTATGGATTTTAAATCAAAATAGATGTTGTTGGGACTGCTACAATAGGCACACTAGTAATTAATTCAAAGCAGTGATATGTTCCCCCACATAATATAAGACTTTGCCATTGCAATGGTAAAGAAACGATGTTCTCATCAGGATGTTGAAACTGTATTTCAAGCCCAGCGTCCTAGGCTACCAACTACTACTCAGAATCTATCGTAAAGGATGTCGCACATGGTAAAATGGAGTTTGGTATGCTAACATATCAGGAAACAGAAACATATCATCATGGAAGCTACAATCTATCATCTTTGTATTTTTCCATAATTTCACCTATAATTCTCAGCTCCCAATTTCGCACAAGTTAGCTAAATGCAATTACTCGATGAGCAAAATAGATGTGCATTGGGGAAACACAAAATACAGACCTGGGAATATTTAGTCGGCAGGTACATGTCGAGCTTCTTGGCGCAGCCAAGCCCACTCAGAAACGTCACCATATTCCCGACCTCGTCCGTCAGCTGGTGCTCCCTCTCGGCCATCTCCTTGTAATCATACATCTCCTCGATCTCAGAAAATGTGTAGTCTCCGTCGCTGTCCTTGCTGTCGTAAATACTCCAAGAGACCTCAGGATAGCTATAAGAGAGGCTCAGCTTCACGGTGTCCAGCCGTGGCGCTTTCTTGACGGAGATGCAGAGCGGGCGGTGCGCGAAGATCTCCAGCTTCTCCAGGCTTGGCGCGTTTATGACGATGTTCCGCGCCTTGTGGACGTCGTCCATCGCCAGATGCTCCATGGCGGTGCACCAGGAGATGATGTGGCGCAGGTCGTCGTCCGAGGCGACGACGTTGCGGAGCCGGAGTGTCCGCACGGCCCGCTGTCAGGGCTCGCCAGGTATTATAAGCTACAGGCAGCCCATGGGCCGAGTTGGAGCTACCAGCAGAAGCCTAAGCAGTGCTGTACAAGAGAAGCAGAGCATCGACGGGAGAATCAATCAATCAACAGACCGGTGAGCCGCCAGTTGAAGAGGTCCAGCGTGGTGAGCGTCCCGCAGTTGTACACGGCGGCTGGCAGCGGGTAGCACTCGCTGTACTTGGTGTTGGAGACGCTGAGCTCCCGGAGGCCGCCGCTGGCGCAGAGCACGCGGAAGAGGGCGTCGAACCAGTCGTCGTACAGGCCCATGTACTTGAAGTGGACCTCGAAGGCAGGGACCGGCGTGGCGCGGGACTCGAGGACGCAGGCGAGGGAGTGCATCCAGCGGTGGGCGTCCTCGCAGTAGTCCTCGTCGCCTCCGTCGTCGAAGCCGCGGCGGTTGAAGGTGGCCGGCTGGAGGACCAGGTGCGGGAGCGTGGCGAAGACGCGGGACCAGCGGCGGGAGAGCGCGGACGTGGCCGCCGCGTCGCGGAGCGGCAGGCGGGAGAGGATCGCGTGGAGGGGGCCATCGTCGAGCGCGCTGAGCCGGTCCACCGCGCCACTGGCGCCGCCGGCTTCGGCGTGGGATCGCGGAGGAGGAGACTCAGGAGAGGGCGCCCTTCTTGCCCTCTTCGTCAGCGGCGGCGTGCGTTCCTGCTCCTGGGCGGGGAAGGGATGGATCGGAGATGCGAGATGGATCGATCGGTTTGGGGATGCGATCGAGAAAGGGGATCGGCAGATCAGAGATGGTGCGCGTTTTCCCGCCAGATTGTGCGAAGCGCGCTCCTTTCCCCCCTCTCTGTGTTTTAAGAAACAAACAGTACGGGCCTGGAAATGGCCGATACAGTTTTTGGGCCTAGAAAACAAGTTGTTGGGCCGGCAATGCAAGTCAGAGCATTCAGCAGAAGAAGCATATTCCCCTCAAAAAAAAGAAAAAGCAGAAGAAGCATATCAGAGGGCATGTAGCCTGCGTCTATGTGCTCAAAAAAAAAAAAAAGTAGCCTGCGTCTGTTCCTAAAAAAAAAAAAGAGAGAGAGAGAGAGAGAGTAGCCTGCGTCTGCTACTACTATTTCAGTACTACCACAGTGAGGCTCTGCTTGAACCTTAGAACTCAGAAGACCAACAGTATTTCTATAAAATTCATGTGAATTTCAATTTCTTTTCCAAGAGATATCGAGTTTATGGAACAAAATGCACCGTGGGCACACAAGACAACTCTATCATAAGTTCATAACGATGTACGAGTTTCACATAACATAATATCAACCCCAATGAATTTAACATTTTTGTCTATTGCCCACCGAAACAACAGCTTTCTCACTTCGACTTGTCTGATCTTGTAAGTGTTTCACCTTTGGCCTTCCAAACAAAGTATGTCATAAATCATAATAAGGGCATGATGGTTCCAAGTTTCCAGCAAGGCTTCCATCGAGCAGTGGCAATCTAATTTTTGTGACCCGATTAACAGAAATTTCACTTGTTCCTGAAAGGTCAGGCAGATGCCAAATACAACACTGAATCAATAGCTGCCTACTTGATACATTATACAGTCACAATTGGACAGGTAATCAGCAACTATATCATGCTATATTGTTAAACTTGTGCTAGACTACAATGATAATTGGAAAAAAGAAATAATGGCTTTGAAATATCAGTGTAGTGTGACCCCAAACTATTCATGTAACTTCTTTTTCAGTTTTTAAACTTAGATAAATAGAGCACAACACAATAATGTCTGTTGATGACCTTACCAAAGCCATACTACAATTGCAACCACAATGTATTCCTGCATCCACTTAGCAATACTACAATCTGAGTCTCGTTTAAACAGAACCTGCTCACAACTCAAAAAGGGTTAAGATGAAAATTTCTTAAGCACAAGTAACACTATGAACATTGAACATATATGAACAAACTTAATGAAGCACATGGTAGGAGGAGAAGGTCAAGGGTATATACCGAGTCAATAAAAAAGGGCTGATCTTCCAAGAAAATATGGTTGGCCTTCTTATGGATGCTAAACTCCTATTTTCTCCACAATTATTAATTATTAAATATGAGGTAAACTCCAGATTGATGCATACGATTAATAAATTTGGCTCTTTTGAAGATGCAGTACCTCTAGAGACTGCTAAGAACATTTTGAGCTCACAACCTCTGTATCAGTAGATAAAACCAGTTTGAGGCAAACTAAGATTTGCCTCTTGTGGGTTCCTACAGGTTTCATCTCTAGCCTACCCCAACTTGCTTGGGATAAAAGGCTTAGTTGTTGTTGATGATGATGATGAAGAGGCAAACTAAGGTTTAGCTGACATATTCGGTGATGAACTTGTTACACAAGTTTTTGAATATAAGGATGTAGAAGACAGAAATAAAGGAAAGAAACTGGCTTTTCAGTAGGCATTTCTAGCAATGGAGCTTGTTAATGCATGACCACTGAATTATAATAATTAAGCTAACGGATTTTGTGATGTGGTGGGAACCGCTATGACTGAGAAGGCCCCCAAAACAGCTAAGATTAGTGCTAAACAACTGTAGCAAGAGAACATTGTCAAGTAGCTAATTTCTTTGCGGAAGGGGAAAAACCAGTTTGAGTTCTGTTTAACCTGTAGCAGAGCCCCAAAATTTAGGGATTTCTTTTCCTGGTTTCTGTGTTGAACATTTTGATGAACAGATTCTAACTGCTGCAAGGCATTTATCCAATTAGTACATTTTGCTATGTCCCAATGCAGAGTGAGCAGCGCACAGGAGGAATTGTAGGCCTAAGGCTTATGATGCAATCCACACAGTACAAGCAGCACAAAAAGTTACTAAAAATTCACAATCGTGAAGTTGTTCAATAGTGAATTGTAGTAAAAAAGAAAAATGGTCGTTTCAATTCTTTAATTCTCTCGAGCAATATAAAAGCCCATAGTTCAACTAATATGTGATTAGTGCGGTGTACAAATGAGCTCAAGTAAGATGACCTGAGTTTCAACTAACAAATGATCAGGTTCTCTTCTAAGTGTAGGCACTACAGTTACACTACCATAGGAGCATTGGAGATGGAGGACGGACGGCCAATTAAAGATGCAAATCGATCATGAAATTTCAATAAGGGACACTTATCAATAAGGTCGCTGTTTTCATAAGCCTCTTTGAGAAAGACGGTACTTCTTGCTCCCTTGTTAGTGATGTAGAAGATGCCATGGTTTTTTACCAAACAAAGAAGCAGCTTGCTTGGGAGCCTGTACTCATTGTGGAATACTTCTAGCTTATCAGACGTCAGTCTCCTCCCCATTGTCAAGCTGAGAATCTCATGGAGAACAGCCACAGCTCGCTTTCGAGCCTGTGGTGTTGCAGGCTCGACTCGCCTAGCGTTCAAATAAGGTGAGGGAAATGCCATCTTTTGCCACCTGACCACCTCCTCAAGGTACTTCCGGTTTGGCCTAAATCCGGCTGGGTACTTTAACTTGAATGCAAAAGGACCCAATAGATTTCCATCTTTAGGAATCCCTCTGCAGCCTGTTTGAAAACTCTCAAAATCCAACTTTTCTTCTCGTGCTGTGACTGCTAGTGAAGAGTCCCAATTCTCTAAACATAAGTGATCCAACCCTTTCACATCACGGATCGAGAAAAAATCAGGGTACTTGGGAATCAAGTAATTCTTGAAGTTCTTAGGTAAGCCCAATTCAGATTGGATTAATTCAATCTTTTCGAGAGGAATCTGGCAGTCCATAGACATCATCAATAGTTTTCTTAGGTTTCTCACCAAAATTGGCTCCATTAGCTCTTGTGCTTGAACCTCTTCACTCGATATCTTTCTGGCCTTCTCAGTAAGTGTGACAGCAATCGGCTCCCTGGAAGAACTTCCACCAGAGACTTGGAAGATGTTGGGATGGCGCTCGATGAGTGAAAGATAATTCCATTTTTGGACAAAGCCAACCTCCTTTTCAAGGTCACGTACAAGTAGGGAACCTGTCTTTTGTGCCATAATGATCTCACGAAGACGAAGGAGGAGGGCAGGCTTCTTTTGGAGGTCCATGGCCTTGTCAAGGCCAGGCTCACGGGGATATAGCTTCTTCTTGGGTCGATGTCCATGGCCGGCTGAGAATGAGGACATGGACATAGCCTTCACTTTTATCATGTAAAGAGCTCTAGGAATCAAATATAAATGCCTCGTCAACCTCCCTTCCATCATTTATGTAACGAATACCAGCCTATGTAGTTCACTCCAGGTCCAAAGATTGAAGGAAGCAAAATAATGAGGCAGCAAATGGAGCTTCAAATTCTGCAAGAAAAGTGAACAGATTATATTCTTGGCCAAGTCAATCAAAGAACATAAAATTTGCTACTCAGGAATCGAACTGCATAGCAGAGATCTAATAATAACCACCACTGTGTGTCTCCAGTCACCCCATTTTTTCATTCACCAATGCAAAGAGAGCTATGGGCAATATATTGAACCAGAGAACAGGTAGAGTTGTTTGAGCTGATTCAGAAAGCTATTTAGTTCAACGTGAGTAGCTACAATTCCTGCTACAGCTGAATAGGAAAACTTTACTAAGTGGTTTGTACGGTCCAATATGAATAGCTCTAAGTTCCTGCTATCCATGGGAGCACTCCCATGCATTCCAAGCTTGTTCCATTTTCAAAAGTTTGGATCTGTGACTCACAAGCAGGTACGAGAGAAGTATCCCTCAGAAAAAGTTCCATCCAAGTAAGTCAAGAATCCTTACCAATGCAAGCCCTGGAGAGGAGTCAACGAGGGATGGACACCCTCATCCACCAGAGAAGAGGGGTCGGGTTCAGGGGGGACCGATGGGGGTGGGGCGACGGGGGAAGGTGAGGGAGCGGGTGAGGAGGGCGGCGGGTGAGGGTCAGACCATGGCTCCGCTAGCCGCCGGGCTTCCACCTGCGCCTCCTGGTCCTTCCACCGTCGAGCGTTCTTCTTCAGTTGGTGGAGGAGGTTCGCCGCGCCGCCGACGGTGGAACGACGGTCTCAGGCTATTTGGGGAGGGGCGAGGCGCCGGTCAGGGCGGGGCGGCGGGCGACGCGCGCGCCGGGCTGGAGAGGGGCGAGGCGCGGTGGGGCAGGCTGGTTCGGCGCTCGCCGGGGTGAGAGTGGGGAGGTGGGATGGTGGAGGGAATGGAGGGTGGGGGCGGCCGGCGCATACAGGGAGAGAGAGGAAGAGCGAGGAGGCGAGAGGAAGAGGAAAGACGAGGGTAATTTTGTCCAAAAAAAGAGATGTTTTTTTTTGCCGGATTAAAAGAGATGGTTATTTTAGCGTAGAGACAATGGTTTCGAAGATAAGTTCACGATTTCGAGGCTATTTAGGCGAAGCCACCTCAATTCGTGGCTAAAATAGCAAAAAACTCAGGCTGTCATTTGACAATGAAGCCCAAGCTCCAAGTAACCACTTCCCTTTTCAAGCCATCACCAGTATTTTTTTGGGTCAATTTCCTCTTCAAACAATCAAACGAAAAACAGTCTTTATTAGAAGTTTATTGATTGTAGATTCAGTGTATCGCTCAATCCTACATACGTCAAAGACTCAAATTTTTTTGAAGCGTCACAGTGAGGTTCTTCACGTAGATCAGATTTCAGAAGTTTAGCATACTAACAGTATTTGTGAAAAATCAAGGAGAAATTATACTGTTTACAAGAGGTTGCGGAAACGCAACACTGGTGCGTTATAATGTGATGAACAGCTTCCGCTTCACAAAAGTGTCACGTTCGGCTAACAGAATTCGAACTTCACCCCCAACGAGTTCCAACATTTCAGCCCGCTGCAACCGATTAAAATTCCAGCCTCATGTTGAAGAATCTACAACCAGAATTTCAGCCTGAACTGATTCAAGGAGCTAGTCTACAATAAAAAAATTCACCCTACTGAGTTCCACCATCACAGCCTAACCAAAGAATCTACAATCCAAATTAAGATCTACAATCAACAATTTGCAGCGTCCTTCATATATAGTGAAGCTCAATGATCCGTCCTCAGCCTTTTAGCTTCATGAATCATGATGAAGAATAAGGGGAAACACCAAGGAATGGTTCCAATGCTGCCAGATGATGTCGCAAGAAGTTGTATACAGTCTCTGTGTTCACTGCGGTTACCCGAGCAACCATGC